>CM077676.1:354746113-355946113 GCA_039707655.1 Elymus sibiricus | reverse complement strand
CCTAGCTAGTACTTCCTTCACAAAGCTTCTCTCTAGTCAGAAACTTTGGAAATTTGATGAGGAAGATTTACTAGGCAAATGAAGCTGAATTTTGGCATGTGGCAATTATTTGGATATGAGAGAGTGCCCAAAAAGTTTGAGGGCAATCAAGAAAATATAAATAGCACTTCCTTCACAAAGTGCCAATCTGGACAGAATGGAAAATGAATATTCCTGAATTATTTTTGAACTAGGCAAGGATGGATTTTGACAGATTTGTGGAAGATATGATCCAAAGAATTTATAAGAATTTTGTGGGAATTTGTTTGGAATGGCAGAAATATAGGTTGCTTCACAACCTAGGGCAAACAAGGTTATTCCTTTAATAGAAAAAGGAATATTCCCAAGAAATAAATATTGGGGTTGGGCTAAGATGGAAATGACATGGCCTTGGGATAGATTTGAGAATGACAAGCCACTTGGAAGTGGCAGGAGAGAAGATATTCCCAATAAAAATTCGAAGAAATCCAAAAGAAAAAGAAAGGGCCAAAAATCGGGGTGTTACAAACCTACCCCCCTTACGATAAATCTCGTCCTCGAGATTTGGTTGCTCCGGGAACAAGTATGAATATTTTGACTGTTTCCACTCGGGTATCCTTTTTCCTTTATAAATTGTTCCCACTGAATTGCATCTGGCGGACTGCCTTGCTCTGGGGTGGGTTGCTTCACTGTATCCCACATTCTGACAGGCCTTCCTTCATATGTTCATCCTTGCTCTGACTTCAATTCTTTTTTGTCTGCTGGCTTGTCTGATATTATCATGACCGGGATTTCCATAAGTCCGGGAGTGACTTCCATTCGACGTGATATTCTTTTATTCAGCACCGATAGTATCAATGGAGTTGTGCATAAATTTCCTCAGTGGGCATGAACCCTTTAATCATTGCCTCGGGTTACTCAAGTGGGTGCATATCTTCCGGGTTCAAAACAATGCTGAGAATCATAGCCGTTCTTTTGGAAGAGTCTGACTGCTTGAAGGTAGTTCTAAATCTTGCTGACTTCTTTGTCTCAGATCCGTATCGACGATTCAACTATCACCTTGATATGAGGTCCTTACAAACAGAGTAGGCCCCTTGGGTGTGTGTTCATGGTGATCAATACGGAATCAGACTATCTTGGGTATCCATACCATGTTGTTCATGCCACAATTATCATACCTGTATTGCCGGTCTTGCTCCTTCATTGTTGTTTTCTTTTTCTGAATCTTTTGTTGAAAGAGCTTGGCCATAAATATCTTTAATTCTTTGTGTGACCATAGGTGCTGTCAGGTGCGATATTCCGGCAGGCATACCTTATCCTTATCCTCAGGCAGTGCGGCAGCGTTTAACTGGCAAGTTTATCATCTCTCAAGATCTAACTGTAGGGCAATGATCATCCAAACCTTTGCAAGAAATCGGCAAATAAATCAGTAGCCACCAGAACGGTCTTTACAACTCAGATCTGGGACATTACTGAATTAACTCAACCATGGCTCACGACGGCTGAAAAGCAGCTCAGAGCATGAGGAAGTGTTGATAAGAAGAATGTAGCAGTTCCCTAAGACGGCCGAAGAACAGCTCGGAGCATAGGGTCACTGCTACAAAAAGAAATTCAACAGCTGCCCGAGATGGCCGCAAAGCAGCTCAGAACACGGGCCAGTTGTTGAAAAGAGAAATAAAAAGTCGGCATCCACCCTGGACAGCCAAAAGCAGCTCAAAACACAGGCGTGGTGCCGTTACCAGGAAGAGGTAAGCAAGGGTTCATCAGGATCATGTACCAGGTTCACAGTTACTTGGATAGAGCTCACTGTTGTGGTCAATCATTCATGACAGTGACAGAGGTCAATGATATCACTTTGTTGGTTGGGAGGAAGCTGGCCTTGATATCCACTCTCGATATTATTGTCCCATTGTTGTCTTGCTTCATAGTTTGTCAGACAATGCATCACACTGAGGTGTATAACTGGCCTTCTTCCTCTTACATACTCACGGATTTGTTGGATTCCCACCGTGCTTGCATTATCGTCCGAAGGGCTTGCATGACCTTGGCAGCCTGCTCACAATAAATATGGAAGCATGTGTAGCTGAGCATTTGATTCCTGAGGTAGACACTTGGGTCCTGACTAGCTCGGGTTTCTGACCAAACTGTCGTGGATCTGATTCTTGAGATGCACTGCCATATACTGCCATCTCACGGTCAAATATCTGTACCCATGGCGATGAATGTTGTTAGTGTCGTACTGACGAAGATTGGATAGCTTGTGTTGGAAGCCATCTGAGAGTATCGTGCTGAGGAAGGCTCTGGATATCTTATGCTCGAAGTTGGTGCCAGGATAGCTTGCTGAAGAAGACTGGGTACCGTGCTTCAGAAGCTTCTCCTCCTAGTTGCTTGCTGAGGACGATTCGCTGACTTATGTCAGAAGTTTTCTGCGATGGCTTACTGAAGAAGACAGAGTATCTCATGCTGGAAGCTGTCCACATATCATACTGAGGAAGATTGAGGAGCCTTGCATTGTAAGCTTCCCTGATAGCGTGCGGAGGGAGACTGGGTTGCTTACACCAGAAGCTTTTCTCTCTGATATGCGGACTGAATGCCATATATATATCCTTGATATGCCTTTGACCGGAAATGTACTGTTGTCTTGCACACAAATTGTCTTCCAGCTGGTTCATTACGATTGTGATGGTTGCACACTGACGTAAATCTTGATGTTGATAGTCGTTCCAGAATATCATTTGTATTCAAACCAGATATTCCCCATAAAATGCCGTCCACGCATAATTCCATACTGTTTAGCTGAGCTTCCAAATATTTGAATCCCTCACTGATTCTTCAAGTCCAGTGTCAGTTGATGAGCAACTTTCATAAGGGGAAATAAGGTAACACCGAGGGCCCAAAGAAAGAAGCAAAAGAAACGACTGAACAAAAGCACACACAGCATTAAGATTACATACAAGCAACATCACATTTTACAGCTATTCACCTCACTATGCATGCCTACTTAAGCACACAATTCTCGAGGAAACTCCGGTACTACGATCTAACATGCTGTTACGGTGTGCAGGAGAATGGATCAGCGTGTGGAGGGGTTGGTGTAAGCAGAGCTACACCAAGAGCTGGCTCAGCACCGGTTGCATCTGGACGGGCTCAGGGGTGAGGACGGACTTGGTGATCATGTAGTGAGACACGGATGTCACGGCCACATCATCATCAATCGTACGGAAGGGAACCGTACTCGTCCAGAGAATGGGTGATAGGGTAGGATAGCGGTGGAAAGCAGGGTCTACTGGCATTGCCCTTTTCTGGTACCCAAGACCAGTAAGGGTTGCCAAAGCGGCGGGTTGGATGGCAAGATCCGGGATAGAAACATGTCTATCACCGAAACAATAAGTGTGGCTGAGGAGACAAATATTGGTGCGATGCCTGTGCATCAAATCCTGCAAATGATCGATACCACTAGGTACCTCGGCATCACTCCGCTGGGACAGAGATAACACCAAACACCAAAGAGCAAGTATACAAAGCTGGAGGGTGCAGGTAGTGGATCGAAAATGATGCCACCTACACTCACAAGATCAACCATTAGCGACAATATAATAAGTCTATATGCATGCTATGCAGCAAGCAAATGCAACAACCAAATGCAACCAGCAAGCTACACACGATACTAATGGTTTCTAACGCTCGCGCTGACTAGGGCGTCCAACAGCCAAACCTGGCTCTGATACCAATCGCTGTGGCACCGCGACTCAGAGAGACCGGAACACCCCATATTCCAGCCCAGAGATCAAGTCTTCTACAATACGGCACTGCTTGGCATAGAACAAATCAGCTCTTTATTACAAATAACACGGGTACAAAGGTTCTAAAGGCACGAAGGTTGCAGGGGCCCGGCGACACTTCACCTGCTCAGATAGCTCTATGCTAGCAGCGAGACATCTCAAAAGCGGAATAAATCCAAACAGCGGAACAACTACGACGGTGATGAACTCCACTCCGCAGGGACTCTGGCAGGGACGCATCCTAGAGCGCAACCTCGGGATCCTCGACAAGCAATCAATCACGGCATGACCTGCAATCTGGCATGACACGCCAGGTGAGTACTTTGAATGTACTCGCAAGCTCACAGCAACCAAAGCAATCAAGACAAACAACAGCATGGCATTTACAGGTTAATCATCAAAGATGAACACGATACTACTAGAACAACATGAGCATGGCAACAACATGAGCATGGCAACAACATGAGCGTGGCGACAACATGAGCATGGCAACAACATGAGCATGGCAAGTACATAAACTTCATGATATGAACATGAGGATACTAGCACTAGCATGCAAGGGGGGTCGACGTTTAAGGTCTCATGGACCAACTTACTCTGCTCGGAGGTTATCTCGTAACCACCATAGATATCAATCTTTCTTACCGTTGCGATCATCACATGATCACCTCACTATCATCCATCATCAAGAATCTCATCGTGGTCATCTCGTGACCACATAAAGATCAACCAACTTCTTTTCTCATCGAACCGGTGTTGTTATTATTCAGGTTATTATTTCTGTTGACCCACAGTGTGACCTACTACGAACTATGTCCATGACCGAGGACGCGGCTATCGATAGATTATACACTCTGCAGAGGTTAGTACATTGTACCCACACTACGGAACTCATGGCCTCGTGCTCCCATTCGGGTGGACCAACGACATTCCGACAAAACCAATCTATTGCATGACACTCTCCCGGCCACTCCGACAAACTCCCCTTTAGGCTATGTCCTGGGTTACCCCGATGCCAACATGTGACATCTGCCACCTCTGTGGCTGCCACTGTCGTGGCCAAACATAAACATCGTCCCAAACGGGGACCTCGGATCCATACAACTCGGGTACTCAAGGCTTATGGTAGCCTACCTGATCAGGGTAGTGCGCACCCATAACCTTCCCTAGTAGGAGGCACCGGCGAGAGGCATGACAATAGACCGCATTAGGGCCTCCCCATCCAGGCAAGTGTGGTTGCACTAGTGAGCTCGATTCGGTGGCACCATGACTCAGCCAACAGATTTGTTCAAGTTTGATTAATGTCAGGTTCAACTTGAATGGTGATGAGCTGAGTCATAATGAAATAACAATGCATATGAGCATGCTATCAGTGTAACCATGGATGGGTAACATAACCATTTAACATGAACGATGATAAATCATTTATTCCACGGGATGCAAATGAGCATAGCATAACGATGATCATGAATATAACAAGTATTTTCATAACAAACCCTAACTATTCAAATGGGCATATCATTATCACTAGCATCAGAAAATAAATCTGAGAACTAACATGATAATAATACTAGCAAATAATCATTTAACTTACTAGATGCAAATGAACAAGGCATAAGAACGAGCATGGATTCACAAGCATATATTATTCACAAAATAATTAAATGAGCAAATAATCATTAAATATTCATGTGGAAACCATGGCTACTGCAATGCCATCATGCAAGTGGCTGTTGTGTCTTGCCTGGGGGTGAAGGATTCATCGGGGAGAGGTGCGATGAACTCGCGGAATGAATCGCCGGAAAAGTTTCCCTCTCGGTGGAGCTGTTTTAAGGGCAAGGGCAAAATGGTCATTTTCACAGTGTGACAACCTCATGAAGATGATACCATCGGAACGGGCTCGATGAACTGAGATCGTGGGCTTTGGAATCACCTGAATCGGAGTTACGGTTGCCGAGTTACGGCCGTTCATTCGTTAGGCAGAAAAAGAATTAAAAACTGTCCATTTCTGGCCTTAATGGACGAACGTCCGCTAATTAACAGATTCGGCCGGCGGCTGGAAAAAGAAGGCGCACTTTGGTAAATACGCTTTCGAATGGGGAAAGCGTATTCTGATTCAAAGAAGAAGCCGATTACGCTTTCGTTAACTGAAAACGTATTTTCAGAAAACCGTCTCCACTTATCCCGTGCGGGCCCGAGGCTGGGTGTATGACGAGTAGGATCCGCGGGGAGGTGGGGCCCGCCTGGCCAGGTCTTCTTCTTCCTCCCGCGTGGCGCGCGCTTGGCCGAGGCAGAGGCTGGCCCCGACGGCGACCGCCGGCGCCACATACCATCTCCGGCGGCGGCCGACCTACCAAAATGCTCAGGGGAGGGAGCCGCTTCATCTAAGCCACCTCGCACTCGCCGGAGAACACGGAGAAGAGCAGGACGTCGGCCGCGGTGGAGGACGGCTTCGGCCGGAATCAGGAATGGCGCTCCGGCCACTGAGAGGAGGCTGCGAGCTACGGGAAAGGGCCTAGGGTGGACATGGAGTGCTCTGGTGGTGGTAGGGGGGAGAGGAGGACTCGGGCTCGCCGGAATTTAGGCCGACCCGAGCGGCGTCCATGGCGGCAATGCTCGAGGTGGAGAGCCTCCCGAGCTCGTTTGAGTGGACAGGGGGAGTTCTAGGAGGGGGAGAGAGAGGTTGGTGAGGAGAGGAGGGCTCGGGGTGGCTTTATATAGCCATGGCCGTGATGCCCTCGCCGGACGACGACGGGAGCTCGCGGTTGATGCCTCTGGCGCGACCGCGTGCACGCGCGCACGCGCGGAGGGGGAAAGAGGTCTAGGGAAGGTGCATGCGGCGCTGAGATACTACGGGGAGGGAAGAGGACAAAGGCAAAGCGACGACGGCCGCGGGCATCCCGGGATGGCGTGCTCGCCGGAGAGGAAAGAGGAGAGGGGGAGGGGTCCAGAGAGGTGGCGTGGACGCAGGAGAGTGGGTGCAATGCTGTGGACATGGTGCGGTGGCGGGAGCTCGGCGTTTGGGCGGCGGCAGAGGGACCCGAAGTCCAGAGCACACTTTCGGCGTGCCAGGCCGCGTGGTCACCGCATGCATAGGCGCACGCGGTGCACTCTGGTCATCCAAAAGATGTCTAGCGTGTAGTCCCTCCTAAGTGGGTCCTACCTGAGGTGATGGATCGAAGAAAGGCACTGTAGGTTGATGGGAGTGATCAGAGAAAGTTTGTTGTTGCAAACTTAGGCATGAAACTGTGATCAAATTAGAGGGGATAAGAGATAACCAGGATGTCACAGAGTCTTAGGGAAGGAAGGACTACCATCCTGTGGATTTTGAAGGGATTTGGACCAATATTTGTCATAGTTGCTTTACAACTGCAATAACTGGTCCAGAAACCTGATCAGGAAGTAGCACTCACATGGATGCTTAGATTGGGCTTAAAATTGTTGGAGCATGATCATTTGGGTATATGAAGACACCATAAAAATTTCATCCCATTTGGATTAACCTAGCTAGTACTTCCTTCACAAAGCTTCTCTCAGGTCAGAAACTTTGGAAATTTGCTGAGGAAGATTTACTAGGCAAATGAAGCTGAATTTTGGCATGTGGCAATGATTTGGATATGAGAGAGTGCCCAAAAATTTTGAGGGCAATCAAGAAAATATAAATATCACTTCCTTCACAAAGTGCCAATTTGGACAGAATGGAAAATGAATATTCCTGAATTATTTTTGAACTAGGTAAGGATGGATTTTGGCATATTTGTGGAAGATATGATCCAAAGAATTTATAAGAATTTTGTGGTCATTTTTTTGGAATGGCAGAAATATAGGTTGCTTCACAACCTAGGGCAAACAGGGTTATTCCTTTAATAGAAAAAGGAATATTCCCAAGAAATAAATATTGGGGTTGGTCTAAGATGGAAATGACATGGCCTTGGGTTAGATTTGAGAATGAAAGCCACTTGGAAGTGGCAGGAGAGAAGATATTCCCAGGTTTCAAGACCACATAGCCACAGAAAAAGAAATTCCAAATAAAAATTCGAAGAAATCCAAAAGAAAAAGAAAGGGCCAAAAATCGGGGTGTTCAACAAAAGGGCTTCTGAACGAGCCAGGCTTCTTTTTACATCATCTTGTGGTCATATTCCATTATGTTTTACGACCCAGGATGCTCATTTTATGGATCTGACGGATCCATTTAATAGTGACAGCTGCCGAAAATAGTGGTGGAGTTAGATGATGTTGCCCTTTTCAATCTGGGTTTAGTCTAAACCTGATGAACAATTACCCTCGTGCTTTTGTACAGTTTGTAATTAAGCTGGAGTTTGATGTTGTTACCCCTTTCAACTCGGCTGTGGCTGTCATATTTTCTTTGAAAAGGGATAATGGCTTGCCATTTCTTTAATTAAGAGAGAAATATTGTAACAAATCCCAACAAACGGAAATAACATCACTCTCGCTGGCTACTTGATCTCATTGTGCATTACAGAACCCAAGCACTTAGCGCCCGCGAGCACCCACAAACTTATTTTGAGCTAGCACACCAAATGGGCTGTAATTCCTAATAAGAAAGGTTGCATGGCCGTGACAGATTTGGATTCTGACATTTGGGACCCACAAGGAAAAAGCCTATCCAAGTTGGTGTCGACTTAGTCATTAAACGATTCTGCCTGCCAGCCGTTGGATTGACATCCAACATCTATCGTGTTTCTTCTATCTCTTGTCTCCTTCCTCCAGACGCCCAAACGAAACCATGCCGTGGGTCCCGCCTGCTCCCGCCTCCCACGGGTGGCTGCACCTCTGCCCACGCATTGCCGTCCCACCGTACCCTCAAACGTTGCCAGTACGCAAGCAAGTGCCTCCTTATAACAAGCCAAAAAAATGCTTCCTCCTAATGGTTTGACATCCGGGTCCCACGCCATTGTCAACGTAGTTAATAAACGAGAGAATTGCCCAATGAGCGGCTGACACCAGGGACCCAGCAGCTCGCGCAGGCTGACTCGATCCTACACAAATAACCAGCGGATCACGCACGTACCTCATCTGGATGAATCGAGTGCACTCGTTTGACCGTCGTGCCGATGTGCGACCCAGCACTGACGGGACTGGACGGGAGTACGGCACAGTCATAATTTCAGTTTTTCCAGTTTTCCACGGCAAGCTGGCGCGCTAAAAGCCATGCCTGCTTATGCATTGAATTCCGACGACCTTCGCGTTTCCCGCGCCACACGAGTTTACCTACTGATTTGCACCACCAGCAGAGCATGGAGGAGGAGCAGCGCACCGCCGCTCTGCGTCGCGAGTAGAGCGCCGGCAACTGGGCCGACTACATGGAGGCCGGCGCCCGGCGAATAGCCCTAGAGGCTGTCGGGCACGCACGCGTGCGCGATGCTGAATTTTACTACCAGCTCGTCAAGTTAGAAGCCGAAGCTTCAGTGGACCACGCCGGCATGGAAAGGGCCAACGGGCGCGAGCAACGCGCCCTATCGCACCTCTGCCAAGTCCGAGGCGAGGAGGAGGACGTCGGTGCCGGCGTTTAGCGTGTGCCGCAGATGGCGGCCGACATCGTCTAGTTAGCTAAGAGTATGTTAGTTGTTCTAAACTCGAGTATTACTGGGAGTAGATAGTTAAGTTGGCTATGATGGTTGTCAACGTGGAAGTTCAGTACTCTATCTCTGAATCAGTCATGTTACTTTGCTTTGAATGTTGAACTTTCCGATTGAACGTTTGGAATGGGCTGTTATATTTTTAAATGGGTTGTATTTGTCCGCCACGGATTAAGAGGCTGACTTGTGGGCTTACTAGGTTGACGTGTACACAAGGCCTTGTCAACTTAGTCAACAAACTATTGTGGCAGCCTTAGCCGTTGGATGTCAATCCAACGTCTGTCGTGCTTTTTCAATCTCTTGTCTTCTTCCTCCAGGCTCCAGCTGCCCAAACCAAACCAACGCCGGCGGGATCGCCTGCTCCCGCCTTCCGCGGCTTGCTGCGCAGCCGCGCATGCATTGCTGTCCCACCGTACCCTAACCGGTGCCAAGCCATCCCTCTACACCCCCACCTCCTGTTATTTTCCGGCGATGGCATCCCCATCCCGCACCAACCCTCGTACTCCCCCTCCGTTTCCAACCACACTGCCGCATCTTCCACGGCTCCTTTTCATTCCCGTACGAGGCCTCGCCGTCGTCCTCCGGTTTGGTTCCCTCGCCGCGGCACCGCCTTCTGGCGTTGTCAACATGGTCAACAACCGAGAGGAATCAGGAGATGATTGTACGTGGAGAGGATGACAGTAGGGACCCACCAGGGTCATGGCAGTACGCAAGCAAGTGCCTCCTTATTACAAGCCAAAAAAAATGCTTCCTCCTAATGGTTTCCCAACATCTTGGTCCCACCCTATTGTCAATGTAGTAAATAAACGAGAGAATTGCATAACGAGCGACTGTCAACAAACGACAGGAATCGGTGAGGACTATACGTGGAGAGGATGACAGTAGGGACCCCCAGGTCCATAGCCGTACGCAAGCAAGTTCCTCTGTATTACATGAAAAAATGCTTCCTCCTAATGGTTTGCTGACATCCGGGACCTATGACATTTTTAATGTAGTCAATAAATGAAACAATTGCACAAGGAGCGGCTGACGCCTGGGACCCAGTAGCTCGAGCAAATTTTTGTTTGTTGTTGTTGAGACGGAGCAGGGTATCGACTAGGCTGTGCGGCGTCTGTGGCCCGTCTAGCCCAGTCTTTATTTACAGCATGACGAGCCCAACTATTTTTTTTTTGTGTGAAAATGACTAGCTCGCCTTTTTTTCGAACAATACCCTACACAGACCGATTTCCTTTTCCCCGCCCTGCTGGGCTGCAAATCTTTTAAGACGACGAGGGATACATTCGGCCTGGCAATAAAAAAAAGGTTGTAAATTTTGTGAGTAATTTGAAATGGGGTGTAAATATATAAAAAAAACACATCAAATGGGCAATTAGTTTCAAATTGCGAATTTTCTTTTTTCATATTTCATATTTCATTGGATTTTAACATAATTTACATATATTTTAAAATTTGTTTTTATCGGGCTCAAAATTTTGAGATTAAAAATAGTTTGAAAATTTCAATGACCAGTCTTTTATTTTATGTTTACCACATCAACAGCCCAGTTTTCTTTTCTGTCTTGAAACGGCTAGCCCAGTCCTATTTTCTTTTGCACAATACCCAACCGAGGCCTACTTGCATTTCTCAGCCCTGCTGGGCTTCAAATCTTTCAAGACCAGGAGGGATGTATTCGGCTTGCCCACAAAATGGCCTATTTCCCTAAGAAAAAGTAAATGGCCTATAAGCAATAAGAAATGGGCTGTAAATTTTAAAAAACACAGGAACCGTTAAGTAGTTTCTAATTTCGTTTCATCCAGATTTTGAAATTTTAAATTTCATTGGATTTTTCTGCGGTGAAAATATCATTGGATTATAATTAATATAATTTCATTTTTCAGGTTAGTCTGAATCAGACTCGAAACATCGGGATTAAAAACAGTTCAAAGCCCACCAAAATATGCAAAATTTCATTGAAATTTTTAACCGTGGCCAGAATATTGGTTGTAATGCTAACAAAAAGAATATGTGCTGCAAAAAAATCCTTAAGAAAGAGCAAATGGGTTGTAAATTATTAAAAATAATAGCAAATGTGATGTATGATGTTTGCCACAGATTTGGAGGCTGACTTGGGCCTACTAAGTTGACGCGTACGCAGGGCTTTGTCAACTTAGTCAACAAACGATTCTGGCAGCAGTGACCATTGGACGTTAATCCAACGGCCGTGCTACTTCTTCAATCTTTGATCTTCTTGCTCGAGCCGCCCAAACCAGCGCCGGCTGGACCGCCTTCTCCCGCCTCCCGTGGCCGGCTGTGCTACCGCGCAGGCCTCACCGCCCCACCCAGCTCCCATCGCTGGCCAGGCCATCCCTCTACTCACCCACATCTCTTGTTATTCTCCGGCGACGGCATCCTCACACCGCAGTCGAACCAGTAAACCCTCGTACTCCCCTCCGTGTGGGCAACCACTGCCAAGTCATCCTTGTCTCCGGGTCGTTCCCTTACTAGGCCTCGCCGTTGTCCACCGCCTTGGTGCTCTCGGCACGGCGTCGTCAACGCAGTCAACGAATGGAAGCCATCAGAAGAGGACTGTATGTGGAGAGGCTGACAGCTAGGACCCACGAGGTCCATGGTCGCACGCAAGGAAGTGTCTCCTTATTATGCGCAAGAAAAATGATTGCTCCCCCTGTTAGCTGGGACCCACCTGATTTGGAGGCTGACTTGTGGGCCTACCAAGTTGACGCGTATGCAGGGCTTTGTCAACTTAGTCAACAAACGATTCTAGCAGCACTGACCGTTGGATGTTAATCCATCGGCCGTGCTGCATCTTCAATCTCTGATCTTCTTGCTCCAGCCGCCCAAACCAGCGCCGGCAGGACCGCCTGCTCCTGCCTCCCGTGGCCGGATGTGCTGCCGCGCAGGCCTCACCGCCAAACCCTACTCCCACTGCTGGACAGGCCATCCCTCTACTCACCCACACCTCCTGTTATTCTCTAGCGATGGTAGCCTCACACCGCAGCCGAACTAGTAAACCCTCGTACTTCCCTCCGCGTGGGAAACCACTGCCTTGTTTTCCCTGGCTCCGGGTCATTCCCTTCCTAGGCCTCGCCGTCGTCCACCGCCTTGCTGCACTCGGTACGGTGTCGTCAACGCGGTCAACGAACGACAGCCATCGGAAGGGGACTGTATGTGGAGAGGCTGACAGCTGGGACCCACGAAGTCCATGGTCGCACGCAAGGAAGTGCCTCCTTATTACGTGGAAAAAAATGTTTCCTCCCCCTGACAACTAGGACCCACCAGCTACATCTTCGCACGCAAGGAATAGCATCTTTATTACGCGCAAAAAAAATGATCCCCCCCCCCGACAGCTGGGACCTAGTAGCTATATCTTCGCACGCAAGGAAGTGCCTCCTAATCCTCCCTGACAGCTGGGACCCACCCAGTCGAAGCGTACGTAGCGTTGTCTGTCTGGTCGTGAACTTGTACGTACATACTGGTCGATCGGTCTCTCTGCAACGATGAACCGTGGGCGTGTAAGGAGCGACACGTGTCGTAGTAGAGCCCCCGACGTAGCAGTTCAGGCAGCCCCATCTAAATCGTGTACACATACATACAGCCACACAGCAAAAAATACGGCCACATACATAAATATACGGGCGGGGTCTCGAACGCGTACTCGCGCATACGTACGGCCAGGGCTCGTGTACATGGAGAGAGGCAACGGACGGCAGCAACGGCCTCTTGTTCATCGGCAACCAACCGGCTGGGTCGGAACGGAGGAAACAACGTCGTGTTCATCGGGAGCCAAGCGACTGGGTCGGAACGCGTCCTGTTCATCGGGAGCCAACCGGCTTGGACGGAACAGCCGAAACGGGGTCCTATTCATCGACTCGGGGTCTGGCGTACCGCAAAACAGAGGAAACGGCCTTCTGTTCGACCGCCTACGATCGAAACAGGGTCCTGTTCATCGGCTGAGGGTCTGGCGTACCGTAAAACGGAGGAAACAGACTTCTGTTCGAGCGCCTACAGTCGAAACGGGGTCCTGTTGATCGGGGGGCTCTGGCGTACCGCAAAACAGAGGAAACGGACTTCTCCCCAACTGCCTATGGTCGAAACGGGGGTCCTGTTCATAGGGAGGGGTGTGGTGTATCACAAAACGGGACTCCACGGGGTTACTGTTCATCCACAGTCGACTTCCTCCAGCATCAACGAGCTACTGTTCATCCAGACTCTACGGGGTCCTGTTCATCCACCCCCAACCGGCTGGCCTCCTCAGGGTCTTGTTCATCCAGCGCCAACCACCTTCACACGGCCAGGGTACTGTTCATCCACAGCCAACCCACCGGCTGGGGTGGGGCGTACGAGCAGGCAGCAGCAACGGGAACTGTTCATCCACAGCCAACCAACTGGCTCGATTGATGCATCTCGACTCGTGTCTATGTGTATCGCGCGCGTGGCAGCAACGGGCACTGTTCATCAAGAGGCAACCCAACACCGGCTGGCTACGTCTCGCACGGGGGCTCGATCGGGTTCAGTAAGCAGCGAGAAGGATCGATCGGGTTCAGTTAGCAGCGAAGGAATCGCTCGGGTTCAGTTAGCAGCGAAGGGATCGCTCGGGTTCAGTTAGCAGCGAAGAGATCGCTCGGCTTCAGTACGCAGTGGGATCGATCGCTCGGCTTCAGTATGTGTTGTAGTGCGAGGGATCGATCGATCGCTCGGGTTCAGTAAGCGAACGCCTCGCTCGGGTTCAGTTCGCAAACGCCTCGCACACACGCGCGCGTATGAGATAAACGCGCAAACCACACTGCATTGCTCGGCCCCGACCACCCACCGTAACCGGGAATTCCCTGAAAATTTCCTCGGCCTCACTTCTACCATGATTTTTTACGTCATAGATGGCCCAAAGAATGTCATGCGGCTACGTCTCCGGCCCACCCAGGACGAACAACCCATTTTCTGTCATAATTTTTTGTCATAGAAGTAGGAGCCCACCACATCTATGATGATACGTGTTTTTGTCACAATTATTGTCATAGAAGTGTCACAACCATGAGAGAAAAAGTTTTCGTTCGGGACATAATGTCACGTATGTATCTTTTTTTTGTAGTGTGCACATTCTTAAACATAATTTGCTTGTTGAAACCTTGGGAAATCCTCTACCACCCAAGGGTGATCCTGTTATTATTAGTGCTAACCTTTCAGAGCATGAAGAAAAGAAATTACTTAAAACTCTAAAGAAGCACCGTGCTGATATTGGATATACTCTCGATGATCTTAAGGGCATTAGTCCCACTTTATGCCAGCATAAAATTCATATGGAGCCAGACGCTAAACCCGTTGTTGATCATCAAAGAAGGCTGAATCCTAAAATGAAGGATGTGGTAAGAACTGAAATATTAAAGCTTCTTGAGGCAGGTATAATTTATCCCATAGCTGATAGTAGATGGGTAAGTCATGTTCATTGTGTTCCTAAGAAAGGAGGTATTTCCGTTGTTCCTAATGATAAAAATGAACTTATTCCACAAAGAATTGTAACCGGTTATAGGATGGTAATTGATTTCAGGAAATTAAATAAAGCTACTAGGAAAGATCATTACCCCTTGCCTTGTATTGATCAAATGTTAGAAAGATTATCTAAGTACACACACTTTTGTTTCTTAGATGGTTATTCTGGTTTCTCTCAAATAGCTGTTTCACCTGAAGATCAAGAGAAAACCACCTTTACTTGTCCTTTTGGAACTTATGCTTATCGTCGTATGCCTTTTGGTTTATGTAATGCACCTGCTACCTTTCAAAGATGTATGACGGCTATATTCTCTGACTTTTGTGAAAAGATTGTTAAGGTTTTCATGGATGATTTCTCCATTTACGGAACTTCTTTTGATGATATCTTGAGCATCCTTGAACGAGTGTTGCAGAGATGTGAAGAAACTAATCTTGTCTTGAATTGGGAGAAGTGCCACTTTATGGTGAATGAAGGTATAGTCCTTGGGCATAAAATTTCTGAAAGAGGTATTGAAGTTGATAAAGCTAAAGTTGATGCTATTGAGAAAATGCCATGTCCTAAAGATATCAAAGGTATAAGAAGTTTCCTTGGTCATGCTGGTTTCTATAGAAGGTTTATAAAAGACTTCTCTAAAATTTCTAGGCCTCTTACTAATCTTTTGCAAAAAGATGTTCCATTTGTTTTTGATGATGATTGTGTAGAAGCCTTTGAAATACTTAAGAAATCCATAATTTCTGCACCTATTGTTCAACCACCTGATTGGAACTTACCCTTTGAAATTATGTGTGATGCTAGTGATTATGCTGTTGGTGCTGTTCTAGGACAAAGAGTTGATAAGAAATTGAATGTTATTCATTATGCTAGTAAAACTCTAGACAGTGCTCAAAGAAATTATGCTACTACTGAGAAAGATTTTTTAGCAGTTGTGTTTGCATGTGATAAATTCAGATCTTACATTGTTGATTCCAAAGTTACAATTCACACTGATCATGCTGCTATTAAATATCTTATGGAAAAGAAAGATGCTAAACCTAGACTTATTAGGTGGGTTCTTTTGCTACAAGAATTTGATTTGCATATTATTGATAGAAAGGAAGCTGAGAATCCCATAGCTGATAATTTGTCTAGAATGGAAAATGTTCTTGATGACCCACTTCCTATTAATGATGATTTCCCTAATGAATAATTAGTTGTGATAAATGCTTCTCATAATACTCCTTGGTATGCAGACTATGCTAATTACATTGTTGCTAAATATATACCACCTAGTTTCACATACCAACAAAAGAAAAAGTTCTTCTTTGATTTAAGACATTACTTTTGGGATGACCCACACTTATATAAAGAAGGAGTAGTTGGTATTATTAGACGTTGTGTACCTGAGCATGAACAGGAACAAATCCTACGAAAGTGTCACTCCGAGGCATATGGAGGACACCATGCAGGAGACAGAACTGCACACAAGGTATTACAATCTGGTTTTTATTGGCCTACTCTTTTCAAAGATGCACGTAAGTTTGTCCTCTCTTGTGATGAATGTCAAAGAATTGGTAATGTTGGTAGACGTCAGGAAATGCCTATGAATTACTCACTTGTTATTGAACCATTTGATGTTTGGGGTTTCGATTATATGGGGCATTTTCCTAAATCCAATGGATATACTCATATTCTAGTTGCTGTTGATTACGTTACTAAGTGGGTAGAAGCTATTCCAACTAGTAGTGCTGATCATAACACTTCTATTAAAATGCTTAAAGAAGTTATATTCCCGAGGTTTGGAGTCCCTAGATATTTAATGACTGATGGTGGTTCACATTTTATTCATGGTGCTTTCCGTAAATTGCTTGCTAAATGTGATGTTAATCATAGAATTGCATCTCCTTATCATCATCAGTCTAGTGGTTAAGTTGAATTAACTAATAGAGAAATAAAATTAATTTTGCAAAAGACCATTAATAGATCCAGAAAGAATTGGTCTAAGAAACTTGATGATGCACTATGGGCTTATAGAACTGCTTATAAAAATCCTATGGGTATGTCTCCATATAAAATGGTTTATGAAAAAGCATGTCATCTACCTCTTGAATTAGAACATAAAGCATATTGGGCAATTAAAGAACTTAACTATGATTTTAAACTTGCTGGTGAAAAAAGGTTATTTGATATTAGCTCTCAAGATTAATGGAGAACCCAAGCTTATGAAAATGCCAAGTTGTTTAAAGAAAAAGTTAAAAGATGGCATGATAAAAGAATTCAAAAACGGGAATTCAAAGTAGGTGATCATGTTCTATTATACAATTCTCGTTTAAGATTTTTTGTAGGAAAACTTCTCTCTAAATGGGAAGGGCCATACATCGTCAAAGAAGTTTATCGCTTCGGAGCCATCAAAATAAACAACTCCGAAGGCAATAATCCGAGAGTGGTTAATGGGAAAAGAATTAAACATTATATCTCAGGTACGCCCATTAATATTGAAACTAATATTATTCAAACAATGACATCGGAAGAGCACATAGAGGAAACCTTCCGGAACGCTCCAGAAGCCTGAAAAGGAGTAGGTATGTGGTACGGTAAGTAAACCGACTCCAAAACTTCCATAAAAGTACTTTCTGTTCGTTTTGGAATATATAAAAAATTAGGAAAATAATAAACAGTCCGAAAAGTGCACGAGGAGGCGACAAGCCTGGGGGGGCGCGCCCTACCCCCCAGTGCGCGCCTACCAGGCTTGTGGCGCCCTCGTGGACCTTCCCGACTCCGTTTTTCTTCCATATTACTTGTTCTGCACGGGAAAAAGTTCATTATATATACTCACGGGTGTTTTGACCACCGCATCGCAAGTTTCTCCTCTGTTCTTATTTCGTGTTGTTTTCTGTCAGATTCTCGAGGTCAAGCGCCATGTCATCTCAGGATTCGGATAGGGAAAGCTATGTTTCTCGTCTTGTTGCAAACCCTAGAGTCTATGGGGACACTGATCCCTACGGTTGGACAACTGATGAAGAGGAAGATGCTGATTTGAAGGAAAAGCAAGGTCATTCCAGCGAGGAGGACGAGGATCCCCCACTGCCTCAACCAGGAGATATGCACATTGAATTCAAGAGGTCCAGCTTACCTAACACGGTGAAGGTTCCTAAAGTTCAATTCACTCCTTTTCGTCATGTGCAGGAAGATTTGGATAAACTACGTCGCAAAATTTGGGATCTCGAAAGAGAGAATGACAAATTAAAAGAAGAAATTTGTGTCCTCAAGTGGAAGGACAAGCCCACCACTTTATCACCACCATCACTGAAGAAGGATATTTGAGTACATGGGTATGGGCACCACCCGTGGCTTGTGCCAAGCTTGGGGGAGGTGCCCCGGTATCGTATCACCGTCACCTTTTATCATCATTATCTATCTTAGTTCGATCCTTAGTTATTTCGTGATTTAGAAGAATAAAGTTTAGTATGATTTAGTTTCGAGTGCTTGCTTTGTGATCTATCTATCTATGTAATCGTGTGTGAAAGTTATATAATGCTTTTGTTGATCCAATCCTAGAAATAAATAAAGAAAAAAAATAAGATCATATGCTAATCCTATGGGGAGTGATGACTTCACATAAAAGAAGTATAATTGATAAAACTTGTTGGAAGTTGACAAACATAGTATTGGTCATTGTTGCAATTCATGAAAAAGTAATAAAGGAAGAGAGGTCTCACATATAAATACACTATCTTGGACATCTTTTATGATTGTGATCCCCCATTAAATATTCTATGTCAATTAGTCGACGTTGGACAAGGAAGATAACGTAATGAGTTATGTTTGCTTATATTCACATAGAAGTTATATTGTTTTGGATCCTCTAACATGTGGTGCTTGCCCCCTATCTTTTGCTAGCCAAAATTCTGTACTAAGTAGAGATACTACTTGTGCATCCAAAAATCCTTAAACCCCGTTTCATGCCATGGGAGTCCACTATATCTACCTATGAATTGAATAAGATCCTTCAAGTAAGTTGTCATCGGTGCAAAGCAATAAAAATTGCTCCTAAATATGTATGATCTTTTATTGTAAGGAAAATAAGCTTTGTACGAACTTGTGATGGTGAAGAAATAAAAGTGACAGACTGCATAATAAAGGTCGCTATCACAAGGGGCAATATAAAGTGACGTTCCTTTACATTAAGAGTTTGCACATCCAAAAACAAAAGGCGCATGACAACCTCTGCTTCCCTCTGCGAAGGGCCTATCTTTTACTTTATGTATTTACTTTTATGCAAGAGTCAATAGTATTCTCCTCTATTCCGTTTTTATTTTCTCTCTTGGCAAGCATCATGTGGTGGGGATTGATCCAGGCATATATATCCAGTTGGATGTAAGTGATCATGAGTTATTATTGTTGACATTACCCTTGAGGTAAATACGTTGGGAGGCGAAATTATAAGCCCCTATCTTTCTATGTGTCTGACTGAAACTTTTGCTCCATAAGTATGCCGTGAGTGTCAGCAATCATAGAAGACTAAACGATAGTTGACTATGTGAACTTGCTAAACAAAGCTCTTACATAGACTCTTTCTGATAATATGATGAATTGCAATTGCTTCAGTGACTGAGATCATAGTTTGTTAGTTTTCAATTTGGTTTATGGTTCATACTTTAACTTGTGATTGAATTGTAACTTTTTCATGAGAAGTTTTATGATGATATATTGCTGTTATAATAAAGATCATGATGCTTCATGTCCGTATTTTATTTTTATCGACGCCTCTCTCTCTAAACATGTGGTCATGATTATCGATTTCGGCTTTCGCTTGAGGACAAGCGAGGTCTAAGCTTGGGGGGAGTTGATACGTCCAATTTGCATCATGATTTCCTACTGATAATTATTATGTTTTTGATCATTATTTCACTTTATTGTTCAATTCTTATGCCTTTTCTCTCTTATTTTGCAAGATTCACATGAAGAGGGAGATTGCCGGCAGCTGGAATTCTGGACCGGAAAGGGGTGAAACAGAGATAGCTATTTTGTCCAACTCCAAATGACCTGAAAATTTATGGAGAATTATTTTGGAATATATAAAAAATACTGGCGAAAGAATCAACAGAAGAGGGCCCACCAGGAAGCCACAAGCCTGGGGGCGCGCCCTACCCCCCTGGGCGCCCCCCCCCCCCGAGCTTGTGGGGCCCCTGGCAGGCCTCCGGTCCCCTCCTTCTGCTATATGAAGCCATTTCCCTAGAAAAAAATCAGAAGAAGACTTTCGGGACGAAGCGCCGCCGTCTCGAGGCGGAACCTGGGCAGGAGCTATTTTGCTCTCCGGAGGAGCGATTCCGCCGGGGAAACTTCCCTCTGGGAGGGTGAAATAGAAGCCATCGACATCACCAACGATCCTCTCATCATGGGAGGACCAATCTTCATCAACCTTCACTAGCACCATCTCATCTCAAACCCTAGTTCATCTCTTGTATTCGATCTTTGTCTCAAAACCTCAGATTGGTACCTATGGGTTGCTAGTAGTGTTGATTACATCTTGTAGTTGATGCTAGTTGGTTTATTTGGTGGAAGATTATATGTTCAGATCCTTAATGCTATTCAATACCCCTCTGATCTTGAACATGAATATGATTTGTGAGTAGTTACTTTTGTTCTTGAGAACATGGGAGAAGGCTTGTCATAAGTAATTGATACGTCTCCAACGTATCTATAATTTATGAAGTATTCATGCCATGTTTATTATAGTTTTGCATGATTTTGGTGCACTTTTATATGTCTTTTATATGATTTTTATGGACTAACATATTGACCTAGTGCACAGTGCCAGTTGTTGTTTTCTGCTTGTTTTTGGTTTTCCAGAAAATCCCTATCAAATGAAGTCCAAATGCAGCGAAACTTTTTGACGATTTTTTTTGGAAGGAAACAGACCCAGGAAGCTTCGGGGGAGCAGCAGAAGACCCACAGGGGCCCCACAAGCCACCAGTGCGCGCCACCCCCCCAGGCGCGCCCTGGTGCCTCGTGGGCCCCCTGTGGCACCTCTTTGTGTGATTCCAACGCTGAAAAATCATATATATTCAGAAACCCCCGAAAGTTAACCTAGATGAGTTTTTACGCCGCCGCAAGCCTCTGTACCAAGGAGATCCCATCTGGAGCCCTTTTCCAGCACCCTGTCGGAGGGGGGAAATCATCACCGGAGGCCATCTTCATCATCCCGGCGGTCTCCATGATGAGGAGGGAGTAGTTCACCCTCGGGGCTGAGGGTATGTACTAGTTGCTATGTGTTTGATCTCTCTCTCTCTCTCGTGTTCTTGATATGGCACGATCTTGATGTATCGCGAACTTTGTTAATATAGTTGGATCATATGGTGTGTCTTCCCTCTCTATCCTTGTTGTGATGAATCGAATCTTTTCCCTTTGAGGTTTCGTTATTGTCGGATTGAATATTTCAGATTTGAGAACACTTGATGTATGTCTTGCATATGAATACCTGTGGTGACAATGGGGTATTATATTGATTCACTTGATATATGTTTTGGCCCTCAACTCGCGGATTCCCGAGGTGACATTGGGGTAATCTATGCATAGGGGTTGATGCACGTTTTCATTATCTTTTCTCCGATAAAAACTTTGGGGTGCTCCTTGGAGTTCTTTGTGTGGATTGAATATTATGATTATGAAGTTGTTTGATGCATATCGTATAATCAACTCACGGATACTTGTCGTGACATTGGAGTATCTAGATGACATTAGAGTTGGTTGATGTGTATCATATGATGTTATTTTAGTACGAACTCTAGGTCTGTTTGTGACACTTATAGGAATAGCTCAATAGATCGATCGGAAAGGATAACTTTGAGGTGGTTTCGTACCCTACAAACAATTTCTATCTTATGTTCTCTGCTAATAGGAACTTGGGAGTGATTCTTTATTGCACGTTGAGGGATGGTTATATGATCCAATTATATTAGCATTGTTGAGAGATTGCACTAGCGAAAGTATGAACCCTAGGCCTTGTTTCTAAGCATTGCAATACCGTTTATGCTCACTTTTGTTACTTGCTACCTTGCTGTTTTTTTTATTGTTCGCACTACAAAAACCTATATCTACTATCCATATTACACTTGTATCACCATCTCTTCGCCGAACTAGTGCACCTATACAATTTACCATTGTATTGGGTGTGTTGGGGACACAAGAGACTCTTTGTTATTTGGTTGCAGGGTTGTTTGAGAGAGACCATCTTCATTCTACGCCTCCCACGGATTGATAAACCTTAGGTCATCCACTTGAGGGAAAATTGCTATTGTCCTACAAAACTCTGCGCTTGGAGGCCCAACACGGGTCTACAAGAATAAATTGTGTAGTAGACATCAGTAATCATGTGAATTTGGTATTCGTTCGATATTTTGATGATATGTATGTTGTGCTTCCTTTAGTGGTGTCGTGTGAACGTCGGCTACATGACACTTCACCATCTTTGGGCCTAAGGGAAGGCATTGTGGAGTAGTAATTAGATGATGGGTTGCTAGAGTGACAGAAGCTTAAACCCTAGTTTATGCGCTATTTCGTAAGGGGTTGATTTGGATCCATATGTTTCATGCTATGGTTAGATTTATCTTAATTCTTCTTTCGTAGTTGCGGATGCTTGCGAGAGGGGGTAATCATAAGTGGGAGGCTTGTTCAAGTAAGAACAGCACCCAAGCACCGGTCCACCCACATACCAAATTATCAAAGTTGCGAACGTGAATCAAACAAACATGATGAAAGTGACTAGATGAAATTCCCATGTGTCCTCGAGAACGCTTTGCTTATTATACGAGATCGTTCCGGCTTGTCCTTTGCTACAAAAAGGATTGGGCCACCTTGCTGTACCTTTGTTACCGTTACTACTTGTTACTTGTTACGAATTATCTTTCTACCAAACTATCTGTTACCTACAATTTCAGTGCTTGCAGAGAATACCTTGCTGAAAACCGCTTGTCATTTCCTTCTGCTCCTCGTTGGGTTCAACACTCTTACTTATCGAAAGGACTACGATTGATCCCCTATACTTGTCGGTCATCAGCCATCACCTATCATGAAGGTGTCGCTCGACCATTGACATGATTTTGCTTCAGCGCCTCGCACAGAACTTGCCCGTGGTTCAATGTACGCTTGACGTGTCAAACTTTGGCTCGACGATCCTTTCGAAGACTTTCTCCTTGAAGAACTTCTCCTGAAGAAGTTCATTTTCCTAAGAGAAAATTTCTGAAATTTTTGGACCACAAAAAGATGTTAACAAAACTTCACAAGATTGATAGCAACTACTCATATGAGTGCCTAGAGGCTATATCAAGCATTCAAACTACTTAGAACTCAAAGAATTTAACATGCAAGCTCATTTTCAGTAGCACCAATAGTAGTAAATCATGAAAAATATAATCCACCAAAGCAAAAAACTAATTGGAGCAATGGAGGAGTCACATACCAAGGAGCAATCCCCCCAAAACAGTTTCAGAAACGGAGCTCCGAGCAAAGAGATCAAAAATCTCAGGTTTGGAAGCAAGAACACAAGAATGAGAGCTACCACGATTTTTTTGGAGGTAGGAGATGAAGTGGGCTGAAGAGGTAAGTGAGTGGGTCCCTGTGGGACCCACAAAGCATCCCTGGGGATACTAGGGATCAAGCCCTAACAAATTGACTCGATTACATGATAAATCTCATCCAACCCATCACCGTCCAGCAAGCCTACAAAGGAATTACTCACTCTCGGCGGTGAGCATCATGGAATTATTGATGGAGGATGGTTCATGATGATGACGGCGACGAATCCCCCTCTCTGGAGCCCCGAACGGACTCCAGATCAGCCCTCCCGATGAAGAACAGGAGGTGGCGGCGGCTCCGTATCATAAAACGCGATGGAACTTCTTCTCCTATTTTTTTCTCGGGGAAACGGAATTTATAACATTGGAATTAGGCCAGAAGGAGCCTCGTGGGCCCCACAAGGCATCAAGGTGTGCCCTGGGGGGTAGGCCCGCCCTGTTGTCTTGTGAGCAACTGGTGGCCCCCCTCCAGTGGATCTTCGTTCTAGTATTTTTTTATTAATTCCATAAAAAATCTCCAAAAAGTTTCGTCCAATTCCGAGAACTTTCATTTCTGCACAAAAACAACACCATGGTAGTTCTGCTGAAAACAGCATCAGTCCGGGTTAGTTTCATTCAAATCATGCAAATTAGAGTCCAAAACAAGAGCAAAAGTGTTTGGAAAAGTAAATACGACGGAGACGTATCACTAGTTCATTTCCTGGATCTTGAAACATTTACATGCATGTTTCGTCATTTTGGAACGCCCCGCAAAACTAACCCCAATCCTCCCAAATCATGCCTCTTATTTCAACACCAGCCTCCTCCCCTTCGAAGAAAGAAGACGTCGCCTCCTATCTCTCCCTTTCTATTTTGCATTTCTTTTTAGTATCAAATGAGTTTTGTAAAATATGGAACTTGGCCACATATTTACATTGCAATATTTGGCACTGTCACAAAAAGTTTGGGAAATGTTTGAAGTTGTTTGAATTTTTCGTAAATGGAAAAGCATTTAAATATGCTGATTTGGCACTGTTTTAATTGCTATAGCCCATTTAAGCAAATAAGTGATGTTGTTTTTCTTAACAAATAATTGTTATGGAATATTTGCTAAATGATGGACTATTTTTCAACCATGTTTGTGCAACTTTAAATTTCATTTGCAATTTGAATTGATTTCAGTGGTGGAATTTGAAATGAGATATGAATCCAATATGATCAAGCACTGCAAAGTAAAGTGACTTAGCATAATCATGATGGATTACTGTAGCATAATACATGGGGGTGTTACAGGTTGGCTATTGTAATGTCTTAGACAGTCTGTTTGACAATTGTCAAGTTTGCGGTTTAATAAAAGCAGCGAGTGCTGAATTTGGATTGAAATTCAATTTTTGCATGAATTCATATTAAATTTATTTCAAAAAATCAATTTTGTATCAAATGTGCCCGTAAATTGCAATATAATACAAATTGGCCGTGCCAAAATACTATGACGGTTATGAATGGTGTCAGAAGCGTATGGAACCACAAGTAAGAAGCCATATCACCCACGTATGGACCCGCTTGCCAGAATCCACTTCAGCACTACAATGGGCCCACATGTCAGAATCGTTGACCGTTCAAACGACACATCGTCACAGAAAATAGAATGCATGGTCCCAAATGTAAGCAGCCACGTCAGCATCTTCTGGGCCCATATGTCAACAGCGTTGACTGGTCAAAACTGACGCCTGACTTATTACTGACGGGACCGTCGTCGATAAAACCCACGGCGGGCCCACATGGAAGCAGCCACGTAAACAACTGTTGGCCCCACCTGTAAGAATCTTTGATCGGTCAAACCCACCGACCGATCACCGGTGATGGATTATCATCGCCAAAAAGATCTTAGGCGACAGATTGGGCTATCATAGGTGACATTCTAGGCCGTCACTGAAAACGGCCATGAGTGACATTTTTTGGTTCGTCACCTAAAATGCGATCTTGCGTGGCGAAAAAAGTGGTACCATCAAATTTTTGTTTGTTATGACGGCGCTTCGGTGACAGTGGGGGTGATGGCAGGAAAATGTCACCAATGTATTTTTCGCGACGAAGAAACGGTTATACGTGACACAAGTGAAACGTCGCAAAATAGAGCAAATTTTGTAGTGTCATGTTGTGTTGTTCTATCTCTAGTGGTGTTATGTGAACGTCGACTACATGACACTTTACCATGTTTGGGTCTAGGGGAAGGCATTGTGGAATTAGTTTGTAGATGATGGGTTGCGGGATTGATAGAAACCTAAACCCAGTTTACGAATTATTTCGTAAGGGGCTATTTTGGATCCAATTGCTTAATGCTATGGTTAAATTTATCTTAATTACTTCTCTTGTAGTTGCGGATGCTTGCATGGAGAGTATAATCATAAGTAGGTGTGATTTACCTAGCCAACATTTAGATCCGGCTCTACCCAAACTTTTTTGGTTCACCCCAACATTACCCACTTATCCGACTATTGCTAAGCAGTTTTGGGATACTAAACGGACCCCTAGATGGTTACCGGTAATAGGAATTGGTATTTATCCAGATTTTGTTCTCTCCCTATTTGTCGACAGGGTAGAGGCTCTCTTATCCAATTATTATCCTAAATAGTTTTTTTACTAGTCTGCTCTATTATTGCAGAAATAAGTAAAAAAGTATAATTAGATCTATCTCGAATTTTTGAGAACCCTTTGAGAAGGCATTAAAGGGGTTCTCAAACAAAACATAAAAGTTAAAACCTTCATGCTTGTAGTCGTCACTAGGTGGTCTACGAATTTGGATGCAATTTTCATTATTTTTGGTGTTCGTTGTACTGCCATGATTGATGATGAATAGATTGGAAGTTTCCTGCAAAAAAAGTATGCATCATTGTTCAATGCTAAATCCGAGTTTTTTTTTCAAAAACAATGGACCTCACCATCGATTCCCGTAATAGAAACTGCAACATGGTGAATGGTTGAACAATTGAACTACTCTTCATTCGTT
Source organism: Elymus sibiricus (assembly GCA_039707655.1). Lineage (NCBI taxonomy): Eukaryota > Viridiplantae > Streptophyta > Magnoliopsida > Poales > Poaceae > Elymus > Elymus sibiricus. Next base: position 355,919,693 of record CM077676.1, on the reverse strand, counting down.
TCTTAAGAGTTTGAGTTCTTCTTCTATTTGAAGGGATGTCATAGGATTTTTAGAGGACTTAGTTATTTACACACACTAAAAAAAACTAGGTAGGTACTTTGATTCGTGGGAACGAAATCCTTTAGATTTTTTCCTAAGGAATCCTTTGCATTCTATTTTGGAGGAAAATGTTGATCCACTTACTTTATGCATTTTCTTAGTTTTAGAACTCTTTGGCGATAAATCATGTGGTTTTGTATTCATGTTGGATTAAAAAATGCATGCCACTCTATGGGCTCATTCCGTCTACAGTTTGTTTTTGGAGGATTCCTATAGAATTTTAACCCACATGATTGTTTTCTCTATGTATGGCATTTGTTTCATAGGAATTAATTATGGCATTATATTCTTTAGGATAGTATACATATTGGCCTAATTCTGAGGATTCTTAGAGTTAGATAAGACCTCATGAAAAATTCCTAAGGATCAAAGTGGAGAGGGTATCTCTTCCTTTTACTTTTTCTGTTACTTTGAAAGTCATTTAAAACAAACGAGACCTAATCTTAGGTTTCGTATTCCTTAGCGAATCAAGGAGACTGTGAGAGGCTCCATGTAGCTTTGAGAAGATTTGTGAATACTACTCCCTCTGTTTCATAATGTAGTCCATACAGATTTTTTGAAAAGTCCAACCTCACAAACTTTGACCAAGTTTGTGAAGAAAACCATTTACATCTAGAATGCCAAACATATATCATTAGATTCATCATAATATGTATTTTCATATTTTATATATTTGGTATTGTAGATATAAATAATTTTCTCTGTAAACTTGACGAAAATTTGTAAAGTTTGGCTTTTAAAAAAAATCTATATGCATTACAATACGGAGTATGAAACATTGGGAGTATCTGGGAGCATATGACACAGTTTGGACGGCTACCATCCCTCCGTCTAGACACACGCAATGCTTTAAATGGGTGAATAGAGACCAGACAGGCCCAAGTCTCCAACTATCTCATGTTTTGTCCCTTGGTGGGATCTTCATTGATGGCCTTGAGATAACTTACTTGCAAGCCAGGAGAAGACCTAGCACACCACACCCACACCCACACTTGACCATGGTGCATGCATGTGTCAGTGTGGCACATTGCACACACATGGATGCATGCATGCATGTCACCCCATACACAATGGCAAGGAGTGCCACTCCCACTCATGCATGTAAACTCAAGGATATATGCCACATGCAATTAATAGCTCTAGCTAGGCGAAGCGATGGCATGCAGTACAGTAGTGTACACATCAGTACACCATGTATGCATGATGAGAGACGAGAGGGGGGCAGTGAACACTCACATCAAGGGCATCTTGATACAAAACATTAGCAAACAAATGGAATGTTGCAGCAGAGGAGCCAAAGACGAGGGATAGCAGCGGCCGCTAGCTAGCTAGCTTGTGGGGGTGCGAGGGGCATGGCATTGGTCACCCCCAGCCCCAGCTTTGGATGGAATGTCTCAGTCCCCAGATGAGGAAACCCATCATCACCTCCACCTGCACTCCATCATCACCCACCAAAAGGGTCATGTGCATCGATCTGTGCCAAGCCAGCCACCAAATCCCTTGCTTGCAGCCCCGCACAAAACTTTGTACCACCACCAAGAAATCCATCCTCAGGCATGCATCGCAAGGAGAAATCTTATCCCTTGCGGCAAGGGGGAAAAGATCTGTCTGTGCATGTGTGTGTGAAAGGCAGGTGCTGTGGGTCTAGGGCTGCCGCTGCTGCTGCTTGTGAGTTCACATATGTAACTTGTGGGCGCAAGAGCAAAAGAATCTGCTTCTGCCTCTGCAAGGGGCAGCGGCACCGAGACAGAGAGGGAGAGATCGACGATGATTAGGGGAATTGGCAAAAAGGCCTCACTCGCATATGGACAGGGCGGTGAGAGAGAAATGCCCAAAGCGAGGAAGGCAACAAGCAGAAGCGGCTCGCTCGCGTGCTCCGTGCAGGCAGCTACAGCCAGCCAGTGGAATAAATAAATGCACAGGAAAAAGCAAGACGTGTGGCTCTCTCTTTGCCATGCATCAAATGCTGTGTGTGAGTTGACATGTTCCAAAATCTAACCCCTCCCTCTCATGCAGCATCTCCCTTCCTCTCTCTCTCCCAAGTAGATCTCCCTCCTTGAGCACCTCCTAATATACTATGTATCCAGAGATAAAAAAAATAAAGATGTTTAGACTTTAGAGAGATGTTGTTGCTTGGGGTCAAGAAGTAATCTTGAGTGGAGTTGAAGAAAGCGAGGGAGGGGGAGCATCCATGAGCATGCATGCATGCATACTCAAGAACACAGCAAGGGCCGGGGGACCAAAGGAGAGATAAACAAAGGGTTAGCCCAAGGAGGCCATGATAATTAATAGTTGACACAAACAAATCCACAAAGATATACCGCCCCCACTCATATTGTTTGTTGCTGCCATCTTTTTGTATAGACTTTTTTGCTCCTTCTCTCTCTCTCTCCCTCTCTCTCCTCCCCTAACCCGAAGACTTCCTAACTGCAAATTGGCCAATGGCTGAACTGGCCATGAGTGCAGCTGTTCCATGTGCTTCCTGGCAGAAGCACTCTTTAAGCCAATGGCAACACCATGGATGATGGCCTTGTTTATTCAGAAATGTGATGAGGGGGACGGTGAGAGAGAGAGAGAAACTTGTGTTTGTCTCTCTTCTCCATGAGACAGAGGCAGTGAACCCTACTACCAGCCTACTCAGTTCAATCCCATCTGCAGGTCCCTCCCAACAACTCCTTGCCCAATTCCCAACATCAAGAACATAGGAGTATGAATGAAGCACAAGTCAAAACACACATCTTTCAAATCTCCTGCCAGAGGCTCAAAAGTCAAGGCCCGACGCTGCAGTTATTTGTTCATCAGGCAGTGGCAGTCACAGGTGAGAAATAGATAGAACAGCTCTCGTTATGTATGATGATGTACAATGAATGCATGACACGAAAGGGAAAAGGTGAGGTGAAAGGAGGAGCTTGAAAGCATGAGGAAGGAGGCTTTGCATGGCATGGAGTATATCCTACTTTAGAAGAAGAAGAAGGAAGAGTTGTTGTAGGAGGGCAACATCCTCAAGTGCTCCAAAAGAGAGTCTCATTGCATTGTATTACTACCTAGACTACGAGCATGCATGCACTCAAGTGTAGGGTTAGTTATCCTATGTAGGCACAGTTGTCATAACAGTTCTCAAAATAAGTGTCGTGGTTAGTTCAAATCTAAACTAAAACCACGATAGTTATTTTGGGACGGAGGGAGTACATGAAATGAGACATGATAAGGTATCCAGATAACACAAATGATGTCTGGACTAATTAACTACCTGTAAACCTCGCTTATGGGGCAAGAAACAAATAATAGGAAGCACCTACCTAAGATACTTTTTTTTTTTGAAAAGGAGGAAAGCCCCCGGCCTCACCTAAGATACTGCCATTAACAAATAGCCAAGGTTCCATAAGAAAAAAACTACTCCCTCTGTCCCATAATATAAGAGCGTTTTTGACGCTCTTATATTATGGGACAGAGGGAGTAGTAGAATAGAAGTAAGAAGAAGAGAAGAAAGTAATTTTTTACATGACTGCCAACTTATGTGCTAATAATATGTTCATTTAAGAAACGGGTCAGTGTTCAAGATTACCTCTACGATCACATTTGCCAAAGGAAAAAAGTGTATATTTTGTTCTTTCTGACGAATTTCTTTCTTTAATAGAGACATAACCAATCAAGTACAGTACTTGCTTGAAGTGTAGAACAATCGAAACTTCATGAGATCAAGTCATCATCAACATAGTTGGAATATCCACTAACTTTTAATGTGGATCACATGTGATTATATCTATATGGGTAAAGGAAAAGGATGCTCTGCTGCTATTTTTGGTGTCGGGTCCTCCAAGGTCCACGCTCACCTGATCAACATAATGAGCCTCATATATGCACACTTCTTTTGCATAAAATATTGGTGATGTATGGGACAGCCTATATATCTTTTTTCCACCGTGTCTTTTTGGTAGATAGTATATGTCAAAGGTATCCCAAGCATAGTGCAAAAACTCCTGGCATGCATGGCTTTTTTTTTCCTGTGTAACATACTCTGGCCGGCATAAAATAGCATAGTTTCGTCTGGAGTAAGATTTGTATTGTTCTGCATATGTATGAACTGGGGACGATAAGTAACACAGCTGTTTTAGTGATTTTCATGAGATAGGCTGTAAAGTATTATTAATCTGAGAATTAAGTAATCCTTTGGATGTAAATTAATCTAAATTGAGTGCATTCTTTGACATTAATCATGTACTAGAACTATTTTTCTAATCATATAATGTTCAGCGGTACATAAAATTCTAATTCTGCATTTTTTTTGTAGCATTTTACTTTTTAGGAACATGCGAATCAGATATGCCCTTTTTAAAGAAAAGAGAGTGTAAAGATCGAAATCCTATAAAAAAATCTATCAAATTCGCACATGAAATATGGCTTTGACCTGATCTGACTCTGAATATCACGAAATATTTACATTTAAAGATCTATCTGAAACCCGAAAATTCCCGAAGAAACAGTTGGACATCCGTAAAATACAGCACAAAGGGCCTGACATAACCCTACCTCATGCTGTCGTGCAGAATAGATGATACCACACAGCAACACAAACAACAAGGCAGCATCAGTTACTGCTCATGTATCCACAAGACAGTAGGCATACAAAGGTACAGCTCCAAACTATGATGGATGGATTTGATCTGAGGCACCTGATCTGACCGATCGGCCGAACCAGTAAAAGGGATTTTGTCACACGGTCATACTCCATCCGCTGCTCGTGCTCGAGAGGTTTACGAACGGAAGCTGCTCGTCCGTCATCTGCCACCGCCAGCAGCAGGGCGCGAGCCTAGCTATATGTAGGAGTATATATAAAATGGCTAGGAGTAGGCTAGCTAGGGCACGCATTAGTATAGTAAGAATCCGAGCGAGAGATCGATCGATCTCCAAGTGCAGGTCACGTCAAATCTTTGGAATTTTTATTCACACCATCGCATTCAGCCCACGCTCCCCAGAGTACTACACAGTGCGCGGTACAAGCAAGGGCCTGTGTGCGGAGGGGACAGCCGATTGATCGTTGTCTCCTGCCGCCCTAACTATTTTTTTTTCGAACGTTGGCAGGAGAGCTGCCAAATTCATTGATCAGAAGAAGGCATTACAAGAACACCCCCAAAGGAGGAATGCACCGCATAAAGGCGAGTGCTAAAAAAGAAGAAAGAAAAACGGACTGCTCAGTTTATTGCGGAAAACCGGGCAAAAACCAAAGCAACATCTAGCTAAACTAGACCTAAAGCACCACGAAACATACAAGACGCCGGAAGGCGAAAACCCCACAACACACCCGGTCGGGCACTCGAGCGCCTTTGCTGCTACGAGAGTGCACACCGACAACCGTCGTATTAAACCGGGCTGCCACGAGCGAGAGGATCTTCTGTCCGGCTCCTAGCAGATGTTCTCCCTGACGTTCTTTTTTACTGCTGTGGGGTTCGATAACGCGAAAAGGTATTTTTACTATATGAGTTTTTTTTCGACCCAAATAATTTATCATCGTCTTGCATGTTTCTAGACCTAATTTTAGAGTTACTTTATTTGGAACATGAGAGGTTTTTCCTTTCGTAGATGAAAATTTTCTTTTTGGCAGATGAAATGGGGCCAAACTCTAGCAAGTGAAATTTCTGTAAAATTCACATGATCGGGTCACCGAAAAGCGTATCGCCGGCCGCCATTGGGGTTGAAGAAGACCATAATGTAAGTTGGCGTACTATGAGATATAAAATGGGAATCACTAGCAACTTTCATAAGTTACTCAGTATTATTGTTCAAACCATTCTCTTAGCATCAAATGAGAATAATCAGAAAATATGCCTATGCTATCATCTTGTGACTAGACCAGCATACCTTGCAACACCAAGCTGTTTAGGACAACACGCCACAACCTGTCTGTTGCTTTATCTAAGATAAGAATATAAAGTCAACCAGCTTTCGGATTTCTGAGGACAAGACTTAAGCAGGGGGCAAAGCAACCGAGGATCTTGTTTCTCTGAGCATAAACATATGCTCCTGCCAGTAAGCTTCTCCTGAACCTGTCCGCCCATTTTCAGGACAACCAAGATAGCCGGGGGTTAGTTTAAGACCTGGATATCCTCAACACTGCACTTATATTGTTGTTAATTCTCTTGAAGAATATTAAGGGGGCGTGTGCAGAAAATTTTATTTCCTTCTTCTAGAAAACTTGGATCAAGAAATGCTTGCTATTCCTACCTAAAAAAGAGGGGGAAATAGGTTGGTGTTCCTACTTGCCTCCAAAATGAAATGCAGGTGTCGTGACTAGTGGGCCCAGCTCCCAGTAGTGGGACAGGACAGGAATTTGGAATGAGTGGCTCAAGTTTTTGCAGTTGTCCTTCTCTAAAAACTACTACTAGTACTCTCTCCGTTCGAAAAAACTTGTCCCTCAAATGGATGTATCTAACACTAACTTGTCCCTCAAATGGATGTATCTAGCACCAAGTTAGTTGGGACAAGCTTTTTCGGACGGAGGGAGTACTATTCTATAACTGTTCCGCATGGTAGCTAGGCAAAAAGGTTTTATCATTTCAGAGAAAAAAATAATTATGCAACTAAACCCAAGCAAAAGATGGCATGAATTTTCATAACACTGTACATCAAATATGAACAGATGAACAAAGATTTGGTTCCAGCATGGGAATAATCCAACAATCTTCAGAGGAACTAAGATAATATTGTGCATAAAAACAAAGTTAGGAGGTGGTGCATGAATTCAAATATGTTAGTTTAGCACCGACGAGCAACGCACAAATATTGTATCAAATTGCCGCCTTGGTCCCCCTACAACAATCACATCTATCTGGGCTACACAGTAAAAGGCACCCATCATCCCAAAGTCGACGCAATAAGCAGCAAATTTCCGATGAAATGGACATGCGCATTTCTTGAAAGCAGTACTCAATCTATAGACTTCACCTAGCTAGATGAGATAATACAGTGTAAAAGAGCATCTACAACCACATCCTAAAAAATTGTTCATGACCATGGTCCCAGCAAGAGTGCAAAAAAAGCTTTGGAAAACGTCCAACGTGAGAACATATATCCTCCGCTCCATCACCCCACACGCAAAGTGCGGGATCTACATACATTGAACTCCCTTGACTATAGGCTTTAGTTTATCTTTCACTTGTCCATCCCCTCCTACCACTAATCAATTACTCACGTAACATATTACTCTTTATGTGCTACTCCCTCCGTCCCAAAATAAGTGTCTTGACCTTATTACAACTTTGTACTAGAGTTAGTATAAAGTTGAGACACTTATTTTGGGACGGAGGGAGTATGATTCTATGAATGGACTAAAGCAGAAAATGCTAGCTCATCAACGAAGTGGTTTATTTTATAATTGGCAACTTACAGAGATTCCCATATCCCCGTCTACTTTTATCGATTAGTTAATCTTCTCGGTCCTCGATCATAGTAGAGAAACCGATCACTCCTGTACTTTAAATCTTCCTTTTCCCGTTGCTGATGCTCTCTTGTGGGAATAAGATTTTGCAGAAAGGGTTTTGGACTTTTGATGACTATTATTGTTATCTCAATGGACCAAGCTAGGTAGAGTCCAACAAAGCAAGATCAGTCTCAAGATGCTCTGGATCAAGCTGATGGTGACATTTATATATTGAGCTTTGTGTGCTTAGTGGGAGAAATGGAAAAGATGGAGACTATTAGCACTAACAACATCTTGGAAGGATGTGGTGCTCACCATCTATGGATATTATTAGAAGGCATCTTGCGATTAGGGTGCCTTGTATAATCATAAAATCATAACCAAAAAGGGATGAGTGGTGTCAATGGCAGGTTTTGGTCAACTAATAGATACCAAACTCTGCAACTAAATTGTGGCTCTTTTTGGTAAAGAAAAGGGCAGCACCATATACTCTATTATAATGATCCCTGCATTCAAATTGTTAAGTGGTCACTAAGTGAATAGAATGATCGATCCGGTCAACTAAGTGAATAGATTGATCCGGTCTGGGTCACTTCATGGTTGAGGAAACTCGAAACAATCCGGACTACATATAGTATAATAGCACACATATTATGCTCAGGATAAATTTTTCATGGAGGATACAGATGCCAGAGGAGATTATGAGGTCTTGCACAAAAATATCCGGTGGACTCTGCGCACGGAAGAGATACTTCGGGTTTGCAAGCTTTCGTAATCATTATCACGATCGATGTAAAGGAGGCATCCACTTGGTAAGTAGAAGTCTACAATGTAGCATATAATTAGGTTAACACTTGCTATTAAGAAACACTAAAGATTAATATACTAAAAAAAGCTCATGAAAAGTAAATCAATAGGAGATCCTATAGATAAGGAGGCAGAAGTGCTAGTTGCTAGTGCAAGATATCTTGCGAAAATGTGGTTTCAACTAACAAATATGGATATTAACAAGCAAATAATCAGTAGAGGAAAGTCCCTTTCGTCCAAAAATCTCCCTGATAGCTAAGCTCGAGCACTTCCATTTAGATATAGTTTCCCTGACTAAATCGAATTGTAGACCCAATAATAACAGTGACATGCATTTTCAGGAAGTTTGTAAGGAAAAAAAAAACAATTCTAGCCGATCCTATAAAACATAATTTTCCTAGCCCGGGGATGTCTAATTCTGTTTACATATATTCCCCTGCTGCCATTATTGTTGGTCATACATACGATCTGCTGGAAAATATCCAGCTACTACAGGGGAAAAAACAATCCTGTTACAGGAATATATCTTTGCAGGGTTAAGACCGTAAGAGTGTGATAATATTCGTCTAATCCATCCACTAACCCACTAGCCAACTTGACGACATAGATACGCCTACTTTACAATCAAATAGACAGTCACAGACAGTACTTAAGGCAGGCACCTTTTCAAGCAAACGGTGTCACAGGCCTTCAGCAGTAGTTGCTTGGTCCAAACTTTCGACATTTAGACCCCAGAAAAGCCCAGTGGCACAGGGTTTTTCATGTGGACATGCCACAGTTCGTCCTGAGGCCCATGTCCCAGCCACCATCGTTTTCTGAAAGGGACAGCGGGTGGGATACCAGAAACTTTTGCCCAAAGGGAAGGGCGGGCGAGATGCATTCAAAGCGAGCTTGCTTTGACCCTAATAAGTTCATATGGTCCCCTTTGACCACACACACGCAGAGCTAACAAAGTAGTAAAATCACTGATGCCTGAAACTGAAACTACAGGCAACTACATGCGCCTGATGCCCAGAGCGCTCTGAATTTGCCGCCTACGGGGAGTGGAGTAAATCGCTGCGTGCAACTACCATGGAAGATGGAACAACCTTGTTCAATTCTGCCTGCAGTATTGGTCCAAGATCGCTTTTGACTGCGGCTGGTCGAAACCAAACCGGTGCAAGAACAAAGACAGTAAAGGTGTCGCACGCCGGACTTGAATTCTTTCCCTTTCTCTCGTTCGTCCCTCGCGGCCCAGGCTTATCGTGCAGCATGCCGTATTGAGAATAGGATCGCGCACAAGGAGACAGAACGTCCTGGACGGCAGGAAGGTGCTCTGTGCGCAGGATCATGCATGCAGCTGTTGCTTCATTTGGGACGGTCAGGTAAATGCTCGCCAAGTTCTGAATCTTTTCAGATGCAGGGAGATTATTAATTCAGGCACGCAGTGGGCTGCGAAGGATTGTTTCGGGGGTTTAAATGCCAGTGAATGCAGATCTAAAAAGACGTGGAGAGGGCAAGAATTCGAAGTGAGATCCTCAAAGAGGGAACATCGAAGTGAGCACTGAGGAAGGCACTGGCTATCGGATTGATCAGATAAGAATGAGAGCAGTTGGACGATCATGCCACATAGTAGGATTATTAACTGAGGGACAGGTTCGGTTCGTACCAATGCCACCGCCGTGGACCGCCTCAAATGACGCCGCCGATGATGTGCCGATCTCTGCCGACGACGACGCCAACGCCTCCACGGTCGCCGTGCTCTGGTCGACCTAGCGTGATCTCGCGTCAGCCGCCTCCCTAAATGGGCCGGCCCAGGCGCGCATGAGGCCACGGCCTCGTTTTTTCTTTTTTTACGTTAACTGTTTTTTTTTAATTTCGTTTATACTTCCAAATATAATAAATAAATATATTACAAAAAACAATTTACATAAGAATTTGAAAAAATGTTAACCAAGCATTTGAAAAATGTTAAACATATATAAAGAAAATGTTTCTCATGTATACAAAAATATACAATGTATGGGAAAATGGTTGATCATGTATTTAAAAAATGTTAATCAAGCATTTGAATAAAATATTAAACAAGTATTTTAAAATTCTAATCAAGCATTCAAAAAATATTAAATGTCAAACTTGTATTTTTAAAATAATCAAGCATTTTTAAATGTTAAATTTTGTATAGAAACAAAGTTGACCATGTATTTAAAAATGTTAATTTGTATTTCAAAAATGTTAATATTCTATTTGAAAAAATTTAATCAAGAATTTTAAAAAATATAAAAATTTGTATAGAAAAAAATATTCACCATGTAATAAAAAAAGTTAGTCCATATTTAAAAAATGTAATCATTCATTTACGGATGTTAAAATGTGTATAGAAAACCTATTGACCATGTATTAAAAAATGTAAAACTTGTATTTAGAAAATGTAAACATGTATTTTTTTTTCCTAACCTATACAAAAAATGTAGAATAAAAACCAAAAGAAAGAAAGAAAAATGAAGAAAACAATGAAAACCGAAAAAACCAAGGAAAAAAATAAAACAAAAAAGAAACCCAAAAAAGTGCAATAAGAATATAAACAATGAAACCCTAGAAAGAAACGAAGAAAACAAAAAAACAAGAAAAAAACAGAGAGAAAACGAAGAAAAATGAGAAAGAAATGCAAAGTCGATATAAAGAAACAAAAGAAAAACGAAATTTAATGACAAAAAGAGAAAACCATAGCAAACCGGAGAAGATATAAGAAAAACAAAAGAAAAACGAAGACATCGGGGACGACCGACGAATGAAAGAAACGAGTAACATGCTATTGGGCCAAGCCCATACGCTCGCTCGGCAAGAACGCTTAGGGAGACGGATGCTAGTATCGCTACGCTATTAGTGAGACATAGCATTTGCGCCGGATATCCGATTTGGTGTGCAGGTCGATGGTTAGCGACCGCGCGCACCCCCGGCTTCCACGCTGCGTACATTTGGGCCGGCCCAACATAGCTCGTTTCCGATTTTGGGAAGGTTATAGAACCTTTCCAAATATATATTTTTATTTTTCGGTTTTTTCTATTTTTCATTTTGGTTTCTTCTTTTTATTTTTCGTTTTCTTTCCTTTTCCTTTATTTTCTATTTTTCGTTCATTTTACCTTTTCAGTTTTTATTTTGTGAACAATTATCAAATATGTCAATATTTTTTCAAATATTGAAATTTTTGGAAATCATGGACATGTTTTAAATTCGTCTACATTTTGTTTCGAAATTGTGAATATTATTAAACAAAATTATTTTACATTTATAAAAAATTTGAGCATTTTTTGAAATTAATGATCATTTTTGTAATTGGCGGCCATTTATTCATCGATGAACATTTTTTTAAATAGTGGAACAATTTCGGAAATTTCTAAACTTTTTTTGCCTTTTGCGAATATGTTATAAAAAATCATGAATATTTTTTGAACACGCGAATATTTTTGGTTTCGTGAACATGTTATAAAAAATCATGAACACTTTTTGAACACACAAACATTTTTTGGTTTCATGAACTTTTCTTTTATCAAATTGTGAACATTTTTTGAATACGCGAGCACTTTTTAAAAATTTGTGAACATTTTTCCAATTCGTGAACATTTTTTAAAATCATGAACAATTTTGAAATATATGTTCAATTTTTTAAAATCACAAAAAAAATTGAATCCGTAAACATTTTATGATTTTCTTGAACATTTGTTTTCAAAATTCACATTTTTTGAAATTTTGGAACATTATTTTAAACAACAATAAAGCAAAAACAGAAAGTAAAAAAGAAAAACAAAAAAAGAAGAAAAGAAAACAGGGCGCATCCAACCCCGCAAATGGGTCAGCCCAAAGTGGTGCGCCGGGTGTGGAAAGGACGGTGCGCGCTGGTTCGTTCGCCAGCGCGCACACCGCTAAATAGGAGCTCCCCATTTGTGCCTCCTCGCTGCACCCGTGCCAGAGCAACTTTTTTTTTTTGAGTGGCCGGTGCCAGAGCAACTAATCAGCAATTACTCATTCGGGAACCCCTGCAAGGGTCACTTTGGGTGGGCTAAGAGCGCGCCACTTGGCATGCTGTCAGCCGCCACCACATGTCGCGCTCTGGCCGCTCCCTCCGGATTTGTTCTTTGTACGTGTTTTCGGCATTTAAATGACTTTTTTCGGGTTTTTTCGGGTTTTTCTTAGGTTTTGGATAAAAAACCGCAAAAAACGCATATTTTTACCCTTCCGCGAGTTGCACAGTCATGCCTCTCGGAAAGGGAAAAACGCCTGTTCTTTTTTTTTCTTCCGCGTCGTGCCTCTCGGTAAGGAAAAAAGCGTTTCCTTTTTTTTTCCTTCCGTGAGAGGCACGGATTTACTTCTTGTGGAGGCATGGATTTGCTTCCGCGAGTCGTGTCTCTCGGAAAGGAAAAAATATGTTTTCTTTTTTTTCCTTCCGCGAGATGCATGGATTTACTTCTCTTGGAGTCATGAATTTTCTTCCGTGAGAGGCACAGTCATGCCTCTCGGAAAGCGAAAAACATGTTTTTTTTCCTTCTGCAAGAGGCACGGATTAATTCTCGTGGAGGCACAGATTTGCTTCCGCAAGAGGCACAGTCGTGCCTCTCGGAAAGGGAAAAATGCGTTTTTTTCCTTCCGTGAGAGGAACGAACTTACTTCTCGTGGAAGCCCGGATTTGCTTCCGTGAGAGGCACAGTCGTACCTCTTCGGACAAGAAAAAAATGTGCTCCCGGTTCTGTTTTTTCATACGTTTTTTTTATGAATAAAAAAGTTCATCAAAATCTATCAGCATGGATCTAGTTTTAAAGATCTCGACGCGAGAAATCCAATAGTGAAAACGGTTCGAGATTTGGACGCACGGTTTAAAAGATAAAACGTTTTGAATAACCGAATCTGCGAAAAAAGGAAAACTTTCAGGTTACAACAAGTGACGAGCACTTGTCACAACCTGTGGAGGTGGGAGTGATCTTTGCAAAAAGTACTCCTTAATTAGTTCGCCGTGCCCTGGTTTGCGGCTGATAGGTGGGCCTAAACGACAACATGCACTGGACGTGGGCTGCACTAGATCTGTCGTTGGTACAACATATAAAGATGTCGGCCTGAGTAGGAGACTCAGGTTAAAGAAAACGATGTAGGCCTGGCCATGTTTGATGGGTGCTAAATAGTGCAACCTAGGACGGCCCATCATGTAACATCCGTGACCTCTCTCTGAAAGAAATTAGTTGGTAAAAAATTTCGAAACCTGTCTGCGTCAAAGCCAGTCCATGTCCGTCCCTTGCGGCTGACTATTCAACATATAACTAGAACCGTGACAAAAACCGGCAATTAAAGTCTAATTATGTAAAGTTGTGGCTTAGAAGTGTGGTTTGTAGTTTATGGCACCACAATGATTGAGGGTGGCGCAAAATTTATTTACTCTAGATGACCCGTTGCACCATTGACGTATAGACCAACTGTAGTCAGAAAGTTAAGTAAGCTATGGTTAGCATGTTTAACAACCCCCTATTTGAATTAAAGTGCACGATAAAAACTCTCGTGTGGGTCGCTTTGCCGGGCTTTATATAAGAGAGTAAACAACAACTCACTCCCTTTACACGGCGGGCCGAGCAGAACAATGAGCAGACACAAAAGGACAAATGCTTAATGCAGCCAGGAAGTTAAGCAAGCCATGTATAACACGTTTAACAATCGCCATTTGAATGTCAAAGTGCACAATAAAACCTCATGTGTGGGCCGCTTTGGTGGGTTATACATAAGAGAGTAAACAACAACCCACTCCCTTCACACCGCGGACCGACCAGAGCAACTAGCAGACACAAAGGACAAATACTTTCCCAGACTCCTGTGGTCAGGATTAAAGCAGGGTGCTCATAGTGATATGAATGTCGCTTATTGATACCCCAGATCACACTACAAATGAGCTGAAGGATAGGCAACTGCCAACGAAAGCACTGCGGCATGGATTGGTTAGGTTAGAGCCTTCTAAGCCGCTGATCTTTATCGCGCGTGGATCTGGATTCGGGTCCTTCGCCTCTCTTCAACGCCAAGTCTCACGCGTTGTTCCGCGCGCCCCGGGTGAGCCTGTGTTGTCTCGTCAGCGTCGTCTGCTTGGTAAAACAGAAAAATTGTCAAACAGTTTGTGGGGTTGGTGGTTCAGGGGCAGCTCGGTACGGTTGCGGAAAGGGTGTGCGCGTGCGCCCAACTCGATTATGTAAAGTTGTGGCTTAGAAGTGCGGTTTGTAGTCTGTGGCACCACAATTAAAGTCTAATTGTGTAAAGTTGTGGTTTAGAAGTGCGGTTTGTAGTTTGCGGCACTACAATGATTGAGGGCGTCACAATATTTGTTTACATTGCTTGAAAATCTATGAAATTCTGCCCTACTTAACAAGGTGGGTGCGAAGGCAACAGGTTGCAGCATTCATGCAGATTGAACCCAAAATTCAAATGATTCAGTTTATTATGTTTGAGAGCAATCTCTTGCCGCCACCAATGGTAGAAGGGAATGGAAGAAAATAGGAAAAGACATGTGATTCATGATCAAAGGCTGACCCAGTTTTTTTCAGTTTGGCACTTTTGGCATGGATGTAAAAAATTCAGGTTTTTTCATTTGAAGAATGGGCTTGGCCTTGATAATCATCAAGTGGAAGGAATTGTCGTAGCATTTTCTGACGATGGAGGTGATAAGTATGGAGTGTCAAAAAGAGAAGATAGGACGGCCCATCAAGTAACATCTATACCAATATAAAAAGACCCAAAGGGGCAGATCCAACAAATCCCGACCGTCAAATCAGGTCAATCCAACGACTCATGCTGCTCCAATGGTGAGCGCTCAACACGTTTAGTGTGCAGTTAATATCATACCAAATATTAATGCCAATGCTAATCACGTAATTACTACGCAAATAATATCCTACCTAATATTTACGTGTAATTAATATATTACCTAATATCAACGTGCATTGCACGTACACATTTACTAGTCCATAATAAACACTCTCAAAAATAAGAACTCGGTAACTTTCGTACGGATTGCGTTCTGGAACATTCTAAAACGGAACTCTGGCACGCTAAGATCTTTCCAAACCTGTAGGCGCCAAAGCCAGTCCACATCAGTACTGGGACATGATTTTGAGGCCCTTGCTGCTGACTATTCCATTTATTAACTAGAACCGTGACAGGACCTAATAATTATATAGCGTACTTTGTAAAGCTGTGGCTCAAAAGCGTAGGCTGTTGTTTTGTGGTACCTCAATGCTTGAGTGCCGTGCGTGTCAGCAGCCCCAGTATACAACTAGTGAAGCTATAGACAACGAATATCCATTTCTGAGCATGGGCCCATTTGCAACCGATGAGACAAAAATAAAAAAAATCCAATTTTTTTTGCATCGAAGATGATTTAGTACGTGAGGTCCGCTTCATATTTCAGCTTATTTGGGCATATTATTAGCTCTCAGCAAAAAAGACAAATTGGGTCAGAACAGTAAACTGTTTCATAGACCCCAAATTTGTATTTTTTGCCGATAGCTACTCAGATGTCAAAACGAGCTGAAATTTGGAGAGGACCTCACGCACCTAAGCATCTTCCATGAAAAAAAAGGTTTTTTTTTGAATTTTTCTAGAGTTTTTTTTTAAAATTACTGCTCACCGCGGGAGCAGATGAGCTCAGGAGCCAAATAGCCGCACTTCGAAGGCAAACGCTACAACAAGTCCAACAGGCCGCCCCTGCCGAGTGCAGTGTTTTTGTCCTCAATGGAACTCTTGTTTTGAAACATTCAAACATCACATTTCAAAGATTTAAAAAAATCCAAAAAATATCCACATTGACATATGGATGTATACTACATGTGTGTAAAATTTTATGAGAAAATACATTGATCCGCGAGCTACACAAAAATAAAAATCGTTGGTTTGCATAGTGAAAAATGCACACACTGTTCACTGTTGTCATAATCATCAATTTTTCTTTTTTTGTGTAGCTCGCATGTCGATGTATTTGGCCATAAAATTTGCACATATGCAATATACATCCAAATGATACTGTGGATTTTTTTTCCAGATTTTTTTTGAAATTTTCAAAGAAAAAAAAAGCTCCATGGAGCTGAAAAGAAATGACATTTATGGTGGTTTGAGAACAAAAACAGTGCCTCAGAATGCTTTAAAAATAGTCGTTTTGAAGCTTTTTTTCTGAGCATTACGTATGTTTATTATTTACAAAAATTGGCATGTACATAGAACAATCAACCATGTGTGTTGCCAAAAAATATGTCAGAATTTTACTGTTCATGAAGGTGTGTATGTGCTCAGCGAAAAAAAATACATGTCTTCCCTAGAACCTATTAGCTTTCCCCTACCATGCCTCCCTTCTCCTCCTGTTCCTCACAGGAAAATCTTGAAACCTTCGGATTTCCCTTGAGCAACATGGAGTTGCGATACGAGTTCACGGCTGAGCCACAGGGGAGGAGGACCAAGGCAAGTAGCTGCCGATGTCTCTCGTCTCACTGTCTCCTACTCTTGACCACCTTCGACACCTCTTTCACTTATATTTGTCCGACCCTCATCCTCCCTTGTCGCCTCCCGCTTCCTTCACTATCTTGGGACCGCCCACCGCGGTGGTTCCATGCGATGATGTGAAGGCGGCGACCGAGTAGGTGTTGCACCATGAGTGATTCGATTTTGCTACAAGTTTGAAAATGTGTGGAAAATCTTGAAAAATTCCACAAAAATTGTAAAAATGAGTAGAATTTTTTTGGAAGTTCATTTTAATGTACCATTTAAAGAAAGTTTGTTCCTGTAATTTTTGAAATTTCAAAGGAACAGAAGTCCAGTATTTGTTGAAACTTTTTTTTTCAAAATTTCAATATTTATTTAAAAAGTTCAATGTATTTTTTGGAAGTTCAATGGTTCTTTTTTGAAAGTCTAACTAAAGTTGTCGAAAGCCCGTCCCAACATCCACCCGAATTTTCTAAAAAAAAATCTACCATTTTTTGTAAAAATTGCATGGCTAGACAACTCACTTTCTGATATCTTTATGTTGTTGTCGATATTCCATCATCTTTCTGTTGTTGTCGAAAAGTGACCACTGGGGAAGATTTGGCGGCTTACTACCACTGGGAAGATTTTGTGGATTACCCTCAAGTAGATACGCCCATCACTTGGATTCCAATTGAATGCATGAGGAAGATTTGGAAATGCAACCGATTAGAATGTCCCTAAAGCTTTATTTCAAATCCAAATGATATATTTAATAAATATTTGGGTTCTCGAGAGAATCTCTTACTTTCAATGATGGCGTCATAGGGGCGCTAGAGGGTGGTGAGGGTAGTCGACAATATACTGGAAGGAGAGGGAGACAACAACAACAGACAAAAGTGATTGACAATATGAAAAGGAGTATTGATGGGTCTATTTTGTAAAATGTCTTGTGTGATGCCTTGGAGCACATCTGCTTGTAAAAGCATGGTTAGGAAGGCATCATTTTGCTTGTTGTCGATGTCGTCTACAAATGCAAAATAAATATGCGTTGTCAATGTCGTCTATAGATGCAGAATAAAATATGTGTGCATTGATCAGGAAGATGTGTTCTTGTATATTTATTTAGTTTTGCTAATTGACAGTTTCTACGGTTTTCTTAGTTCTCAGTAGACATCAAGAACAATTGATCCTATGCTGATATCCTTGCATGATTTCACAATTTATGAACTATAAGAACGAATTTTATTTTTTTACTTTCAAACATGTGTATAAGGAAAAACATCTTTTTTTTTTGAAAACATTAGTTAATTCTCAGTTCACTGAGATATAGATACACCCAAATTAATATATTGTTATGTCTATAACCAATTTTTATCTAATAGAAAGCAAACTTCTATCTCCCAGGGCAGCGTTTTTGCTTCCTAGCTCATATGTTCTCATATGAATAGTAAAAAAAATTAAAAATAACAGATCGAAAGACCTTTGACAACAAACATATTCAGTCTTCTAACCGCATGCAAATTTTCATGATCAAACGGCATATATTGTGATAAAGAGCAGTGCTATATAAAAAGCTCATTTTGGGAGCATCTCTTTTCTTAGATCACAACATATATCAATGAAAATTTGTACGTAGTTAGAAATCGCGGACATGTTGGTTGCACTGCGACATGATTTTGAGGTATCCAGCATCTTAACTACAACCGTGACAAAAATTGATAATCAAAGTGTACTATGTAAAGTTGTGGCTTAAAGGATAGTTTGTAGTTTGCGGCACCACAATGAATGAGTGCGGTGCTAGACTTACTATAAAAATCTATGAAATTGCATTTCCATTATTGCTTAAAAATCTATGAATTTTACTACCTCCGTCCGGGTTTATTAGGCCCCTTTGTATTTTGGGTCCAATTTTGACCATGTATTTAACTAAAAATATATAAAGTATATGCTATCCAAAGTATATTGTTGGATTTGTATTTGAAAGAGGTTTTCTATGGTATAGTTTTTGTGACATATAGTTTATATTTTATTGGTTAAATTTATGGTCAAACTTTGGCTCAAAATGAAAGGGGACCTAATAAACCCGGACGGAGGGAGTATTTGCATACTTGGATGTCAATAATTTACACGAGGTAGGATCAAAGGCAAACAGGTCGCAACATTCATGAAGATTGAATCCAAAATCAAAATCATTCATTTTTCAGGGTTGACAAGCTAATCTCTCGCCGCCGGTGATAGAAGGGAATGGAAGAAAATAGGGATAGACACAAGATTCGTGATCAAGGGTGGACCCAGATTTTTTTTTTTTTTTGAGTGGGGCATTTTTCTTTACTGGATGTAAAAATGTAAGTAGTTTCCTATGATGATATGAACTAATTCTCTAGAAATTTACAAATTTGAGTGGGGCCTGGTCCCCACTGAGCTCTATTTTGGTCCGCCCATGTTGGTGTGATGTAGAAGGGATATTGACTAGTCTATTTCAGAAATGCGACGTGTGATACGTTGGAGTGTGTCCGCGTGTAAAAGTATGGTTAGCAAAACATCATTCTGATGTGCTCTCCAGTTGCCGTCTAGAGACGCAAAAACGTAGTATAAGCACAATGTGAAGGGAAACTTTTTTCTCATATGTCGTTCTCTCTCATTCGCAAAAAAAAAAAAAAAAAAAAAAAAAAAAAAACTCTCTAGTATTCTTGGTTGAACTACGACGCGAAGAGAGCTCATCATGATCCACTTGACGCCTCCGTCGTCATCTCACATCATCCCACGTGAGCGTGCAAAACGTTGTGGCGTCGATCGCACGGTGCGCAACATGTCGAGTTGTAAGGCATTTGTCCACAAATTCGCGCGTAATGAATTGGGTTGTTGGTTTTAGAAACATCCATCAATTTGTAGATTGGAAAATCAAAAATCTATGTCCCAGCATCCTCTTTATTCGTTTTTTTTTTGTTATTTAAGGTAGACTTCGGTTCATTGAAAAGTGCATTTTTCTTCCCTCAAAAAAAAAGGGAAAAAGTAAATTGCACTTTTCTAATAAGAAATCCCATATGGCACGACTAAAGAGAGAAAATGTACCGTCTCTCCATTGAACACGCTAGCTAAGCGTGTCATTCCACGCGCTAAGCGTGTGATTCTACTCGTCAAGCTTGCGGGAAACCAGAAAGCTCCCGTGAAAGAGGAGATATTTGTTGCCATAAAAGGGAAAAAAAAGAAGGAATATTGTTTGCCGACGTGTGGTCCTTCTACTTGTGGACTCGCGACGGCGACAGCTAGTCGGCACTACGCAACGGCCGGCCGCAGAGATCCGGAGAGAAAGCAGCAGTCTCTGAGCCTCCGGCCGGGCCGCTGGCCGCTGGGCCGCTCTGGTCCCGAAGTAGTACTATAGGACGACGACGACGTGAGCGTGGGCGCGGCTCCAGCACGCGACAGCGAGACATGCTTGTCGACGTGTGACCCCCTGAGCCTAACCCCGGGCCGAGCACCTCACCTCTCACGTCTTGATCCTAGGGAACAGGTGGCTCCTGGTCGCTCGTCGATCCAGTCTTCGTCGCCTGCTCGCCCGTATATAAACCCTCGCTCGATCCATCCATGGAGGATCCAGGAGCACCACAACACTGTACACCTTCTTCTCCGCGTGCCTTCTCCATTGCCAGAGCTTGATCGAGTGGTCGGTCGGTCAGGCCGATCGATCGATGGGCTTCCTGGAAGCCCTGTCGGGGCTGTGCCGCTCGTGCCCGGCTCCCCTGACGCGCGGCCACCTGCAGAAGGGGCGGCAGCTGGAGACGGTGGAGATGAAGGTCCGGATCGACTGCGAGGGCTGCGTGAGCAAGATCCGCAAGACGCTGGAGGGGATGGACGGCGTCACCGGCATCGACGTCGTCCCCAGGGAGAACAGGGTGACCGTCACCGGCTACGTCGACGCCGCCAAGGTCATGCGCCGCGTCGCGCGCAAGACCGGCAAACGCGTCGAGCCGTGGCCCTACGTGCCCTACGACGTCGTCGCGCAACCCTACGCGCCCGGCGCCTACGACAAGAGGGCGCCCGCCGGGTACGTGCACGACGTCATGGCCAACCCCGGCGGCGCGTCGTTCGCGCGCGCGACGTCCACCGAGACTAGGTACACCGGGGCGTTCTCCGACGAGAACCCCAACGCGGCGTGCGCGATCATGTAGCTCCTCACTAGGTCGATCGATCTCTTCCCGTTCCGTTTGGTAACTCCTAGTAGTACCTAGGTAGTAACTGCTATGTATGTATATTTGGGTTACACTTTTTCCTCGGTGGAGCTGCATGGCTTCTCCGGGTTGGTTTACACGGCAGGCTGGGCAAGCTGGCCGTCCTGTCGTCGTTCCTGTCGCAGATGCTTCAGGCTGCCCCGCCGTCGCCGTGCTGGGGCCGGTCAAGCTCTTCGACCATTGATGAGGTACGTAGCAATAAACTCCAGGATCCGGACCTAGATCTGGTCGTTGGTCTTCTTCCCATTCTGCTCCGCTGCAAGGTTGATCCACCTGGAATGATCTTGTACTTCTGGGCATTACGCCGGGCTCTTTCGCCGCTGGGAATGATCCTCGGTCGACGTCCTGATGACTCGGTTTACTGCCCGGCGGCATTTCTCCAACGTCATTGCTGCCCTGTCCATGCGCCACCAATTTTTAACCTCCATGCTCTAAGCAAGCCCTGGAGGCCACCTAAGATCACGCCGTTGCCCAATGCCAGCAAAGGAGAACTGATCTCGCCCGGCGAGGTCGGGTCTTTGTGATTGAATAAATTAGTGGATTTAGTTTCTTCCATCTTTCAGCTTCAGTTATTGTTTCCAGAATAGAGGAGACACTTTGTAATTTCCTTTCTTTACAAGAACCATATGTAGTGATCTATGTAACAATTCTACACCAGCAATTTAGTGCGTAATTTTTAGGAACAATCTGTGGCCAATTATTGGCTTGATGTATGCTTGAATGATAACCAAACCAATCAATACCATTTTTTTTATCATAGCCAAAATCTTGGCTCTTGCTTGGATGATTACCAATATTTTGGCAAGCCCATGTATTCTAACCAACTATACTTCAATTTTTCGAACATGGGCAACCAAAACCTTTAATGGAAATTAGTAGGGTTGGCTTGGGCTCAAACCAAACCCACCATTATTGAGCTTGGTTTAACTTAATCCTTGATGTAACTTGCCCCTTGAGCCTTTGAGTAATATATACAGGTGGGGACCCTCTCCCCCCCCCCCCCCCCCCCCCCCCCCCGCTGATTGTTCAAAAAAATAATTATTGAGCTTCGTTGCTTCAAATAACATCAAAGTATTATTCATAGGATCAAGCATTCTTGTTAGCAGTGTCTATATTTTTAGTTTTTTTATTTGTGGGAAGTATATGTTTTAGTTATTAAAAACATATATTTTCCGAACCTCTAGTCCTTGATCTTAGGGACTGAGCGTCGGGCCCCATCTGATGGGATGTGATGAGTGGTAGGAGGAGTGCGGGGAGGATGAGCAGGGCGGGAAGGATAACGGGAGTGAGGGGGAGAAATGGAGATGGAGGGACGGGAGTGGTGACCTCATGACAACCGGCAACATACTCAGGAAGGGGCAGAGACGGAACAAGAGGGGTGGGAGGTAGACTGCAAAGGGAGAGAGGGGTGGAGAGGTCACTCCCTACTCATATCATTTGAGACAATGGAGAAGGTTTATTGACACATCGACTCTGTGTGGGATGTTTATATTCCAAATTTGACATGTTCGTATTTATTTTTTGAGTTGGAATTCCTGCATTTTATTTAATCAGTCGCCACAAACTCCGAGGCTACCGACTCGACGATGCACGCCGGTGGTACCTGGAACCATGTCTTACAAAGCTTATTCGTGCAGCCTTCCCTAGCTAACCGGTGCACGACTTTATTCGCCGACCGTCCCACCCAGTTCAGCCTAAACTCCTTGAACGCTCGGAGGAGTTCCTTCACCTCTTCGATGAGAGGCCCATAAGCGGAGAGATCTCGAGGTTCGGAGTTGATCTTGTGAACCGTCGTCTAAGAATCGGTCTAGATCAGTTTCCGGACTCACATTCCGACGCTAATTGAAGAGCACGCCTGCACGCCATGAGCTCGGTAAGTTCAGGGTCAGTCGCAGAGGGGGGGGGGGGGAATGGTACGCACCTGCATGGAAGCCACCATGGTGGTCCTGAAGAACCGCCCCACCACCATCAAACTCCGCCACCTTCGACAAAGCTCCGTCCGCGTTCGACTTGACCCACCCGACCTCCAGTGGCCCCCCAACACTCTCCTCTACGTTGATCTTAACCTGCCGAGAAACATCATGTATAGAGCTCCATTCTTCCATCAGTCTCAACACCCTGTTCGTGCTTAAGCTAGGGGTCCTCCAATTTTTGTGTATCCTTAGCACTGTTCCGATAGAACCAGAGCTCGTACAGTCCGCTTAGCACAGCCACTTTCTCCTACATGTTCATACTTACCTATGTATTTCTCTTTCATTGTTATCCTACACAATCAACCTTTTTTTCTTGAATTTGCTAATTCTCATCTCTCTGAGAAATTGTTCTTCTAAGTGGGTCAAGTAATGGTGTGAACTGTTGGTGTAGAGTGTTCAACATCCAAGTTGCATAGTTCAAAACCTAAAGTTGCACATCAGTTTTTAGCTGCTCTACTGTGTAATATATATTAAATACTTCCGGGTTGTTATCAAAACATATTATGAATTAATTTCTAAATTGACTTAGAAGCGGGGGACCTTTCATTTATTTTTATGCGTTTTATAAAAGGAGTTAATTACACTTTTAGTACAAGAACTTGCATTCGATGTACAAATTCATACATAAACTTGAAAAATGACACAAATCGATCCTACAACTTCTGTTTCGGGTACGTTTGAGTACATTTTCGTCATTTCCGTTAATAATATCTGACATTTTAAATTCTAAAAATTTATTGGTTTTCAACGATATCAAAAACATTCGTGGTTCATCAAAATTTCCGATAACCGGTAGACGGGGGAAAACGGTTATTAGAAATGCACGCCCGTGCAACACATATTTAAGATCAAATATAAATTTCCCTGATAAAATGTATTGATAGTATTTGCTCAAAAAAAATTGATAGTAATATATCCACATAGTAACAAGAAAAAACAAGTGGTGCAGTGGTAGTGCTCTCGGCTGCGAGCCTCAATGGTCGAATCCGGCTAAGTGCACAGTTTTCTTATTTTGTTTCCATTTCTTCCTTTGCTACTCACATGTGGGAACCACACGCATGTATGAAGCATGGGCCAGCTGGCATGCACTTTTTAGCGGAGAGTTAACGACAATGATGGAAATGTACACAAACGTACCCGAAACACAAGTTCTAGGACCGATTTATGTCATTTTTCAAGTTTATATATGAATTTGTACATTGAGTGCAAGTTCATGTATCAAAAGTGTAATTAAATCTTTATAAAAATAAGGCGCATTTTCAGTTCGACGTCACACTTAACCCCAAAAAATAGTTTAACTGAAACCGAACTGAATTATATCTAAAATCTTTATTTTTGGCGAATAATCATATCTAAGCCTTGAAATAGGAAAATAACCAAAAATTGATAGTCAATCCACGGGCTACGAAGAAGGGGTTGGATAGTGACAGGAATCAACTGTCAGTAATCTTGGAGCAGGAATCAACTGTGAGAAAAATTTGCTTATGTAATTGCCTAAAAATTGAATTTGGGTCAATCGATTTTTCTGACAGTTGATTCCTGCTCCAAGACTCATGCTCCCTTTTCCTCCTGTTGTATGATTTGTCTTGTTTTGGGCTGAGAATTTTAAATGGACCTCTGTTTTAGGTCTGTCAATTCCTTAAGGGAGTGAAGCCCGTTACTTGTGCGACCCAACCCTTTGCTTTTTCTGTTTTTCTCTTTTAATGTATTTTTGCTTTTTGTTTTTTATTTGTATTTATTAGTTGGTTTTTATTTTTTGTGGGTATTTTTGGGATGTTGGGTGAGTGTAAATTTATACACACAAACACTACAATACATGCAAAAATTGCACTATTATATGATTATTCTTTGCATCTACAGAAAATGCAATTCAAGTACAAGTTGTTTTAAGATTTAATGCAATTCAAGTACAAGTTGTTTAAAGATTTGTTTTTTACTTTCTTCCTTCTTAAAGGGTAATACCAATGCCACTAATTTATTCTTCCTTAGACAATCCATTATTTGATTTTCTTTTAATTTTTAATTCATTTTCTTTCCTTTTTAAGGGTAATAACAATGCCACTAATTCATTCCTTCTAAGGATTTTTCTTTTTGGTGAAAATTTCAATATTTTATGCTTATTCTTGCATATTATAAAACAACACAATTTGTATGAAAATTTTGTAATTGTTTGTTCTAGTTTTTTCTTCTTCTTGAAGGGTAATACCAATGTGAATAATGCTTTTGGCAGACGACCACCTTGGTGCTCGTTATATCGCCCGTCCGTTGTGCATCATGACCGTTAAGTTGGTTTATTTATGGTTGTATTTTGTTATGTATTCATGCTTTGTGTTTGTCCAAAAAAATGTCTGACAAGAAGGCTAGACATCCACATGGATTCACTGAGACGATGTTACTTGCCCTGTCTCCAAGTTCAAATTTGAGTTATAACCTATACTTAGGATATGTCAATGATGCTTCTACACAAACACATGCATTATTAAGATATAAAGGCACTGATTTGATGGAATACTCGCGGCCCATCACGAGGCAGATGAGACAATGGCCGGGATACCGAGATCAAAGGTGCTCGTCAGCCAAAAATCCGTTCTCAATATCAATGCCAGTAATTCATTCTTTGATAGAAAAATTCATAATTTGATTTTCTTTTAGTTTATTGCATTTTCTTTCTTCTTTAAGGGTAATACTAATGTCATTGATTCATTCCTTCTTAGGAACTTTTTTCTTACAAAAATTACACTATTGTATGGTTATTCTGGCATATTATGAAAACGCGTAATTTTGTGTCAACAATGTGTAAATTTTGTAATTATTTCTTTTCTTTCTTATTTAAGGGTAATATCAATGCCACTAATAAATTCTTCTTTAGAAAACTTCAATATTTTAAAAAAAAATTAGTTGTTAATTCATTTTCATTATCTTTCCTTTTTGGGGTAATACCAATGTCAATAATTCATACTTCACTAGAAAACTTCATTATTTTGATTTTTTTTTGGTTATATTTCATTTTTTTTACTTTAAGGGTAATACTAATGTCAGTAATCCATTCATTCTTAGGAAATATTTTTCTTGCAAAAGTTTCACTATTATTGCATATTATGATTTATTTTTTTTGCAATTTCTGTGTAAATTAGGTGCAAGTTTTGTTATTATTTGTTTTAAATTCTTTCTTCTTAATGGGTAATACCAATTCCACTAATTCATTCTTCATTAGGAAACTTCATTATTTAAATTTGTTTTAGTTGTTAATTCATGTTTATTTTCTTCTTCTTCAAGGGTAATTCAAATGCCACTAATTCATTCATTATTAGAAAAAATATTATTTTAATCTTGTGTTAGTTTTTATTTTATTTTCTTTCTTTTTTAATGGTAATATGACTGCTAGTAATTCATTCCTTCATACAAAACTTTTTCTTACAAAAATTCCACTATTATATGCGTATTCTTGCAGATTATGAAAAATCACAATTTCTGTGCAAATTTTGTTATTATTTGCTTTCATTTTAAAATTTCTTTCTTCTTAAATGGTAATACAATGCCACTAATTCATTAGTCATTAGAAAACTTCATTATTTTGAATTTTTTTTATTTTTTTACTTCATTTTCTTTATTCTTTAAGGATAATACTAGTGCCACTAATTCAATCTTCATTACAAAATTTCACTATTTTGATTTTTTAGTTTTTATTTCAACTTTCTGTGTTATTTAAGGGTAGTACTAATGATAGTAATTCATTCCTTCTTATGAAACTGTTTCCTTCCAAAAAAATCACTATTGTATGATTATTCTTGCATATTACTCCCTCCGTCATATATTGGTTGTAACATCATGTTATATTATGGGACAGAGGAGTATGAAAAGCGTAACTTATGTGTAAATTATGTGCAAATTTTGTTATTATTTGTTCTTTATTTTCTTTCTTCTTAAAGGGTAATATGTATGCCACTAATTCATTCTTCATTACAAAATTTCATTATTTTGAATTTGTTTTAGTTTTTATTTCATTTTCATTTTTTTCTTCTCTAAGGGTAATACCAATGCTACTAATTTATTTCTTCTTAGCAAAACTGTTTTTTGTGGACATTATTATATGCTTATTCTTGCATATTATAAAAAAGCGCAATTTTAGTGTTACCGTGTGCTCTGCAAATTGCAAGTGAGTGGCAGGAAACAGTCCGATTCTCGAGTACTTGCTGGTCCATGCATGTCGTATTTTGCTAGGTTGTGGCCGACCTTTAGGCCCTTTTATTCCTGTGGCTGCGCATTATCCCTACAATAAGTGACTGACCGGAATATTATTGGGATTGACTACGTGCAAGTTGACTATGTTTTGTTTTTTGGATCACTCAACTGATCACAATTTTCTTTCAGTCGATTTGAGTTATACACGTACAAGTACGAAGGTTGAATGTCATTCTAACTTTCTCCGGCATTTGTCTATGATCTCGATACATCTATGCACCTAACCATCTCCTTCAGTTTCCATTAGGAACACCTAAACATGTACAATCATGGTATACTGCTATTTTAGTCAGGAACAGTCTAGCACTGCATCAAGCTAGCATCTAGCTAGTACTGATTTGAACCACTCATTATCTACATCTAGCTCACCCCAAAAATTGCACTGTTTTAGTGTGCAAAGTACTCTGGTAAGACCACAAATTTCTTTCAGTCGATTTGCTCAAGCATTCTTTGTAGATGGATTTGGTCAAGCATTCTAGTTAATTAATAGATCAAGCCGTTGTATATGGACCATGGTTTGCTCCAGTCCAATATTGCCAAGCCAGACCCTTTTGTAGGTATATTATGGGCTCCTCTAGTCTAGTGTGGGCCAAGCCTTTGTAGGTTGGTTGCTTCAAGCCAGACAAGAAAATTGGCTGAAATAAAAAAAGGTGACCAAAGAATAGCAAAAACAGTTAACATATGAAATACATTTTAAATTCGTAAAACGAAATTAAGCACGATACAAAACCGTTAACCAGATAGTTCTTGGGATGAGGCAACAACATAGCACAATAAAACTCGTTAACCAGATAACAAAAAGAAGAAAAAGTGGCAATCGCCTAAAATTCTAGTACATGTGGTGGTGGCACCTTAAACAATAGAAATAATAAGGTTTTCTAAGAAAGAATGAATCAGTGGCATTGATATTACCCTTCAAGAAGAAAGAAGGTAAAAAATTTAATGACAAAATTTGTGCACAAATTAAACAGAAATTCTGCTTTTTATAATATGCAAGAATGAACATATAATAGTGGAAGTTTTGCTAAAAAATAAGTTATCTAAGAAGGAATTAATTAGCGGCATTGGTATTACTCTTAAAGAAGAAAATAAATGAAATAAAAAATACAAAAGAAGAAGTTTTCTAAGGGAGAATGAATTAGTGGCACATGTATTACACTTCAAGAAGAAAGAAATGAAATAGAATGCCAAAATTTCTGCACAAATTACACAGAAATTGCATTTTTTATAATATGCAAGAATAAGCATATAATAATGGAATTTTTGCAAAAAGGAAGTTATCAAAGAAGAAATAAATTATTGGCATTGGTGTTACCCTAAGAAGGAAACAAAAATAATATAAAAACACAAAAATTGAAGTATTTCAATGGGAGAATGAATTAGTGGCATTGGTATCACCCTTTAGGAAGAAAGAAAATGAAAAAATATATAATGACAAAATTTACGCACAATTTACACCAAAATTACGCTTTTTTATAATATGCAAGAATAAATATATAATAGTGGACTTTTGTTGCAAAAAGAGAAGTTATCTAAGAGGGCATGAATTATTGGCATTGGTATTACCCTTAAAGAAGAAGAAAAATGAAATATAAACTAAAACAAAGACGAAAAAATAGAAGAAAAAAATTCTGAAGGAGAATGAATTAGTGGCATTGGTAATACCCTTCAAGAAGAAATAATTTATTTAATAAAACAAATAATGACAAATTTTTCACATAATTTACAGAGAAATTATACCTTTTAATAATATGCAATAATAAGCATATAATAGTTGAATTTTCAAAAAAAGGAATGAATTAGTGGCATTGGTATTACCATTAAAGAAGAAGAAAATAAATTAAAAAACAAACTCAAAATAATGAAATTTTCTAAAATAGAATGAATTAGTAGCTTTGGTATTAACCTTTAAGAAGAAAGCAAATGGAAATAAATTAAAAACCAAAGGGAATTCAAAAAATGAAGTTTTCTAATGAGAAATGAATTAGTGTCATTGGTATTAATCTTCAAGAAGAAAGAAAAAAAACTTGCACACATGTTTGCATTGAAATTGCACTTTTTATAGTTTCAAAATATTAATCATATAATAGTAATTTTTGCATATATTTTATAATGTTTCTGTGTATAAATTTAGACTCTCCAACATTCCAGAAAATCGACTAATAAAGAAAAAGAAAAAAAGAAGCAAAAACAAATAAAAACATAAAAACGGGCAGGAATAAAGGGAGGGAGGGGAGGGTTGGGTTGCACAGGTAATGGGCTTCAGCCCGTTGAGAAATTGATTGACCCAAAACAGTGATGAGTCGGAAAAAGCAAGCCCAAAACAACTCACAAAATAAAACAGGAAAAAAAGAGCACAAAACTCAAAGCTGAAATCAACGGCCAGAAAAGTCGACGGGCCAATAATTATTTTTCAGGCGACTTGCATATCTATACCTTTATACCTACTAATATGGGTGGGCACTGTCAAACCGAAAACCGAAAAACCGAACCGAACCATATTAATTGATTTGTCGGTTAATTTGGTGGTCCGCTTTTTGATTCGGTGGGAAAGTGTATGGTTGTTCGGTGTTTGGTGTTTGTTTGGTTTCGATTGCCTTTGCACCGCTTGTTGGTTGCAACGTGGTCCGGATTTTATTTCTAATCTTGTACTGGCCGATTGTAACCCTATGGACATTGAATAAATCTCCCTATTTGCCGCAAAAAAAAACGTATAGACCGAAAAGATGGTATGTACGATGCCTCGTGTAATACCTTGTTTCCCTATGCGCAGCAGGGCCCTTTAGACGATTGGCCCATCCCAGTTGTAACTTAGGAATAGCTAATGTAATCGTCCACCCCTAAAAAAAACTAATGTAAGGGCATCTCCAAGTTGACCCGCAAATTCCTCCGGTATATGTCTATTTTTGTGTCCGAACGTGGTCCGCGGACAAGATACGGGAGGGAGTCATCCAACGCTAATTACAAAGTATCCGGCTGAGAGGAGAAAAAGTAGGTGAGGACCATGCATGTGGTGGGATATTATGGTGTGTGATACGTCTCCAACGTATCTATAATTTATGAAGTATTCATGCCATGTTTATTATAGTTTTGTATGATTTTGGTGCACTTTTATATGGCTTTTATATGATTTTCATGGACTAACATATTGACCTAGTGCCCAGTGACAGTTGCTGTTTTCTGCTTGTTTTTGGTTTTCCAGAAAATCTATATCAAATGAAGTCCAAATGCAGCGAAACTTTTTGAAGATTTTTTCTGGAACATAAGAGACACTAGAAGCTTTGGGAGGAGGCCAGAAGACCCACAGGGGCTCCACGAGCAACCAGGGCGTGCCACCCCCCCCCCAAGGTGCGCCCTGGTGCCTCGTGGGCCCCCTGTGGCCCCTCTTCGCGTGATTCCAACGCTAAAAAATCATATATATTCAGAAACCCCCGAAAGTTAACATAGATGAGTTTTTACGCCGCCGCAAGCCTCTGTACCTCCACGATCTAATCTACAGCCCTTTTCCGGCACCCTGCCGGAGGGGGGAATCATCACCGGAGGCCATCTTCATCATCCCGGCGGTCTCCATGACGAGGAGGGAGTAGTTCACCCTCGGGGCTGAGGGTTTGTACCAGTAGCTATGTGTTTGATCTCTCTCTCTCGTGTTCTTGATTTGGCACGATCTTGATGTACCGCGAGCTTTGTTAATATAGTTGGATCATATGGTGTTTCTTCCCTCTCTATCTTTGTTGTGATGAATCGAATCTTTTCCCTTTGAGGTTTCGTTATTGTCGGAATGAATATTTCAGATTTGAGAACACTTGATGTATGTCTTGCATATGAATACCCGTGGTGACAATGGGGTATTATATTGATTCACTTGATATATGTTTTGGCACTCAACTCGCGGATTTCCGAGGTGACATTGGGGTAATCTATGCATAGGGGTTGATGCACGTTTTCATTATCTTTTCTCCGATAGAAACTTTGGGGTGCTCCTTGGAGTTCTTTGTGTGGATTGAATATTATGATTATGAAGTTGTTTGATGCATATCGTATAATCAACTCACGGATACTTGTGGTGACATTGGAGTATCTAGGTGACATTAGAGTTGGTTGATGTGTATCATATGGTGTTATTTTAGTACGAACTCTAGGGCTGTTTGTGACACTTATAGGAATGGCTCAATAGATTGATCGGAAACGATAACTTTGAGGTGGTTTCGCACCCTACAACAATTTATATCTTATGTTCTCCGCTAATAGGAACTTTGGAGTGATTCTTTATCTCGCGTTGAGGGATTGTTATATGATCTAATTATGTTAGCACTGTTGAGAGATTGCACTAGTGAATGTATGAACCCTAGGCCTTGTTTTTAAGCATTGCAATACCGTTTGTGCTCACTTTTGTTGCTTGCTACCTTGCTGTTTTTATATTTTCAGATTACAAAAACCTATATCTACTATCCATACTACACTTTTATCACCATCTCTTCGCCGAACTAATGCACCTATACAATTTACCATTGTATTGGGTGTGTTGGGGACACAAGAGATTTCTTGTATTTGGTTGCAGGGTTGTTTGAGAGATACCATCTTCAACCTACGCCTCCCACGGATTGATAAAGTTTAGGTCATCCACTTGAGGGAAAATTGCTACTGTCCTACAAAACTCTATGCTTGGAGGCCCAACACGAGTCTACAAGAATAAGTTGTGTAGTAGACATCAAGCTCTTTTCTGGCGCCATTGCCGGGGAGGTGAGTGCTTGAAGGTATATCTTTAGATCTTGCAATCGAATCTTTTAGTTTCTTGTCTTATCACTAGTTTGGTTTTACAAAAAGAAAACTACAAAAAAATGGAATTGAGGTTGCCTCATATTATTCGTCTTTATAATGTTTTTCTTGAAAATGATGGAGCGGAAAAATGTGCTCAATTGATAGAAGAAGAATTCAATAAAATGTTTGGCATAAAATCTTTGAATGATGAGCATGATTGCAACGTTGTTAGTATGAATTCTATGAATATCCATGACGCTAATGATAGGCAAAGCCACAAGCTTGGGGATGCTATGTTTGATGAAGATGATATTTTTACTCCCCCAAGTTTTGATGAGAAAATTTATTATGATGAAAGTATGCCTCCTATTTATGATGATTATATTGATAAAAGTGGATTTAGAGAGGTCATGACTTTATTAAATGATGATTCCACTATTTTGGAAGAGGTTTCAATTGATTATGACAACAAAGTTGCTATCTATGATTATTATTGTGATGACATGTATACTATAAAGAATAATAATAAAAATGAAACTTGTCATCATGATTTTAATATTCAAATGGATTATGCCAATCAAGTATCTCATGATAGTTATTTTGTTGAATTTGCTCCCACTATTACGGATGAGAAGAAATTTGCTTATGTGGAGAGTAATAAAATTTCTATGCTTGTGGATCATGAAAAGAATGCTTTATGTGATAGTTATATTTTTGAATTCATTCATGATGCTACTGAAAATTATTATGAGAGAGGATCATACGCTTCTACATATTTCAATAATATCAAGTTTTCTCTCTATGTGTTGAAAGTTTTGAAGTTATGTTTGTTTTGCCTTCCTATGCTAGTTGATTCTTGCTCCCATAAACTATTTGCTCACAAAATCCCCATGCATAGGAAGTGGGTTAGGCTTAAATGTGCTAGTC
The DNA here is from genome assembly GCA_039707655.1 of Elymus sibiricus. Taxonomy (NCBI): domain Eukaryota; kingdom Viridiplantae; phylum Streptophyta; class Magnoliopsida; order Poales; family Poaceae; genus Elymus; species Elymus sibiricus. The sequence goes on along the minus strand of CM077676.1, from coordinate 355,886,781 downwards.
ATATGCTTCATGATGCTCTCTTTGTGTTTCAATTCTTTACTTTTATGTGAGCATCATTAAAATCATCATGCCTAGCTAAAAAGGCATTAAAGAAAAGTGCTTGTTGAGAGACAACCCAATATTTATACCTACTGTTTTTCTTGTGTTCACATGATTAATCTACTGTAGTAATCATGTTTTATATGTTTTCTTTCAATAATGTGCCAAGTAAAGCCTTTGGGATAGTGTGGATGCTTGTTGATTTGATTCTGTGCAAAAACAGAAACTTTTGCATCCAGTGCGGGAATTTATATTCTGTACTGGAGCATGAAAAAAATATGAAATTTTTAAAAAGTATCGGGTTACAATTTTTTAACGTTTTCCTAATTTTTCAGAATTTTTGGAGGTACAGAAGTATGGTTTTTAAATCACTTACAACACGTTGTTCTGTTTTTGATAGATTCTGTTTTCGGTGCATAGTTTGCTTGTTTTAGTGTTTCCATAGCTTATATTATGAGATATAAATTGTGGAAATGATAGAATACAGTAGGCATTATGTGAGAACAATTATGAATCTTGTCTTGACAGTACCTAAGTGGATGATTTATTTTTATCATACTAACCTATCTCACGAAGTTCCGTTAAGTTTTGTGTGATTGAAGTTTTCAAGTTTTGGGTGAGATATCGATATGAGGAGAATAAAGAGTGGCAAGACCCTAAGCTTGGGGATTCTCAAGGCACCCCAAGGTAATATTCAAGGAAGACCCAAGCAACTAGGCTTGGGGATGCCCCGGAAGGAATCCCCTCTTTAGTCTTCAACATTATCGGTAACCTCACTTGGAGCTATATTTTTATTCGTCACATAATATGAGTTTTGCTTGGAGCGTCATTTTATTTTGTTGATATTTTCTTGCTGCTATCAATAATCATGTTTTGTATCTTTTAGTTCAATAAAATGCCAATTCTAGCCTTTACCATGCTCAGTTTGCAAGTTTATGTGTTGCTGTTTGAAAACAGAAAGTTTTCTATTATGTCCAGAATATTCTTGAATAGTCAGAACATGATAAAAATATGAAATTTTTACACAGTAAGCATGCATTAGTTCTCTATCACGTGCTAATTTTTAAGAATTTTTGGAGTTAGGGAAGTATGGATTCTTATTCACCCTTTACAGACTGTTCTGTTTTGGCACATTGCTGTTATAGTTGCATTGTTTGCATATGTTTGCGTGTTTAATGTTTCTATTTGAGGATAGGAGTATTAAATATGAAGAGCCATTTAGTATGCAATGTTTAATTATTATTTTTGTGATTTGCTACAGTAGAGAATGTTAAGATTTTGAGTTGATTTATACTAACTTATCTCACGAGTTCTTGTTGAGTTTTGTGTGGATGAAGTTAATATTTCAAGAAGTCTGAAGCAACTAAGCTTGGGGATGCCCCGGTTAGCATCCCACCTTTCTTCATCAACACCTATCGGTTAGCCTAAGTTTTTTGCTTCTTCACATGATATGTGCTATCCTTGGTATATCATTTTATTTTCATATTGTTGCTGTTTGAATAAAATAATAATATCTGAAATTTTCAAATGAGAGAGAGTCCTCACATAGCTACCTATTTACTTAACTACTCATTTGGTCTTCACTTATATCTTTTTGGAGTAGTTTGTCATTTACTCTTGTTCTTCACTTATATCCTATGAGTAAATTGTTGAAATGAATTGAATATCATAAAGTTGAAATTTATATGCTTCATATGCTTGTCCCATGGGGAGTAGTGACTTCACATACAAGAAGTATAAGTGGTAAAATTTATTGAAAGTTAACAAATATAGCATTGGTCACTTGAACAATTCATGAAAGAATTTTGAAGGAAGAGAAATTACACATATAAATATACTATCTTGGACATCTTCTATGATTGTGAGCCCCCATTAATTATTTTCAATCTTGATCAAGTAGTTGACGTTAGACAAGGAAGACAACGTAATGAGTTATGTTTGTTTATATTCACATAGAAGTTATATTGTCATGGATCCTCTAACATGTGGTGCTTGCTTAGGATCTTTTGCTAGCCAAAAAATCGTACTAAGTAGAGATACTACTTGTGCATCCAAAAACCCTTAAACCCAGTTTCTTGCCATGAGTGTCCACCATATCTACCTATGGGTTGAATAAGATCCTTCAAGTAAGTAGTCATCGGTGCAAAAAGCAATAAAAATTGCTCCTAAATATGTATGATCTTTTATTGCAAGGGAAAAAAAGCATTGTACGAACTTGTGATGGTAAAGAAATAAAAGCGACGGACTGCATAATAAAGTTTGCTATCACAAGGGGCAATATAACGTGACGTTCCTTTGCATTAAGGGCTTGTGCATCCAAAAATAAAAAGCGCATGACAACCTCTACCTATCTTTTACTTTTCTGTATTTACTTTTATGCAAGAGTCATTAATGTTCATCCCTATCTCGCTCTACTTATTCTTTAGTTGGCAAGAATAAGTTGTGTAGTAGACATTGTCGTGGGGACGTGTCTGACAGTAGATGGTAGGGGTACGAAAGGAGAGGGCAGAGTCCTAGCTACGGCGAGGGTGTACACACAGATGTATGAGTTCAGGCCTCACTCGGAAGTGATAACAGCCCTACGTCTCAGGTGCTCCGGGGAGCTTACTCTGTCGAGTGATACGTGTGTTGTGTTTACAAAGGATTGCGAACCCTTGTGCCAGTGGGGAGGGGTGGCTTATATAGAGTGCGCTGCCCCTCATAAACGTCCGGCATCTAAGGGATTGATTGTGGGGAGTAAAGAGGGACGTTACTGGTAACGTATACAATAAATGCCAGTTAAGGCGGCGAGCGTAACGCCTGCCCGTTGGCCTCCCTGGGGAGACTCCCGGTCTTCTACAGTCGAGTGATTGGTGACCGCTCCCAGTGAGAGTTTACTGTCGAGTGTAGGGGGGGTCTTCCGAGTGAACATATGTCGAGTGACTCATATGCCATGGCTAGTTCAGTCGGAATCTCTCTTGTAGTCTTGTAGTTCTCCAATGTGGTGTCCTTAGGTGGGGTATGCAAGACAGGCCTAATACCCTACCCTAGGTACATATCCTCGTCATTAGCCCCCGAATGGATCAGGGCTCGAGTGGAGAAGGGACAGTGCAGGTTCTGCCGAACTCAGCGTTCCGAATGAGCTTCGAGATTTTTCCGATACCTGTGACGACTGGGCCTTCCAACTTCTGCCTTGATCTATTCAGCTTGTCAGCTCTTCCGAGTGAATTCAGATGCAGGTTCGAGTCCGAATGGTCAACAGGATCTTCAGATGTGAAAGGACGTTCTGTCTGGCCCGGATTTCGCGGGATTCGAAATTTCGGGGAACGCGCGCCGAGCAGGGATGACGCAACCGACGGGGAAGCGGCTCCTTGATCCTCGCGCCACTGTTATCGCCACATATCGCGGCTCCTCCGTTAGTGGGATACACAGGGATTTGGCGGGCCCACGAGTCAGTGACTCGGGTCGACGGACATAAAAAACGAGAGGGGAGGGGAATTTGCGATAGTGCGCTCATTTTCCCCTCGTCTCCTCCGCTTCTTCTGCTCCGCCGCCGCGCTGCTCAGATCGAATCCGCTCGTTGCCGCGACAATGGCGCCCAAGAAGACGACGAAGGGGAAGAAACCCTCGAGCGCCCGGGCCGCAGCGCCACCCGGATGGATGCAGGGCGATTTCCTGCCGTCAACCGTGACGGCGTTGGACGTGGAGAAGCTCATCGCTGACGGCCTGATTGCGGCCGGGTCGTGGAGGTTGCCGGGGACGGAAGCGGAGCCAGAGCCGCGCGAGGGCGAGCGGGTCCTCCTGACCACCCATTTGGAGAGAGGTTTTGCTCTGCCCCCGCATCCCTTCTTTCGCGGTTTTCTGAACTTCTTCGGGGCTCAGTTGCATCATTTTCCTCCCAACGCAATTGCGTATCTCGCCGCGTTCGTGACGATGTGTGAATGTTTCTTGGGTTGTCCCGCCCACTGGGGTCTGTTCAAGCACATCTTTACCATCCTTTCTCAGTCGGTAAAGAAGGCCCACGCTAGTGATAATAGAACCAACGTCATCCAGCTATGCGGGGGTTTGGGTCTTCAGAAGAGGACGGGGAGTGCCTTCCCAGCGCTCACCCTTCCGGAGTCGGTGCGGGGCTGGCAGTCGACCTGGTTCTACTGCCACGACGTCGTGTCCCCAAACATGTCGACTGGCCTTCCTCCCTTCACGCTGGATCGACCCACTGCGCCCCCATCTCTGACCGTGGCCGAGGAAGAGAAGGCCAATGTGGGGATCTTGATGAACAGTGTTGTGAATCTGATTCGTGATGGAGTGACCGGTTTGGATCTGTTGGAGGTGTTCTTGGGTCGACGGATCCAGCCGCTCCAGGCGCGGGACCATCCGATGTGGCATTACTCAGGAGTCGACGATACCACTCGTACCCACCCGGAAGATGTCTCAGGGGAAACCATCACGCTTTGGCTGCGCGGCATCACTGGTGCGCGAGACAACCCCCGGGGTTCCAAAAGAGTATCGCCTTTCTCAGCTGAAAATCCGCCGAATGTGGTGAGTCATGTCATTGTCGATTGCTTTTGTATCTTGTCGAGTGAATATGTCTTCAGCTGACTGACTTGAATCTTTGCAGGAGCTCACGAACATGTATTCACCCGTGCCGAATGGCGGTCAGAACCTTGAAGGAGCGGGGAGCGAGAGCGACAGTGACAGCATCAGCTACGCCGAGGACAGCGAAGGCAACGGTGACGACTCGTCGGGGAGCGATGAAGTTGAAGTCGTGTCTCCTCCGCGTACTGAAGGGCGTTCCAAGCAGCGTCACGACCCAACACTCGACCGGGGTCGGGCCGGGGGGTCGACCACCAGGAGCTCCAAGCGCAGTCGGACGTCGACGCCAGAGCCGATTGAAAAAGTTGCCAAGCAGCCCAAGGTCACCACCACCAAGCCCCGGAAGGCTCTCCCCAGAATCAAGGTTGACGTGCCGATTGCTTCAACGTAAGTATCCTTGCTCTTCGCTTAACTTGTTGCTGAGCTTCATATTTTTGCTGACCGAGTGGATCTTGATCGTCAGGGCCGCTACCTCGGTGACATCGCCGGGGCGAAGAGAGGAAAGCGCGGAGAAGGACACGCCGGATGCAGCTACTTCTTGCCAAGGTATGACATATTGTCATTTGACATTCTTTTCAAACCATTCGACAGTCATGTGATATGTCGACTGGTGACATGCAGAGCCAATGGATACCGACCCCGCAGCCCCGTCTCCGACTGTACCGATTACAGCACCGACCCAGATGGCCGTGGAGCTCGCCAGTCCGCCACAAGCGCCTGTCTCCCAAGCGCCAGCCTCGCAAGCGCCAGTCCTTCCGACTACATCGCCGCTCCCTTCGCAGACCATCTTCTCTCTGCACCGTGTTCTAGAAGACCAGACTGGAGCTGCTAAGGAGGCGATGATGCAGGCCGAACATATGATGCAGCGTACGAAGGAGGCGTACGAGGCCAGCAAGCTGGCTTACGACGCTAGCTCAGCGCTTCGGGCGAACGTCCAAGTAAGTGCACTTGTAAGTGCGCTTTTGATTGTGTCGTTTTCCGTCTACCATGACTTGACTTCTGCACCCACTGGGAGTTTTCTGTCTGTCGACTGGTAATCGCTTGTCACGCACTCGGCTAGGGCTGACCTGGTCGAGTGGACAATCTCTCTTTTTTTTTGTTCGGCCGTCACTCGGATCGGGCGGACCGTTCCGAGTGGATACCGTCCCGGTGGGGGCACGCTGAGTGCACCCACTGGGTGTAGTCCCCGAGACTGCCGTCGACTGCGGGCAGTCGGCGGGAGTCTTAGAACTTGGACTCGAAGCCCATATTTCTGTCCACTGAATTGTTTTTGTCGTTGATCTCAGAAGGCCTGTGAGCTCGGTACTCGATATGCTGACTTGGAGAAGGAGAAGATTCAGCTTCAGCTCGACTTGGAACTGACGAGGAGAGACCTGGAGCGTGTGCAAGCTGATCTGAAGGCTTCAGGAGGTAAACTTTGTTGATTGAGTACTTCATTATTTGTTTCTTCTATCTTTGAACCGAGTGACTCCACTCGAGCAGACGTGAATGCTGAAAACCGTCGACTCCGAGCGCGACTCAACAATGCTATTGCTTTAGATATCATGAAGAAGGCGCTGGAGGACAAAGACAGATCACTCGCCGATGCTCAGAAGACGGCGAGGGAGAAGACTGAAGCTGCCGAGAAGAAGCTCGCCGCGGCCAGCAAGCTTGAGGAAGAGAACACGAAGCTGAAGCAGGAGCGAGCTGACTGGAGCAAAAGGCTTGACCAAGCAACCAAGAGAGCAAAGGGCTTGGAGACCTATCTGGGGGATTACGTCCAGAAGATGTATGTTTTGCTTGAAGGTAATTTTCTCCAGTCGAGTGAATTCCATTAATCCCAACTTCATCCAGTCGAGTGAATTCCATTGATTTTCAGGGAACAGTATCATGACTAATTCTTTCCATCTTCTTCATGTAAAATTCTGCAAGGATTTCGAGAAGGAGACCGAGGCGGTCGAGCCCAATCTGGACCCTTCCAAGTCACCTGTCGGAGATGCTGTGGCTATGAACATGTTCCGGCTTGAAGCTCGAGTCGCAGGCGTCCGGGAGTACGTCGCTCGACTGCGAGGTGCAATGGAGAAGGTCGACAAGGAGCTGTGGCCGGAAGACTCACTTCAGGCTGACCTCGAGTCAATGATGACTCGGCTTGACGAGCTCCCTGGTCGAGTGCAGGCATGGAAGAAATCTGCTGCACGCTGCGGAGCCGATATAGCGCTTTCACTCGTCAGGGTCCATTGCAAGGAGGTCAAGGAGGACAAACTGAAAGCACTTCAGGTGGCCAACACAAAGAAACTCCAGTTCCAGGACTTCATGGAGACCTTCATCGAAGCGGCCACTCGGATCGCTGACGGGATCGACCTGGACACCTTCGTCGAACCTGCAAGTCCCACTGGAGCTTGAGAAAGCTTTGCTGGTGATCAAAAACTTTAATTTGCCTCGGTATGCCGAGTGGTGGTGTATCGTTAAAACTTCTTTCGGGTCTTGGGCCCGAGTACTTTCGTCATTTGCATGGGCAACTTTTATCCATGCTGAATACTCTGGATTTATCTGAATTTGTTTTTCAGTCCTTTGCTTGATTTCCTCTCGAGTAGATCAGGTCTTGTCGAGTGGTTTCTGGTCCAGTGGGGGCACGTGGAGTGCACCCACTGGGTGTAGTCCCCGAGACCGCTGTCGAGTGGCGGCGACATCGGCAGGGGTCTTAAATTTGTTTGATTGATTTCGGACTTAGGCGAGGACTGACTCGCAGCTAAACCCCCCGAGTGAGAGGACCGCTCGTCATTCGGGAGTGAGTATGAGAACTTAGGCGAAGACTGGTTCGCAGATAGCCTCCGAGTGAGAGGATTGCTCGTCACTCGGAGTAGTTTATAACTTAGGTGATGCGGAATCACGGCTAAGCCCCCGAGTGTGAGGATCGCTCATCACTCGGAGTAGTTTATAACTTAGGTGATGCGGAATCACGGCTAAGCCCCCGAGTGTGAGGATCGCTCATCACTCGGAGTAGTTTATAACTTAGGTGATGCGGAATCACGGCTAAGCCCCCGAGTGTGAGGATCGCTCATCACTCGGAGTAGCGTTTTAACTTGGGCGAAGCGAATTCGCAGCCAAGCCCCCGAGTGGGAGGATCGCTCGTCACTCGGAGTATGTTTTTAATTTGGGCGAAGCGGATTCGCAGCCAAGCCCCCGATTCCGCATCACCAAAGTTTTATATGTAGTAATCATGTTTTATATGTTTTCTTTCAATAATGTGCCAAGTAAAGCCTTTGGGATAGTGTGGATGCTTGTTGATTTGATTCTGTGCAAAAACAGAAACTTTTGCATCCAGTGCGGGAATTTATATTCTGTACTGGAGCATGAAAAAATTATGAAATTTTTAAAAAGTATCGGGTTACAAAATTTTTACGTTTTCCTAATTTTTCAGAATTTTTGGAGGTACAGAAGTATGGTTTTTAAATCGCTTACAACACGTTGTTCTGTTTTTGGCAGATTCTGTTTTCGGTGCATAGTTTGCTTGTTTTAGTGTTTCCATAGCTTATATTATGAGATATAAATTGTGGAAATGATAGAATACAGTAGGCATTATGTGAGAACAATTATGAATCTTGTCTTGACAGTACCTAAGTGGATGATTTATTTTTATCATACTAACCTATCTCACGAAGTTCCGTTAAGTTTTGTGTGATTGAAGTTTTCAAGTTTTGGGTGAGATATCGATATGAGGAGAATAAAGAGTGGCAAGACCCTAAGCTTGGGGATGCTCAAGGCACCCCAAGGTAATATTCAAGGAAGACCCAAGCAACTAGGCTTGGGGATGCCCCGGAAGGAATCCCCTCTTTAGTCTTCAACATTATCGGTAACCTCACTTGGAGCAATATTTTTATTCGTCACATAATATGAGTTTTGCTTGGAGCGTCATTTTATTTTGTTGATATTTTCTTGCTGCTATCAATAATCATGTTTTGTATCTTTTAGTTCAATAAAATGCCAATTCTAGCCTTTACCATGCTCAGTTTGCAAGTTTATGTGTTGCTGTTTGAAAACAGAAAGTTTTCTATTATGTCCAGAATATTCTTGAATAGTCAGAACATGATAAAAATATGAAATTTTTACACAGTAAGCATGCATTAGTTCTCTGTCACGTGGTAATTTTTAAGAATTTTTGGAGTTAGGGAAGTATGGATTCTTATTCACCCTTTACAGACTGTTCTGTTTTGGCAGATTGTTGTTATAGTTGCATTGTTTGCATATGTTTGCGTGTTTAATGTTTCTATTTGAGGATAGGAGTATTAAATATGAAGATCCATTTAGTATGCAATGTTTAATTATTATTTTTGTGATTTGCTACAGTAGAGAATGTTAAGATTTTGAGTTGATTTATACTAACTTATCTCACGAGTTCTTGTTGAGTTTTGTGTGGATGAAGTTTTTAAGATTTAGGGAAGCCATGATATGAGAGGAATTAAGGAGACACAAGAGCTCAAGCTTGGGGATGCCCAAGGAATCCCAAGTTAATATTTCAAGAAGTCTCAAGCAACTAAGCTTGGGGATGCCCCGGTTAGCATCCCACCTTTCTTCATCAACACCTATCGGTTAGCCTAAGTTTTTTGCTTCTTCACATGATATGTGCTATCCTTGGTATATCATTTTATTTTCATATTGTTGCTGTTTGAATAAAATAATAATATCTGAAATTTTCAAATGAGAGAGAGTCCTCACATAGCTACCTATTTACTTAACTACTCATTTGGTCTTCACTTATATCTTTTTGGAGTAGTTTGTCATTTACTCTTGTTCTTCACTTATATCCTATGAGTAAATTGTTGAAATGAATTGAATATCATAAAGTTGAAATTTATATGCTTCATATGCTTGTCCCATGGGGAGTAGTGACTTCACATACAAGAAGTATAAGTGGTAAAATTTATTGAAAGTTAACAAATATAGCATTGGTCACTTGAACAATTCATGAAAGAATTTTGAAGGAAGAGAAATTACACATATAAATATACTATCTTGGACATCTTCTATGATTGTGAGCCCCCATTAATTATTTTCAATCTTGATCAAGTAGTTGACGTTAGACAAGGAAGACAACGTAATGAGTTATGTTTGTTTATATTCACATAGAAGTTATATTGTCATGGATTCTCTAACACGTGGTGCTTGCTTAGGATCTTTTGCTAGCCAAAAAATCGTACTAAGTAGAGATACTACTTGTGCATCCAAAAACCCTTAAACCCAGTTTCTTGCCATGAGTGTCCACCATATCTACCTATGGGTTGAATAAGATCCTTCAAGTAAGTAGTCATCGGTGCAAAAAGCAATAAAAATTGCTCCTAAATATGTATGATCTTTTATTGCAAGGGAAAAAAAGCGTTGTACGAACTTGTGATGGTAAAGAAATAAAAGCGACGGACTGCATAATAAAGTTTGCTATCACAAGGGGCAATATAACGTGACGTTCCTTTGCATTAAGGGCTTGTGCATCCAAAAATAAAAAGCGCATGACAACCTCTGCTTCCCTCTGCGAAGGGCCTATCTTTTACTTTTTTGTATTTACTTTTATGCAAGAGTCATTAATGTTCATCCCTATCTCGCTCTACTTATTCTTTAGTTGGCAAGAATAAGTTGTGTAGTAGACATCAAGCTCTTTTCTGGCGCCGTTGCCGGGGAGGTGAGTGCTTGAAGGTATATCTTTAGATCTTGCAATCGAATCTTTTAGTTTCTTGTCTTATCACTAGTTTGGTTTTACAAAAAGAAAACTACAAAAAAATGGAATTGAGGTTGCCTCATATTATTCGTCTTTATAATGTTTTTCTTGAAAATGATGGAGCGGAAAAATGTGCTCAATTGATAGAAGAAGAATTCAATAAAATGTTTGGCATAAAATCTTTGAATGATGAGCATGATTGCAACGTTGTTAGTATGAATTCTATGAATATCCATGACGCTAATGATAGGCAAAGCCACAAGCTTGGGGATGCTATGTTTGATGAAGATGATATTTTTACTCCCCCAAGTTTTGATGAGAAAATTTATTATGATGAAAGTATGCCTCCTATTTATGATGATTATATTGATAAAAGTGGATTTAGAGAGGTCATGACTTTATTAAATGATGATTCCACTATTTTGGAAGAGGTTTCAATTGATTATGACAACAAAGTTGCTATCTATGATTATTATTGTGATGACATGTATACTATAAAGAATAATAATAAAAATAAAACTTGTCATCATGATTTTAATATTCAAATGGATTATGCCAATCAAGTATCTCATGATAGTTATTTTGTTGAATTTGCTCCCACTATTACGGATGAGAAGAAATTTGCTTATGTGGAGAGTAATAAAATTTCTATGCTTGTGGATCATGAAAAGAATGCTTTATGTGATAGTTATATTTTTGAATTCATTCATGATGCTACTGAAAATTATTATGAGAGAGGATCATACGCTTCTACATATTTCAATAATATCAAGTTTTCTCTCTATGTGTTGAAAGTTTTGAAGTTATGTTTGTTTTGCCTTCCTATGCTAGTTGATTCTTGCTCCCATAAACTATTTGCTCACAAAATCCCCATGCATAGGAAGCGGGTTAGGCTTAAATGTGCTAGTCATATGCTTCATGATGCTCTCTTTGTGTTTCAATTCTTTACTTTTATGTGAGCATCATTAAAATCATCATGCCTAGCTAAAAAGGCATTAAAGAAAAGTGCTTGTTGAGAGACAACCCCATATTTATACCTACTGTTTTTCTTGTGTTCACATGATTAATCTACTGTAGTAATCATGTTTTATATGTTTTCTTTCAATAATGTGCCAAGTAAAGCCTTTGGGATAGTGTGGATGCTTGTTGATTTGATTCTGTGCAAAAACAGAAACTTTTGCATCCAGTGCGGGAATTTATATTCTGTACTGGAGCATGAAAAAAATATGAAATTTTTAAAAAGTATCGGGTTACAATTTTTTTACGTTTTCCTAATTTTTCAGAATTTTTGGAGGTATAGAAGTATGGTTTTTAAATCGCTTACAACACGTTGTTCTATTTTTGGCAGATTCTGTTTTCGGTGCATAGTTTGCTTGTTTTAGTGTTTCCATAGCTTATATTATGAGATATAAATTGTGGAAATGATAGAATACAGTAGGCATTATGTGAGAACAATTATGAATCTTGTCTTGACAGTACCTAAGTGGATGATTTATTTTTATCATACTAACCTATCTCACGAAGTTCCGTTAAGTTTTGTGTGATTGAAGTTTTCAAGTTTTGGGTGAGATATCGATATGAGGAGAATAAAGAGTGGCAAGACCCTAAGCTTGGGGATTCTCAAGGCACCCCAAGGTAATATTCAAGGAATACCCAAGCAACTAGGCTTGGGGATGCCCCGGAAGGAATCCTCTCTTTAGTCTTCAACATTATCGGTAACCTCACTTGGAGCTATATTTTTATTCGTCACATAATATGAGTTTTGCTTGGAGCGTCATTTTATTTTGTTGATATTTTCTTGATGCTATAAATAATCATGTTTTGTATCTTTTAGTTCAATAAAATGCCAATTCTAGCCTTTACCATGCTCAGTTTGCAAGTTTATGTGTTGCTGTTTGAAAACAGAAAGTTTTCTATTATGTCCAGAATATTCTTGAATAGTCAGAACATGATAAAAATATGAAATTTTTACACAGTAAGCATGAATTAGTTCTCTGTCACGTGGTAATTTTTAAGAATTTTTGGAGTTAGGGAAGTATGGATTCTTATTCACCCTTTACAGACTGTTCTGTTTTGGCAGATTGCTGTTATAGTTGCATTGTTTGCATATGTTTGCGTGTTTAATGTTTCTATTTGAGGATAGGAGTATGAAATATGAAGAGCCATTTAGTATGCAATGTTTAATTATTATTTTTGTGATTTTCTACAGTAGAGAATGTTAAGATTTTGAGTTGATTTAAACTAACGTATCTCACGAGTTCTTGTTGAGTTTTGTGTGGATGAAGTTTTTAAGATTTAGGGAAGCCATGATATGAGAGGAATTAAGGAGACACAAGAGCTCAAGCTTGGGGATGCCCAAGGAATCCCAAGTTAATATTTCAAGAAGTCTGAAGCAACTAAGCTTGGGGATGCCCCGGTTAGCATCCCACCTTTCTTCATCAACACCTATCGGTTAGCCTAAGTTTTTTGCTTCTTCACATGATATGTGCTATCCTTGGTATATCATTTTATTTTCATATTGTTGCTGTTTGAATAAAATAATAATATCTGAAATTTTCAAATGAGAGAGAGTCCTCACATAGCTACCTATTTACTTAACTACTCATTTGGTCTTCACTTATATCTTTTTGGAGTAGTTTGTCATTTACTCTTGTTCTTCACTTATATCCTATGAGTAAATTGTTGAAATGAATTGAATATCATAAAGTTGAAATTTATATGCTTCATATGCTTGTCCCATGGGGAGTAGTGACTTCACATACAAGAAGTATAAGTGGTAAAATTTATTGAAAGTTAACAAATATAGCATTGGTCACTTGAACAATTCATGAAAGAATTTTGAAGGAAGAGAAATTACACATATAAATATACTATCTTGGACATCTTCTATGATTGTGAGCCCCCATTAATTATTTTCAATCTTGATCAAGTAGTTGACGTTAGACAAGGAAGACAACGTAATGAGTTATGTTTGTTTATATTCACATAGAAGTTATATTGTCATGGATTCTCTAACATGTGGTGCTTGCTTAGGATCTTTTGCTAGCCAAAAAATCGTACTAAGTAGAGATACTACTTGTGCATCCAAAAACCCTTAAACCCAGTTTCTTGCCATGAGTGTCCACCATATCTACCTATGGGTTGAATAAGATCCTTCAAGTAAGTAGTCATCGGTGCAAAAAGCAATAAAAATTGCTCCTAAATATGTATGATCTTTTATTGCAAGGGAAAAAAAGCGTTGTACGAACTTGTGATGGTAAAGAAATAAAAGCGACGGACTGCATAATAAAGTTTGCTATCACAAGGGGCAATATAACGTGACGTTCCTTTGCATTAAGGGCTTGTGCATCCAAAAATAAAAAAGCGCATGACAACCTCTGCTTCCCTCTGCGAAGGGCCTATCTTTTACTTTTCTGTATTTACTTTTATGCAAGAGTCATTAGTGTTCATCCCTATTTCGCTCTACTTATTCTTTAGTTGGCAAGCATTATGTGGTAGGGAAAGATCCAGGCACATATATCCAGTTGAATATAGATGATCGTGAGTTATTATTGTTGACATTATCCCTGAGATAAATAAGTTGGGAGGCGAAACATTAAGCCCCTATCTTCCTATGTGTTTGACTGAAACGGTTTGTTCTAAAAATATGCTTTGAGTGTCAGCAATCATGGAAGACTAAAAGATGGTTGAGTATGTGGAATTTGCTAGATCAAAGCTCTTACATAGACCCTTCCTGAAAATAAGATGAATTGCAATTGTTTGATGACTAAGAACATAGTTTGTTAGTTTTCAAGAAAGTTTATGGCATATACTTTAAACATGTGAATAGCTTGCTACTTGATCATGAGAAGTTTTATGAGATGAGCTAATGATTATGATATATATTGATGCTAGAAAAAGTGATTGAAATTATCATTGATCAAACTTATGCACTATGCTAGCATTCACACTTCATAATTTTTTTTTTATCATTTACCTACTCGAGGACGAGCAGGACTTAAGCTTGGGGATGCTGATACGTCTCCAACTTATCTATAATTTATGAAGTATTCATGCCATGTTTATTATAGTTTTGTATGATTTTGGTGCACTTTTATATGGCTTTTATATGATTTTCATGGACTAACATATTGACCTAGTGCCCAGTGCCAGTTGCTGTTTTCTGCTTGTTTTTGGTTTTCCAGAAAATCTATATCAAATGAAGTCCAAATGCAGCGAAACTTTTTGAAGATTTTTTCTGGAACATAAGAGACACTAGAAGCTTCGGGAGAAGGCCAGAAGACCCACAGGGGCTCCACGAGCCACCAGGGCACGCCACCCCCCCAGGCGCGCCCTGGTGCCTCGTGGGCCCCCTATGGCCTCTCTTCGCGTGATTCCAACGCTGAAAAATCATATATATTCAGAAACCCCCGAAAGTTAACTTAGATGAGTTTTTACGCCGCCGCAAGTCTCTGTACCTCCACGATCTAATCTACAGCCCTTTTCCGACACCCTGCCGGAGGGGGGAATCATCACTGGAGGCCATCTTCATCATCCCGGCGGTCTCCATGACGAGGAGGGAGTAGTTCACCCTTGGGGATGAGGGTTTGTACCAGTAGCTATGTGTTGGATCTCTCTCTCTCGTGTTCTTGATTTGGCACGATCTTGATGTACCGCGAGCTTTGTTAATATAGTTGGATCATATGGTGTTTCTTCCCTCTCTATCTTTGTTGTGATGAATCGAATATTTTCCCTTTGAGGTTTCGTTATTGTCGGATTGAATATTTCATATTTGAGAACACTTGATGTATGTCTTGCATATGAATATCCGTGATGACAATGGGGTATTATATTGATTCACTTGATATATGTTTTGGCACTCAACTCGTGGATTCCCGAGGTGACATTGGGGTAATCTATGCATAGGGGTTGATGCACGTTTTCATTATCTTTTCTCCGATAGAAACTTTGGGGTGCTCCTTGGAGTTCTTTGTGTGGATTGAATATTATGATTATGAAGTTGTTTGATGCATATCGTATAATCAACTCACGGATACTTGTGGTGACATTGGAGTATTTAGGTGACATTAGAGTTGGTTGATGTGTATCATATGGTGTTATTTTAGTACGAACTCTAGGGCTGTTTGTGACACTTATAGAAATGGCTCAATAGATCGATCGGAAACGATAACTTTGAGGTGGTTTCGTACCCTACAACAATTTCTATCTTATGTTCTTCGCTAATAGGAACTTTGGAGTGATTCTTTATCGCACGTTGAGGGATTGTTATATGATCCAATTATGTTAGCACTGTTGAGAGATTGCACTAGTGAATGTATGAACCCTAGGCCTTGTTTTTAAGCATTGCAATACTGTTTGTGCTCACTTTTGTTGCTTGCTACCTTGCTGTTTTTATATTTTTAGATTACAAAACCTATATCTACTATCCATACTACACTTTTATCACCATCTCTTCGCCGAACTAGTGCACCTATACAATTTACCATTGTATTGGGTGTGTTGGGGACACAAGAGATTTCTTGTATTTGGTTGCAGGGTTGTTTGAGAGATACCATCTTCAACCTACGTCTCCCACGGATTGATAAAACTTAGGTCATCCACTTGAGGGAAAATTGCTACTGTCCTACAAAACTCTTCGCTTGGAGGCCCAACACGAGTCTACAAGAATAAGTTGTGTAGTAGACATCAGTGTGGTGTCCGGTTGGGAGGAGAGAGAGGAGAGGGGGACCATGCATGTGCGGAGAGAGAGAAGAGAGGAGGACCTCGCGGAGGCTTTTGGTTGGTCAAGTGGATGTCCGGACTCCAGTATATCTCCCCATGTTTGTCTCCACTTTGCCGGAAAACGGACGTCCGGACTATTTCGCGGACCGATGCAGGACCGCGTTGAATTGCAAAAGTGAACAAAAGTGTCCGGTCGGATATATACTGGAGTTTTGCAGGTCTCCCTTAGAGATGCCCTAATCGCCGTCAACAGTGACTCCATCAGGCGGCGTCCTCTCCGGGAAAATATCTGGTGCACCGGAGTTTTTATAATGTTCAAAAAAATCTGAAAATAATTTAGCACACTCACGCAACATCAATGTAGATTGTCACAAAATTTCAAGTCAAAATTCGAAACATAACTCGATAAACAAAAATGGCAAATTCAACACTGAATAGTACGTAACATAACTTGGGCTTTAGATTTGGCCCATTATCACACTCATGTCCAATTTGTTATTTTTGTATCTCAAAAAATATTTCAAAATTTTATACGAAATTTTGTGACATCATACATTGATGTTGGGTTAACATGCTAGAATTTTTTCATATTTTTTAAACTATTCTATGGCATCCGGTGCACCGGTAGCACCACAAGTGCGGGTGCACCGAATACATTCCCCGTCCTCCCAAGCCTTTGACGAACAACTCATCGTCCAGCCGGCTCCGACGAGCCAGAAATCACCGGCAATCGGTTGTCTCGGACGTCCAGCAAGTCGCTCGATCACAGGTACTTGGACCGCTGCTCTGAGTTTCTAATCTCTCCATCAAAGTAGTTCTACTACAGGGCCGGGCCCGTAGTTGTGCAGACTGTGCGGCCCGCACAGGGCCCATAAATTTTGGGGGCCCCTAATTTTTATATAGGCCTACGTATATTTCTTCCTGGCCGCTGGGCCGCTGGTGCGTCCGCGACTCCGCGTGAGTCGAGCGTCCCAGGCCGCCTGTTCGATGCCTCGATCGGAAACCGAACGGGATTGATCGCAAACAAAATCGATCGCATCAAGAGGAAATTGGCGCCGGCACACAATCAACCGCCGCCGCGCGCCGCTCCATCCTTCGGTACGAGGACCTGCTGCGCGACACCGCCGAGAACGTCAGGGAGCTGGCGCGGTTCGTCAGGTTGTCTCTCCTCCGGAGGAGGGTAATGGTGCTGCCCACAACATCATCAGTCTCTACATCTTGGCGCACCTTATTCCCTGGAAGCCAACACGATGGGCCACATGGATCCCCTCCTCCCGGTCAATCATCATTGACACTGATTCAGCCTTGTTGATGACGTACGAGTACCACTGATTCAGTCTTATTAATGTCCATAATTCATTGTATTTTCTGTCAGAATTTCATTCGCCTTGCTAGTGCTATGCAGATTTCAGTGTATGTCAGTATGTGCTGTCCCAATTTCAATTTTTTTGTTGTACAAAAATTCAGTGTTGATGTTGTCCAATTTTCAATGCAGAGGCTATCTAAGGTTTTGTTTATATGGTGTCCAAATTTCAGTGTACTTGCCCCGCTATTTTATTGCCATTTATCAAGTGATTTGCTGGCTTTTATCAAATGTACCAGAGTTGGCTTTAACCCTCTGTTCTCTTCTATCTTCCTGGCCACCTACAAGTTGGCCTTGTTGCTTCAAAGATGAATCTGCCGATATTGATGATCAATGGGAACAAAAGGTATCGAGTATTTATTATTTCTACTGAAACACTACTATATATGGTTTGGAATTTAAACCTTTTCTGTGCCCTCCTTCAGATTACTCCACCCATATTTTCTTTGTAGCTCAGCCATTGGAAGATAGGCCCCATTTTAGAGTTTCGCACAGGGCCCCGGATTTTGCCGGCCCGGCCCTGTTCTACTATACATAACACATGCTAGCATGAATAATTTAATCTGCTTAGATTATTTTACTATTGTTTGCATGCAACGTAATCAACAGTAGTATTCTTCCAACAAGTAGTTATAGGATTCCTATACATGGAACATCTGATATGTCATACGTATGCATGCCTCCTGGTCACGGAAGATACTACTACTAGTACTAATTAGTGTAATGTTCAGGGCATGTGCTGCTCAGTTTATGACTGATATCAGTTGCTAGCTCCTGTGATTATTTTGTGCATGTACTTCGGTTTTTCGGTTAACCGAACAAACCGAACCGATATATTTTGGTGAATATGGTTCGGTTTCTAAATTTTGTGTGATTATTTCGGTTTCCATTTCTTAAAAACCGTAATTACAAAAAACCGAATAAACTGAACCGTATTAACCATATAAACCGACCGCCCATCCCTACCTACTAATAAAGGGATTAATGCTTCTGCCCGTCCGTCATTAAATTACCCTCGAAGTTGACGAGAATTACCCACCAATGCCACCGGTAAGTGGAAAAAACGATTCTTTTTTTTTCTCTTAAGTCGTTGGCCGCCGTGTTTGATTCATGTACAACTATCCTGGCATACATCACAAGCGAATCATAGCTTGATTGGCTAGAGCCTTGCTCTTCCAACAAGGAGACCCGAGTTCTCCCACTTCTCCCCTTTTTCTACCATTCTCTTTGAATTCCGTTTGGCGTAAGATAGAGATGCCTCGCCCAAGCAACATCTTAGCAGATGGGCTGCATGGTGTTGCAATTTCGGCCCAGTTTAACCTTTCTCTTTTTTTGGCAGATTCAGGTACATTTTGAAATATTCATATCTTCCAAATCCTAACACCAAATTTGACATGTTATATACAGAAATCGCTTAGAAAAATATGTAGAATCCGAATATGATATTATCTTGCATGCTCATCATTTCTAAAATTATGTTTACAATGCACCCTTAATTAATACTTTTCTTTATATGGGGTATTTTGAAAATGTCTATTATATATGTTTCCTACAACTAGGTAGGTATTTCTGTTGTCAAATAAATTGGACACAATTTCAGTACACTTAAAAAATCGTCCCACCTTTATGTTTTTGCACAACACTATTTATCATGTTGTTTCAAGTACGACATCGTAAAAGATTTTAAGGGATTTGCTGATGTATCTTTTTTCTCCCATTGCAACGCACAGACATATTTGCTAGTACTAATAAAGGGATTAGTGCTTCTGCCCGTCCGTCATTAAATTACCCTCGAAGTTGACGAGAATTACCCACCAATGCCACCGGTAAGTGAAAAAAACGATTCTTTTATTCTTTTAAGTCGTTGGCTGCCGTGTTTGATTCATGTACAACTATCCTGGCTTGCATCACAAGCGAATCATAGCTTGATTGGCTAGAGCATTGCTCTTCCAACAAGGAGACCCGAGTTCTCCCACTTCTCCCTTTTTTTTGCAATTCTCTTTGAATTCTGTTTGGCGTAAGATAGAGATGCCTCGCCCAAGCAACATCTTAGTAGATGGGCTGCATGGGGTTGCAATTTCGGTCCAGTTTAACCTTTTTCTTTTTTTTGGCAGATTCAAGTATTTTTTGAAATATTCATATCTCCCAAACCCTAACACCAAATTTAACATGTTATATACGGAAATCGCTCAGAAAAATATGTAGATTCCGAATATGATATTATATTGCATGTTCATCATTTATAAAATTATGTTTACGATGCACCCTTAATTAATACTTTTCTTTATATGGGGTATTTTGAAAATATCTATTATATATGTTTCCTACAACTAGGTAGGTATTTTTGTTGTCAAATAAATTGAACACAATTACACTTAAAAAATCGTCTCACCTTTTGATTTTTGCACAACACTATTTATCATGTTGTTTCAAGTATGACACCGTAAAAGATTTTAACGGATTTGCTGATGTATCTTTTTTCTCCCGTTGCAACGCACGGACATGTTTGCTAGTACTAATAAAGGGATTAGTGCTTCTGCCCGTCCGTCATTAAATTACCCTCGAAGTTGACGAGAATTACCCACCAATGCCACCGGTAAGTGGAAAAAAGATTCGTTATTTCTTTTAAGTCGTTGGCCGATGTGTTTATTTCATGTACAACTATCCTGGATTGCATCACAAGCAAATCATAGCTTGACTGGCTAGAGCATTGCTCTTCCAACAAGGAGACCCGAGTTTGAGTCCCACTTCTCCCCTTTTTCTGCCATTCTCTTTGAATTCCGGTTGGCGTAAAATAGAGATGACTCGCCCAAGCAACATCTTAGCAGATGGGTTGCATGGTGTTGCAATTTCGGCCCAGTTTAACCTTTTTTTTTGGCAGATTCAAGTATTTTTTGAAATATTCATATCTTCCGAACCCTAACACCAAATTTAACATGTTATATATGGAAATCGCTCAGAAAAATATGTAGATTCCAAATATGATATTATCTTCCATGTTCATCATTTCTAAAATTATGTTTACGATGCACCCTTAATTAATACTTTTTTTATATGGGGTATTTTAAAAATATCTATTATATATGTTTCCTACAACTAGGTATGTATTTTTGTTGTCTAATAAATTGGACACAATTTCAGTACACTTAAAAAATGGTCCCACCTTTATTTTTTTGCACAACACTATTTATCATGTTGTTTCAAGTACGACATCGTGAAAGATTTTAAGGAATTTGTTGATGTATTTATTTTTGTTTGCTAGCATTGCTAAAAGTGAACATATTTTTCAGTCAACTTACACCTATCCGGTCACTTTCTTGTCAAGAGCGTGCATGTTCTCATTTTAGAAAAAACGTGCATGTTCTCACGCTCGCCGTTCCACGGCGCATGCAAGCTTGGCGTGAGCCTCATACTATATGCGGTCGCCGCATATGCAGGCGGCTCGCGTTACGCGTGACGAGGACCAGTAATTAGCACACTAACTTAACGGCCGCAGTAACGATCGATACATTACAGCCGCCTTTTAGCTTGGACACGCTCCACAGCCCTGCATGCCAACTCAACAACACGGAGTACTCGATCGTCTCCACGTACGTACCGGCGCGCGCGCGCATGGCTTGGAGCAGCGCCAGGGCGGCCGCACCCATCGTCCCCACCGCCGTCTTCGTCGTCTTGCTGCTTCTTCCTCTATGCGCCGTCCGCCATGCGCGGGCGCAAGAAACTGGTAGGCGATCGATCGAGCGCACGCGACCGTGCGTACGTAAGTATAGGAATGAATGATTAGTCGATGTGTTGGTGGTGCTGATCGGTTCGTTTGGTCGATGCGTGCATGCGAAACTCAGACAGCGAGGCGGAGTTCAGCTACCGGAGCGGCCGGGACAACAGCCCGGACCGGTGGGGCCTCCTCCGGACGGACTGGGCGGACTGCTACTGGGGCCGGATGCAGTCCCCGATCCGCGTCCCCGGCGACGGCAAGGTCGCCGGTCCCCGCAACGGCCGCCTCGCCCGCACCTACCGCTCCTCGCCGGCCACCCTGGTGAACCGCGGGCACGACATCATGGTGAGGTTCGACGGCAACGCGGGGTCCGTGGTGCTGGACGGCGTCTCGTACAGGCTCCGGCAGATGCACTGGCACTCCCCCAGCGAGCACGCCCTGGACGGGCGCCGGTACGACCTGGAGCTGCACATGCTCCACCAGAGCGATAAGGCGAGCAACAAGTACGCCGTCGTCGCCCAGCTCTTCCAGATCGGGGAGCACCGCGACGAGACCCTGCACATGGTATCCTATCCTCTCGTTTCATCGGCACCACGATATGCATTCGGTCTGATTGGAAGGATGCACACACGCACGCACGTGCACGCACGTAACATGTATGCATGCATGTAGCTGGAGCCGTACATCGAGAGGATCACGGACAGGAGGAAGGGGCACGAGGAGGAGATCGACTACGAGGTGGACCCGAGGAGGCCCGTGAGGGGCAGCGACACGTTCTACAGGTACACGGGCTCCTTCACCACGCCGCCGTGCACCGAGGGCATCGCCTGGGCGGTCGCCACCAAGGTGCGGCACGTGTCGCGTCACCAGGTGGAGCTGCTCAGAGACGCCGTCCACGACGTACGTGACCATGCATATGCATGCACACATCCATGCCATCCATCTTTCTCGTTGGATACGTGCTGATTTCTTGTTGGATACGTGCAGCATGCCAGGAGGAACGCTCGGCCGCTCCAGGAGGCCAACGGCAGGGGCATCGCCCTGTACTACAGCTGGCCTCGTTCCGGCGACGGGAATTAAGACGGCCGGAAGCGTCTATGTGGCGTTAACCCGGTTGCACTGTCACGTAGTTGATCTTGCATGCACTGAATCTGCGTTCATGCTGTGGCTGAATACATATATAGGTCATAGTTTACATGTTTTTTCTGTTTTTTTAGGGGAACATGTTTTTTCTGTTGTAATCACGTAGATGCAGGCCGCGATCTGTCCGTGTAATGGCACGGGATAACCGGATCATGACCAGCAAGTTTGTTAGGCTGAATCTCTACTACTATTAAAAGAGCAAAATATAAATTAGTTTAAAACCACACAGCGAACTGTACACGGAATAACCATGGCCCTTCGATTAAATCAACTTAAACACATCCTACTGTCAATATTATATCAGTGGTCTGCCAACCAGATCATCGTCTGAGATAGAATGTCCTGCCATACTTTGTTCCTCTCATACTTTGTTCCATGGTCGTGATGATTGGAAGATGGGGACGAACAGCCGACGCAGATGGCAGGGGCCGGTTCGGCATGTGTACCTAAATGTCTATGTTGTTAAATTGTTGGTTAGAGAATGTGAAACTGGTTTGCCTGCTCTGAGTAGAGATGAACGTTTCAGTGTTGAAATTTCGATCGAGGTTACTGATTTACAATTTCCTGCCTATTTTGTCTGATCGTTCTACTTCTAATCCTGTGTTCATCCGGTACAATGAGGGGTGAATCAGCTTTTGTTATAGAGATTTGATGTGCGGGTTGTTTTGGAGATTTGATCTGGAGAAGTGAGGGCGCTGGGACATTATTAATCAAACAATAACAATATCTAATAGCCGATGGATTATCTTTTGCAGGAATAGTTAACATTATCAGCCCATTTGTAGAATCTGCAACATCACTCAAAAATCTGAATCGCATTGGACTGTGCACCAAGTTTCACCGAAACATCATGAGGTAAATAGAGAAACAAAATCTGCAAGTGTTTACCGATTTACACTTGTATGTGGGTGTTGATTGCTGGTCATATCACGGACAACTTTCATCGATATTTGCGGCAGTTACATTTACAACACTATTGTGCTATCATAGCCTACAACATTATCGTGCCTTTCGGTTCTACTTTTCTAAAGAAGATTCAGGTATATGACTACATGTCACCGCCCCTGCTACGCCCATGACGCAAGCGCTGGTGCCGTAACAGCCTCGGACCGTGTAGAGGACGCAGACACCACAGGTCGGCGATCAGTGGCGGATCCACCATTGGGGCGAGCTGGGGCGGCCGCCCCGGCTCTCCGGCGACGGAGCAGGGTATCTCCCGTGCCTAGCGACCATCGGTGCAGTTCAATGAAGCTCCATCGTCATCCGTCGCCCCGGCAAACCTCAATTTCTGAGTCCGCCACTGTCGGCGATAGGGGACGTGAAATCTACTGCTGACATTGCTATCAATATGCTGCTATTGTTATGGAGCACCGAGTATGCATGCGTCATGGCCGCCTATTCTCCCAGTTAGGGGAAGCGAAGTCTGCCACCGTCATTGCTCTCTGTGCGCTGGTATGTTTTGTGTGTGATTAGAAGTTTCGGAATTGTCATGGTGCGAGAAAAAGCATTAGTGGATACCTCCCAACGATTACTGACAATCTGCAATTTTGCATGCTCATATATTTAATAAATTGCATACATCAATTTGTCATGGATGTCCTTATCAGATTCCAATCAAGTAAGTTGTTTAGAAAATACTTCAGCTCAGAAATGTTTGTCATGGGTTTCTGCATCACAGATAGGCATGTCATCCTCCATGCCTAATCATAAAAGATGGACAAAAAGGTACGTAACTTCCAATGAAAATTATTTGTTTAATTGGTGTGCAAATTTGTTTCAGAGTGAGAAGGCATATACATGTGAAAGAACATGTGCTGCCCCTATGTTTGGTTTTGGTAATTGATGACAATCTCGATGGACTAATGGTTGCCTTGAGTTATATTTGAAGGGTTTGTCCAGAGGCATTGCTTGAAGACCATTTGTTGGTTTCAAGGTTATTAGAAGAAGAATATGTGTTGACCAAGGTACTATTCAAGGATTTATCCAAAGATTGGTCATGTGAGTGTTGAGCCTATTGCAAGCATGTCTTGAAGAAGAAGATTGTGTGAACATTCATGTTTACCTTCAAGACATCATTCTAATGAAGAGAGTTGGAAAGATTCAAGGTTGATCAAGACTAAATATGAAGAGTGATTCAAGTTGATCAACACACAAAGCGTAGAAGATGTACCGAGTGGGATCAAGTGATCTCACGGTATGGTAAGCATTGTCCATTACGCTTTGTGTACTAACCCATGTTCTATGCGAGAGTTCTATGTGGGGTTAGGTATGTTTCCATGGGCTTGCGTCAAGAGGAAGATCTCATTCAACCCATGGAGTATGACATCAAGTGGTGATCGTCATCAAGATTGCGGTGTGCAAGTTCAAGTGGAGCATCACGAAGAGATCACATGCTTGAAGCTTGCCGTCCATTGTGGTGACAATGGACTTGTGAAGATGTGCCGAAGAGTGGCTCACCCATAGTGGAGTATGGGGGAGCAATCAACTAGTCTTCATCGAGCCGGCGCAATCAAGAAAGGTGGTCCAACTTGAGGAGGTCAAGATCGTCATCATCTAGCTCAAGTGGACTATGCGCAAGGAAAAGGTTTGCCCTTGATAGGTTTTCTATTTTACCGGTCTCATAGTGGTAGTTGGGAGACCGGGTTGTAGGATCGATAGCCGTACTATCAAGGGGGGCTCTCGGATGAGTAGCTTGATCGTATCGTTCGTAGAGAGCTCAAACCATTGCATCCTTGCATCATCTTTCTTGGTTCATGTTTGGTGTTTCTCTTTGTGAGTCTTTGAGCTTTTGGTCATCTTCATGACAAGCTCGAGTTCATCGAAAACGGAGTTCATATATGCATCTTCTATGATGTTTTCGATGTTAGAGTTTATGCCGGTTCTTCATTCATAGAGGTCTCTCTTCTCTATATCTTAGGCATTTCTCCCCTGCCACTTCTTATTAAATTACCCTCGAAGTTGACGAGAATTACCCACCAATGCCACCGGTAAGTGGAAAAAACGATTCTTTTTTTTTCTCTTAAGTCGTTGGCCGCCGTGTTTGATTCATGTACAACTATCCTGGCATACATCACAAGCGAATCATAGCTTGATTGGCTAGAGCCTTGCTCTTCCAACAAGGAGACCCGAGTTCTCCCACTTCTCCCCTTTTTCTACCATTCTCTTTGAATTCCGTTTGGCGTAAGATAGAGATGCCTCGCCCAAGCAACATCTTAGCAGATGGGCTGCATGGTGTTGCAATTTCGGCCCAGTTTAACCTTTCTCTTTTTTTGGCAGATTCAGGTACATTTTGAAATATTCATATCTTCCAAATCCTAACACCAAATTTGACATGTTATATACAGAAATCGCTTAGAAAAATATGTAGAATCCGAATATGATATTATCTTGCATGCTCATCATTTCTAAAATTATGTTTACAATGCACCCTTAATTAATACTTTTCTTTATATGGGGTATTTTGAAAATGTCTATTATATATGTTTCCTACAACTAGGTAGGTATTTCTGTTGTCAAATAAATTGGACACAATTTCAGTACACTTAAAAAATCGTCCCACCTTTATGTTTTTGCACAACACTATTTATCATGTTGTTTCAAGTACGACATCGTAAAAGATTTTAAGGGATTTGCTGATGTATCTTTTTTCTCCCATTGCAACGCACAGACATATTTGCTAGTACTAATAAAGGGATTAGTGCTTCTGCCCGTCCGTCATTAAATTACCCTCGAAGTTGACGAGAATTACCCACCAATGCCACCGGTAAGTGAAAAAAACGATTCTTTTATTCTTTTAAGTCGTTGGCTGCCGTGTTTGATTCATGTACAACTATCCTGGCTTGCATCACAAGCGAATCATAGCTTGATTGGCTAGAGCATTGCTCTTCCAACAAGGAGACCCGAGTTCTCCCACTTCTCCCTTTTTTTTGCAATTCTCTTTGAATTCTGTTTGGCGTAAGATAGAGATGCCTCGCCCAAGCAACATCTTAGTAGATGGGCTGCATGGGGTTGCAATTTCGGTCCAGTTTAACCTTTTTCTTTTTTTTGGCAGATTCAAGTATTTTTTGAAATATTCATATCTCCCAAACCCTAACACCAAATTTAACATGTTATATACGGAAATCGCTCAGAAAAATATGTAGATTCCGAATATGATATTATATTGCATGTTCATCATTTATAAAATTATGTTTACGATGCACCCTTAATTAATACTTTTCTTTATATGGGGTATTTTGAAAATATCTATTATATATGTTTCCTACAACTAGGTAGGTATTTTTGTTGTCAAATAAATTGAACACAATTACACTTAAAAAATCGTCTCACCTTTTGATTTTTGCACAACACTATTTATCATGTTGTTTCAAGTATGACACCGTAAAAGATTTTAACGGATTTGCTGATGTATCTTTTTTCTCCCGTTGCAACGCACGGACATGTTTGCTAGTACTAATAAAGGGATTAGTGCTTCTGCCCGTCCGTCATTAAATTACCC
This sequence comes from Elymus sibiricus, assembly GCA_039707655.1. Taxonomy (NCBI): domain Eukaryota; kingdom Viridiplantae; phylum Streptophyta; class Magnoliopsida; order Poales; family Poaceae; genus Elymus; species Elymus sibiricus. Next base: position 355,860,041 of record CM077676.1, on the reverse strand, counting down.
TCGAAGTTGACGAGAATTACCCACCAATGCCACCGGTAAGTGGAAAAAAGATTCGTTATTTCTTTTAAGTCGTTGGCCGATGTGTTTATTTCATGTACAACTATCCTGGATTGCATCACAAGCAAATCATAGCTTGACTGGCTAGAGCATTGCTCTTCCAACAAGGAGACCCGAGTTTGAGTCCCACTTCTCCCCTTTTTCTGCCATTCTCTTTGAATTCCGGTTGGCGTAAAATAGAGATGACTCGCCCAAGCAACATCTTAGCAGATGGGTTGCATGGTGTTGCAATTTCGGCCCAGTTTAACCTTTTTTTTTGGCAGATTCAAGTATTTTTTGAAATATTCATATCTTCCGAACCCTAACACCAAATTTAACATGTTATATATGGAAATCGCTCAGAAAAATATGTAGATTCCAAATATGATATTATCTTCCATGTTCATCATTTCTAAAATTATGTTTACGATGCACCCTTAATTAATACTTTTTTTATATGGGGTATTTTAAAAATATCTATTATATATGTTTCCTACAACTAGGTATGTATTTTTGTTGTCTAATAAATTGGACACAATTTCAGTACACTTAAAAAATGGTCCCACCTTTATTTTTTTGCACAACACTATTTATCATGTTGTTTCAAGTACGACATCGTGAAAGATTTTAAGGAATTTGTTGATGTATTTATTTTTGTTTGCTAGCATTGCTAAAAGTGAACATATTTTTCAGTCAACTTACACCTATCCGGTCACTTTCTTGTCAAGAGCGTGCATGTTCTCATTTTAGAAAAAACGTGCATGTTCTCACGCTCGCCGTTCCACGGCGCATGCAAGCTTGGCGTGAGCCTCATACTATATGCGGTCGCCGCATATGCAGGCGGCTCGCGTTACGCGTGACGAGGACCAGTAATTAGCACACTAACTTAACGGCCGCAGTAACGATCGATACATTACAGCCGCCTTTTAGCTTGGACACGCTCCACAGCCCTGCATGCCAACTCAACAACACGGAGTACTCGATCGTCTCCACGTACGTACCGGCGCGCGCGCGCATGGCTTGGAGCAGCGCCAGGGCGGCCGCACCCATCGTCCCCACCGCCGTCTTCGTCGTCTTGCTGCTTCTTCCTCTATGCGCCGTCCGCCATGCGCGGGCGCAAGAAACTGGTAGGCGATCGATCGAGCGCACGCGACCGTGCGTACGTAAGTATAGGAATGAATGATTAGTCGATGTGTTGGTGGTGCTGATCGGTTCGTTTGGTCGATGCGTGCATGCGAAACTCAGACAGCGAGGCGGAGTTCAGCTACCGGAGCGGCCGGGACAACAGCCCGGACCGGTGGGGCCTCCTCCGGACGGACTGGGCGGACTGCTACTGGGGCCGGATGCAGTCCCCGATCCGCGTCCCCGGCGACGGCAAGGTCGCCGGTCCCCGCAACGGCCGCCTCGCCCGCACCTACCGCTCCTCGCCGGCCACCCTGGTGAACCGCGGGCACGACATCATGGTGAGGTTCGACGGCAACGCGGGGTCCGTGGTGCTGGACGGCGTCTCGTACAGGCTCCGGCAGATGCACTGGCACTCCCCCAGCGAGCACGCCCTGGACGGGCGCCGGTACGACCTGGAGCTGCACATGCTCCACCAGAGCGATAAGGCGAGCAACAAGTACGCCGTCGTCGCCCAGCTCTTCCAGATCGGGGAGCACCGCGACGAGACCCTGCACATGGTATCCTATCCTCTCGTTTCATCGGCACCACGATATGCATTCGGTCTGATTGGAAGGATGCACACACGCACGCACGTGCACGCACGTAACATGTATGCATGCATGTAGCTGGAGCCGTACATCGAGAGGATCACGGACAGGAGGAAGGGGCACGAGGAGGAGATCGACTACGAGGTGGACCCGAGGAGGCCCGTGAGGGGCAGCGACACGTTCTACAGGTACACGGGCTCCTTCACCACGCCGCCGTGCACCGAGGGCATCGCCTGGGCGGTCGCCACCAAGGTGCGGCACGTGTCGCGTCACCAGGTGGAGCTGCTCAGAGACGCCGTCCACGACGTACGTGACCATGCATATGCATGCACACATCCATGCCATCCATCTTTCTCGTTGGATACGTGCTGATTTCTTGTTGGATACGTGCAGCATGCCAGGAGGAACGCTCGGCCGCTCCAGGAGGCCAACGGCAGGGGCATCGCCCTGTACTACAGCTGGCCTCGTTCCGGCGACGGGAATTAAGACGGCCGGAAGCGTCTATGTGGCGTTAACCCGGTTGCACTGTCACGTAGTTGATCTTGCATGCACTGAATCTGCGTTCATGCTGTGGCTGAATACATATATAGGTCATAGTTTACATGTTTTTTCTGTTTTTTTAGGGGAACATGTTTTTTCTGTTGTAATCACGTAGATGCAGGCCGCGATCTGTCCGTGTAATGGCACGGGATAACCGGATCATGACCAGCAAGTTTGTTAGGCTGAATCTCTACTACTATTAAAAGAGCAAAATATAAATTAGTTTAAAACCACACAGCGAACTGTACACGGAATAACCATGGCCCTTCGATTAAATCAACTTAAACACATCCTACTGTCAATATTATATCAGTGGTCTGCCAACCAGATCATCGTCTGAGATAGAATGTCCTGCCATACTTTGTTCCTCTCATACTTTGTTCCATGGTCGTGATGATTGGAAGATGGGGACGAACAGCCGACGCAGATGGCAGGGGCCGGTTCGGCATGTGTACCTAAATGTCTATGTTGTTAAATTGTTGGTTAGAGAATGTGAAACTGGTTTGCCTGCTCTGAGTAGAGATGAACGTTTCAGTGTTGAAATTTCGATCGAGGTTACTGATTTACAATTTCCTGCCTATTTTGTCTGATCGTTCTACTTCTAATCCTGTGTTCATCCGGTACAATGAGGGGTGAATCAGCTTTTGTTATAGAGATTTGATGTGCGGGTTGTTTTGGAGATTTGATCTGGAGAAGTGAGGGCGCTGGGACATTATTAATCAAACAATAACAATATCTAATAGCCGATGGATTATCTTTTGCAGGAATAGTTAACATTATCAGCCCATTTGTAGAATCTGCAACATCACTCAAAAATCTGAATCGCATTGGACTGTGCACCAAGTTTCACCGAAACATCATGAGGTAAATAGAGAAACAAAATCTGCAAGTGTTTACCGATTTACACTTGTATGTGGGTGTTGATTGCTGGTCATATCACGGACAACTTTCATCGATATTTGCGGCAGTTACATTTACAACACTATTGTGCTATCATAGCCTACAACATTATCGTGCCTTTCGGTTCTACTTTTCTAAAGAAGATTCAGGTATATGACTACATGTCACCGCCCCTGCTACGCCCATGACGCAAGCGCTGGTGCCGTAACAGCCTCGGACCGTGTAGAGGACGCAGACACCACAGGTCGGCGATCAGTGGCGGATCCACCATTGGGGCGAGCTGGGGCGGCCGCCCCGGCTCTCCGGCGACGGAGCAGGGTATCTCCCGTGCCTAGCGACCATCGGTGCAGTTCAATGAAGCTCCATCGTCATCCGTCGCCCCGGCAAACCTCAATTTCTGAGTCCGCCACTGTCGGCGATAGGGGACGTGAAATCTACTGCTGACATTGCTATCAATATGCTGCTATTGTTATGGAGCACCGAGTATGCATGCGTCATGGCCGCCTATTCTCCCAGTTAGGGGAAGCGAAGTCTGCCACCGTCATTGCTCTCTGTGCGCTGGTATGTTTTGTGTGTGATTAGAAGTTTCGGAATTGTCATGGTGCGAGAAAAAGCATTAGTGGATACCTCCCAACGATTACTGACAATCTGCAATTTTGCATGCTCATATATTTAATAAATTGCATACATCAATTTGTCATGGATGTCCTTATCAGATTCCAATCAAGTAAGTTGTTTAGAAAATACTTCAGCTCAGAAATGTTTGTCATGGGTTTCTGCATCACAGATAGGCATGTCATCCTCCATGCCTAATCATAAAAGATGGACAAAAAGGTACGTAACTTCCAATGAAAATTATTTGTTTAATTGGTGTGCAAATTTGTTTCAGAGTGAGAAGGCATATACATGTGAAAGAACATGTGCTGCCCCTATGTTTGGTTTTGGTAATTGATGACAATCTCGATGGACTAATGGTTGCCTTGAGTTATATTTGAAGGGTTTGTCCAGAGGCATTGCTTGAAGACCATTTGTTGGTTTCAAGGTTATTAGAAGAAGAATATGTGTTGACCAAGGTACTATTCAAGGATTTATCCAAAGATTGGTCATGTGAGTGTTGAGCCTATTGCAAGCATGTCTTGAAGAAGAAGATTGTGTGAACATTCATGTTTACCTTCAAGACATCATTCTAATGAAGAGAGTTGGAAAGATTCAAGGTTGATCAAGACTAAATATGAAGAGTGATTCAAGTTGATCAACACACAAAGCGTAGAAGATGTACCGAGTGGGATCAAGTGATCTCACGGTATGGTAAGCATTGTCCATTACGCTTTGTGTACTAACCCATGTTCTATGCGAGAGTTCTATGTGGGGTTAGGTATGTTTCCATGGGCTTGCGTCAAGAGGAAGATCTCATTCAACCCATGGAGTATGACATCAAGTGGTGATCGTCATCAAGATTGCGGTGTGCAAGTTCAAGTGGAGCATCACGAAGAGATCACATGCTTGAAGCTTGCCGTCCATTGTGGTGACAATGGACTTGTGAAGATGTGCCGAAGAGTGGCTCACCCATAGTGGAGTATGGGGGAGCAATCAACTAGTCTTCATCGAGCCGGCGCAATCAAGAAAGGTGGTCCAACTTGAGGAGGTCAAGATCGTCATCATCTAGCTCAAGTGGACTATGCGCAAGGAAAAGGTTTGCCCTTGATAGGTTTTCTATTTTACCGGTCTCATAGTGGTAGTTGGGAGACCGGGTTGTAGGATCGATAGCCGTACTATCAAGGGGGGCTCTCGGATGAGTAGCTTGATCGTATCGTTCGTAGAGAGCTCAAACCATTGCATCCTTGCATCATCTTTCTTGGTTCATGTTTGGTGTTTCTCTTTGTGAGTCTTTGAGCTTTTGGTCATCTTCATGACAAGCTCGAGTTCATCGAAAACGGAGTTCATATATGCATCTTCTATGATGTTTTCGATGTTAGAGTTTATGCCGGTTCTTCATTCATAGAGGTCTCTCTTCTCTATATCTTAGGCATTTCTCCCCTGCCACTTCTTATTAAATTACCCTCGAAGTTGACGAGAATTACCCACCAATGCCACCGGTAAGTGGAAAAAACGATTCTTTTTTTTTCTCTTAAGTCGTTGGCCGCCGTGTTTGATTCATGTACAACTATCCTGGCATACATCACAAGCGAATCATAGCTTGATTGGCTAGAGCCTTGCTCTTCCAACAAGGAGACCCGAGTTCTCCCACTTCTCCCCTTTTTCTACCATTCTCTTTGAATTCCGTTTGGCGTAAGATAGAGATGCCTCGCCCAAGCAACATCTTAGCAGATGGGCTGCATGGTGTTGCAATTTCGGCCCAGTTTAACCTTTCTCTTTTTTTGGCAGATTCAGGTACATTTTGAAATATTCATATCTTCCAAATCCTAACACCAAATTTGACATGTTATATACAGAAATCGCTTAGAAAAATATGTAGAATCCGAATATGATATTATCTTGCATGCTCATCATTTCTAAAATTATGTTTACAATGCACCCTTAATTAATACTTTTCTTTATATGGGGTATTTTGAAAATGTCTATTATATATGTTTCCTACAACTAGGTAGGTATTTCTGTTGTCAAATAAATTGGACACAATTTCAGTACACTTAAAAAATCGTCCCACCTTTATGTTTTTGCACAACACTATTTATCATGTTGTTTCAAGTACGACATCGTAAAAGATTTTAAGGGATTTGCTGATGTATCTTTTTTCTCCCATTGCAACGCACAGACATATTTGCTAGTACTAATAAAGGGATTAGTGCTTCTGCCCGTCCGTCATTAAATTACCCTCGAAGTTGACGAGAATTACCCACCAATGCCACCGGTAAGTGAAAAAAAACGATTCTTTTATTCTTTTAAGTCGTTGGCTGCCGTGTTTGATTCATGTACAACTATCCTGGCTTGCATCACAAGCGAATCATAGCTTGATTGGCTAGAGCATTGCTCTTCCAACAAGGAGACCCGAGTTCTCCCACTTCTCCCTTTTTTTTGCAATTCTCTTTGAATTCTGTTTGGCGTAAGATAGAGATGCCTCGCCCAAGCAACATCTTAGTAGATGGGCTGCATGGGGTTGCAATTTCGGTCCAGTTTAACCTTTTTCTTTTTTTTGGCAGATTCAAGTATTTTTTGAAATATTCATATCTCCCAAACCCTAACACCAAATTTAACATGTTATATACGGAAATCGCTCAGAAAAATATGTAGATTCCGAATATGATATTATATTGCATGTTCATCATTTATAAAATTATGTTTACGATGCACCCTTAATTAATACTTTTCTTTATATGGGGTATTTTGAAAATATCTATTATATATGTTTCCTACAACTAGGTAGGTATTTTTGTTGTCAAATAAATTGAACACAATTACACTTAAAAAATCGTCTCACCTTTTGATTTTTGCACAACACTATTTATCATGTTGTTTCAAGTATGACACCGTAAAAGATTTTAACGGATTTGCTGATGTATCTTTTTTCTCCCGTTGCAACGCACGGACATGTTTGCTAGTACTAATAAAGGGATTAGTGCTTCTGCCCGTCCGTCATTAAATTACCCTCGAAGTTGACGAGAATTACCCACCAATGCCACCGGTAAGTGGAAAAAAGATTCGTTATTTCTTTTAAGTCGTTGGCCGATGTGTTTATTTCATGTACAACTATCCTGGATTGCATCACAAGCAAATCATAGCTTGACTGGCTAGAGCATTGCTCTTCCAACAAGGAGACCCGAGTTTGAGTCCCACTTCTCCCCTTTTTCTGCCATTCTCTTTGAATTCCGGTTGGCGTAAAATAGAGATGACTCGCCCAAGCAACATCTTAGCAGATGGGTTGCATGGTGTTGCAATTTCGGCCCAGTTTAACCTTTTTTTTTGGCAGATTCAAGTATTTTTTGAAATATTCATATCTTCCGAACCCTAACACCAAATTTAACATGTTATATATGGAAATCGCTCAGAAAAATATGTAGATTCCAAATATGATATTATCTTCCATGTTCATCATTTCTAAAATTATGTTTACGATGCACCCTTAATTAATACTTTTTTTATATGGGGTATTTTAAAAATATCTATTATATATGTTTCCTACAACTAGGTATGTATTTTTGTTGTCTAATAAATTGGACACAATTTCAGTACACTTAAAAAATGGTCCCACCTTTATTTTTTTGCACAACACTATTTATCATGTTGTTTCAAGTACGACATCGTGAAAGATTTTAAGGAATTTGTTGATGTATTTATTTTTGTTTGCTAGCATTGCTAAAAGTGAACATATTTTTCAGTCAACTTACACCTATCCGGTCACTTTCTTGTCAAGAGCGTGCATGTTCTCATTTTAGAAAAAACGTGCATGTTCTCACGCTCGCCGTTCCACGGCGCATGCAAGCTTGGCGTGAGCCTCATACTATATGCGGTCGCCGCATATGCAGGCGGCTCGCGTTACGCGTGACGAGGACCAGTAATTAGCACACTAACTTAACGGCCGCAGTAACGATCGATACATTACAGCCGCCTTTTAGCTTGGACACGCTCCACAGCCCTGCATGCCAACTCAACAACACGGAGTACTCGATCGTCTCCACGTACGTACCGGCGCGCGCGCGCATGGCTTGGAGCAGCGCCAGGGCGGCCGCACCCATCGTCCCCACCGCCGTCTTCGTCGTCTTGCTGCTTCTTCCTCTATGCGCCGTCCGCCATGCGCGGGCGCAAGAAACTGGTAGGCGATCGATCGAGCGCACGCGACCGTGCGTACGTAAGTATAGGAATGAATGATTAGTCGATGTGTTGGTGGTGCTGATCGGTTCGTTTGGTCGATGCGTGCATGCGAAACTCAGACAGCGAGGCGGAGTTCAGCTACCGGAGCGGCCGGGACAACAGCCCGGACCGGTGGGGCCTCCTCCGGACGGACTGGGCGGACTGCTACTGGGGCCGGATGCAGTCCCCGATCCGCGTCCCCGGCGACGGCAAGGTCGCCGGTCCCCGCAACGGCCGCCTCGCCCGCACCTACCGCTCCTCGCCGGCCACCCTGGTGAACCGCGGGCACGACATCATGGTGAGGTTCGACGGCAACGCGGGGTCCGTGGTGCTGGACGGCGTCTCGTACAGGCTCCGGCAGATGCACTGGCACTCCCCCAGCGAGCACGCCCTGGACGGGCGCCGGTACGACCTGGAGCTGCACATGCTCCACCAGAGCGATAAGGCGAGCAACAAGTACGCCGTCGTCGCCCAGCTCTTCCAGATCGGGGAGCACCGCGACGAGACCCTGCACATGGTATCCTATCCTCTCGTTTCATCGGCACCACGATATGCATTCGGTCTGATTGGAAGGATGCACACACGCACGCACGTGCACGCACGTAACATGTATGCATGCATGTAGCTGGAGCCGTACATCGAGAGGATCACGGACAGGAGGAAGGGGCACGAGGAGGAGATCGACTACGAGGTGGACCCGAGGAGGCCCGTGAGGGGCAGCGACACGTTCTACAGGTACACGGGCTCCTTCACCACGCCGCCGTGCACCGAGGGCATCGCCTGGGCGGTCGCCACCAAGGTGCGGCACGTGTCGCGTCACCAGGTGGAGCTGCTCAGAGACGCCGTCCACGACGTACGTGACCATGCATATGCATGCACACATCCATGCCATCCATCTTTCTCGTTGGATACGTGCTGATTTCTTGTTGGATACGTGCAGCATGCCAGGAGGAACGCTCGGCCGCTCCAGGAGGCCAACGGCAGGGGCATCGCCCTGTACTACAGCTGGCCTCGTTCCGGCGACGGGAATTAAGACGGCCGGAAGCGTCTATGTGGCGTTAACCCGGTTGCACTGTCACGTAGTTGATCTTGCATGCACTGAATCTGCGTTCATGCTGTGGCTGAATACATATATAGGTCATAGTTTACATGTTTTTTCTGTTTTTTTAGGGGAACATGTTTTTTCTGTTGTAATCACGTAGATGCAGGCCGCGATCTGTCCGTGTAATGGCACGGGATAACCGGATCATGACCAGCAAGTTTGTTAGGCTGAATCTCTACTACTATTAAAAGAGCAAAATATAAATTAGTTTAAAACCACACAGCGAACTGTACACGGAATAACCATGGCCCTTCGATTAAATCAACTTAAACACATCCTACTGTCAATATTATATCAGTGGTCTGCCAACCAGATCATCGTCTGAGATAGAATGTCCTGCCATACTTTGTTCCTCTCATACTTTGTTCCATGGTCGTGATGATTGGAAGATGGGGACGAACAGCCGACGCAGATGGCAGGGGCCGGTTCGGCATGTGTACCTAAATGTCTATGTTGTTAAATTGTTGGTTAGAGAATGTGAAACTGGTTTGCCTGCTCTGAGTAGAGATGAACGTTTCAGTGTTGAAATTTCGATCGAGGTTACTGATTTACAATTTCCTGCCTATTTTGTCTGATCGTTCTACTTCTAATCCTGTGTTCATCCGGTACAATGAGGGGTGAATCAGCTTTTGTTATAGAGATTTGATGTGCGGGTTGTTTTGGAGATTTGATCTGGAGAAGTGAGGGCGCTGGGACATTATTAATCAAACAATAACAATATCTAATAGCCGATGGATTATCTTTTGCAGGAATAGTTAACATTATCAGCCCATTTGTAGAATCTGCAACATCACTCAAAAATCTGAATCGCATTGGACTGTGCACCAAGTTTCACCGAAACATCATGAGGTAAATAGAGAAACAAAATCTGCAAGTGTTTACCGATTTACACTTGTATGTGGGTGTTGATTGCTGGTCATATCACGGACAACTTTCATCGATATTTGCGGCAGTTACATTTACAACACTATTGTGCTATCATAGCCTACAACATTATCGTGCCTTTCGGTTCTACTTTTCTAAAGAAGATTCAGGTATATGACTACATGTCACCGCCCCTGCTACGCCCATGACGCAAGCGCTGGTGCCGTAACAGCCTCGGACCGTGTAGAGGACGCAGACACCACAGGTCGGCGATCAGTGGCGGATCCACCATTGGGGCGAGCTGGGGCGGCCGCCCCGGCTCTCCGGCGACGGAGCAGGGTATCTCCCGTGCCTAGCGACCATCGGTGCAGTTCAATGAAGCTCCATCGTCATCCGTCGCCCCGGCAAACCTCAATTTCTGAGTCCGCCACTGTCGGCGATAGGGGACGTGAAATCTACTGCTGACATTGCTATCAATATGCTGCTATTGTTATGGAGCACCGAGTATGCATGCGTCATGGCCGCCTATTCTCCCAGTTAGGGGAAGCGAAGTCTGCCACCGTCATTGCTCTCTGTGCGCTGGTATGTTTTGTGTGTGATTAGAAGTTTCGGAATTGTCATGGTGCGAGAAAAAGCATTAGTGGATACCTCCCAACGATTACTGACAATCTGCAATTTTGCATGCTCATATATTTAATAAATTGCATACATCAATTTGTCATGGATGTCCTTATCAGATTCCAATCAAGTAAGTTGTTTAGAAAATACTTCAGCTCAGAAATGTTTGTCATGGGTTTCTGCATCACAGATAGGCATGTCATCCTCCATGCCTAATCATAAAAGATGGACAAAAAGGTACGTAACTTCCAATGAAAATTATTTGTTTAATTGGTGTGCAAATTTGTTTCAGAGTGAGAAGGCATATACATGTGAAAGAACATGTGCTGCCCCTATGTTTGGTTTTGGTAATTGATGACAATCTCGATGGACTAATGGTTGCCTTGAGTTATATTTGAAGGGTTTGTCCAGAGGCATTGCTTGAAGACCATTTGTTGGTTTCAAGGTTATTAGAAGAAGAATATGTGTTGACCAAGGTACTATTCAAGGATTTATCCAAAGATTGGTCATGTGAGTGTTGAGCCTATTGCAAGCATGTCTTGAAGAAGAAGATTGTGTGAACATTCATGTTTACCTTCAAGACATCATTCTAATGAAGAGAGTTGGAAAGATTCAAGGTTGATCAAGACTAAATATGAAGAGTGATTCAAGTTGATCAACACACAAAGCGTAGAAGATGTACCGAGTGGGATCAAGTGATCTCACGGTATGGTAAGCATTGTCCATTACGCTTTGTGTACTAACCCATGTTCTATGCGAGAGTTCTATGTGGGGTTAGGTATGTTTCCATGGGCTTGCGTCAAGAGGAAGATCTCATTCAACCCATGGAGTATGACATCAAGTGGTGATCGTCATCAAGATTGCGGTGTGCAAGTTCAAGTGGAGCATCACGAAGAGATCACATGCTTGAAGCTTGCCGTCCATTGTGGTGACAATGGACTTGTGAAGATGTGCCGAAGAGTGGCTCACCCATAGTGGAGTATGGGGGAGCAATCAACTAGTCTTCATCGAGCCGGCGCAATCAAGAAAGGTGGTCCAACTTGAGGAGGTCAAGATCGTCATCATCTAGCTCAAGTGGACTATGCGCAAGGAAAAGGTTTGCCCTTGATAGGTTTTCTATTTTACCGGTCTCATAGTGGTAGTTGGGAGACCGGGTTGTAGGATCGATAGCCGTACTATCAAGGGGGGCTCTCGGATGAGTAGCTTGATCGTATCGTTCGTAGAGAGCTCAAACCATTGCATCCTTGCATCATCTTTCTTGGTTCATGTTTGGTGTTTCTCTTTGTGAGTCTTTGAGCTTTTGGTCATCTTCATGACAAGCTCGAGTTCATCGAAAACGGAGTTCATATATGCATCTTCTATGATGTTTTCGATGTTAGAGTTTATGCCGGTTCTTCATTCATAGAGGTCTCTCTTCTCTATATCTTAGGCATTTCTCCCCTGCCACTTCTTATTATAACCAGTCGCTGTTTGGATAGTACTCGTTGTCTTCTATCCAACAAGCTTGAGTTTGCTCAATTCGGAGCTCATATGTAGAAGTTGTGGCAGTTCTGGTTTTTCTGTATCTGTCTGTTCTGCTTGGGCACTTTTGCAGCACCCAAGCGGTAGTACCGCTCGGTACCACGGTAGTACCGCTTATGCGGTAGTACCGATGTGGTCTACCGCAGCGAGTACCGCTTGTGGGAATTTCTTCTGTTGCCGATTTTTGTTAAGCGGAAGTAGTGCGGTAGTAGAGCGGTAGTACCGCTTTGTGCGGTAGTGGCACGGTAGTAGCACGGTAGTACCGCTTGGGCGGTACTTCCGGTTTCTACTACCGCTGCAAGTTCCGCTTGCTGAAATTCTTCTGGTGCTCTTTTCTCCTTAGCGGTAGTACCGCTTGGTTGGAACGGTAGTACCGCTAAGTGCGGCACTACCGCTCCAGTTCCGTGTTCTCGCCTGCTGTTTTTTGAATTACTACCGCCCGAGCGGTAGTACCGCTCTGTGCGGGCTGAGACAGGTAACGGTTGGATTTGGGGGCTCCTTTAAAAGGGGTCTTCTTCCCCCTTGCCCCCAACGGTTCTTTTATCCTTTGCAGCTCTCTCTCCTCCATTGTTGACCTTCTAGAGCTTTGCTATCTCTCAATCTCTCCAATGATTCTTGCTCCTTCTTGAGGGAAAAGAGAGAGGAGATCTAGATCCATCTTTCCACCAATCCATTTCTCCTCTATGTGAGGGAAACCTTGTGGATTTAGATCTTGGAGTTCTTGGTGTTCTCCTTGTTCTTCCTCTCACTTTCCTCCATAGCTTTTGTTGCTTTGGTGGGATTTGAGAGAGAGGGACTTGAGCACTTCGTGTGTTCTTGCCATTGCATTAGTTGCATCGGCTTGAGTTCTCCACGGTGATACGTGGAAGTTAGTAGTTGAGAAGCTTATTACTCTTGGGTGTTTGGGCACCCTAGAGCTTGTTCCTCTTGGGTGCCTTGGCGCCCTAGACGGCTTGGTGGTGCCTCGGAGCTCAATCATTGTGGTGTAAAGCTCCGGGCAAGCGTCGGGGTCTCCAATTAGGTTGTGGAGATCGCCCCGAGCAATTTGACGGGTACTGGTGACCGCCCCCAAGGGTTGCCACCGCGGAAGCCATAGTCCATTGTGGTGAAGCTTCGTGGTGTTGTTGGGAGCCTCCAATTAAGTTGTGGAGTTTGCCCCAACCTTGTTTGTACGAGTTCGGTGACCGCCCTCAAGGGTCCCTTAGTGGAATCACGGCACCTTGCATTGTGCGAGGGCGTGAGGAGAATACGGTGGCCCTAGTGGCATTGTTGGGGAGCATTGTGCCTCCACACCGCTCTAACGGAGATTAGCATCCGCAAGGGTGTGAACTTCGGGGTACATCGTCGTCTCCGCGTGCCTCGGTTATCTCTTACCCGAGCCCTTTACTTATGCACTTTACTTTGTGATAGCCATATTGTTTCTTGTTATATATCTTGCTATCACTTAGTTGTTTATCTTGCTTAGCATAAGTTGTTGGTGCACATAGGTGAGCCTAGTCGTTTTAGGTTTCGTGCTTGACAAATTAAATGCTAGTTTTATTCCGCATTTGTTCAAGCCTAAACCGTAATTATTTTAAAGCGCCTATTCCCCCCCCCTCTAGGCGACATCCACGATCTTTCAACATGCCAGTGAACAAATGGTCTCCATTTGCCTGCCTAAGCTAGACACAACTTCATTTGCGCCTTAGCTAACTAATGTCAATATCCACTAAGAGAAATATGCTATGATATATCTGATGTCCACATTTATTGACACTTCTCAGTATAACTAGGTTGAGTTGCTGTATGTGCTTATGCCCAGTTTACTATGCACAGATCACTTAATAGGATTTATTGATTCAGTTTTCGGAAATATTTCATGTGCGGGAGAACTCGGGATTTAGTCTGATCATTGGGCTATTTGCAAAAGGCCTAGTGCAACTGTCTCCGGCCTACTTTCGGGTATTGACATAGGTTGAGACGAGGATTTGCTTTCAAATGCACCAAATAAAATATGTCTCATGGGCCAGAGATTTTATTCATGGTGATTTGTACTTCTGATTTTGCACAAATTTATTTGATCACACTGAGCCCTTGTTGTAAGGAGCAACAGCATGCCAGTAAGGCTTAGAGTGGTGCCGGACAAAGAGCACATTCCATTCCATTCTAATATGGTAACTTGGCTAAATCCATAAAGTTTGCTTAATGGGAACTATTTGTAACACACCCCCTGTTATTATGCTACGGTGATCACCTTTTGTTAATGCCAAGTCAGCAGGATTAACTAGTCTTGATCATCATTGCATCATATCTCATTTCAAATTTCAATTCAAATTGCAATTCAAATTTTAAGTGAAAATAAAAGTTGCTACAATCTGTAAATAAAAATGTTCATTAAATAGCACATAATGCATAACTAATTATATTCAGCAAAGCAACATCACCAAAATTCACTAAGTGACTCTATCAACCTAAAACAGTAACAAACAGCAACATTTTAGTACTATTTTATTTAATAAAATTACAAATGAAATCATAATTTCCCTAAACTAATTTCTAGTGGTAGGTAATAATGCACTGAATTATTTGGGCTAGGTCACATATTTTTCAAAAATCAATTAGTGGCCTAACTATTAGCAAAACAGAAAGAATAAAAGAAAAAGGTAAAAGAAAAATAAAAACAGAAAACCCCCTGGCCCAACTGGGCCTCGGCCCAGCTAACCAGCCGGCCGGCCCACGCCGCCCCACTGGCCTATTTAGGCATCCCTCCCCACCACCCGAACCCTAACCCCCTCGCACTCTCCCCCTCCCCTCGTCCCCGGCGCCCGTCGCCGCCGCCTTCGCCCTCGTCCCCGCTTCGCCGTCGCCGTCTCCTCCCCGACCGCCTCCTCGACCGGCCTCGTCGTTGTTCCCCTGCATCGGGGGTGAGCCGCGCCCATTTCCCCCCTCTCCTCTCTCTGTCGCCGCTCGCCGTCCCCGTCGTTCGACGCCGCCACCCGCGCGCCCCAGTCCCTGGCCTTCTCCGCCCGCGCCTCGCGCTGGCCTCGCCCTTGGCCGCCCTAGCAGCGGCCTTGCCGGCTCCGCCCGCCACCTCCCACTGCTGCTGCTGCTCCGCTACCGCGCCCGCCTCCCGCTGCTCCGCCGCGCCGCCTGCTGCCGCGCTGCTGCTGCTGCTCGCCGGCCTCGCCTCGCCGCCGCGCCGCCGTCCTCGCGCCGCTCGCCGTCGCCCGCGCCTCGCCGCGCCCGTCATCGCCTCTCTGTACGCGCGCGCGCTGTGGACGCCCGGACGTGTCCGGCGCCCGGTCTCTGCACGCGCGGACGTGTCCGCCTAGCCAATGACAGACGGGGCCAGCCCCTGTTAAATAAAAAAAAGTTTAAAAGAAAAAGAATTAAAATAAATAAATAAATAAATAACTTAATTAATTATGTTTAATTAAACTAATTAGTTAGTTAGCCTAATTAATCTGTAATTAACTTAATTAAACCCTAATTAACCTAAACAGACAATGGCAGGTGGACCCCACCTGTCAGGTTGACTGCTGACGTCACAGTGATGTCATGATGACGTCACCTTTTACTATTCCGGATAATTCGAATTTAAATAAATAATTAAATTCCAGAAATTCTTTAAAACTTTGAAAATTAATATAAAATAAACCGTAACTCGGATTAAAATAATTTATATATGAAAAATGAACAGAAAAATATGAAGGATCCGAATATGCCACCCACATACCTACCACACCCCTCTAACATACCGAACATGAAACTTTTTGCCCGGATTCGATAAATGAATAGTGCTTTACTTTAATAAAATAAATCCAAATAAATTCCTAAATTAACTAAAACATTTAGTTAGGCAGTAAAACACCTCTGCATATCATTTAGGCATGTCATGCATAGTGATTGCATTTTTGCCGTGAATTTATTGTTTCTTCCCCCTCCTTCTCTCTCGATAGACTCCGAGACCGACGCCGACGCAGCTCAGGAGACCGACGAGCAGCCTACTGACGACCAGCCCCTCTCAGCAGAGCTTCCAGGCAAGCAACCCCCCTTGACGCATGCCTAAATCACCTACTCTTTCTCCCTCCTGCTTGCATTAGAAATTGCTGCTGCTTTGCTTTATCCTATTCTGTTGCATAGCCTGTCCTTGTTACTGTTATTTGATACCTGCCGGTTATCCTAAACTGCATAGTATAGGATGGATGGAAAACCATCTGTGGCCCTCTTCCTTGCTATAGTTGCCCCGCTTTAGAACCAGTGCCCCGATCGATGTGATCGAACGGACTGAGAACAGCACATCACCGCACACCCCCTTAGTTGCTCGTCTCTGCAGAGCTGGCATCGAGTGCCGAGGGTGAATCCTCTCATCTCACTCCCGATGATGCCTCTGTAGAATAGCTATCCGGATGTGTGTTACCGAGGGTGATTCCTCTTTCATCACTTCCGATAAAGCTTCCGTCGTGTAACTCCTCGAGTGGGAACCAATCGAGGGTGATTCCTCGGATTCTTACTCGATACTTGGACACACAGTTACTTTGGCCTTTGTCGCAGGCGGGTCCACCTCGAGAGGTACCCGCGGGGAAAGGTAAAGTCGGGCTGGCCCTAAGGGTGCCCGCGAGAGAACAATGCTAAAGTCGGGTAAGCACTAAGAGTACCCACGAGTGATATCAAGTCGGAGCGACAGAAACTCTGATCGTCTCTGCGAGTTACTTAATACGCCTAACGGAACTGGGTATTTGATCTGAGTTGGCCAATGGCCTATACGCACTACCACCACGTGGGATAATGGTTTAATGGGGCCCTCTACGTCGTACGTTTCAGCCGAAAGCTCTTCAGACGTCGCAGTTCAGAGATGCGGGCTGATTGTTGGGGTTGGGCTGGTTACGTCACTGGTGTATTCAGTGTCGCGCCTGCTCCCCGGCCAGTCTCGCAATGTGCAGGAGTGCAAAGGGCGATGGGCCCAAGACCCCTGCGCACTTAGGATTTAGACCGGCGTGTTGACCTCTCTGTTGAGCCTAGGTAGGACTACGTCGTGTCGATTACCCGAGGCCGGGCATTACCCAGCAAGTGTGTCCGGCCAAATGTAATCGAACGTGCTGGGTAACAGTAGTGCACCCCTGCAGGGAAGTAATCTATTCGAATAGGCGTGTCCACGGTAACAGGACGCTCGGAGTTGTATCCGGATCCATGATAACTACGAATTGATGATGATACATGATAAACTGATACTACTGCTCTCGGGATCGCTTTCTCGCGGGATAGTCGAGAAAGGATCTCGGGGAGTTGCTGCTATACAACCACTTTTGTATGTTACTATATTCTACTCTCTTCTGATGCTGCAAGATGGCTTGAAGATGCTAGTCTTCGATAGGCTAGGCTTCTCCCCCTCTATTCTGGCATTCTGCAGTTCAGTCCAAAGATATAGCCCCATTCCTTTGATATGAGTGCATAATTAGTATAGTTCTGATGTCAGTCTTGCGAGTACTTTGGATGAGTACTCACGTTTGCTCTGCTATTCTTTTCTCCCCTATCCATTTGATGATACTTCAGACGATGGAGCCTAGGAGCCAGATGCCACTGCAGGAGCTTACTACCAAGAGGGTCCTGATGGCACTTACTACTGGATTGAGCCAGCCGACCAGGAGTAGATTCGGAGGCTCCCAGGTAGGAGGCCTGCGCCTTTTCGATCTAGAGTCGTTGTTTGTGTTAGCCTTCTTAAGGCAAACTTGACTAACTATGTCTGTACTCAGATATCATTTGTGTGTATGACTTATGTATTCGGGTTCTCGTAACCCCTGGTCTGTAATATGTGGATTTATGTTTTAATTTGAGTTTAGAGTTGTGTTGTGATATCTTCCCGTGGGTCCCTGATCTTGATCGTACACATTTGCGTGTATGATTAGTGTACGGCCGAGTCGGGGGCGTCACACTATTACTGGCTAAATCCATAATGTTTGCTTAATGGGAACTATTACTGGCTAGACGTACCTTGCAGGTTAATTAGTACAATAACTGCCGCTCGTTCATGTTATACTGTTAACAGTGGAATTTTTCTCTTGATTTATGGTCATAGGGCTGCCAAGATGCCATTGGCTCACTGATATTATAACGGAGGTATCAAGGATTTCGACGGTTGGCGCCAAAGAATGTCCTAAGGATTTGTCGTCTGTCACACCTCAAGTATCCTCGACCTAAAGTAAAGATTGGGTCGGTGGCATTTTACAAGTTCTATAGTGGCGCTTATCCCCGGCTTGTTGCTTTAGACTGACGAGTGGTTGTGAAATATCGTGGATGTCGCCTAGAGGGGGGGTGAATAGGCGCTTTAAAATAATTACGGTTTAGGCTTGAACAAATGCGGAATAAAACTAGCGTTTAATTTGTCAAACACAAAACCTAAATCGACTAGGCTCACCTATGTGCACCAACAACTTATGCTAACCAAGATAAACAACTAAGTGATAGCAAGATATATAACAAGAAACAATATGGCTATCACAAAGTAAAGTGCATAAGTAAAGGGCTCGGGTAAGAGATAACCGAGGCACGCGGAGACGACGATGTATCCCGAAGTTCACACCCTTGCGGATGCTAATCTCCGTTTGGAGCGGTGTGGAGACACAATGCTCCCCAAGAAGCCACTAGGGCCACCGTAATCTCCTCACGCCCTCGCACAATGCAAGATGCCGTGATTCCACTAAGGGACCCTTGAGGGCGGTCACCGAACCCGTACAAATGGCAACCCTTGGGGGCGGTCACCGAACCCGTACACTTTGGCAACCCTTGGGGGCGGTCACCGGTACCCGTCAAATTGCTCGGGGCAATCTCCACAACCTAATTGGAGACCCCGACGCTTGCCCGGAGCTTTACACCACAATGATTGAGCTCCGACAACACCAACCGTCTAGGGCACCAAGGCACCCAAGAGGAACAAGCTCTAGGGTGCCCAAACACCCAAGAGTAACAAGCTTCTCAACTTTCACTTCCACGTATCACCGTGGAGAACTCAAACCGATGCACCAAATGCAATGGCAAGGGCACACGGAGTGCCCAAGTCCTTCTCTCCCAAATCCCACCAAAGCAACTAATGCTAGGGAGGAAAATGAGAGGAAGAACGAAGAAGAGAACACGAAGAACTCCAAGATCTAGATCCAAGGGGTTCCCCTCACATAGAGGAGAAAGTGATTGGTGGAAACGTAGATCTAGATCTCCTCTCTCTTTTCCCTCAAGAACTAGCAAGAATCATTGGAGGGATTGAGAGATAGCAAGCTCGAAGAAGATCAACAATGGGGGAAGAACACGAGCTCGAAGGGATAAAGTCCAATGGGGAAGAAGACCCCCTTTTATAGGTGGGGGAAAATCCAACCGTTATCTACCCTCTGCCCGCAGCCAAGCGGTACTACCGCTCCTCGGAGCGGTACTACCGCTTAGGCGGTACTACCAAACACTGGCCAGGGGTACCCAGAAAACGAGCGGTAGTCCCGCCAGAGCGGTACTACCGTCGCCCTAAGCGGTACTACCGCTTAGGGAGCCTGGCACAAGAGAGGCGGCGGTAGTAGGGGAAACTGGCGCGGTAGTACTGCGCCAAGCGGTACTACCGTTCAAGTGCCGTTCTACTACCGCTTAGGGAAAATAGGGACCCGAAAGAAACACACCTGGGATCCTCCAAGCGGTACTGGCCACGGTAGTAAGAGCGGCAGTACCGCCGTAGTGGTACTACCGTACTACTACCGGGCTACTACCGAGAAATGGAAACGAGCAACAGAAACGAGCACAACACGGATTTCCCAGGCGGTAGTAGCAATGGTAGTCCATAGCGGAAGTACCGCCTAAGCGGTACTACCGTGGTACCGAGCGGTACTACCGCCTGAGCACTGAAAAAACTGTCCAGAGACTGAAACTGCCATAACTTCTGCAAATGAACTCCGAATAGAGCAAACTCAAGCTTGTTAGATAGATGACGACAAATACTATCCAACAGCGACTGGTTATAATAAGAAGTGGCAGGAGAGATATGCCTAAGATATAGAGATGAGAAACCTCTATGAATGAAGAACCGGCATAAACTCCAACATCGAAAACATCATAGAAGATGCATATATGAACTCCGCTTTCGATGAACTCGAGCTTGTCATGAAGATGACCATAAGCTCAAAAACTCACAAAGAGAAACACCAAACAAGAACCAAGAAAGATGATGCAAGGATGCAATGGTTTGAGCTCTCTACGAACGATACGATCAAGCTACTCACTTGAGAGCCCCCCTTGATAGTACGGCTATCGATCCTATAACCCAGTCTCCCAACTACCACCATGAGACCGGTAAAATAGAAAACCTATCAAGGGCAAACCTTTGCCTTGCGCATAGTCCACTTGAGCTAGATGATGATGATCTTGACCTCCTCAACTTGGACCACCTTTCTTGATTGCGCCGGCTCGATGAAGACTAGTTGATTGCTCCCCCATACTCCACTATGGGTGAGCCACTCTTCGGCACATCTTCACAAGTCCATTGTCACCACAATGGACGGCAAGCTTCAAGCATGTGATCTCTTCGTGATGCTCCACTTGAACTTGCACACCGCAATCTTGATGACGATCACCACTTGATGTCATCCTCCATGGGTTGAATGAGATCTTCCTCTTGACGCAAGCCCATGGACACATACCTAACCCCACATAGAACTCTCACGTAGACCATGGGTTAGTACACAAAGCATAATGGACAATGCTTACCATACCATGAGATCACTTGATCTCGCTTGGTACATCTTTTACGCTTTGTGTGTGTTGATCAACTTGAATCACTCGTTGTACTTATTCTTGATCAACCTTGTATCTTTTCAACTCTCTTCATTAAGATGATGTCTTGAAGGTAAACATGAATGTCCACACAATCTTCTTCTTCAAGACATGCTTGCAATAGGCTCATCTCTCACATGACCAATCTTTAGATAAATCCTTGAATAGCACCTTGGTCAACACATATTCTTCTTGAAACCAACAAATGGACTTCAAGAAATGCCTATGGACAAACCCTTCAATATAAGTCATGGCAACCATTAGTCCATAGAGATTGTCATCAATTACCAAAACCAAACATGGGGGCAGCGCATGTTCTTTCAGGTTGTACAGGTAACATTTGCGCCATAAATGCACCACAAAAGTAAGATATGAGATTTGGATTACACTCATTTGTTTAGTTAGTTAGATTATGCGAAGTTTAGGTTATACCCTACTGTTTCGTCACTGTTTTTCATTGATTATTAGTTGATAGTCTTCCTCTTTATTGTTTTGTTTTATGGAAGTTCATAACCATACACATGAAAAATATATGATGGATACATGGTGTTATGTGGGTAACTTGAATTACTGTACCTTTTGTCTTTCAGCTTTTTGTTTGGAATCAACATTCAGTACAAATGCCGCTGAGGTATACCGAGGAACACAACAACTTTAAAGCCTTCATCTATTTCCCGTGATTTGTCGGATGTTTTAGTGAAATGATGACATACAACTAATGTATCTTGTTGTTAGGGAGATTTCATATATTTGAACATTACTGTTCTCTTGTAGTGAAGATTAGCATTTTTTTACACGCCCTCTAAAGTAAGTTGTCATCTTTGGATTAGTTGTTAGACTACTGAGAGCATGAACTTGACAAAGATAGCGATGATTGCTTGAGTTTATTATATGAATGCCATTTTATGTTTCTTGTGGTATCCTTTTATTAATTTTTCTTTTTATGATAATAATGAGAAATAAATAAGCATTGTGGTGTATCAAATATTATCATACTACAAAATCTCTGTGAGTACATTCAGCTGGGCAAAAAACTGAGAAGGGGAGTTGTAATAAAAAAATCATTGTGATAGTTAAGACGTGCGTTGCACGTGCAGATTTACTAGTAAAAGGAAAAGCCCGAAAAGACGCAAGGTTGAACGCATCGCTCTCCTCTCTGCCCAGTGTTCGTGTGTGTCTTCTGGACCACCTGATGTTCTTCCTCCTCTAGTGAGTGTAAGATCCAGGCAAGGAGCCTAAAATCCTAGGGTGAGTGAGCGTAAAATCCTAGAAGGAACGTAAAATCTTCCTGGGAGCATAAAATTCACCCTGGAGCCTAAAATTATGCTAACATTTCGCATCAGAGACACTGTTTCGGCAGTGATGAGCATCGAAGGAGTTGTGGCGGCAGTGATGAGCACCTCCCCGAAGAAGGACGACACCAGCGCGGGCGGCAAAAAGTACACACCAGCTCGAAGAGAGACAGGGATGAGAACGCAGCGATCGTGCCACGCGCGTCGACGAGGACCTGTGGTGTCCCGATCCATGACCCGGTGCTTACAGACTCAAATTATTAAACAATAAAACAAACCTCGATTATAGGCTCTACTGCGCGCCGCGTAGACGTCGGCAAGGAACGCTTGCACCTCTCGTTGCACGGCGACACTGACCTCACCACTCGACCACGTCGAAGGCTGCACCATGAGCTCCTGGCTTACCGCCACACCCTTTGTTGTAGCGTCAGCCAAGTTCCCTCACCTTGCTGCTCGGCTAGAGCGGGACAAGTGCCCAGTTTCACAGACCAAGGGGCTTGAGATTTAGAGGTAGGCAAGGCAGATGGTGTGGCACCTGTGGTAGAGGAGGGAGAATCCGACATCATCTCTGGTACAATAGCCACCTCGGGATCTTCTGCCGAAGGAGGCGTCGGGTCACCCGGCTCCCTCTCATTGGCGACCACCATCGGCTTTGTGTCCTTAGTGGACAATGCCGACTCCAAGATGGAGGCTGGCTGATTAGGAGCTAATTGTGTGCTTAACATTGAGGCCGCATACGGCTTCACACACTGTAGTCGCCCCCATATCAGTGGTCAGATCTGATACCTCCATGACGGGCGGCTCTGATACCTCCCGCACCACCTCCACAACGGCGAGCTTCAGTATTGTTGCCACGCCCGACGGCGACATGGAAGGGTTTCGTCCAGTGGCAGTTGGCCTGGCCGGTTGCTTCTTCCCTGAGGGTTCTTCGGACTCTGAAGAGAACGCGGTCAGCAACGAGGAAGGAGCCAGGTTGGAGACATATTACCAAACTCTGCAATAATGAGAATAAGATAAGACCAGGCAACTTACTTGGCACCCGTTAGGACGGGTTTTGTTCCGGCGTGCCTCCAACTCATCTTCATGGGCGAAGCAGCGGTCGTAACCGGCAACGGGTCTTGGCGGACAATCTTGTGTGCCGCCCCTGGGATGTTGCCCGCCCTGACACCGGTGCCACTCCACAACCTCTTTTGGGTCTGCATCTGAGGAGAGGATGCGGTTCTTTGCGAGATAGGCGCCTGATGTCCTGCAAGTGCATAGGGCTTTGTAGGAATTTCGCGGTAAGTAAGGTTTGTCGATCCCACAGGTAGCAAAAAGGAAGGCACTACTAAGCCTGCAACTACGTTTTCACTTACGCAATTCCGTGCACACCCAAACTGGAGTTTGAAAATAGTTTACTTCTATCGGTTGCTTGGGAGAACAAATAAAAAGAGTATTTAACTAAACTACGAGCAAAAAGATAAAAACGGGAAATTAAAAGGTACTAAACTACCTAGAGGCAGAGTTTGGGTAGTAAGGCGTTCTCGAGGGTTTTGGAGTCATAACCTCTACCATGATCTACACATCACGTATCCCACTTGAATATGTGCAATGTGTGGGGGTAGCAAAATAAAGATACGTGCATACATGTGGAAGCCACGTATCACGTGCGCCACCACCGTTGCTTCCCCACGTCGGTTTCCATTGTGATATTTAAAGGTTTCCCCATGAACGGGGCAAAAAGCTCTAGGATTCTCCGTTGTTCCCTATTGCAATGATCGGGGAAGGAGGGAGATAGGTATTGTCACTACAAACCTCCGAGAGCCCACCGTCACACCAACAGTAATTCGCTCGAGTCCTAATGTGGCTAGTGTTGAGTGATCGACCTTCGCAACACCATGAGGAAATCAATGCAACACACAAATAAAAGGATAATCAGATTCTGTATAGGGATTATGTTCTAATTATTCAAGGGTTCATCCATATCCTCAAGAACTAGTACAACTACTCAAACATAAAAGGGTAACATAGAAGAGAGGGCTGACACAAGCCGACACCGAGTCGAAGGAGGAGGAAGGCATGGCGGTGTTGGTGAAGACGGCGTCGATGGAGATGGCACCGACAGAGATGGCGGAGATGGCACTGACCTGAAGGCTGGTGCGGCGGGGTGGCGGAGCCTCCTCTTCCTTCTTCTTATCTTGGTCCTTCTACTTCTATGGTGGTTGTCTTCGAGCAGAAATAGAGATGAAGATGGTGATGGAGATCGATCGCATATGGATGATGGGAGGCGGCTAGGGTTGGAGGTGTATATATAGGAGGTGTCCTCGGGTCTTCTCCATTGATGTAGCTCCTCCACTTTGATCCAAGGGCTCTAGATGAGCCAAATCCAATCTCAATACCTCCCTTGGTGGCCAAGGAACTCGTGGGAACAAACAAAGACAAAATCCACAAGGAATCACGTCTGATCTGGGCGATTTCAGGCTTTTTTTGGTTGCGGTACAACCGCCGATACCATACGTTGTCTTTTTCTCTGGACCCCTTTAGTAAATCAGCCTTAAGTTCTTCATACGAACTCCGATTTTGACGTTGTTGGGCTCGTTGGAATTGCATGAACGACGTCAATGCACATGTGGTATTAGATATTGGTTTTGAGCCCTTTAAAAATCATTTTTGACACTCCAAATGCGTAAGTCTGGTGCCACGAAGTTCTCCGTATTAAACCCATCCTTGGCCTTTTTATCATGCTTGGCCCATGGTTGCTCCAAAACACATGTAGACACAATAAAAACAAAAAAACTAACACAGACTAAATAAAATCATAAACTATGCAATGCTCACAATGAAAAAGGTAAAAACCAAAAATCATACATAATGAACATGTACTTGGTTCAATGGGACATGATATGTGAAGATAATATGCAACAAATGAGCTTTAAAATGCATATATAAAATAGAGTCATCAACGCGCCGCCTCGCGGGTCCTCTTTGGTGCCCGCTGGATGATCAGGGGGTGTCGTCCTCTTGTTGATAATCACATTGTCGTCCTCGTCATCGCCATTCTTGACCACTGATTAATTGTCCTCCATGTCGAGAGTGGAATCCATGGCCTCCTATTTCTCCTCGTCTAAATGATCAGCGCCTGAATCACTAGTGTCGACACGTTCTTGGAAAGCGGCGGCATGGAGGTAAGGTTTTTGCAATTCTGCGAATAGGACATAATTAAGGGACGAGTTCAGCATCACCAACAAGGCATATAAGAAAATAAATGAAGTCGTCCTTGAATATGTACAGTTAGAGGCGGGTTCATATGGGAACATGGCTTGATGTGGGCATGTGTCGGGATCTCCGTGGCCTTAGCCTTGACCACAAAGGCGGCCATGTGTTGAAGTGTCCGCAACTCATACTTGCCCGTGATCGGCTAGGTCGCATATGTAGGGCCGGTATACTCGTACATAGGGTGCACCCTTGCCCGGAGAAGTTGGATTCACCTGTCCATCCAGGTCACCAAGATCCCCAGACTGGTGATCCCGTCAGCAATCAACCGCTGCACCTCCTGGAGGAGAACTTTCACATCATGCAAACTCGGCAACGGATGGACCCACGTTCCAAGATGGGCTCTCAACCGGAGGGTCGACCGAGTACGGAGGAAGTCCATGCAGGTCAAGGTGGTATGAGACGTCCGGGCAATAGAACCAAGTCTGCTGGTATTGCCTAAAGCATGTGGAACGCGGCTTCAGTTGAATGTCAGCTAGGCCGCACTCCGAGAGATCGTCTTCACTATTGTTCTTCTACACCTTGACTCTGAAATATTTCTTCCATAATCCAAAGTGGGATTGAGTTCCCACTAAGCACTCACACATCGCGATGAAACATGTGATGTGGGGTGCGTCACTAGGAGATGTGTGATGAAGTTTGATGCCATAGTAGAATAGAAAGTCGCAGAGGAAATCATGTGGAGGTAGAAACAGTCCTCACAACATGAACGGTGTCAACAACACCTGCTCGTGCAAACCAACCTGTGGTTGGATGGTTAGGAAGACAGTGGTATCCCCAGCCCACCAGGGTTCAAGTTCTGGTGCTCGCATTTATCCTGGATTTATTTCAGGATTTCCGGCGATGCGCGTTCAGTGGGAGGAGACGTTCCCGTCGACTACGAGGCGCCTACGGTGACTTCGTAAAATCTCAAGATAATATGCCGGCTCAGTCTCTCGGAGGTGCTCATAGGGGTAGGGTGTGGGTGTGTGCATTCATAGGGGTGAGTGTATGCGCGTTTAAATGAGCGCTTGCGTCTGTACTGTTAAAAAAAACACCCGTTCATGTGCGTGCGGCCCCACTATTAGAAATTCTCTGCCTTCTCTTTTTTCCACGAGAATTATTCAAATCTAATATCAAAGTTCACCGGAAGTACAAAATACCTCAAACATAATAAAAATTACATCGAGATTTTAAGACCACCGAACAATCACTACCGCCGCTAGAATGAGCCGCTGTCGCCGCTCCCCTACCGGAGCTAGCTTGACCTTGTCGATGACAACTGAAAAGTCTTTGTGCACGTGCCCCTAAGGACCAGCGACTTGGAGCCTAGCAAGATAATTTGTTTACCAATAATTTAAAAATAAATAAATCTTTATGTTTGTATAAGCCCAAAATTTGAAAACTAATTGTGCAAATTCAGCTACCTCTATACCAAAATATAGGAGGAACCGTGAAAGCACTAGCTAGGCGGACGCAGCTGTTCTGATCCCGAGCTCATGTGAGCTCGGGTGAACAGTAAAATCAAAAAAAAATCAAAAAAATCTGATTTTTTTTTGTTAGAAACATTGATGTTTTTTCCACATGCGTACAAAATTTCATCACTAGATGACATTCGTGGAAAATGTGGCAAAAAAAACAAAATCGATGCTCCAAAAAGTCTGTTTTTTGTAGCATTTTGGAGCATCGATTTTGTTTTTTTTGTCACATTTTCCACGAATGTCATATGGTGATGAAAATTTGCACGCATGTGGAAAAAACATCAATGTTTCTCACAAAAATAATTCAGAATTTTTTGAAATTTTTTACTATTTTTTTTGATTTTACTGTTCACCCGAGCTCATGTGAGCTCGGGATTAGAAGAGCATTTTCGTAGCTAGGCTGATTAGTTCAGCTCAATTTTATTTCATCCAATTGAACTGCAAAAACGTTTTATATTTTGGTACAGAGGTAGTACCAATTTGTGCATTAACGCGTGGGGCATTCGTTAGTGTGTGTGTGGGTGGGGGGGGGGGGCACCTAATCGAAAGGTGCCCCTGCCGGGGCACGCCGGTTGCTGCATGGGGTGAGTACAGATTGCGAGGAAAAAGTTTAATAAAAAATTATCAATATGTGACCTAGTTTCGAAGATCTCAACGTGAGGAACGCAACTGCAAAAGCATTCTAACTTGGATGCTCAATTAAAGAATACTTTGATTTGAATTTTGGAGGCAAAAAAAATGTCCACTCAGGGCATCCACAATGTATGCCAAATTGATAGTGCCAAATGTTAAAATGGCTTTTGGCACCGGTGAGAACATTGTGGAGGGTGTTGCCAAATTAGAAAAAGGAGGCATCGATGCTCCCTCTTGCTCCGATGCCAAACAACCTCAGCTAATAAAATAATAGATGAACCTATGTGAACAGCCCAAACGTTGTGGGTAAAGAGAGATGTGGCAGTGTTTTTATCCTATTCTATTCTGTAGTGGTCCCCAGTATGCATAAATTAGGAACCAGCTAACGTTGTGGACTGCTAGCCTATTTGACATCGGTGCCAAAACTCTGACGACGTTGCAAATTTGGCAGCATCACATTGTGGATGCCCTCAGCCTGCCATCTTAACCGAAAATGTCACTTAGAGCATCTCCAACAGTTCCCCAATAAAACTACCCCCAATAATCACTTATTGGATAACACTTTTCTGATTATTAGCGAACGCTTTCACAGATCCTCAATAACCTCACGCCCAATAACCAACCTGACATACAAAATGCACTCTTGCGGACCTATTCCTACAGACTGTAGGACGCGTTAACCTACCCCCTTGATTTTACAATAGATTTCCTCCACATCCGCATGTGGCATTATCCTATAACAATGGTTCCGTAAGTCTAGCATTATTCCATCCTAACCCCGGTGGAAAAAACAAACAAAAAACAAATGTGAGTTACTTGTCGCCAACAATTAATTTTAAGGCAACATCTGCAAGGGGTAACCCAAACTAATGATCTCCTACAAGAATACTTCTAATCCCTCCGTAAAGAAATATAAGAGCGTTTAGATCACTAAAGTAGTGATCTAAATGCTCTTACATTTCTTTACAGAGGGAGTACATTTCAAAAACATATGTTCATGGTAAGGTATTGTGACATAAAGTAACATTCATGTATATGAAAAAAGACGTCCATATGTATAAAAGAATGTTCATTTGCACGGTTAAATTGCTCGGACCAATCATGAGCTTGCAAAAGCTGTAACAAAATGGTGCAATCACGCACGTGGCAGACGGAAAATGTGAATCGTAAGATGCCGGTATCAGTTTATTACTTCCTAGTTCTAGGAACCCAGGCAAGGGCTTTGGTACATGCCGTTTTCAATGTGAAAATGGGCTGTGCTTCATGAAAGGGCTTTCTGCACCTCAACGGTCACTTCCTTTGGTGGTTTCTCCGCATGAAGATTTGCCACCAAGCCATTCTTGGAGTAGTAGTCAATCACCTGGGAGAAGCAAACAGTTTTCAGATTAAAAAAATTGACCGAACAGCGACTGATTTGCTTGATGCCAGATGATCAACAGTCCTTTCACAATCAGAAACTCGGTGCGATCAGAAGATATGCCAGCCAACAAAAATAGGAAGAGAAAGCACACAAGAAATGTCAGGTTCCATCAAATCCTCAAAGAAGGTCGTATGCAACACTATATACTAGAAAGTATGAACTTGTCCATGAAAATGTTGACCATATAATATATTTATGTAAATGGGGATAAGGTATCATCCCAGAAATGTGAAGCCCAAAAGACGGCGAAACCAGAGTTTAGTAGGAAAGACACTCATGAAAGTATGCGACGGAAGGATGGACAATAACAGAAGAATAGTTTCATCCTGAAGAAAGATCTGAAGAACACATAGTTGGTTGAGAAAACATACAGGTTCAGTTTGCATATGGAAAGCCTCAAGCCTTGACTTTAAGACCGCAGCTGTGTCATCTTTCCTTTGAATCAAGGGCTCTCCGGTAACCTTGGTAAACGAGAGAAGAATCAGAGGTCAGTAGTTTGCGCCAAAATGCCAATTGAGGAAAGATATATAGTATCAAAGGGATACAATAATCACAGATGCACACATCTTTTCTGGGTGAAACATACAGACTCTTGCAGAAAATTGTAGCATATGCCTCAACAACCAAAGATCAGTGTACTAGCAATAATGTATAATCTCTACTTACTGCAAAAACATGTCAAATATATTTATTTCTGGTAATTTGTAAATAGCATACTATCAGGGAAGGAGAGGATATATTGTGTCATACAAGACATCAGTAAAAATACAGCGTGAGGACATATTCAACTATTTAAACAAATCATAACATCGCTCTAGTAGTCAAAATTAGTTGTGCCTACAACCAGAAGCAGACCATAAGAAGATTAAACCTAGACTTTATCTGGCAAACTAGAAAACTCATCATCCACAA
The DNA here is from genome assembly GCA_039707655.1 of Elymus sibiricus. Classification (NCBI taxonomy): domain Eukaryota; kingdom Viridiplantae; phylum Streptophyta; class Magnoliopsida; order Poales; family Poaceae; genus Elymus; species Elymus sibiricus. The sequence goes on along the minus strand of CM077676.1, from coordinate 355,830,189 downwards.
CATAAATCTTTGCCAAAGATTGAATATATATGGGCATACCAGCTTAGCACAGCTAATTGTGAGGCAAACTGAGGGAGTGGCATGCAAGAGAGAAGCAACGATAATGATCTAAAAGATCATGCAAATATGACATATACAGGCACAGCCCAGTATTCTGCATTTGACTTACATCATCAACTCCAGGAGTCTTCGGAGGAGCAAACTTTGTATGGTAAGATCTACCACTCGATGGGTGTATCCAACGGCCAGTAATTCGTTCTTCCAATATTGCATCATCAATTGCGAAGTTCAAAATCTTGTCAACTTTAGCGCCTTGCCTTGCCAGCATGTCATCGAGCTGCAGCCATTGTTCAAACAAACCGTTAGGAAGCCCCAAAAAAAAGCTCCCAGAACATAACTACTATTATCTGTCAATATACAGTCCTTATAATAGAAATAATGCTTTTCAAGGCGATGCATATTGACCAAGTACCTTTTGTGCTTGAACAACAGTTCTAGGGAAGCCATCAAGGATAAAACCTTTCTGGCATGAAGGTTTCTTCATGGCTTCATCGATAATCCCAACAACCAAGTCATCTGAAACAAGCTCTCCCTAAAAAAAGCCAAGAAACAAAGAAATCAACAAACGAGATTTCTGATGGTTCTTAATTGCTAGTTTGCTTCTTGAAATGCTACCTTGTTCATTGCTTCTTTAGCCTTGATCCCCAGAGGAGTCTTAGCAGCGACAGCAGCCCTCAGCATATCACCAGTGGCTAAATGGCACAAGCAATATTCATCCTTAATAAGGGGTGACTGTGTACCCTTTCCAGAGCCAGGTGGACCTACAGAATTCATACATGTCACATTGTCATATTGCCCGAGCATAGAGCAATCTAGAATATAAACAGTCACACTTTGTGTTAAGGACTTAGATGAACTAGATAGTTAAAGTATACTATCATATTGTTATGTGTGTGTTCTTCAGCATCTGCAAAAGCATTGCAAGTGCATCACAACCTCACCTCTTCCGTAGACAATCATATTCAGATACTCTCATGCAATGCCGTATTCCTTTAGCCAGGCAACTAGTCAGATGCAGCTACTCCCTCCATTCACAAATATAAGATGTTTTGGATATTTCAATATGGACTACATACAGACTGAAATGAGTGAACAAACACACTAAAACGTGTATACATCCGATCCAGAAAAAAGTTAGAACATCTTATGTTTATGAACGGAGGAAGTAGTTAGATAATACTCCCTCCGTTCCAAAATAAGTGTCGTGGTTTTAGTTCAAATTTGTACTAAAACCACGACAGTTATTTTAGAACGGGGGGAGTACCTTACTAGCTATAAAGGTCAATATTCCTAAACAAGCTGTTGCATAGAATGAAACAAGGCCTTGCAAGAAATTTTGATATCTAGGAGCAGATATTGACTGCATTTGATTTATTCATCTTTGTTGTCAAAATTTAACAATTTGTTAATGCAAAAAAAATGATGTAATTGCAGTTGTGAATCAGGTAGTCAGCTCTGCTGGACTTAGTAAAAGACACAAGAGAACTATTCACAAGTCATTTTCTCAAAAGCTTAGAGGTTTTATTCTATACCAAGGATGAAAAAGGTTAGCACATTGGTAGCAGCAAAAACTAAACAAAATAAATAATGTCACTTGTATTTGTTGTACCGCTGAAAAAATATGATGAAGACACATTGGATCCAGCGAAAGGCGACACAAACAAAGAAAAGGAAAGAATATAAATATCTTTCTTCCCAAGTTACGGTTTGTAATCTATACCTTTACTCATACTCAAAGAATTCCACTTTTTTTCCTCTCACCAACCACAAAAGGCTTGCACATGGTACCAAAGTGATTATGACACTAAAGAACTATTCACAAGTCCTTTCTGTTTCATCATCCTCGAGAAACTTTCATGGATGAAAAATTCCACACATCTATCAATTATGACTAATTAGGTGGAATTTTAGTGATTCATCTATCAATCACTAAAATTCCACACATCTATCAATTACTAAAATTCCACACAAACAAAGTGATTAGTACTAATTAGGTGGCAACACAAATAAGAGCGGTTAGAACTTAGAACCAATCTCCCTGTGAAGAATACTACAGCTAATTCTACCATTGTGAATTTAAGTGCCCCCAAGGCCCCAATTCAACTCCACGCATTGCAAGTATGAACAATTCCAGATATGCTGAGCACAGATTTCCCCCTCGATTCCGAAAGAAACCTTGCAAGCGGGAGCAAAAGAGGAAGTGGGTGAGGAAGAAAACGGGTTTTACCGACGAGGATGATGCGCTTGTCGGGCTTGGAGCTGCACTTGGCGCGGCGGAGCACCTCGGTGATGAGATCCACCGACGGCACGTCCTCGAGGTTCGCCGCCATCTCTTCCCCCGCCGCCGGAACGGAAGCAACTCGAGTCGCGTGCCCTGCGGCCGGCGCGGAGGCGTCCGAGATTCGGAAGGTTGGTGGCAACTGGCAATGAGATGAGGGGGAGGGGCTGCAGGTTTGGTGCGTGCTGGTGAGAGACGACGGGAGAAACGAGGTCGTGACGGCGGCTGGGAACCTGCTGGGCACGTAGAAATCGAAGGATCTGGGCTGGGGTGGTGCCCCTTGTTGGGCCCGCCGACATATAAGAAAATAATAATTAATAACAGTATAACAGGATAAAAGAAAGAGTCCAATTATGATTTCGGGTCAATATCCCTTCCTCAACTCAAACTAATCCTATTTCTCAAAAAAAAAACTAAAACTAATCCTACTCTAAAAAAACTAAGGTAATGTTATCTGACGAACGTCGCAAGCGAACGTTTTTTTCTGACAGTTTTAGTTGCTTCGCGAGATCAAACGACGACAGTTTTAAACAAAAATTATCTTCTTCTAAAGAAATTGGCATGTTGTTCTGAAGAAGTTACCGTCCCCTCACAACTAAAACTACCAGTAAAATCGTTCGAAATGTCACCTCCTCCCAATGAACGTTTGCCAGCTTAAGAGGGTCCAAAAATTAATCCTACTCTATCAAGTAAATGAGAGCATCTACAGCCGATGTGATGGTGCCGAGGATGTGTGTTAGAATAATCAGGCCCAGTGTTTGATCTGGGCAAGCGTCAAGGTGGTACGGGATTGCCTCCTCTCTTCGTCAAGCCTCATATGGGTGTTCTTCTTTCTCATCGTTGGTAGTTCTATGGCATATCTTCAGGAACTTATTCATTGGTAATTCTACGGCATATCTTCAGGAACTTATTCACAGGGCGCATCCCCAACGGACGTTCTTCAAGCATGTACTTTGTCCTATCTCGATTTCTATTGTGGTTCCTAAGGAAGATGGAGCCGAAAGACTGAAAATACGATATATTAACCAAGCCAAAGGGTGGGCTAAAATACGATATATTAGCCACACAACAGGCAAGATATTATTGTTTTTACAACTATGCCTCATGCATCTTGCACTCAAAAGCTGTGACAGGATTCTATATTAACCAAGCCAAAGGGTGGGCTAAATTCTGAAAGAAAAAACACAACTATGCCAAAAGTTAGCTCCCTACTAAATAGGCCTTAAATCTACACACTTATTAGCCTAACTTAACCCAATTAATCAATTGGGCACACTACATATGTTCGCCGCCTGAACCCAGCAGGAGAATCCTAGGCCATAATAATCTACATTATTGTCGATCTCCTGCATACGGTTAGACCGCCATAGTCGATTCTTTGCTTCTGTTTCAATCGCTCGAAGAGGAAATCCTTGCTCCTCCGCAGATGCAGATAGTCGTCCATATGGAACGACGTGCTTCGGTTGTTAACAGGGCAGCTGCTTAGCCGAGTCGCGGCCTCGTCAAACCTGGAGAGCAGTCCATCTTTCGAGCCAGCTGCATCATGGTCTCCAGGGCTCCAGCTCCCACGGCTGCTCATGGTGTGACTGCTGGTGCTGCATGCAGTGCTTGCGTCCTGAAAGGAATGGTCCATCAGGGACATGAAACAAGATTGTATAATGAAATGGACAAGATTAATATAAGCTTGTCCATTTGCATAATAGAAACCAATGGATTATTTTAGAACAAGATAAATATAAGCTTGTCATTTCCTTGTGTAAAATGAAATGTTGAAAACAACCACACAAGCAGTGCAACATAGTAGAAACCAATGGATTGATCTATTTCCGCAAGAAATAGTTTAGGCCATTTTTGTTACCTGTGTCTTGATTGTGGTTGGGGAAGCATGTAGATCGTTGCTAGTTTCCCATTGCAACCAGGGAAGGACAACACCATCTGACACAACAGGTGGTGCAACTTTCGGAAGGACTACATGAGTTTCCGCCATAGCACGAAGTACCACATCTCGTCTCGTTGAACTCGTGTCACTTCTTTCACCATCAAACGATGAAAAATCGGTATCTTCAACATTTGACAGGAAATCTTCAAAGTATAGCTCGGCCTCTTTGGTAAGGCATTTCGACATCCTTGCTCTATCATTGCTCCTCTGAAACAGATATACATGAAAAAATGAATTGTAGATTCTCAATAACAGAAGGAAGTATACAGCAAGCGACCAAGAAAGCTTACTCTTCTGCGTGGTGGCGGCCTCTCCAGTTTAACATTCTTCTTAGTAGTGGGCAGTAATTCTTTAACTATTTTTGTGAGTTCATGACCACGTTGTTCTTCTGCCGCCAATTGAGCTAGTAATTCCTGCTTCCTCTTCTCTGACTGCAAGACATTGAAAGAATTGAGCCTAAACACAGAAAGGAAAAACTTATGGATTCCATCAAATCATACCTCTTCCAACTTGCTAGTGTAGTTCCTACGGAGCTCACCAATAACCTGGGTTGGTTGCGCATCATCAGTTCTTGCCTTTTCTGAAGGTTCAGATTTTGTCACGGCCTGGACAATGTATGGTCAAAGAAAAGACAATCGGAGTTACTGAATCGTATAATTTAAAACGTATGAGTAACACTGAATAGCATTACTGCAGGCAGCAGATGAGCAAGATAAGAGCTTTCAGTGTGGGCAAAACAGAAGGCATGAGTGATGACTATTCAACAATTAAACTTTTTAGCATCCAGCTCTAAAACATACTACAGACAGATTAGATTAAAGTTCATATTAATCAAAAGAGGCATCAATGTCATTAGTTAGTCCTCAACATTCTTGACCAAGCTGTGTTTCAACTTTTCGTTAAGTTTTCTGCTTAGTTCTCTGGGGAAAAAATGACATTTCCAGTTCTAGGATATAGACTTTAGGAATCAAGATCGTACATGTTTATATATATTAAACAACAAGCCAATACCATGTCCTTCGACTAAGTACTCAAACATGTTTGTTCAGAACCACACCAACCAGGTTTACTGATGAATTTTTTTTTTACGCCTTTTACTGATGATTTTGAGAAATCAGTATAGCAACATAAGCATGTTGTAACCCTATTCTCTTCAGTCATTTCTCAAAGTACTACAACCAAGGTGGAAACGAAGACAATTTTGACGATATTTCATCGTCCTACCACCTCAGCAAAACCAATGTAATCCTGGCCATCAACCAGTAACATCATCCATGCTCAACATGGTACCACTAATGTGAAATATTTTAAAACTCTTTAAAAGGTGGAGTGGATCCCTCTCGTTGTAACAATCAAACCCTAGTAAATAAGCGGGCTTGAAAGAACTAGTGCAGCACAAGAAAATAAACAAAGGTTTCTAGAGAAGTTAATATGTCAAAAGGTACCTTTTCAAGCTGAGTTCTGATTTCTTCAACAGCTTGCCTCACTTCTTTACGCATCACATCATACAGCACATTTGAATCATTATCTTCAATTGGCTGCTCCAATGATAACATAAAACACATATCTATTAAATGCTAGGTCTTCCAAAAACTCTAGTTGTGGGAATTTGAAATAATATAGTGAAATCAACCTTCTCCTGGGAATAAACAGCCCGATTTCCACTGTGACTTCTGCTCTGAAAAGAATGAGCATCCCTAGATTCATCATCAGTTAACGAAGAATGGCTCTGCAAAAATCAACAAGAAGATATTCAATGTCAAATTTCAACCACAAAAAAAAATAAACTGAGCCCACAACACATGACAGTAAATAATTGCGCTGTGCACCAGGCCACCAGCTATATTGCAACTTTTCCTATAGATGCTAACATTCAATAGATGATTCATTTTTCACATCCATAAATAGCAAGGGCCTTACCAATGATCAATAGTTTCTAGCAGCACAGAAAATACAAGATGAGAGGTACTCACTGAGCCGCTATCTCGTAAATGTACAAAATCATTTTGACTTGTAGATCTTGTCAGAGTTTGATTCACTTTAGACATATTAAGTGAATTCTGCAGACTATGGCCACTGCTAGGTTTGGTATTTGTCCCCCTAGAACCAGATCGGCGAGAAAAGTCCATATCATTCTGCAACCAGAAATGGCAAAGAAAATTAGAAGCAGCATTAAACATACTAGATGCAATGAAGCACAGGAATACAGGTCAAGTATTCTAGGTTGTTCAAGCAGAATAAACCAGAAGGTGATAATGGGAACACAAAGTGCAGGATCAAAAGGCAAAATAAGGAATCGGGTGATTACTGACTTTGAAAAAAATTAAACAAATCGCACTAGAAGTGAGTTAAAATTAAAAGGCGCATTGGCAATAATAATAGCCTAGTTTTGAACTCTATTCAAAACTCAAAGATAACAACAGGCATTTTTAATTTCATTCTACCAATGAAAAAGGCAGAGCTCCTGCCAGTAAGTTGAAAAATATATACTCACTCCATCCCATAATATAAGACGTTATTACATCCAATATACTCACATATTTGATGCAATAACGTCTTATATTACAGGACGGAGAGAGTACTTAATTTCAAGCTATCAATGGCATTACATTTATCTACGTGCGAAGGAGCAGAGGATAAAACAGAGTGACTTCACAGTGATTCCAGACATTTGTTCTGTTACAAGAAATTGTATAGGAATTCTGCTGTTGAATTCTAAGTAATAAACTGTCTTATATCCAAGGAAAACATCCCATTGTCATAGACATATAATTGGCAACGTATATCTGTCGTATAACACAATTCACCCCTTCCTCAAATCTAATACTAATTTAAGATTGTCCATAAATAGAGTTAAACAACAACACAAATAATACCAAAGAAAAAACAGCAAGGCATTTGAATGTCAATTGCAGAATGCACGAAGAAACGCAAAATCATGGCAGAAATACTTAGCCATTATTTCGAAATGCAAAATATCAGTGTTTATTCCTAGTGTATCTGATACGGCGTCTACATACTCCATCTCATGTATTCAATCTGATCAAATAGACTTGGGTACGAAATTAACACAGTTATAAATTCAAACATCAAATAGACTCGGATAAAAAAACTTAAATGAGATTGCTATTTTGGGTTAAGAAATAGATTCAAACTCGAAATGCTACTGGAACTTACATCCGATTCACACCACCGCTGCCGGTCCGTCGAAGCACGGCGGTCCACCGAGGCATACCGTTGCCGACCAATCGAGGCACGCCGATCCACCGAGGCATACCTCTGCCTCCTGGCGGCAGCGGCGCCATTTTCAGCCGCTGCGGCTCCGCCCCGCCGCTCCGTCGGGGGCCGCGACACCGAGCGCTCGCGCTGCCTGGACGACGCCGTCTCCCTGGCGTACCGCGCGGTGGAGCTCCGCCGGCCGCCGCGGCACTTCTCCGCGGGGGCCGGGAACCTGAGCCGCCCGCGCGAGTCGTCCTCACCGCGCTGCACCACCACCTCCTCGTTGTCGTCCTCAGACTCCACCCTGGCCCGGAAAAACTCGTCCGCCAGGTCGTCGAGGCTGATCTCCGGAAACCCGCCCGACGGCCCTCCGCCCCGCACCTTGGTGACGAACCTCGAGGAGGGCGTCGGCGCGTCCTCCGGGGACGGCGACGGCGGCGGGAACCGGCTCAGGCTCCTCGACCGGCGGAGGCTGCCCCCGCCGCCCGCGCCGTCGGGCGTCCGGCCGCGCGTGGCGGAGCCGCCGCCGCCGTCGCCCTCCGCGGCCCCGAACGCGTCCCTCCTCGCCGCCGACCGGAACGCCATCGCCGCCGGCGAGCCCGGCGGCTAGGGTTTTCGAGCTGCCGCCGCTAATCCCCACCGAAGACGGTCGCAGCAGAGCACTACCGTACCAGATAACGAACGGGAATGGCGAGGCGAACGAGCCTCGAGTGCACCGAGCGAAATCTACACGAAAATTCGTTTCCCCCTGTTTGGACTTGGGTACCACCGCGCCCCAGGGCCCGCCTGTCATCGGGCGTTTCGGTGGGCCGGGGCGGGGTGCGAGGAGCATGGACGCAGGCGATGGCGTGCGGGTCGGGCGGTCGGGGAGGTTTCGAAATTTGAAACCCGGCCGGGTTTTGAGGGGAATTCAAACGATCCTCCCAGTCGTCGGCACATGAATGAATCGTAACTGTACTGCTGCAGGAAATGGTTGTCCAGCCGTGCAAGCATTTACGCCGAGGGGAAAAACGTTGCGAGCCCACGGGCACGGGGGACGGGCTGTGGGTCGTTGGACGTTGTTGTTGTGCCGACACGTCGGCGTCGGTCGCCCGTGGCCTGGCCTCGTGTGCTCCGCCCGCCAACCACCGCCGCTCGACGGAGCCACGCACACCGCCTGCGTGCAGAGTTCAGCTGCTACTGTATTTCAGATTGAACTGACTGCGTGGGGGCGAGCCGGGGGAAAAACTAGCGGGAAAATTTGAAGTTGCCGGGCACAGCTCGCAGCTCGACTTCTCTCCGTCGATCAGTGGGCCGGTCAGCTTTCCGAAGCTGCAGCCTGCAGGGGGAGAATAGTTGCGCCTCGGGCCCTCCTGCTCTGCTGTCACCCCGCCTGCGCCTCATCCTGATCTTTTTCTTTGGCACGCACGAACCGCGACTTTTTTTTTTTACGGTGTTCAAAACGAACCGCGACTCCTGGGCACCGGAGGAGCCTGGAACCCTGTGTTTTTTACCTGTATATATATACTGTATAAAACCTCATGGTGCTGCCTCATAGCCATGTAGGATCAGATGTCAGAAAAATCCGGCTCGGATGGTGTAAGAGAATCTTAGGAGGCGGACGCTTGGGGAGAGAGAGAGGGGTCCTACAAAAAGATAGAGTGGAGGGCAATAGAAATTAGATGCATGCATGCATGTGTACCCTAATTCTGTTTTTCATGTGCTACACGATGCGCACAAAGTGGTTGCCTTCGTTGAAGAGGAAAAACAAACGAAGCCGCTTCCACCGATTTTTTCTCATGAGCCAGCTGCATGGTGATGCTTTCATAGTCCATGTCTTTCGGTCAACTCCAACGCAGGGACGCAAACGGACATGTTTTTCGTCCATTTGGGTCATCAGTTTGGCCCGTGTCTGCCGTTGTCCGCGCTAATCTGGACGGTGCACCCAACCAGCCGAGCCATTTGGTCCGTTTGGCTAGTGCGCCCACCCATTTGGACATCTCGGTACTTTTTCAACTTGCATATATTCATAACCAAACATAGCAAATAGATAGCATTTTTGCATAATACCATATGCCATGCCGGCATACAACATTGCACCAAAAGGATCGCCACGACCATAGTCCATGCATCTCGGCCCTAGTTCAAAGTAGCATATGTCATGTCGGCACACAACAAACACATAGAAGATGATCATGCATGATGCCTACGTCTGAAATGTTGCGGCCGCGACGACTGCGAGGGTGGCGTCTTCTTTCTCCTTGCCCCGCTTCCTCCGTCCGGCTCGCTTCAACGACTCGGCGGCTGTCTCCGCCACGGTGCGCAGCTTCTTCGAGGCCACGCGCGCGGGCGACTACGATGGGGACGGTGGCGGCAGGATTTGACGTGTCGGGCATGACGAAAGGGCGAGAGGGTTTTGGGGGAGAAAGAGAGAGAGAAAAGGGAATGGGTGGGTGTCCCACATACGGGAGGGCCAGGGGAGGAATAGGGGCAGGCGTCCGCGGCTTGTCCGCGCGGATGCAAATCCGGCCCAAATTTGCGCCGTGTGTCGCGACAGACAAAAAAAAGGGACAACCATTCGTTTGCGTTGGCGCGTTGGGTCGTGGATTTTGTCCGTGCGGACCTGGGCGGACGCGACCGGACCAAATGCGTCCCTACATTGGAGTTGGCCTTAATACTCGCGCGTCTTCTACATGTCAATGCTCCGACGAGGTGGGGCACGACAGCGCTTGCCGGCCGTGGGTGACGGGGCAAAGGTTGGGCTAATCCAACTACAACAAAATCCGGTCACGCCCACCTTTAACAATTACATGGGCTGATATTTTCTGTGGCCCATTAACTTGAACACTTACCCCTAAAAACATAACTTGATTTTTTCCTTCTTTACGTATCAAAAAATAATGAACTAATTTCACATACAATAGTTTAATAATTACAAAATGTTTCATGTATTGCAGAAACCAAGAAGGAAATGTTCACGCATACCAAAGCAAATGTACATGTGTTACATGAAAAATGTTTTTTGCATTGAAAAAGTTGTCTACCTCAAAAAAAAAATATGTGTTACAAAAACTGCACCTTTTGCAAATTAAAACGCAAATGTTAATGAATTTTAAATAATATTCTTTTTTACAGGAATTTCAAATAATACTCAGGTATAGCAAAATAAACTGTGTATGTTAGAAAATGTTCACATTTTTTATTTTTAATAGTATATTCATATATTTCATGTACTCTGCATCTAGTAAAAAATCCATAAATGTTTTAAGTAGTGTAATTATAGAAAAGCATGTAAAATACACAAAAAATGAATTTGTAAAAAAACATCTATATGGAAATGTTGATTAGTGTATTTATAAAGTAACATTTATATTGAAATTAAATAAATACATATGTAGAACATAAAAAATAAAAGTGAAGATAAGAAAAAGAATAGAAAAAAATCCGCAAAAAACAAGAAGTACCCACTCGATTTTTATCGGGGCAGCCCATGCAAAATTCCTTAGGGAAAGAACGTTGTGTATGCAATAGGCAAAGAGTATCTCTTCATGGCGGGGCTGATGAGCATTCAAAGGAAAAAAAATTGTATATTTTTCTAAAAATTAATCCCCCGTATATTTAGCAAAGCTTGACAAGTTATTGAGAAACCTGATTCAGATATAGCCTGGCGTGCCTTTTCCCCATCTACCCGTTCCTATTATTTTGAACGCATTCGGCATTCATACCCTTTTCTCATTTGTGAAGGCACATCAAAGGTGCGAGTTGGACGACGAAGACTCGTGAAAAAATAAACACGTCCAGGCCACACCACAGGGACCACTCGTAGTTGTTCACAGGCGCACCCGTCACCTTGAGAAAAGTCCAAGCCACCAACGAATACACATACCCAAACTACCCCTACACTCCTGGAGGTGCACCGCAGCAAGGTCGCCAGTCGCCACACAGTACTCTCGTCCACAAGGAGGGTCGCACTCGCGCGTCCGGCAGGTCGTCAGGCCCACTCGATGACCACTGGGCCCCACGTCAGAGCTCCTCGGAGAGGTGGACAGGGTAGCAGCTCGGGGCCCGGGAGCAGGTGAATATTCGGGCTTTGTAGCTCTAGCAATTTTTGCTTCCAGCGGCTTGGTGGGGGCCCATACTGAACTGCCCGGATTCAAGTTCCTTTCCAGTTGTTAGGACGTTTGCGGCGACGACCCTGGAGAGATGCACAATTACTAAGCAAGGGCTTTCTCAAGAAAACACCGATGACTGTCCAATGTTTTCAGGCGATGCATATGCAGAAGAAAGACAATAAACAGGCTGTAGAGCCCGAGTGTATTTTACGTCATTTTGATTGTATTAATTATAATGAGCTATGCTGACGGAGCTCATACATACAAACACATCAACTAATTTGAACCCATTGGTATACATACCGAGTGCGGATTTAAATAGCTAAGCATCCGCGACGGATCAGAATATATATATAAAACACGTCGATGAGATGCCCTTAAGAATGAATTCTTGTATGATCTCGAACACAAAAATTTAGAAAGCATGTAATCTTGGATTGTCCACTCAAAATAATCAACACACACTTTTTATAGCAATAGAGAGAAGGTATTGATCTTCGTGAGGTTTAAGCTCACATTAAGTTTCTTACAAACTCAATGACAGAAGAATGTGTTTCAAAGAAAATTGGCAACTCCAAACTTTATAGCCGAAAAGACCACCGTAGGATAGTGTAAATTCTGTAGAATATGTTGTGATAATTCAAAGTCAAAAGTATGTTTAATGTTCCTTGCAGCACTGCAAAAGTATGTTTAAGCTAACCTGGAGCACTATCGTATGACAGTCTTTTTCCCAGGGGCGGATGCATAATCATGTTGGGCAAACCTTTTTTTTTTATGATTTATATCTCTTCTCCACTTCAACATTTATCCCACGTGAGAGCATCTCCAACGCTGACTTCTAAAATGGACTCAATCTTTGTCCGCAGACATTGATGTGGGAGCCGATTGTCCAACCATGTCCCCTAAATGTCCATCTATACATGTGCATGTCGCGGTTGAAGAAAGAGAGAGGGGATGTCCGACGTGTTGGTTTTTGATTGGCTAGACGTATGTCCGGACTCCCCCAAAGCCCCCAAGTTTGTTTATAGTTTGCCGTAATTTAGACGTCTGGACTAGTTCACGGACGTTTGAGGGATAGCATTGGATGACAAAAAGTGTTTACAGTCCCGTAAAGGACATATATGTGCTATATGAGGGTCCGCGTTGAAGATGCCCTAACACTTCTAAGACAAAACTATTGTACACGCCCTAACAGAAACGAGAGGGCGAGGGTCGAAGAAGAAGGCCTAGTCATTATTCTGGTCAGGGTGGCTCCACAAAATTGCTCCCTCCGTGCTTCACAACTACTATATCCATCTTTCTTTTAGGGATACTATATCCATCTCTTCCTCTCTTTACAACTTCGATTTACATCCTAAGAGCATCTACAGCCGGGTGCCTCAAATCCGCCTCATACGCCCGGGCGGGCCGCCCGGTCACTGACCGGTCACGATTTTTCAACCCAGCCGGGCGTCTCAAATGGGCCTCAAACGCCCGGGCTGACCGGCATGTAGGAGATATGCCCTAGAGGCAATAATAAATGTTATTATTTATCCCCATGTTCGTAATTAAGTTTATATTCCGTGCGATAACTGCTATGGCTCTCGAGTCTGCAATAACCACGAGGCTCGGAGAAAAACTCATATGCATGTGTGAAATAATAAACGATAAAAACGTATTCCTAGTCATGCCGCCTCTAAGACTAGCTCAAGTGTTTGCATGATGATTATGTTTTCCTGATCATGGGCATGTCTATGCCGGCAACTTTGAGGGCACAATGTTAGAAGAACATTTGTGTTGAATCGACCCGAATTGATGTTATGCTATGAGATACATTCGTCACAAGTTAATGGTTAATAACACAGAGAAAGTTAACGTTTGCATAAATCCTTAGACCATGAGAGTATCGAGTTCCTTCATGCTTGATTCATGAACTTTGGGGTTTGTTAAACGTCATCCGTAACTGGATGGCTATTACGGCGGCTTACGGGTTCATGGGAAAGTATGACAAGGGACTTGATAGCTCAAGATTGGGATTTGCTCCTCCGACGATGGAGAGATATTCTTTGGGCCCTCTCGGTGTTACGGCATCCATCATCGTCTGGCCAGACACATTGTGATTTGATCACAGGGATACCGGAACACGGGAACGAGAAAAAAGAACAAAACCGGTAACGAGGTAACTGGCATAGTGGACAAGTGTTGATCCACGGGGATACCGATAAATCTCACCTCGGGTGCTTGTAACATATCGCGAAGCAACAGGAATAGCACACGGCAACTGGAGGTTCACTCGAATATTTATTCGTGTGGGTATAGGGGTCAATATGGGTGTCCACGGTTCCGATGTTGATCATTGATCGGAAAGTGTTCCGGTCATGTCTATACTTCACCGAACCTATAGGGTCACACGCTTAAGGGTCATCTATCTGCTGAATACTAGACAGGGAGTCTGAGAGAAAGTCACCGAAAAAGTTTCGGAAACAACGGAAAAGTTCCGAGAGAGAACACGGGAAAAGTTTCCGTAAAACCGAAAAGTTGTTTCGGAGTAAACCATTAAGCCAAATAGGTTTCGGCACGCGCCTGGAACTTTTTGGAGGTGCCAGAAATGTTCTGGGAACTTATGGAATTTTTCCGGAGAAAAAATCGGAAATGTTCTGGAGCAGCCGGAATTGCTTTGGTTGGTTTTCGCTGAAGAAAATCATTGATCCGGAAATGTTTCGGAACACATTCAGAATTATTTTAGTGGGTGCTGGAAATGTTCTGGACCTACAGAAATATTTTCGGATTTAACGGACGCGAAAAATTGTCTTCGTGAATAGTGAAAACGCATTATTGTTTGCTTTTCGTTGATGAAAATCATTGATCCGGAAATGTTTCGGAACGCGTCCAGAATTGTTTTAGTGGGTACTGAAAATGTTCTGGACCTACAGAAATATTTTCGGATTTAACGGTCGTGGAAAAATATTTTCATGAATAGTGGAAACACTATTTGGTAACTTCTTTGGGAAGCCACCTTTGAGGGCATTTTGGTATTTCCAAGTGTCCTCTACCCCTTGGGCTTGGCCTATAAATAGGGGTGGAGGGGGCTGCCCAAACTCACTCTTTCTCTCATACATTATGCCATGCAATGATTTGGCTTCTTCTCTCCCTCACACGAAATAGTTTCGTAGAGCCGAAAGGCTGTCTGGGTTTCGGTGGGAACTAGTTCTGGACGGCGAAGCCCTGCCGGATAGCTGACACCGTATGTGTGCAACCCCGTAGAGAGGTCGTAGGTTCGATCTTTTTGCCCGAGGGGCTGTTCGAGAGTGCCTCCCGAAGGGCTGTCCGTGACACCGTCCGGGGGACTGTCCGACCGCCTCCCGAAGGGCTGTCCGAGGGGCTGACAAGGGAGTACATCCTCGCGGTTGGGAGGTTGTAAATCCTAGCTGCGGGGATCTGCACCGACGATCTACATCGACTCTACTTCCGCTGCGCTACGAGTCGGTAACGATCAGATCCAAACCTTGTATGCATCTCCATAGTGATCCTCGGCGTGCTCGCTGTACCGAATTTTTTTGTTTTCTGTCGCGTTCCCCTACACGGCACCCCTCATATCCAGCTCAAATATGGGGTGGATATGAGGGCGCCCGGGCACGCCCACCACGTCGGACCTGACAGCCCGACCCCACCCCAAATTGCACCAAATCCACCCCCAGAACTTGCCGGATCTATTTGCTCTGTCCTCTCTTCTTCCTCCTCCACGCCGTCCGTCTCGCAGCTCCGCCGCCGCGCCCG
Source organism: Elymus sibiricus (assembly GCA_039707655.1). NCBI lineage: Eukaryota > Viridiplantae > Streptophyta > Magnoliopsida > Poales > Poaceae > Elymus > Elymus sibiricus. The sequence goes on along the minus strand of CM077676.1, from coordinate 355,814,846 downwards.
CTCCGCAGCCGTTCGTAGCCTGTGCATCGCCAGCTCCGGTAGACCAGTCCTCTATCCCGTCGTCGCCGCCTCCAACATCGTTGCCGGCCCGGATGCCACCGCGGTTCGTCCAGCAACTCTCTGGCTCCGGCTTGCACTTCATGTGTTTGACACATTGTCTGACCGGATTTTTTGTGATTTTCTTAGGAAAAACCATGGATTCCGATGGTTCGTCGGACGAGGAGTATGGACCGACGGAGCTTGATCAAATGATTCAACATGAGTTCTTCGATTCCTCGGATTCGGACGAAGAAGTGGACATGATCATGCTCATGAGCATGCAAGAGGAAATGGACCGACAAGTCGAGCATATTCTCAACTTCAAGGGCTCAATCAAAGGGAGAAGAGTGATCAATCGGGATGGGGTGTCTGGAGCAAGGCTACTGCAGAAGGACTACTTTGCTCCGAACCCAACATTTCCGGATGATCCATGGTTTCGTCGCCATTTTCGCATGCGGAAACCATTGTTTTTGTGCATTGTGGAGGGAGTGGAGGCACGCGATGACTACTTCAATCTCACAAGGGATTGCTGCGGCCAACTATCTTTCGGTCCCAAGCAGAAATGCACGGCTGCTCTGAGGATGCTTGCACTTGGTACTGCTGCAGATGCCGTTGGTGAGATGGTCAGGATGGGGGAGAGCACATGCCTGAAGACTACTGTCAAGTTTGCCCGTACCGTGGTGAAGGTGTTTGGACCTGAGTATCTCAGAGAACCAAATGCGCAGGATACCGAGAAGTTGTTGGCTATTGGAGAGGCTAGGGGGTTTCCAGGAATGCTCGGATCAATTGACTGCATGCATTGGCAATGGAAGAACTGCCCCAAAGGTTTGCGGGGAATGTATCAACGTTGCTGCGGCCAACTATCTTTCGGTCCCAAGCAGAAATCGCCCCAGGACCACTATGGAGACTGCATACTGTAGGAGATATGCCCTAGAGGCAATAATAAATGCTATTATTTATCTCCATGTTCATAATTATGTTTATGTTCCATGCTATAACTGCTATGGTTCTCGAGTCTACAATAACCACGAGGCTCGGAGGAAAACTCATATGCACGTGTGGAATAATAAACGGTAAAATGTATTCCTAGTCTGGCCTCTAAGACTAGCTCAAGTGTTGCATGATGGTTCTGTTTTCCTGATCATGGGCATGACTATGCCGGCAACTTTGAGGACACGATGTTAGAAGAACACTTGTGTTGAATCGACCCGATTGATGTTATGCTATGAGATACATTCTTCACAAGTTAATGGTTAATAACACAGAGATAGTTTACGTTTGCATAATTCCTTAGACCATGAGAGTATCGAGTTTCTTCATGCTTGCTTCATGAACTTTGGGGTTTGTTAAACGTCATCCGTAAATGGGTGGCTATTACGGCGGCTTACGGGTTCATGAAAAAGTATGTCAAGGGACTTGATAGCTCAAGATTGGGATTTGCTCCACCGACGATGGAGAGATATTCTTTGGGCCCTCTCGGTGTTACGGTATCCATCATCGTCTGGCCAGACACATTGTGATTTGATCACAGAGATGCCGGAACACGGGAACAAGAAAAGAGAACAAAACTGGTAACGAGGTAACTGGCATAGTGGACAAGTTGTTGATCCACGGGGATGCCGATAAATCTCACTTCGGGTTTTTGTAACATATCGCAAAGCAACAGGAATAGCACACGGCAACTGGAGGTTCACTCGAATATTTATTCGTGTGGGTATAGGGGTCAATATGGGTGTCCACGGCTCCGATGTTGATCATTGATCGGAAAGATGTTCCGGTCATGTCTATACTTCACCGAACCTATAGGGTCACATGCTTAAGGGTCATCTATCTGCTGAATACTAGACAGGGAGTCTGAGAGAAAGTCACCGGAAAAGTTTCAGAGACAACGGAAAAGTTCCGGAGAGAGAGCACCGGAATAGTTTTGGTAAAACCGAAAGGTTGTTTCGGAGTATACCATTAAGTCAAAATGGTTTCGGCACACGCCTGGAAATTCTTAGAGGGTGCCAGAATTTTTCTGGGAACTTCTGGGATTTTTCCGAAGAAAAAACCCGAAAATGTTCCGGAGCTGCCGGAACCGCTTTGGTTGCTTTTCGCAGATGAAAATCACTAATCCAGAATTGTTTCGGAACGCGTCCAAAATTATTTTAGTGGGTACTGGAAATGTTCTAAGACCTACAGAAATATTTTCGGATCTAACGGTCGCGGAAAAATGTTTCCATGAATAGTGAAAATCACTTTTTGGTTGCTTTTTGGAAAGCCACTTTTTGGGGCTTTTACCAAAAGATCTTGGAGAAGGCTTGGGAGGGAAGGAACTCCTTTTTGTGGCTGAAATTTCAGCCCCTCCACCCCTCCTTCTCCTATAAATAGAGGTGGAGAGGAGCTCTCCACACTCACACCAACTCTCTCACAAATGCCATGCATGATCTGGCTTTCTTCTCTCCCTCACACGAAATAGTTTCGTAGAGCCGAAAGGTTGTCTGGGTTCCGGTGGGAACTAGTTCTGGACGGTGAAGCCCTGCCGAATAGGTGACACCGTATGTGTGCAACCCCGTAGAGAGGTCGTAGGTTCGATCTTTTGCCCGAGGGGCTGTTCGAGTGTCCTCCCGAAGGGCTGTCCGAGTGACCGTCTGAGTTTTGAGGGACTCCCGGAGGGCTGTCCGTGACACCGTCCGAGGGACTGTCCGACCGCCTCCTGAAGGGCTGTCCGAGGAGCAGACGAGGGAGTACATCCTCGTGGTTGGGAGGTTGTAAATCCTAGCTGTGGGGATCTGCACCGACGATCTACATCGACTCTACTTCCGCTGTGCTACGAGTCGGTACTGATTGGATCAAAACCTTGTATGTAATCTTCATAGTGGTCCTGGGCTGGTGCGTAGGTCGGAAAATTTTTGTTTTCTGCTGCGTTCCCCTATAGTGGCATCATGAGCCGTGCTATGTGTAGATGCAGGTTACGATCTAGAATACATAGAGATGTATGGGTGTTGCACAATATAATTTGTAGTAGATGAGTTCTATTACTGAAAATTATTTGTGCGGGTAGCAGATGAAATCTATTACCTGATTTTCTTGTTGCTTCCCTGAAATTTGCATATTTCTGATCTTGATAACGGTATGGTGGAGTTTCAATGTTCTGGCAATCCGCGATCCTGATTGATCAACGAAGTGCTAACAGTTCGTTGAATTCCACCATAGTTAAGAGAAAGATGAAATTTCGCAGACAAAAGGGCAATGCAGATATGATCTGCACGGGGGTCATGCGTATGACGAAGTTCAATATGGGGCTCGAGATTTTATTATCTCGTGTTTCATACACCCCGTAAAGTTAATCTAGCGACTTGAATAATCATACTTGATGATGGACGTAGGTAGCTTCGGTTTGTTTCGAAACTTTAGAAGCCACGTAAATTAAAATCTTGTATAAACCGATTAGAGGCGTCTAACTTGGTTTTGCAGGATGTGCATGTGATGTGGTATAGCAGTTCTCATATTTAATTTGATTATGTATGAGATGACTATATAATGTAAATTAACATGACCTGCGAGTCATGATTCGGCATGATGGCTGGAGCCATGGGATTGTCACTTTAATGATCTGTGTGTCAACCTTTTGTAATGCATTATTTTATTAGCTATAGAGATATCAATATTATCTGGTGCATCGACAAGGTGGTGACAATCTTCGCGAAGGTGAACACCGACGCAAATGCCGAAGATGAAGAAATAAAGACTTCTCCGTTAGAAAGGGCTATACCATATCATGCTATTATGAATTGCCTGAGATGTTTATCCCTTATGATGCACCCTTTTTGATTGCGCGGTAGTTGCTTTTTATTAGGGTGATCTCTCACTTAAAATGTCAAGTAGTTAGTGTTCTCCCAAGTGTAGCACCATCACAACATCTTTCCTTTCGGGATGCGCCATGATCTACATGGGTACGAACGATTGTACGGGTGTAAGGTGGGTGAGGTCAGACCTCGCAGCAAGATCACTTGGTTGTCTTGACGTTCATGGCAGGATCGTCCTGAGCTCGGAACACACGCATCGAAAGATGAACAAGAGTCGCATAGAGATGTGATCGGCAAGTTTGCCTACCGATTGAGGTTGGCGCCATCAGTGTTCATCTCGAACAATGGCGTTGAATGGAAATGCGGATCTTGAATCACTCACAATCAATTATGAGAGATATTGATTTGAGTGGGAGCGCACTTTAAAATAAAATTGTTTATTCACAAGTGCAAATTAATTATGAACTTGTCTAAAGTGAAATTTGCATAATAGTTACAGAATAATGGCTCGCGTTTCCACCTTCCCTATTAAAATTGAATAGCTATTAAATATCTGGTTAAACTTTACGATTGGTAACGTAATGTGAGGATTGTCCTCAAGAGTGCCGAGAAGGGCTTTGTCCTATCGCATGCTTTCGGCATTCTCCCGCTAATGCTATGGATAATGTGACTCTCGTCCTTCAATCCAATAGCTAGAATTCCGTTACGGTCAAGTGCAATATGTTTGCTTCCATAAGACCCGAACTTCAAAAAGTTTGTGATAGTTATATGATATTCATGGAACTGAAAATTGTTTTCAGATGCAGACAAAGGCTAAAAGATATGAGATATCTGAAGCAATGTTTGTTTGCAAAGTATTAGTAAAGTGTTTACTAGGCTTTTGACTGATAAGAGAGGGATCCAGAAGAACGCCAGTCATGTAAATGAAGGTGAATAAAACAACAACTTAAAGAGAAAGGAAATATCCAAAGGGTATTAGTGTGACTTACACGCCTAGGAAGTCCAGGGCTAACGCCACTCTTAAGTTGGGTGCTTCTTCTGAGAGTAGGAGAAATACTAAAAGTTAAACTGTTAGAAGTATAAAGGCAAAAAGAGAGAAGACTGGAATATCCAGCTCATGTATGAATGTCATACAAGTTATTGATGTATAGAAGGCTGGTCAAAGATATAATTCTTGGGAATTATGATTAAACATGTTAATCACTAATTCTTGGGTATTGTGAGTTGATCACAGAGATACCCGCTCGATTGCATTCTGTTGCGACTCGATGCAAAAACCACTATGGCCTAAAAGACTTGTCGGGAATGAGGTTTAGATATGCGCTGGAAACATAGTAAAAATTACTATACCTTCCATCGATGTATTACCTATGTATTTATTTTCATAATTCATTTTTAGAGTTTCATACACTCTAGCCCATTGCATAAGGTATCTTGCAAGAAGGTTGTTCATAAGAGAACTTTTGATGTTCGGTGTTATGAATAACATAAGGGCCATACTTTCATTATGAATGAGATGTATGTTATGAATATTGATAATAGTACATTACCTCTGTATTTACTTTCATAATTCATTTTAGAGTTTTATACACTCTAGCCCATTTGCATAATGTTTGTTGCAAGAGTGTTGTTCATAAAAGAACAATTGTTGTTCAATATTATGAATGACATAAGGGCCATACTTCCATCAGGGATGGGATGTATGTTATGAATATTGATGGTAATATGATACATTCATAACACTGACGCTAAATGTCGCAAGACTAAAAGAATACCACACATGTGTGGCACTGCATTTGGTCACATTGGAGAAACCCGCATGGAGAAATTCCATAATGATGGATTTTGAAGTCGTTTGATTATGAATCATCTGACACTTGCAACTTTCCTTTGAAAAGTAAAGTGACTAAAATACCGTTCATAGGCCATAAGGAACGAGCAACGAACTTATTGGTGATCATACATTATGATGTGTGTAGTCCAATAAATGTTGTTGCTAGTAGTGGATTTATCTATCTTCATAACTGACTTAAGTAGATATATGTGTTGGGGAACGTTGCATGGAAAACAAAAAAAAATCTACGCACATGCAAGATCTATCCATGGAGATGCATAGCTACGAGAGGGGGAGTGTGTCTACGTACCCTCGTAGACCGTAAGCGGAAGCGTTAGAACAACGCGGTTGATGTCGTCGAACAACTTCACGATCCAACCGACCGAGTACCGAACGTACGGCACCTCCGCGTTCAGCACACGTTCAGCTCGGTGACGTCCTCGACTTCTTGATCCAGCAAGACGGCGAGATAGTGGATGAGTTCCGGCAGCACGACGGCGTGGTGACGGTGATGGTGATGCTATCTCCGCAGGGCTTCGCCCAAGCACTGCGAAAATATGACCGAGGGACGGAACTGTGGAGGGGGGCGCCGCACACGGCTAAGCCAATGTTGTGTCCTTTGGGGAGCCCCCTCTCCTCTATTTATATATGTGTAGGGGCTTGGAGTAGAAGGAATAGTGCCACGTGAACAGTAACCGTGAATAGTACACACGTGGACTTGGACTCCAAAGTCCAATCCTATTCCTACTAGGACTCTCCCTTTTTTCCTTCCCTAGCTGCGTGGGCTTTTGAGGACTTGGTGCGCCTGGCCCAATAAGGCCAGGGCGCCTCCCCTTAGCCCATGCCAGCCCTTTGGGACGTGGTGGACCCACTTGTGGACTTCCGGACCCCTCCGGAATCCTCCGGAACCTTCTGGAAGCTTCCCGGTACAATACCGAAAAAACTGCACCTTTTTCCGGAACCCAAAATATGACTTCCCATATATAAATCAATACCTCTCGACCATTCCGAGACTCCTCGTGACGTCCGGGGTCTCATCCGGGACTCCGAACAATATTCGGTTACCAATTCACAAAACTCATATAACACTATATCGTCAACGAACGTTAAGCGTGCGGACCCTACGGGTTCGGGAATGATGTAGACATGACTGAGACGCCTCTCCGGTCAATAACCAATAGTGGAACCTGGATGCTCATATTGGTTCCTACATATTCCACGAAGATCTTATCGGTCGAACTGCAATGACAACATACGTAATTCCTTTTGTCCATCGGTATGTTACTTGCCCGAGATTCGATCGTCGGTATCTCCATACCTAGTTCAATCTCGTTACCGGCAAGTCTCTTTACTCGTTCTGTAATACATCATCCCGTAACTAACTCCTTAGTCATTTTGCTTGCAAGCTTCTTATGATGTGCATTACCGAGAGGGCCCAGAGATACCTCTCCGAAACACGGAGTGACAAATCCCAGTCTCGATCCATGCCAACTCAACGGACACCTTCGGAGATACCTGTAGAGCATCTTTATGATCACCCAGTTACGTTGTGACGTTTGATAGCACACAAGGTATTCCTCCGGTATCCGGGAGTTGCATGATCTCATGGTCTAAGGAACATGTATTTGACATTCAAGAAAGCAGTAGCAATAAACAGAACGATCATATGCTAAGCTAACGGATGGGTCTTGTCCATCACATCATTCTCCTAATGATGTGATCCCGTTATCAAATGACAACTCATGTCTATGGTTAGGAAACCTTAACCATCTTTGATCAACGGGCTAGTCTAGTAGAGGCTCACTAGGGACACGGTATTTGTTTATGTATTCACACATGTATTTAAGTTTCCGGTCAATACAATTCTAGCATGAATAATAAACCTTTATCATGAACATGGAAATATAAAATAATAATAACTTTATTATTGCCTCTAGGGCATATTTCCATCAGTTTCCCACTTGCACTAGAGTCAATAATCTAGATTACATAGTAATGAATCTAACACCCATGGAGTCTTGGTGCTGATAATGTTTTGCTCGTGGAAGAGGCTTAGTCAACGGGTCTGCCACATTCAGATCCGTGTGTACTTTGCAAATTTCTATGTCTCCATCCTTGACATATTCACGAATGGAGTTGAAGCGTCTCTTGATGTGTTTGGTCTTCTTGTGAAACCTGGGCTCCTTGGCTATGGCAATTGCTCCAGTGTTGTCACAAAAGATTGTCATTGGACCCGATGCACTAGGTATTACACCTAGATCGGATATGAACTCCTTCATCCAGACTCCTTCATGTGCTGCTTCCGAAGCAGCTATGTATTCCGCTTCACACGTAGATCCCGCCATGACGCTCTGCTTGGAACTGCAGCAACTGACAGCTCCACCATTTAATATAAATACGTATCCGGTTTGTGACTTAGAGTCATCCGGATCAGTGTCGAAGCTTGCATCGACGTAACCCTTTACGACGAGCTCTTCATCACCTCCATAAATGAGAAACATGTCCTTGGTCCTTTTCAGGTACTTCAGGATATTCTTGACCGCTGTCCAGTGATCCACTCCTGGATTACTCTGGTACCTCCCTGCCAAACTTATGGCAAGGCACCCATCAGGTCTGGTACACAGCATGGCATACATAATAGAACCTATGGCTGAGGCATAGGGAATGACTTTCATTTTCTCTATATCTTCTGCCGTGGTCGGGCATTGAGTCTGACTCAACTTCACACCTTGCAAGACAGGCAAGAACCCTTTCTTTGACTGGTCCATTTTGAACTTCTTCAAAACTTTGTCAAGGTATGTGCTTTGTGAAAGTCCTATCAAGCGTCTTGATCTATCCCTATAGATCTTGATGCCCAATATATAAGCAGCTTCACCGAGGTCTTTCATTGAAAAATTCTTATTCAAGTATCCCTTTATGCCATCCAGAAATTCTATATCATTTCCAATCAACAATATGTCATCCACATATAATATTAGAAATGCTACAGAGCTCCCACTCACTTTCTTGTAAATACAGGCTTCACCGTAAGTCTGTACAAAACCATATGCTTTGATCACCTCATCAAAGCATATATTTCAACTCCGAGATGCTTGCACCAGTCCATAGATGGATCGCTGGAGCTTGCACACTTTGTTAGCACCCTTAGGATCGACAAAACCTTCTGGTTGCATCATATACAACTCTTCTTTGAGAAAACCATTAAGGAATGCAGTTTTGACATCCATTTGCCAGATTTCATAATCATAAAATGCGGCAATTGCTAACATGATTCGGACAGACTTAAGCATTGCTACGGGTGAGAAAGTCCTATCGTAGTCAACCCCTTGAACTTGTCGAAAACCTTTCGCGGCAAGTCGAGCTTTGTAGACAGTGATATTACCATCAGCATCTGTCTTCCTCTTAAAAATCCATTTATTCTCAATGGCTTGCCGATCATCGGGCAAGTCCACCAAAGTCCACACTTTGTTCTCATACATGGATCCTATCTCAGATTTCATGGCCTCAAGCCATTTGTCGGAATCCGGGCTTATCATAGCTTCTTCATAGTTCGTAGGTTCGCTGTTGTCTAACAACATAACTTCCAGAACAGGATTACCGTACCACTCTGGTGCGGAACGTACTCTGGTCGACCTATGAAGTTCAGTAGTAACTTGATCTGAAGTTTCATGATCTTTATCATTATCTTCCTCTCTTATTGGTGTAGGCATCACGGGAACGGTTTTCTCTGATGAGCTACTTTCCAATTCGAGAGAAGGTACAATTACCTCATCAAGTTCTACTTTCCTCCCACTCACTTCTTTCGAGAGAAACTCCTTCTCTAGAAAGGACCCATTCTTGACAACAAAGACCTTGCCTTCGGATCTGTGGTAGAAGGTGTACCCAATTGTTTCTTTAGGGTATCCTATAAGACGCACTTCTCTGCTTTGGGTTCGAGCTTATCAGGTTGAAGCTTTTTCATATAAGCATCGCATCCCCAAACTTTAAGAAACGACAGCTTAGGTTTCTTGCCAAACCATAGTTCATATGGTGTCGTCTCAACGGATTTAGACGGTGCCCTATTTAACGTGAATGCAGCTGTCTCTAATGCATAACCCCAAAACGATAGTGGCAAATCGGTAAGAGACATCATAGAACGCACCATATCCAATAAAGTACGGTTACGACGTTTGGACACACCATTACGCTGTGGTGTTCCAGGTGGCGTGAGTTGTGAAACAATTCCACATTTTCTTAAATGAAGGCCAAACTCTTAACTCAAATATTCGCCTCCGCGATCAGATCGTAGAAACTTTATTTTCTTGTTACGATGATTCTCTACTTCACTCTGAAATTCTTTGAACTTTTCAAATGTTTCAGACTTGTGTTTCATCAAGTAGATATACCCATATCTACTCAAATCATCTGTGAAGGTTAGAAAATAACGATACCCGCCGCGTGCTTCAACATTCATCGAACCGCATACATCGGTATGTATTATGTCCAACAAATCAGTAGCTCGCTCCATTGTTCCGGAGAATGGAGTTTTAGTCATCTTGCCCATGAGGCATGGTTCGCAAGTATCAAATGATTCATAATCAAGAGATTCCAAAAGTCCATCCGCATGGAGTTTCTTCATGCGCTTTACACCAATATGACCTAAACGGCAGTGCCACAAGTATGTTGCACTATCATTATCAACTTTGCATCTTTTGGCATCAATATTATGAATATGTGTATCACTACGATCGAGATTCAACAAGAATAGACCATTCAGAAAAGGTGCGTGACCATAAAAGATGTTACTCATATAAATAGAACAACCATTATTCTATGACTTAAATGAATAACCGTCTCGCAATAAACAAGATCCAGATATAATGTTCATGCTCAACGCTGGCACCAAATAACAATTATTGAGGTCTAAAACTAATCCCGAAGGTAGATGTAGAGGTAGCGTGCCGACGGCGATCACATCAACCTTGGAACCATTCCCGACGCGCATCGTCACCTCGTCCTTAGCCAATCTTCGCTTATTCCGTAGCTCCTGTTTTGAGTTACAAATATGAGCAACCGAACCAGTATCAAATACCCAGGCGCTACTGCGAGCATTAGTGAGGAACACATCAATAACATGTATATCAAATATACCTTTGCTCACTTTGCCATCCTTATTATCCGCCAAATACTTGGGGCAGTTCCGCTTCCAGTGACCAGTCCCTTTGCAGTAGAAGCACTCTGTTTCAGGCCTGGGTCCAGCTTTGGGTTTCTTCGTGGGAGCGGCAACTTGCTTGCCGTTCTTCTTGAAGTTCCCCTTCTTTCCCTTGCCCTTTTTCTTGAAACTAGTGGTTTTGTTAACCATCAACACTTGATGCTCTTTCTTGATTTCTACCTCCGCTGATTTCAGCATCGCGAAGAGCTCGGGAATTGTCTTCTCGATCCCTTGCATATTATAGTTCATCACGAAGCCTTTATAGCTTGGTGGCAGTGACTGAAGAACTCTGTCAATAACACTCTCAACCGGAAGATCAATTCCCAACTGAGTCAAGTGGTTGTGGTACCCAAACATTCTGAGTACGTGTTCACTGACAGAACTGTTCTCCTCCATCTTACAGCTAAAGAACTTGTTGGAGACTTCATATCTCTCAACCCGGGCATTAGCTTGAAATACCAATTCCAGCTCTTGGAACATCTCATATGCTCCGTGGTGTTCAAAATGCTTTTGCAGTCCCGGTTCTAAGCCGTAGAGCATGGCACACTGAACTATCGAGTAGTCATCAGATCGAGCCTGCCAGGCGTTCACAACGTCTGCAGCAGCTCCTGCAGCAGGTCCATCACCTAGCGGTGCATCAAGGACATAATTCTTCTGTGCAGCAATGAGGATAATCCTCAAGTTACGGACCCAGTCCGTGTAGTTGCTACCATCATCTTTCAACTTAGCTTTCTCTAGAAACGCATTAAAATTCAACGGAACAGTAGCACGGGCCATTTATCTACAACATAGATATGCAAAGAAACTATCAAGACTAAGTTCATGATAAATTAAGTTCAATTAATCAAATTACTAATGAACTCCCGCTTAAATTAACATCCCTCAAGTTAACTAAGTGTTACATGATCCAAATCAACTAGCCCATGTCCGATCATCACGTGAGATGGGATAGTCATCAATGGTGAACATCTCCATGTTGATCATATCTACTATATGACTCATGTTCGACCTTTCGGTCTCCAGTGTTCCGAGACCATGTCTGTACATGCTAGGCTCATCAAGTTTAACCCAAGTATTCTGCTTGTGTAAAACTGGCTTACACCCGTTGTATGTGAATGTAGAATCTATCACACCCGATCATCACGAGGTGCTTCGAAACGACGAACTTTAGCAATGGTGCATACTCGGGGAGAACACTTTTATCTTGAAATTTAGTGAAGGGATCATCTTATAATGCTACCGTCGTTCTAAGCAAAATAAGATGCATAAAGGATAAACATCACATGCAATCAAAATATGTGACATGATATGGCCATCATCTTGTGCTTTTGATCTCCATCTCCAAAGCATCGTCATGATCTCCATCGTCACCGGCTCGACACCTTGATCTCCATCGTTGTGTCGTGGTCGTCTCGCCAACTATTGCTTCTACAACTATTGCTAACGCATAGCGATAAAGTAAAGCAATTACATGGCGCTTGCATTTCATACAATAAAGAGACAACCATAAGGCTCCTGCCGGTTGCCGATAAATTACAAAACATGATCATCTCATACAATAACGTATATCACATCATGTCTTGACCATATCACATCACAGCATACCCTGCAAAAACAAGTTAGACGTCCTCTACTTTGTTGTTGCAAGTTTTACGTGGCTGCTACGGGCTTCTAGCAAGAACCGTTCTTACCTACGGCACAAAACCACAACGGTGATTTATTAAGTTTGCTGTTTTAACCTTCAACAAGGACCGGCCGCAGTCAAATTCGATTCAACTAAAGTAGGAGAAACAGACACCCGCCAGCCACCTTTATGCAAAACAAGTTGCATGTCTGTCGGTGGAACCGGTCTCATGTACGTGGACATGTAAGGTTGGTCCGGGCCGCTTCATCTTACAATACCGCCGAATCAAAATAAGACGTTGGTGGTAAGTAGTATGACGATCACCGCCCACAACTCTTTGTGTTCTACTCGTGCATATCATCTACGCATAGACCTGGCTCTGATGCCACTGTTGGGGAACGTTGCATGGAAAACAAAAAAAATTCTACGCACATGCAAGATCTATCCATGGAGATGCATAGCTATGAGAGGGGGAGTGTGTCTACGTACCCTCGTAAGCGGAAGCGTTAGAACAACGCGGTTGATGTCGTCGAACAACTTCATGATCCAACCGACTGAGTACCGAACGTACGGCACCTCCGCGTTCAGCACACGTTCAGCTTGGTGACGTCCTCGACTTCTTGATCCAGCATGACGGCGAGGTAGTGGATGAGTTCCGGCAGCACGACGGCGTGGTGACGGTGATGGTGATGCTATCTCCGCAGGGCTTCGCCCAAGCACTGCGAAAATATGACCGAGGGACGGAACTGTGGAGGGGGGCGCCGCACACGGCTAAGACAATGTTGTGTCCTTTGGGGCGCCCCCTCTCCTCTATTTATATATGTGTAGGGGCTTGGAGTAGAAGGAATAGTGCCACGTGAACAGTAACCGTGAATAGTACACACGTGGACTTGGACTCCAAAGTCCAATCCTATTCGTACTAGGACTCTCCCTTTTTTCCTTCCCTAGCTGCGTGGGCTTTTGAGGACTTGGTGCACCTGGCCCAATAAGGCCAGGGCGCCTCCCCTTAGCCCATGCCAGCCCTTTGGGACGTGGTGGACCCACTTGTGGACTTCCGGACCCCTCCGGAATCCTCCGGAACCTTCTGGAAGCTTCCCGATACAATACCGAAAAAACTGCACCTTTTTCCGGAACCCAAAATATGACTTCCCATATATAAATCTTTACCTCTCGACCATTCCGAGACTCCTCGTGATGTCCGGGATCTCATCCGGGACTCTGAACAATATTCGGTTACCAATTCACATAACTCATATAACACTATATCGTCAACGAACGTTAAGCGTGCGGACCCTACGGGTTCGGGAATGATGTAGACATGACTGAGACGCCTCTCCGGTCAATAACCAATAGCGGAACCTGGATGCTCATATTGGTTCCTACATATTCCACGAAGATCTTATTGGTCGAACCGCAATGACAACATACGTAATTCCCTTTGTCCGTCGGTATGTTACTTGCCCGAGATTTGATCGTCGGTATCTCCATACCTAGTTCAATCTCGTTACTGGCAAGTCTCTTTACTCGTTCCGTAATACATCATCCCGTAACTAACTCCTTAGTCACTTTGCTTGCAAGCTTCTTATGATGTGCATTACCGAGAGGGCCCAGAGATACCTCTCCGAAACACGGAGTGACAAATCCCAGTCTCGATCCATGCCAACTCAACGGACACCTTCGAAGATACATGTAGAGCATCTTTATGATCACCCATTTACGTTGTGACGTTTGATAGCACACAAGGTATTCCTCCGATATCCGGGAGTTGCATGATCTCATGGTCTGAGGAACATGTATTTGACATTCAAGAAAGCAGTAGCAATAAACAAAACGATCATATGCTAAGCTAACGGATGGGTCTTGTCCATCACATCATTCTCCTAATGATGTGATCCCATTATCAAATGACAACTCATGTCTATGGTTAGGAAACCTCAACCATCTTTGATCAACGAGCTAGTCTAGTAGAGGCTCACTAGGGACACGGTATTTGTTTATGTATTCACACATGTATTTAAGTTTCCGGTCAATACAATTCTAGCATGAATAATAAACCTTTATCATGAACAAGGAAATATAAAATAATAACAACTTTATTATTGCCTCTAGGGCATATTTCCATCAATATGGATATTTACTTGATGAGACGCAAGTCTGGCTCTTTTGGAGTCATTCAAAAGGTTTTCAAAATGAAGTAGAAATTATTGAAACAAGAAAATTATGTTTCTGCAATTTGATTGCGGAAAGGAATATTTGAGTTACAAGTTTAGCGAATGTCTGATGAGTTATGAAAAGAGTTTCATAACTCACACCTCCGGGAACACCACTGTGAGTGGAATGTCTGTGAAGATGTATTCAAACCATTTATGACATGGTAAGATCAAAGATGACATAAATCAATTTGCCATTATCCTTTTTAAAGTAATGCTTTAGAGACTGTGGCTTTTACACTGAATAGAGCGCCATCAGATCTGTCGAAATGATGCCATGCTATGGTATGCCCAACCATGTTTTGTCTTTTCTTAACATTTGGAATATGGGGCTTGTGTAAAATATTTACAAACCTATTCCAAATTAGACAAGTGCTACTTTGTAGGTTATCCCAAGTAATTGGGAATTCCTCCACCACTATATCGAGGTAAAAGGTTTGCCACAAAGAACGGTATGATTTTGTAGAAAATGGTTCTTACAAAAGGGTGAGTGGGAGGATAGTGCAACTCGACGAGATAACAGTATCTTTGTTATCATGACAAGGGATAGAAACCTCGGAAGCAATTCTAGAGTTTCCTCCTGCGACTGATACGAAAGCCTCTACAATAAAATGTATGGACTTCGGTCGAACTTGCAGCTGAACCACGTAGGCAAAACTCGTGCAAACCTCTCAGGTGCGCAGACGAGATATTGTTGCTAGACAACAATATACCTACGATACACAAGGAAGTGTTGATGGGCCCTGACTCCGGAATTGGCTAAATGCCAATACAATCCGAGATAGTTTACATATAAATGAGTCAAGATTAAAATATTGATACACCTTTCGGAATACTTAGAGTCTAACGAATATTTATGGAACTATAAGCTGATACGGATAAACATGTTTTATCCATAAAGCTCGACTTGTTGCTTATAAAAAATTCAAGGAATTAACTACGGCGAGATTGTCTCTTCGTAGCGATGCTTAAAGTCGGTTCAGGTTAAACTAGCAATTAATACATATTTCAATCATGAGATATGTTACATGGATGCCAAAAGAATTTCCATGAGATGGAAATACAACCTAGGACTTGCATGTGATACAGTTCAAGGTATTTTGTCAATCCAGAGGATGCTGGTGAGTATGCAAACTTCAGATTTCCAGCAATGGACAGAAGAGAGCAAAATGGAGTTGGAATCTTTGTTTTTGATGAAATAGTCAAAAGAGTTTGATTTCATCAATGGATAATAAAGATGCTTGTGGTTACAAGAAAATAAGTGGGAGCATAATAATATTTCTGAAAACCTTGTGTGATTGACAGATTGTTGATTGGAAATAATATAAATTTCTTGACACGAATTAGGAATTCATAGAAAGTAGTTTTTCGATGGCCTTGATATTAGGCATAATTATCTACGAGATAGAATTGCCTGATAGGGCTAAGCCTAAATACATATTGACAAGATGCTAAAACAGTTTAGCATTAAAATGCCAAGGAGTGATTCTTGCCGAAGTCACATGGAAAGAGTTTTTTTTTTGCAAGACTCGGTGTCCTAAAACACTGATGAGCAAAATACAAGATGGAGATTCCACACACTTTTGTGTTTGGATTAATCATGTATTTCATGGTATGTAAAACAATCAGATATGTCCGATACTCCCAAGCTGTTGCGAGTATAGATACCAAAGTGATCAAAGTACTGATCATGGGACAACAGTGAAAAATGTCGTTGAGTGCTAAAGTAGCACTGATGACATGTTTTCTCGCAAGCAGAGATTATGAAGTGCTCGTTGTAAGTAATTACATCGATACAGTCTTCATCAATGCTCCAAGCAATTTTCGATTTAAGTTAAGGGTTTTGTGTAAAACACGATATGGTGGCACGGTAAGTTGGAAATTGTTCCAAACAGGTTACTGTGGCGAATTCTATAACAAAGGCTAAGTATGTTGACGCTTTAGAAGCGACAAAGAAGATGTTGAATCATATAGTTCATTCATGAACTTAGTATGGTTCCAAGAAGGCTTTGGTCAATGGGACACTTGAAAGATCATGGATGTCGCCTAGAGGGGGGGTGAATAGGCGCTTTAAAATAATTACGGTTTAGGCTTGAACAAATGCGGAATAAACCTATCGGTTAATTTGTCAAGCACAAAACCTAAATCGACTAGGCTCACCTATGTGCACCAACAACTTATGCTAAGCATGATAAACAACTAAGTGATAGCAAGATATATAACAAGAAACAATATAGCTATCACAAAGTAAAGTACATAAGTAAAGGGCTCGGGTAAGAGATAACCGAGGCACGCGGAGACGACGATGTATCCCGAAGTTCACACCCTTGCGGATGCTAATCTCCGTTTGGAGCGGTGTGGAGGCACAATGCTCCCCAACAATGCCACTAGGGCCACCGTATTCTCCTCACGCCCTCGCACAATGCAAGGTGCCATGATTCCACTAAGGGACCCTTGAGGGCGGTCACCGAACCCGTACAAATGGCAACCCTTGAGGGCGGTCACCGAACCCGTACACTTTGGAAACCCTTGGGGGCGGTCACCGGTACCCGTCAAATTGCTCGGGGCGATCTCCACAACCTAATTGGAGACCCCGACGCTTGCCCGGAGCTTCACACCACAATGATTGAGCTCCGAGGCACCACCAAGCCGTCTAGGGCGCCAAGGCACCCAAGAGGAACAAGCTCTAGGGTGCTCAAACACCCAAGAGTAATAAGCTTCTCAACTTCTCACTTCCACGTATCACCGTGGAGAACTCAAACCGATGCAACTAATGCAATGGCAAGAACACACGAAGTGGTCAAGTCCCTCACTCCCAAATCCCACCAAAGCAACAAAAGCTATGGAGGAATATGAGAGGAAGAACAAGGAGAACACCAAGAACTCCAAGATCTAGATCCAAGGGGTTCCCCTCACTTAGAGGAGAAAGTGATTGGTGGAAATGTGGATCTAGATCTCCTCTCTCTTTTCCCTCAAGAAGGAGCAAGAATCATTGGAGGGATTGAGAGTTAGCAAGCTCAAGAAGAGCAGCAATGGGGGGCAAAAACGAGCTCAAAGGATAAGAAAACCGTTGGGGAAGAAGACCCCTTTTATAGCCCCCACCAAATCGAACCGTTACCTGTGCTGGATGCACTCAAGCGGTACTACCGCTCCAAGGAGCGGTACTACCGCTTAGAGCGGTACTACCAGCCGAAGCCAGTGAGTACAGCAAGCACAGGAGCGCGGTAGTGCCGCACGAAGCGGTACTACCGCACCCACAAGCGGTACTACCGCAAAGGTTCGCAGAACAGCTCAGAAACGAGGTAGTGGAGCGGTACTGGAGCGGTACTACCGCCGCAAGCGGTACTACCGCTCTACATCCGCTCTACTACCGCTAAGGAGAATAGAGCAACAGAAGCTTGCACACTCTTCGAAACACAAGCGGTAGTAGCAGCGGTAGTGGAGGGCGGAAGTACCGCACTAAGCGGTACTATCGCTCTACTACCGCACTACTTCCGTTTAACAAATATCGGCAACAGAGACGTGCACAGAAGGAATTTCCCAAGCGGAACTAGCAGCGGTAGTAGAAACCGGAAGTACCGCCCAAGCGGTACTACCGTGCTACTACCGTGCCACTACCGCACAAATAAATTAGGCAACAGAAGAAAATCCCACAAGCGGTACTCGCTGCGGTAGACCACAGCGGTACTACCGCATAAGCGGTACTACCGTGGTAAACTGCCCAGAGACTGAAACTGCCATAACTTCTGCAAATGAGCTCCGAATTGAGCAAACTCAAGCTTGTTGGATAGATAACGACAAGCACTATCCAACAGCGACTGGTTATAATAAGAAGTGGCAGGGGAGATATGCCTAACATATAGAGATGAGAAACCTCTATGAATGAAGAACCGACATAAACTCCAACAACGAAAACACAATAGAAGATGCATAAATGAACTCCGTTTTCGATGAACTCGAGCTTGTCATGAAGATGACCATAAGCTCAAAAACTCACAAAGAGAAGCACCAAACACGAACCAAGAAAGATGATGCAAGGATGCAATGGTTTGAGCTCTCTACGAATGATACGATAAAGCTACTCACTTGAGATCCCCCCTTGATAGTACGGCTATCGATCCTATAACCCGGTCTCCCAACTACTACCATGAGACCGGTAAAATAGAAAACCTATCAAGGGCAAACCTTTGCCTTGCGCACAGTCCACTTGAGCTAGATGATGACGATCTTGACTTCCTCAAGATGGACCACCTTTCTTGATTGCGTTGGCTCGATGAAGACTAGATGATTGCTCCCCCATACTCCACTATGGGTGAGCCACTCTTCGGCACATCTTCACAAGTCCATTGTCACCACAATGGACGGCAAGCTTCAAGCATGATCTCTCCGTGATGCTTCACTTGAACTTGCACACCGCAACCTTGATGACGATCACCACTTGATGTCATCTTCCAGGGTTGTATGGGATCTTCCTCTTGATGCAATCCCATGGAAATATACCTAACCCTACAAAGAACACTCACATAGACCATGGGTTAGTACACAAAGCGTAATGGAGAACGCTTAACATACCATGGGATCACTTGATCCCTCTCGGTGTATCTTGTACGCTTTGTGTGTTGATCAACTTGGTTCACTCTTTGACTTAGTCTTGATCAACCTTGTATCTTATCTTCTCTCTTCATAAAGAAGATGTCTTGAAGGTAAACATGAACGCTCACACAATCTTCTTCTTCAAGACATGCTTGCAATAGGCTCAACTCTCACATGACCAATCTTTAGATAAATCCTTGAATAGCACCTTGGTCAACACATATTCTTCTTCTAATAACCTTGAAAGCAACAAATGGTCTTCAAGCAATGCCTATGGACAAACCCTTCAAATATAACTCAAGGCAACCATTAGTCCATAGAGATTGTCATCAATTACCAAAACCAAACATGGGGGCAGCACATGTTCTTTCAACACTATTGTAGATAGTTGCTCCATAGCTCAGTCTGAGGAATCAGGGTTCGACCAGTGATTCACATATATACAAAGCCAAGTCCACACAAAATATGTATTTTGTGAAAGCGTGAAAATGCGAGGATATGCAAAGATACACACGGAACTGAAGATGTCAGGTCCGTTAGACGTAGACTATACCACATGGCGAAGCATATTTTACACCGGTATACCATAGGTGTAAAGTGCATTAGCATTGACTAGATTATTGACTCTAGTGCAAGTGGGAGTCTGAAGGAGATATGCCCTAGAGGCAATAATAAATGCTATTATTTATCTCCATGTTCATAATTATGTTTATGTTCCATGCTATAACTGTTATGGTTCTCGAGTCTACAATAACCACAAGGCTTGGAGGAAAACTCATATGCACGTGTGGAATAATAAATGGTAAAATGTATTCCTAGTCTGGCCTCTAAGACTAGCTCAAGTGTTGCATGATGGTTCTGTTTTCCTGATCATGGGCATGACTATGCCGGCAACTTTGAGGACACGATGTTAGAAGAACACTTGTGTTGAATCGACCCGATTGATGTTATGATATGAGATACATTCACAAGTTAATGGTTAATAACACAGAGATAGTTTATGTTTGCATAATTCCTTAGACCATGAGAGTATCGAGTTTCTTCATGCTTGCTTCATGAACTTTGGGGTTTGTTAAATGTCATCCGTAAATGGGTGGATATTACGGCGGCTTACGGGTTCATGGAAAAGTATGTCAAGGGACTTGATAGCTCAAGATTAGGATTTGCTCCTCCGACGATGGAGAGATATTCTTTGGGCCCTCTCGGTGTTATGGTATCCATCATCGTCTGGCCAGACAAATTGTGATTTGATCACAGGGATGCCGGAACACGTGAACGAGAAAAGAGAACAGAATCGGTAACGAGGTAACTGTCATAGTGGACAAGTTGTTGATCCACGGGGATGCCGATAAATCTCACCTCGGGTTTTTGTAACATATCGCAAAGCAACAGGAATAGCACACGGCAACTGGAGGTTCACTCGAATATTTATTCATGTGGGTATAGGGGTCAATATGGGTGTCCACGGCTCCGATGTTGATCATTGATCGGAAAGATGTTCCGGTCATGTCTATACTTCACCGACTCTTAGCGCAGCGGAAGTAGAGTCAATGTAGATCGTCGGTGTTGATCCCCGCAGCTAGGATTTACAACCTCTCAACCGCGAGGATGTACTCCCTCGTCGGACAGCCCTTCGGGAGGCGGTCGGACAGTCCCCCGAACGATGTCACGGACAGCCCTTCGGGAGGACCCTCGAAGCTCGAACGGTAACTCGGACAGCCCTTCGGGAGGTACTCTCGAACAGCCCCTCGGGCAAAAAAATCGAACCTATGACCTCTCTATGGGGTTGCACACATACGGTGTCATCTATCCGGCAGGGCTTCGCCGTCCAGAACTAGTTCCCACCGGAACCCAGACAGCCTTTCGGCTCTACGAAACTATTTCGCGGGGAGGGAAAGAAGAAGCCAGATCATTGCATGGCCTTGTGTATGTGAGAAAGAGTGAGTGTGGAGACTGCCTCTCCACCTCTATTTATAGGAAATCCCAAGGGGTAGGGTGGAACTCAAAATACCCAAAAAACCCATCATATGGATTTTCCAAAGGGGCAAAATGGGAAGGCTAGAGGAGCTCCATGGAGGAGCTCCTCCTTGGCCAGCCACCTTGAGTGCCCCCCCCCATGAGGGGCTCTCATCCATCCATGTCATCCCCAAGATATTTTGGAGCAAAGCCCAAAAAGGTGGCTTTCCAAAAAAGTAACCATAAAGTGATTTTCACTATTTACGGAAACATTTTTCCGCGACCGTTAAATCCAAAAATATTTCTATGGGTCTTAGAACATTTCCAGTACCCACTAAAATAATTTTGGATGCGTTCCGAAACAATTCTGGGTTAGTGATTTTCATCTGCGAAAAGCAACCAAAGCGGTTCCGGCAGCTCCGGAACATTTCCGGGTTTTTTCTCCGGAAAAATCCCAGAAGTTCCTAGAACAATTCTGGTACCCTCCAAGAATTTTCAGGCATGTGCCGAAACCAATTTGATTTAATGGTATACCCCGAAACAACTTTTCAGTTTTACCGAAACTCTTCCGGTGTTCTCTCTCCGGAACTCTTCCGTTGTCTCCGAAACTTTTCCAGTGACTTTCTCTCAGACTCCCTGTCTAGCATTCAGCAGATAGATGACCCTTAAGTGTGTGACCCTACAGGTTCGGTGAAGTATAGACATGACCGGAACACTTTCTGATCAATGATCAACATCGGAGCCGTGGACACCCATATTGACCTCTATACCCACACGAATAAATATTCGAGTGAACCTCCAGTTGCCATGTGCTATTCCTGTTGCTTTGCGATATGTTACAAATACCCGAGGTGAGATTTATCGGCATCCCTGTGAATCAACAACTTGTCCACTATGCCAGTTACCTCGTTACCGGTTTTGTTCTCTTTTCTCGTTCCCGTGTTCCGGTATCCCTGTGATCAAATCACAATGTGTCTGGCCAAACGATGATGGATACCGTAACACCGAGAGGGCCCAAAGAATATCTCTCCATCGTCGGAGGAGCAAATCCCAATCTTGAGATATCAAGACCCTTGACATACTTTTCCATGAACCCGTAAGCCGTCGTAATAGCCACCCATTTACGGATGACGTTTAACAAACCCCAAAGTTCATGAAGCAAGCATGAAGAAACTCGATACTCTCATGGTCTAAGGAATTATGCAAACGTTAACTTTCTCTGTGTTATTAACCATTAACTTGTGACGAATGTATCTCATAGCATAACATCAATCGGGTTGATTCTACACAAGTGTTCTCCTAACATTGTGCCCTCAAAGTTGCCGGCATAGACATGCCCATGATCAGGAAAACGTGATCATCATGCAACACTTGAGCCAGTCTTAGAGGCTTGACTAGGAATACTTTTTACTGTTTATTATTCCACACGTGCACATGGGTTTTCCTCAGAGCCTTTATGGAGATACGGGCTCGGGAACCATAGCAGTTATAGCATGGAACATAAACTTAATTAGGAACATGGGGATAAATAATAACATTTATTATTGCCTCTAGGGCATATCCCCTACAGACTCCCACTTGCACTAGAGTCAATAATCTAGTCAATGCTAATGCACTTTACACCTATGGCATACCGGTGTAAAATATGCTTCACCATGTGGTATAGTCTACGTCTAATGGACTTGACATCTTCTGTTCCATGTGTATCTTTGCATATCCTCGCGTTTTCACACTTTCACAAAATACATATTTTGTGTGGACTTGGCTTTGTATATATGTGAATCACAGATCAAACCTTGATTCCTCAGACTGAGCTATGGAGCAACTATCTGCAATAGTGTCCCATTGACGAAAGCCATCTTGGAACCATACTAAGTTCATGAATGAACTATATGATTCAACATCTTCTTTGTCGCTTCCAAAGTGTCAACATACTTAGCCTTTGTTATAGAATTCGCCACCTGTTTGGAACAATTTCCAACTACCGTGCCACCATATCGTGTATTACACAAAACCCTTAACTTAAATCGAAAATCGCTTGGAGCATTGATGAAGACTGTATTGATGTATTGCATTATAACGAGTACTTCATAATCTCAGTTTGCGAGAAAACATGTTATCAGTGCTACTTTAGCACTCAACGACATTTTTCACTGTTGTCCTATGATCAGTATTTTGATCACTTTGGTATCTTTACTCGCAACTCCTTGGGAGTACCGGACATATCTGGTTGTTTTACATACCATGGAATACATGATTAATCCAAACAAAAAAGTGTGTGGAAATTCCATCATGTATTTTGCTCATCAGTGTTTTTAGGACACCGAGTCTTGCAAAAGCTCTTTCCATGTGACTTCGGCAAGAATCACTCCTTGGCATTTTAATGCTAAACTGTTTCAGCATCTTGTCAATATGTATTTTTGCTTAGCCCTATTAGGCAATTTTATCTCCGTAGATAATTATGCCTAATAACAAAGCAATTTAGCCCAAGCTCTTCATTGAAGAAACTATTTTTCAATGAAGTGCTAATTCGTGTCAAGAAATTTATATTATTTCCAATCAACAATGTGTCAAGCACACAAGTTTTAGAAATATTATTATGCTCCCACTTACTTTCTTGTAACCACAAGCATCTTCGCTATCCATTGATGAAATCAAACTCTTTTGACTATTTCATCAAAAACGAAGATTCCAACTCTATTTTGCTCTCTTCTGTCCATTGCTGGAACTTTGAAGTTTGCACACTCGCTAGCATCCTCTGGATCGACAAAATACTTTGGACTGTATCACATACAAGTCCTAGTTTGTGTTCCCATTTCATGGAAATCCTTTTGTCATCCATGTTTCATATCTCATGATTGAAATATGTATTAATTGCTAGTTTAACCCGAACCGACTTTAAGCATCGCTACGGTGAGACAATCTCATCGTAGTCAATTCCTTGAATTTGTTATTGCAACAAGTTGAGCTTTATGGATAAAATATTTTTATCCATATCAGTTTATAGTTCCATAAATATTCGTTAGACTTTAAGTCTTCCGAAGGGTTTATCAAGATCTAATCTTGAATCATTTATATGGAAACTATCTCGGATTATATTGGCATTTAGCCAATTCCGGAGTTAGGGCCCATCAACGCTTCCTTGTGTATCGTAGGTATACTATTGTCTAACAACAATATCTCGTTTACGCACTAGAGAGGTTTGCACGAGTTTTGCCTACGTGGTTCAGCTGCAAGTTCGAACGAAGTCCATACATCTCATGTAGAGGCTTCCGTATCAGTCGTAGTAGGAAACTCTGCAATCACTTCCAAGGTTTCTTTCCTTTGATCTGATGATGAAGATAATGTTATCTCGTCGAGTTGCACTGTCCTCACACTCACCTTTTGCAAGAACCATTTTCTTCAAAAGCATACCGTTCTTTGTGGCAAAACCTTTTGCCTCGGTATAGTGGTGGAGGAATTCCCAATAATTTAGGATAACCTACAAAGTAGCACTTGTCTGATTTGGAATAGGTTTGTAAATATTTTACACAAGCCCCATATTCCAAATGTTAAGAAAAGACAAAACATGGTTGGGCGTACCATACCATGGCGTCATTTCAACAGATCTGATGGCGCTCTTTTCAGTGTAAAAGCCATAGTCTCTAAAATATTTCTTTAAAAGGGATAATGGCAAATCGATTTATGTCATCTTTGATCTTATCATGTCATAAATGTTTTGAATACATCTTCACAGACATTCCACTCACAGTGGTGTTCCGGGAGGTTTAAGTTATGAAACTCTTTTCACAACTCATCAGACATTCGCTAAACTTGTAACTCAAATATTCCTTTCCGCAATCAAATTGCAGAAACATGATTTTCTTGTTACAATAACTCCTACTTCATTTTGAAAAACTTTTGAATGACTTCAAAAGATCCAGACTTATGTCTCATCAAGTAAATATCCATATATCTATTTGAGTCATTTCTGAAGATAGACAAATCCTCTACTAGCAACAACATTTATCGGACTACACACATCAAAATGTATGATCACCAATAAGTTTGTTGCTCGTTCCTTATGGCCTGTGAACCGTATTTTAGTCACTTCACTTTTCGGATGAAAGTTGCAAGTGTCAGATGATTCATAATCAAATGACTTCAAAATCCATCATAAGGGAATTTCTCCATGCGGGTTTCTCCAATGTGACCAAATGCAGTGCCACACATATGTGGTATTCTTTTAGTCTTGCGACATTTAGTGTGAGTGTTATGGATGTATCATATTAACATCAATATTCATAACATACGTCCCATCCATGATGGAAGTATGGCCCTTATGTTATTCATAATACTGAACAACAATTGTTCTTTTATGAGCAACTTTAACATCCCCAGATCTTAACCCTGTCATTAAGTTAATTAAATTGCCATGTTACCATGATCATTCTAATTAAATTGCATTTAGGTAATAATACAAATTCAAATTCCAAATTCATATGCAAGTCAAATTATTACTTCTTCAATTAATTGGATAAAAATGTTCATAATGTTGCAAATAATCCCAATGCTATTATAAAAATAAAATCAACATTATTTCAATTTCCAAATTGACCATAACATCCAATAACAGTGACAAAATAACACTATTAAACCCATTTCTATTTATGTAAATTTCAAATGAATTCAAATATACCCCAAACTTTTTGTGGTAGCCCAAAATATTACTTTGTATTTATGTGACAATTTTCACTACTTACAAAAATCATTTGGTGGCTTTACTTAGTGCAATACAGTGGCAGAAAATACAAAACAGAAAAGAAAAGAAAAAAGAGATAGGATTCACTGTGCACTCGGCCCAGGTGGATCCACAGTGCGGCCTGGCCCGATTCGGCCGGCCTTTCCTCAACCTCCCGCCGCGCCAAGGGAGGCCGAGCGCACCCTGGCCATCCACGGCGCCGGATGCGTGCTGTCGAGCATCCGCGGCTCCACCTCGTGGATAAGGAGCTCCCCTGGCCTCTCACTCTCCCCCGAAACCCTAGCCCCCCTCTTTCTCCCCCTGCCTCGCCCTCTCCCTCGATTTGGAGCACACCGAGCGCTGCCGCCGCCGCGCCATTGCCGTTTGCGCGCACCAGAGCTTCCCCGAGCCACCGCTTGCTGTCCAGAAGCTGCGCCACGACTCCCTCGTCCTCTCCGTCGAGTCACGCGAGCGGAGGAGCCCTGCAACACCGCCGTCGCCGTCGTCTTCGAGCTTTGGCCACGCGTCCGCCGCCGCTCGATCCACGCCACTCCGACCACCCCCGTTGCCAACGAGGCGCTCGTCGGCTCCGCAGTGAGCTCTGCCTCATTTCCCCTCTTCCTCCTCCCCCGCTACCGTGCCATAGCTAGCTAGGGCCGAAGCCACACACCGCCGTGTCACTGCCGCCGTCGGCCGTCGCCATCGCCGTCGTTTCTGTCCGTTTTAGCTCGCGCCCGTGCCACCATCGGGTGCGGCTCGTCGCGCACGTTCGGTAGAGCCTAGGCCCGGACCAAATGGTCGCCGGAACGCAACTCCGGCGAACCTCCGCCGCGTACTGTGGCTGCCGGCGTCTAAACGCCGGCGTGCTGACGTGGCGCCGTCATTAGCGGCTAATCCCCCCCTAATCACTCTATGACAGCCGGGCCCCACTCGGATTTAGTTATGCCTAATAAAATGATTTAGTTAATTAATAAGCTGACATATGGGGCCCACTTTTACTGTTCAAACGGATAAGACTCGCTGAGTCAGCGTGCTGACTCAGCACTGGACCCACATGTCAGCCACTGCTGACTGGGTGCTGACTGGGCAGTTGACTTAGTCAACTGGCCCCACCTGTCAGCCACTGTGTACACTTCTTTGTACACTGTACTGGGTGCATTTAGCATTTTACTATTTGATTTCGAATTAAAAGTAATTCCAGAAAATATTTAAAACTTTGAAAAATCGTATAAAATAAACCGTAACTCGGATGAAAATAATTTATATATGAAAAATGATCAGAAAAATATGAAGAATCCGAATATGCCCTCCACATACCTGTCACATGCCTCTAACATACTGAACGTTGAACATTTGCTACCGAAACCGCTAAATGAATAGTGTTCGGAGCTGGGAAAATATTCCCGGATATTTTCCCGCTCCGTTTAAAATACTTAGTACTGCGATAGGGCACCCCTAGCATAGCCTGTTGCCACGCCAAGCATCTGTGTGCATTTGTTTGCCTTATATTTATTGTTTCTTCCCCCCTTTTCTCTCCGGTAGACTCCGAGACCGACGCTGCCCCTGTGATCGACTACGTCACCGACGACCCTGCTTCCTTTTCAGCAGAGCTTCCAGGCAAGCAAACCCCCTTGATCATTCCTATATCACCTATTCCTTCTTCCCCATGCTTGCATTAGATTTTGCTACTGTAATTGATTGCTCCTATTCTGATGCATGGCCTGATGTTGTAACCTGCTATTGATACTTTACATGTTGTCCTATATGCATAGTATAGGCTGGTTAGCGATCCATCAGTGGCCCTACACCCTTGTCCGTGTTGCCTTGCTTTACTTCTGGATGCTTGATCAGTGTGATCGATGGGCAGAGACCGACACATCACCGCACACCCCCTTAGTTATACGACTCTACAGAGCTATCATCGAGTGCCGAGGGTGATACTGCAATGAGAACGGGAATAATTTTAATTTCACAATATCATCATCCACATCTTTTTTCTTTTGCATATCACACAATTCTACGAAAGTGTTAAGATGGGATGCAGCATCTTCATTAGGACTACCGGAAAATTGATCTTGCATGACAAGATTTAGCAAAGCGGCATTAATATCACAAGTCTCCGCACTAGCGGCGGGAGGGGCAATCGGAGTACTAATAAAATCATTATTATTAGTACTGGAAAAATCACACAATTTTGTATTTTCTTGAGACATCGTGACTACGCAAATAAGATAGCAAGCAAGCAAACAAGCAAACAAGAAAAAGGCAAACGGAAAATATTTTTGTATTTTTGTAAAAACGTTTTAGAAGTGGGGGAGATGAAAACGAGAGGAATAAAGTAAATGCAAGGAGATGAGAGTTTATGCAAAGGTACTTGATAGATGTTGATTGAAAGGATCGATATGGTTGACTAGAGGGGGGGGGGGTGAATAGGCAACTACCAATTTTTAGCTCTTCTTAACAAATTAGGGTTAGCAACAAAATAGGTTGTCTAGATGTGCAACTAGGTGAGCAACCTATATGATGCTAATAACAATGATAACACAAGCAAGCAAGGGATACAACACAACAATAGCTTGCACAAAGTAAAGGTAAGAAATAACCACAAGTGGAGCCGGTGAAGACGAGGATGTGTTACCGAAGTTCCTTCCCTTTAGGGGGAAGTACGTCTCCGTTGGAGCGGTGTGGAGGCACAATGCTCCCCAAGAAGCCACTAAGGCCACCGTATTCTCCTCACGCCCTCGCACAATGCAAGATGCCGTGATTCCACTAGTGGTGCCCTTGAAGGTGGCAACCGGACCTTTACAAACAAGGTTGAGGCTCTCTCCACAACTGAATTGGAGGCTCCCAACACCACCACGGAGCTTCACCACAATGGAATGTGGCTCCGAGGTGACCTCTTCCGTCTAGGGTGCCCAAACACCCAAGAGTAACAAAATCCACACAAGAAAGTATGGGGGAATCAAATTTCCTTTGGTGGAAGTGTAGATCTAGGTCTCCTCCTTCAATCCCTAGCAAATCAACAAGTTTGAGTGGCTAGAGAGAGAGATCGGGCAAGAAAGCTTGAGGGGCAACAATGGAGGAGAGAGAGAGGCAAGAGGTAAAAGGTAGGTGGGGGAACCACCTACTTATATAGTGCCCCCGAATTCCAACCGTTACAGCAGTTTTTACACTGCAGCGGTACAACCGCTTGGAGCACCGGTACAACCGGTAATCACGGGTTCCCACTGCAGAAATGCCCTAGCGGTACAACCGGTGGAG
Source organism: Elymus sibiricus (assembly GCA_039707655.1). Taxonomy (NCBI): domain Eukaryota; kingdom Viridiplantae; phylum Streptophyta; class Magnoliopsida; order Poales; family Poaceae; genus Elymus; species Elymus sibiricus. The sequence goes on along the minus strand of CM077676.1, from coordinate 355,785,630 downwards.
CAACCGGTAGTACCGGTCGGCCGAAGCCAACCGGGAACTACCGCTCCACCACCGCCCAACAACCACCTCATAACAGAAGAGGAGTCACCTCATAGCGGTGGTTGGGGCGGTGGTTGTGCCGGTACAACCGCTAGACCAGTGTCCATGTGGTGGCTAAGTCTGGAGCGGTACAACCGCTCAAGGCACCGGTAGTACCGGTTCGCCGAAGCCGTCCGGGAACTACCGGGCCACCACCGCCCAACAACAACTCCACTACAGGAGGCATTCCGGTAGTGGAGCAGTGCAGGGCCGGAACAACCGGTCGGGCGGTACAACCGCTGTTTCCAGTGGTACAACCGCTTGGCACAAACACATTGCCACAGATAGGATTTGAGGGCCTCTCTCCTCGAACGGAAGGATATATCGTGGGTGCAATAAAATGTGTACGTGCATTGATTCACCCAGTACCTTCCGATGTGGATTCCCTCTTAATAGTACGGATTTCCTACGACCAAAGAAATAAAAACGTCGGACACTCCGTCTTCGATCTTTTCCGTCCAGAGGGAAAGCCTAATCGTCTTGCGCCAATTAAGGTGTACCTGAATAAACTAGGGCGCACGATTAGTCCACAAGTGCATTGTCATCATCACCAAAACCCTAAGGCGGGAAATGCCCTAACAATCTCCCCCTTTTTGGTGGATGATGACAACCACACGATTTGCACCGGAGATCTAAAAAATATAGACGGGGCTCCCCCTACATGTGAGCACTATTTTGATTTTGTTTTTGGAATGCAAAATGTTCACATTAGGATCAATGCTCCCCCTAGATTTTATAGACCAACCAATGACTGCAAATGAATTGAATTGACAACAAGCATGCATTTGCAGGAACATGAAGTAGAGAAATATATAAGGGCAACAATAATAAGGCACGCTCTACAAACATATGAGACACGATATAAGAACATAAAATAGATAGATCGGGATCGCATGTCTCACACCATGCACAAGGTCTCCACGCACGACAAGTTCACAAACCAAACCAACTCGAAGCAAATAAGTTCAATTGACACAAGGCAAATGCAAATAAACCCATGCAAATCCCGAGACCTAATAGAACTGTCTCCCCCTTTGGCATCAAGACACCAAAAAGGAAAAGATCGATGCTAACGTCCCAGAGCTTAGTAGTCCTCCTCTGACTCCTCAGTCTCCTCTGGATCATCACCATCAGATGCCTCTGGATCGTCGTCACCATCAGATGCCTCTGTGTCTTCATCCATGATATCATCCTCGGCGGCGGCAGCGGAGGTAGAGGTAGCGGGATGGCCTCTGGTAGCGGGACGGTCAGGGGCCTCATCGTCAGTCCATGTGTTGTTCTCGAAGATCCACCTGTCCTCTGGAGTGATGCTCTTCTCAGATCCACTGTCCACTTGCATGTTGAGGTGCCTCATCATCTCAATATGTCTGCGTCTGGCTTTCTTCTCATTGACATGAGCCTCATAGAGCTTCTTCTGGATATGAGTCTGCAAGCAAAAGGTCTTCTTCATCTTGGCTGTGAGCTTAGCAACCCATGAGGGCTTGGCCCCAGCCTCCAGCTCAAAGTCCTCATCACTAGATGTGGCAAAAACATCCTCGGGGTGATCAGCAGGATAGCGAGGCTCAGCATGTTTCTTCTTCCTCAACTGCTTGACCTCATGCACAGTGAGGTTGTCTGGAGATGTAAGAGGCTCTCCTGGCCTGCGGACTTCCCACACAGAGTTCAGAAAACACATGACAAACGGAGCATATATGGGTACCTTACGGTGCATGACCATGTTGTACATCTCCTCCCATAGCCACTTGGAAACATCAAAAGTTGCACCAGACCCCACCTGGGTCTTCATAGCGACCAACAGATCCACCAGATAGCCATATATCTCATCCTGATTCCCAACCTTGGGCAGAAGCACATTGCGGAACACACGATGCATAATGTCATAAACCTTCTGAAGATCCTTGGACTCACCAATGACTCCACGTCCTCGGATGTACAGGGGTGCAAGCTTCTCCTTGGGCATGGAAGTGGCACGGTCGTGGGGACGGATGCCACCATTCCCGGTCAGACCGGTATCATCATAGCCTAGAGCATTGCAGAAGGCTCTCCAAGGCACCTGAAAGAGCTCATCACGGCACATGAAGGTCAAAGTACGAGCATCATCGGTGCCGAAGTGAACTGTGGCATAGAACTGATGGATAAGCTGCACATCAAAGTCACAGTTGATAGACATGAGCTTGACCAAGTCAAACTCCTCACACAGAGCTAAGGCCTCTCCAAAGTACTCCAGGTTGTTCCTCAAGTGATCAAGGTCAACTGTCCACTGCTTGGTGAACCTGTTCTTGTTATGCTCAAAAAGCTCATGCACAATCCTCACTTGCATCTCGTTCCTGAACTGATGAGTGGACCAGCGAGGATGAATTGGAACCTCATATGGATTCTGCAGACGGAACTTCTCCCAATCCTGTTGCTTCCACCTGTGCATTGGAACGGCCACACGTTGCTTGGCAGCGGCAGACTTCTCACGGCGGGTGGGCTTGGTGGGAATCACCACCTCCTGCTCTTCCTCAGTGTCAGCAGGACGCTTGCATCTGCGGACTCTCTTCCGGGTCTTCTGGCCAGGAGCAGAGCGAGAACCAGAGCCACCTGCACACACACACGGGAAGAACACAAGATACCCAGCACAGATGAGAGGAATGTACACAAGATCAGAGGAATATATTACATGTAAGTAGAGAGAAGAAGAAACAGTGCATGTAGGTTCAGTAAAGCCGGTTGTACCGGTCATCCTTGCGGTAGTACCGCACGGGCGGTTATACCGCCCATTCGAGCGGTTGTACCGCTGACAGCGGTTCCACACACACAGATAAACAGGCACAGATCAAAACTGAATCTAGATGCAATATTTCGATTTCTAACTATCTACAAGCAATAGAGGAATACAATATGATCTCTTCCACCCAATAGTTTAGCCAAAAACACGGGAGTACATGTAATGCCCTAGATAGATGGATTCAAAGATTGAAACCAAAAGCAAGAGAGAATGGGGCATTACCGGCATCCATGGGAAGAGATCGGGGAGGAGACGGCCTCCACGGAGCGGATCCGATGAAGAACCGACAGATCCGGAGCATTGGAGGGCACTCCGGGGCAATGGGGACAGCAACCGGCGACAGGAACAGGAGAAGAGGACGGGCACGAAGGGGAAAAAGAAAAACCCCTTCGGCCCACACCCTTATATACCTGTGCAGACCGCGGAGCGGTTGTACTGCTCCTAAGAACGGTTGTACCGCCCCCTGGTACTACCCAGTGGTTAGGGGCGGTACTTCCGTCGCCAGACAGGCAGCGGTAGTACCGCTCGTAACCACCCGGTAGTACCGGCCGGAAGCTCAGGTCAAGATCCTAGCGGTAGAACCGCCAGGCTTGACCGGTAGAACCGCCGGGACGGTACAGCCAAGTGGCAGAGCGGTAGAACCGCCCTGACCACCGGTTGTACCGCCCGGTTACTGCCACCCATGCCATAATATCAACTTGTGTACATTTGGAGTAGAAAGTTTTATGGGAAGAGGAGGCTTGGGATGGAAACTTGTCACTGACATATGGTGATGTAAACTCCAAGAGTGCAAGACGCAAACAATAAAAGCCAACACTTGGAGAATACAAACACCTAGGACCTAAAAAAGAAACTAACAAGGCAAATAAGATCCAAAAGGAGAACCAAACCTCCACAATGAGAGGAGGGGCGGTGGCCGAAACCACCTATGTTTGAGTCAATTGGTATGGCACCGCGAAGATTTTAACCTTGGGCCCATGACCAAAACTCATCTTTGAAGCACTAGTACCATCAAAAATGGCTAATGTGAAAAGATTGGGTTAATTTTGGCATAATAGGGGGAGGTAGAGTTCATTGAGAGAACAACACTCCCCCTAAATCCATGCTTACATCTAGAACAAGATAATCATGATGAGTGCGGTCGGGTGTGACGGGTTTCAAGACACGTTGCTCGAATCAATGATATTTAGCTCATGCCTTAACTCGCGAAATCTTGCTTCATCCAATGGCTTCGTGAAGATATCTGCTAGTTGCTCTTGAGTTCCACCATGAATAATATCAATCTCTCCTCGCTTGACATGATCCCGGATGAAATGATGACGAATCTCAATGTGCTTCGTCTTGCTATGTTGCACCGGATTGTAGGAGATCTTGATTGCACTTTCATTGTCACAGAAAAGAGGCACTTTGTCACAAGTGACACCGTAATCCTTTAAAGTTTGCCTCATCCATAGCAATTGTGCACAACAACTTGCGGCGGCTACATACTCGGCCTCGGTGGTGGAGAGAGACACACAATTTTGTTTCTTCGAAGACCAACTCACCAAAGAGCGACCAAGGAATTGGTATCCTCCGGAGGTTGACTTCCTATCCACACGGTCTCCCGCCCAATCCAAATCCGAATATCCCATGAGATCAAAGCTTGCTCCTTTGGGGTATCATAAGCCAAAGTTTGGGGTATGAGCCAAATATCGAAAGATTCGCTTGACCGCCACAAGGTGACTTTCCTTAGGCGCGGCTTGAAACCGTGCACACATTCCCACACTCAACATGATATCCGTCCTAGATGCACAAAGGTAAAGCAAGGATCCAATCATAGAACAATATACCTTTTGATCCACCACTTTACCATTGGGATCAATGTCGAGTTGGCACTTGGTAGGCATTGGAGTCTTGGCCGGTTTGACATCTTTTAGCTTGAATCTCTTGAGCATGTCTTGGGTATATTTGGCTTGGTTGATGAAGGTTCCTTCTCTTCTTTGTTTGACTTCAAACCCAAGAAAGAACTTCAACTCACCCATCATGGACATCTCAAACTTCTCGGTCATGAGTGCGGCAAACTCATCATTGAAAGCTTTGTTAGGAGAACCAAAGATAATATCATCAACATATAGTTGGCATATGAACAAATCCCCTTTAACCCTCTTAGTAAAAAGAGTGGGATCGATTATCCCAATTTCAAACCCACGATCTTGCAACAACTCGGTAAGGTGCTCATACCACGCACGTGGGGCTTGTTTAAGGCCATAGAGTGCCTTATCGAGCTTGTATACATGATTGGGCAACTTGGGATCCTCGAACCCCGGGGGTTGTTTGACATATACCAACTCATTAAGAGGACCATTAAGAAATGCACTCTTTACATCCATTTGTTGCAACTTAAAATCATGATGAGATGCATATGCAAGCAACATACGAATAGATTCAAGACGAGCAATGGGAGCAAAGGTTTCACCGTAGTCGATACCCTCGACTTGGGAGTAGCCTTGTGCCACCAATCTTGCCTTGTTTCGAGTGACAACACCGTTCGTATCTTGCTTGTTCTTGAAGATCCATTTGGTTCCAATGACATTATGATTCTCCGTCGGCCTTGGCACCAATGTCCACACCTTGTTGCGCTCGAAGTTATTAAGTTCATCATGCATGGCTTCAAGCCAATCCGTGTCCTCGAGCGCTTCATGTACCTTTTGGGGTTCAACACAAGAAACAAACGCGTGATGCTCACAAAAGTTTGTTAATTGACTACGAGTGGTTATCCCCCTCTTTAAACTTCCATAAACATTATCCAAGACATGTTCTTGATGTTTGAGTTTGGAGGCAATCTTGGCGGCACGATGCTCCAATAGTTCCTCCGAGGTCACTTGAGGAGGATCATCTTGAGCATCTTGAACGTCGTCTTGAGCTTGCTCTTGATCTTGAGCTTGCACTTGATCTTGAGCTTGATCGGTGTCGTGATCTTGATCTTGGGCATCATTTGGTGAATCACCATCATCTTGAGGTTGATCTTGCCCTTGATCTTGATCACTTGGTTGAGGGCCTTCGGTTTGTTCTTCGGAAGCGTGTGGGTCAATGGTTGGTGATGGCTCCACTTGCGTAGAGCATTGTCCTTCTCCTTCGGCCACAAGGGGTTCCTCAATGGGGAGTATTTAACCAATCCCCATTCTTCTTATGGCTTGGGGAGGAATTTCATCACCTACATCACAAAGACCACTTTGCTCCACTTGGGAGCCATTATTTTCATCAAACTCTACGTTACACGTCTCCTCAATAAGTCCGTTGGACTTGCTGAGGACACGGTAAGCATGAGAGTTTGTAGCATAACCAACAAATATGCCCTCTTGAGCTCTAGATTCAAATTTAGACAAACGAGTACCTTTCTTGAGAATGAAACACTTACATCCAAACACCCGAAAGTACTTGAGGTTGGGCTTGTTACCGGTAAGTATCTCGTAAGGAGTCTTGTTCAAGCCTTTGCGGAGGTAGAGCCGATTGGATGCATGACATGCGGTGTTGATGGCTTCGGCCCAAAAGTTATACGGAGACTTGAATTCCGCCATCATGGTCCTTGCCGCGTCCATCAACGTCCGGTTCTTCCTCTCCGCTACACCATTTTGTTGAGGGGTATATGGTGCGGCATCTTGATGCTTGATCCCCTCATCACTAAGGAACTCATCCAAGGTGTAGTTCTTGAACTCGGTACCGTTGTCACTTCTAATCATCAAAATCTTTGCCTCATGTTGACGTTGAGATTCATTGGCAAAGTCGATGACGGTTTGTTGGGTCTCGCTCTTCCTCTTGAAGAAATATACCCAAGTGTATCTTGAATAGTTATCCACAATCACCAAGCAATACTTTCTTCCCCCAAGACTATCAAAGGATGGAGATCCAAAAAGATCCATGTGAAGGAGCTCCAAGGGCCTCTTCGAGTAGATGAGAGTCGTGGGTCGGTGAGCCGTCTCATGTAGCTTTCCTTCGATACAAGCACTGCAAGCACGATCTTTGGCAAAACTCACATTTGTTAGTCCATGAACGTGATCCCCCTTGAGGAGACTTTGCAAAGATCTCATATTGACATGGGCTAGTCGGCGATGCCAAAGCCACCCCACATCAACTTTAGTCATTAGGCAAGTCGCGGTCTTAGTGGGTCGCTCCGAGAAGTTAACCACATAGAGACCGTTCTCGACATGCCCAACAAAAGATACTTTAAGAGTCTTGCTCCACAAAAGGGCCATGGTATCAAGGTCAAAGAATGTGGCAAAGCCCATAAGTGCAAGTTGACGAACGGAAAGTAAATTGTATGCAAGGGTCTCAACAAGCATGACTTTCTCAATTGACAAGTCATGAGAAATCACAACCTTGCCAAGACCCAATACCTTAGAGGTTGAGGCATCACCGAATTGAACATGGGTGGGCATAGATGAGCTTGGTTGCACATCCACCACCAAATGCTTGCTACCGGTCATATGATTTGTTGCTCCACTATCAAGCAACCATGATCCTCCACCGGAAGCGAACTCCTACAAGAGATCAATGCTTGGTTTTAGGTACCCATTTTTGAATGGGTCCTTTGATGTTAGTAACAAGGGTCTTAGGAACCCAAATAGACCATTCAATGTACTCATAATAAGAACCAACAAATTTGGCATAAACATGTCCATCACTAGCACGGCATAAAACATAAGAAGGGTTAAAGTCGCCGGCTTTGTTCGATGAAGTGGGATTGTCCTTCTTGACATTTCCACCCACCACCTTGTTCTTCTTCTCCTTATGAGCACCCTCTCCCTTCTTGACAAATACCTCTTTGAGAGGGAGAGGTTTCTTGATCTTGTTGTTGTTCTTCTTCTTTGACTTGGGCACAAACCCAAGTCCCTCCTTTGCCACAACTTCCTTTTGATTACTCAAAAGTTCGTTGAGATTCTTCTCGCCTTGTATGCAAGTCACAAGGCCTTTCTCGATTTGCTCTTTCAACTTGGCATTCTCCTCCACAAGATGCTTATGCTCACAAAAAGGGTTAGTAGCATTGGCATTATCAATTAAAACGAAAGGAGGACAAGTGGCTATTTCCTTAGTGAGCTTCGCTTGGAGTTGATCATGAGACTCCTTGAGAGTAGCATGTGCACCTTTCAAGGCCTTGTGAGCCTTGTCAAGTAGCTCAAACTCCTCTTCGAGTCTAGCATGGCCAACCCCAAGTTTGGCATTCTCGGATTTAAGCACACGAGCAAGAACTTGAGCATGATCATGATCTTTCTTTAGTTGAGCAAGGTCAACGTTTTGCGACTCCTCAAGAGCCGAACGAAGACCTCGCTCTTCCTCAAGAGCGATGGAAAGATCCGCAATTTCATCGGCATAGTCACGACTATGGCCTTCCAAGTTAGTGATGTTCTCCTCGTGAGACTCAATGATATCATTGGCCTCACCAAGTTGTTCCAAGAGAGCAACAAAGTGCTTCTTGGTCTCACCTTTGAGCCTACCCAAGAACTTATCAAACTCATTCTCATCCACCTCCACCTCCTCTTGATCATCCACACAATCCAACAATGAAGGATTAGGAGAGATGGAAACTTTGATGTTGGAGGTTGAGGTTACCTTGTTGACGCCTCTTGCCATTAGGCACTTGGGGATGATGTTCTCGTTGGGGGCGTCTAAGAGAGACACCGAGGTTGGAGAAGAGGTGGCAATGGACACGGTGGCCGTTGCTAACACTTCACCATTTGTTTCATCATCATCATCATCGGAGTTGTACTCTTCAAGCGCCACCAAGCCCTTTGGAGGCACCTTCTTGTTGAAATTGTTCTTGTTGGGAAAGGACTTGGCCTTGTCTTTGCGGATGAGCTTGCCACCATTGTCCTCCCTCTTCTCATACGGACAATCCGCCACAAAGTGACTCACATTGCCACAATTGTAGCAAGTCCTTACTCGTTGCTTGCCCTTTGAGTTGTTCTTGGAGGAGTTGGGCCTTGTGTTTCTCTTGTTGCCCCAAAATTGCCTTGACGCAAGAGCCATGTGCTCGTGGTAAGCATATTTGGTGTCTTCGGGGCAACTCTCTTCTTCTTCCTCTTCATCTTCTTCCGGAACACCCTTGGCCTTCAAAGCAAGGTTGGGTGAGACTTTCTTTGACCGTTGGACACGAGCTAGAGCATTGTCGGCGGTCTTGTTCATGATGTTCATGGCAATAAACTCATCCAACACTTCGCTTGAGGACAAGGTGTGGAAGTCCGGTCTTTGACGGATCACGGAGGACATTGCCTTGTTGAATGGCATGATGGCCTTGAGAAACTTCCGCTTGATCCAATTATCATCCGTATCCTTACTCCCATGATCTTGAAGAGCGACCGCAAGAGTTGTCAATCTTCGGTAGAGATCTCGAGGATCCTCATCTTCATTCATCACAAATTCATCGGCCTCATCAAGTACCACCTCAAAGTTGGACCGTTGAATGCTTGAGCTTCCCTTGTACAATGATATAATGTGTTCCCAACAATCCTTTGCACGGGAGAAGGGACGCAAGTGAGCTAGATCTTCGGGAGGCACCGCGGATTGAAGGATGAACAAAGCGGAGTGATTGTATTGATTGTCCGCCTCTTCTCTTGGAGTGAGGTTGCTTGGATCATGTGGGTAGAAGCCTTGCTCGATGATTCTCCAAAGATTCGTTGAGCTGTGATTCAAATGAGACTTGATACGAAAAACCCAATTAGCAAAATCACCCTTTACGAGCTTAGGAGGAGGACCAAGATGGTTAATATGCGGTGTAGGGACCGGTCCTCCATAGACCGGGGGAGGGGGAACCGAGGCGTAGGTTCCCGTCCCATTCTTACCATGAGGGGAAGATGTTTGAGTGTCTTTAGCCGCTTCCTTGCCGGAATTGGCCTCCGACGCCGATGCGGTGGGATTAACCACAAGCAACGGATCGGGAGTGGACTTCAACCCCTCAAGGAGTTCTTTAAGCATGGACTTGACCTCGGCCGTCATAGACGTCTTAAGTGAAGCCATAGCTTCATTTAAGACGTCTCGGGTGACCGTGTTCAACTCCACGGCCTCGGGCACTTCCTCATCCCGATCTCCGTCGTCAACCATACTCTTCGGGTGGAGAAACCCTTAATAAAGAGACGAGGCTCTGATACCAATTGAAAGGATCGATATGGTTGACTAGAGGGGGGGGGGGTGAATAGGCAACTACCAATTTTTAGCTCTTCTTAACAAATTAGGGTTAGAAACAAAATAGGTTGTCTAGATGTGCAACTAGGTGAGCAACCTATATGATGCTAATAACAATGATAACACAAGCAAGCAAGGGATACAACACAACAATAGCTTGCACAAAGTAAAGGTAAGAAATAACCACAAGTGGAGCCGGTGAAGACGAGGATGTGTTACCGAAGTTCCTTCCCTTTAGGGGGAAGTACGTCTCCGTTGGAGCGGTGTGGAGGCACAATGCTCCCCAAGAAGCCACTAAGGCCACCGTATTCTCCTCACGCCCTCGCACAATGCAAGATGCCGTGATTCCACTAGTGGTGCCCTTGAAGGCGGCAACCGGACCTTTACAAACAAGGTTGAGGCTCTCTCCACAACTGAATTGGAGGCTCCCAACACCACCACAGAGCTTCACCACAATGGAATGTGGCTCCGAGGTGACCTCTTCCATCTAGGGTGCCCAAACACCCAAGAGTAACAAAATCCACACAAGAAAGTATGGGGGAATCAAATTTCCTTTGGTGGAAGTGTAGATCTAGGTCTCCTCCTTCAATCCCTAGCAAATCAACAAGTTTGAGTGGCTAGAGAGAGAGATCGGGCAAGAAAGCTTGAGGGTCAACAATGGAGGAGAGAGAGAGAGGCAAGAGGTAAAAGGTAGGTGGGGGAACCACCTACTTATATAGTGCCCCCAAATTCCAACCGTTACAGCAGTTTTTACACTGTAGCGGTACAACCGCTTGGAGCACCGGTACAACCGGCAATCACGGGTTCCCACTGCAGAAATGCCCTAGCGGCACAACCGGTGGAGCAACCGGTAGTACCGGTCGGCCGGAGCCAACCGGGAACTACCGCTCCACCACCGCCCAACAACCGCCTCATAACAGAAGAGGAGTCACCTCATAGCGGTGGTTGGGGCGGTGGTTGTGCCGGTACAACCGCTAGACCAGTGTCCATGTGGTGGCTAAGTCTGGAGCGGTACAACCGCTCCAGGCACCGGTAGTACTGGTTCGCCAAAGCCGTCCGGGAACTACCGGGCCACCACCGCCCAACAACAACTCCACTACAGGAGGCATTCCGGTAGTGGAGCGGTGCAGGGCCGGAACAACCGGTCGGGCGGTACAACCGCTGTTTCCAGTGGTACAACCGCTTGGCACAAACACACTGCCACAGATAGGATTTGAGGGCCTCTCTCCTCGAACGGAAGGATATATCGTGGGTGCAATAAAATGTGTACGTGCATTGATTCACCCAGTACCTTCCGATGTGGATTCCCTCTTAATAGTACGGATTTCCTACGACCAAAGAAATAAAAACGTCGGACACTCCGTCTTCGATCTTTTCCGTCCAGAGGGAAAGCCTAACCGTCTTGTGCCAATTAAGGTGTACCTGAATAAACCAGGGCGCACGATTAGTCCACAAGTGCATTGTCATCATCACCAAAACCCTAAGGCGGGAAATGCCCTAACAATCTCCCCCTTTTTGGTGGATGATGACAACCACACGATTTGCACCGGAGATCTAAAAAATATAGACGGGGCTCCCCCTACATGTGAGCACTATTTTGATTTTGTTTTTGGAATGCAAAATGCTCACATTAGGATCAATGCTCCCCCTAGATTTTATAGACCAACCAATGACTGCAAATGAATTGAATTGACAACAAGCATGCATTTGCAGGAACATGAAGTAGAGCAATATATAAGCGCAACAATAATAAGGCACGCTCTACAAACATATGAGACACGATATAAGAACATAAAATAGATAGATCGGGATCGCATGTCTCACACCATGCACAAGGTCTCCACGCACGACAAGTTCACAAACCAAACCAACTCGAAGCAAATAAGTTCAATTGACACAAGGCAAATGCAAATAAACCCATGCAAATCCCGAGACCTAATAGAACTCTCTCCCCCTTTGGCATCAAGACACCAAAAAGGAAAAGAGCGATGCTAACGTCCCAGAGCTTAGTAGTCCTCCTCTGACTCCTCGGTCTCCTCTAGATCATCACCATCAGATGCCTCTGGATCGTCGTCACCATCAGATGCCTCTGTGTCTTCATCCATGATATCATCCTCGGCGGCGGCAGCGGAGGTAGAGGTAGCGGGATGGCCTCTGGTAGCGGGACGGTCAGGGGCCTCATCGTCAGTCCATGTGTTGTTCTCGAAGATCCACCTGTCCTCTGGAGTGATGCTCTTCTCAGATCCACTGTCCACTTGCATGTTGAGGTGCCTCATCATCTCAATCTGTCTGCGTCTGGCTTTCTTCTCATTGACATGAGCCTCATAGAGCTTCTTCTGGATATGAGTCTGCAAGCAAAAGGTCTTCTTCATCTTGGCTGTGAGCTTAGAAACCCAGGAGGGCTTGGCCCCAGCCTCCAGCTCAAAGTCCTCATCACTAGATGTGGCAAAAACATCCTCGGGGTGATCAGCAGGATAGCGAGGCTCAGCATGTTTCTTCTTCCTCAACTGCTTGACCTCATGCACAGTGAGGTTGTCTGGAGATGTAAGAGGCTCTCCTGGCCTGCGGACTTCCCACACAGAGTTCAGAAAACACATGACAAACGGAGCATATATGGGTACCTTACGGTGCATGACCATGTTGTACATCTCCTCCCATAGCCACTTGGAAACATCAAAAGTTGCACCAGACCCCACCTGGGTCTTCATAGCGACCAACAGATCCACCAGATAGCCATATATCTCATCCTGATTCCCAATCTTGGGCAGAAGCACATTGCGGAACACGATGCATACTGTCATAAACCTTCTGAACATCCTTGGACTCACCAATGACTCCACGTCCTCGGATGTACAGGGGTGCAAGCTTCTCCTTGGGCATGGAAGTGGCACGGTCGTGGGGATGGATGCCACCATTCCCGGTCAGACCGGTATCATCATAGCCTAGAGCATTGCAGAAGGCTCTCCAAGGCACCTGAAAGAGCTCATCACGGCACATGAAGGTCAAAGTACGAGCATCATCGGTGCCGAAGTGAACTGTGGCATAGAACTGATGGATAAACTGTGGCATAGAACTGACGGATAACCTTGGGCAGAGACCGACACATCACCGCACACCCCCTTAGTTGTACGACTCTGTAGAGCTATCATCGAGTGCCGAGGGTGATACCGCAATGAGAACGGGAATAATTTTAATTTCACAATATCATTATCCACATCTTTTTTCTTTTGCATATCACACAATTCTACGAAAGTGTTAAGATGGGATGCGGCATCTTCATTAGGACTACCGAAAAATTGATCTTTCATGACAAGATTTAGCAAAGCGGCATTAATATCACAAGTCTCCGCACTAGCGGCGGGAGGGGCAATCGGAGTACTAATAAAATCATTATTATTAGTACTGGAAAAATCACACAATTTTGTATTTTCTTGAGACATCGTGACTACGCAAATAAGATAGCAAGCAAGCAAACAAGCAAACAAGAAAAAGGCAAACGGAAAATATTTTTGTATTTTTGTAAAAACGTTTTAGAAATGGGGGAGATGAAAACGAGAGGCAAACGGCAAATAAAGTAAATGCAAGGAGATGAGATTTTATGCAAAGGTACTTGATAAATGTTGATGATGTCTCCCCGGTAACGGCGCCAGAAATTCTTCCTGCTACTTGTAGTTTGCGCTGGTATTATCCCCGAAGAGGAAGGGATGATGCAGCACAGTAGAGATAAGTATTTCCCTCAGTTATGAAACCAAGGTTATCGAACCAGTAGGAGAATCACACAACACCTCGTTAGCAACACCTGCACACAAACAACAAATCCTTGCACCCAACGCAAATGAGAGGTTGTCAATCTCTCGGCGGTAAATTGCAAGATTAAATTGTATGTGATAGATAGATAGATTGAAACAAAAATACAAAATAAAATAAATAAAAGAAAATGGCAGCAATATTTTTAGGGTTTTAGTAATATGATTTTGATAGACCCGGGGGGCATAGGTTTCACTAGAGACTTCTCTCGAGAAAATAGCATACGGTGGGTAGACAAATTACTGTTGGGCAATTGATAGAAAAGCAAATAATCATGACGATATCCAAGGCAATGATCATGTATATATGCATCACGTCCAATACAAGTAGACCGACTCCTGCCTGCATCTACTACTATTACTCCACACATCGACCGCTATCCAGCATGCATCTAGTGTATTAAGTCCATAAGAACGGAGTAATGCCTTAAGAACGATGACTTGATGTAGACAAGATAAACTCACGTATGAATAAACCCCATCTTTTTACCCTTAGTAGCAACGATACATATGTGTCATGTCCCTTTCTGTCACTGGGATTGAGCACCGCAAGATCGAACCCACTACAAAGCACCTCTTCCCATGGTAAGATAAATCAATCTAGTTGGCCAAACCAAATCAATAGATCGGAGAAGAAATACGAGGCTATAATAATCATGCATAAAAGAGTGCAGCAAAGACTCAAATAATTTCATGGATAATGTGATCATAAACTCACAATTCATCGGATCCCAACAAACACACCGCAAAAAGTGATTACATCGGATAGAACTCCAAGAACATCGAGGAGAACATTGTATTGAAGATCAAAAAGAGAGAAGAAGCCATCTAGCTAATGCCTATGGACCTGAAGGTCTGTGGTACACTACTCACGCATCATCGGAGAGGCAGCAAGGTTGATGTAGAACCCCTCCGTGATCGATTCCCCCTCCGGCAGATCACCGGAGAAGGACCCCAGATGGGATCTCTCTGGAACAGAAACTTGCGGCGACGTAAAAAGTATTTCGTGGACTCTCCTTGAGGGTTTCTTATTTTTTTGGAATTTTTAGTGCTGGAATTAGGTCAAACGGAGCTGGGCGAGCCCCACGAGGTACCAGGGCGCGGCACCCCCCCTGGGGCGCGCCCTGGTGCCTCGGGGCCCACGCCTTCATCTTTTGGCCCTCTCCCGAAGCTTCTAGTGTTTATCTTGTCCAATAAAAAATCTCCAAAAAGTTTCATGGCATTTGGACTTCGTTTGGTATTTATTTTCTGTAAAACAAAAACATGGCAGAAAACAGCAACTAGCACTGGGCACTAGGTTAATAGGTTAGTCTCCAAAAATGATATATAATTGCTGTAAATGATTATAAAAACATCCAAGATTGATATTATAACAGCATGGAACAATCAAAAATTATAGATACGTTGGAGACGTATCAGCATCCTCAAGCTTAATTCATGCTCGTCCTCGAGTAGGTAAATGATAAAAACAGAATTTTTGATGTGGAATGCTGCCTAACATAATCATCTCATATTCTTTTCTTTTATAGCATGGACATTGGACTTGAATGATTCAAAGCAATAGTCTATAATTTGACATGAACATATAAATACTCAAGCATGCTAACAAGCAACCATGTCTTTCAAAATATCAATGCTAAAGAAAGTTATCCCTAGCCCATTATGCTCAATCATTGATCCATTCATGAAACACACTCAAATATTAGCTACATCCAATGCACAAGTATGACAATAGTGCTCTCTAGTTGGTGCTTTTGTAAGAGAAGATAGAGACTCAAATAAAATAAAAATTGCATAAAAGTAAATAGATAGGCCCTTCGCAGAGGGAAGCAGAGATTTGCTAATGTGCCAGAGCTCAAAGCTGAAATTAAAGAGATATTTTTTTTGAGAGGCATGCTTTTCCTGTCAATGAAAACGACCGAGAATTCCCAATATTTTCCATGCTAGACACATCATAAGTGGTTCCCAAACAGAAAGTAAAGTTTATTTCCTTTCCACCATTCTTTCACAATCCATGGCTAGCCGTATCCACGGGTGCCCTCCATACCAACACTTTCCAAGGAATTTCGTTGTTATTAATTTGATTTCATATGGGACTGGGCATCTCTATTACCAACCATCCTCTCGTGCAATGACAAGTGAATAAACACTCATCGTGAGAATAACACACCTAGCATGGAAAATAATGGCCACCCCCTGCCGCTTCATGAGCGGTACGGGCACACAAAACAGAAAATTATTTTGAAAATTAGAGTTGGCACACACAAATTTACTTGGAACGGCATTGAAATACCGCATATAGGTAGATATAGTGGACTCATTTGGCACAACTTGGGTTTAAGAATTTTGGATGCACAAGCAGTATTTCCGCTTAGTACAAATGAAGGCTAGCAAAAGATTGAGAAGCAACCAACCAAAAAACGAAAACGGTCATAAACATGCATTGAACACAACTAACACCGAATAATGCACCATAAGTAGGATATAATTTCATTGCATAACTATTGACTTAACGTGCATGCATAGGGAATCACAAACCTTAACACTAATATTCTTACTAAATCACAATTACTCACTAACATGACTCACATATTATCATTTACGTATCGCAAAACTATTGCAAGGAATCACACTTATCATATCCAATGATCTATATGAAAGTTTTTATTTATATCCCTCTTGAATATTCATCACTTTGGGACCAACTTCATATCTCGTGCAAATTACCGTTACTATCATCAACTCTCAAAAAGATTTAAGTGAAGCATGAGAGTGCAAATATTTCTTCAAAATTTCAATCTTATCAATTCTCAAAATAATATAAGTGAAGCATGAGAATTCATTTCTTCAAAATTTTAATCTTGTCAATTCTCAAAATAATATAAGTGAAGCATGAGAATTCATTTCTTCAAAATTTTAATCAACTCTCAAAATAATATAAGTGAAGCATGAGAGTTTATTTCTTCAAAATTTAGCCACCACCGTGCTCAAAAAGATTTAAGTGAAGCACTAGAGCAACTGCCTAGCTCAAAAAATTTAAGTGAAGCACATAGAGTATTCTAACAAATGATGATAAACGTGTGGCTCTCTCAAGATAGGTGTGTTCAGCAAAGATGATTGTGACAAAATAAAAAGCAAACAAAGCAAAGACTCATATAATACAAGATGCTCCAAGCAAAACTCATATCATGTGACGAATAAAAATATAGCTCCAAGTAAAATTACCGATGGTTGGTAGAAGAAAGAGGGGATGCCTTCCGGGGCATCCCCAAGCTTAGACGCTTGAGTCTTCCTTGAATATTACCTTGGGGTGCCTCGGGCATCCCCAAGCTTAGGCTTTTACTACTCTTTATTCCTTCATCCATCGTGATCTCACCCAAAACTTGAAAACTTCAATCACACAAAACTCAACAAAACCTTCGTGAGATCCGTTAGTATAACAAAATAAATCACTACTATAAGTACTGTTGCAAACCCATTCATATTTTATTTTTGCATTATACCTACTGTACTCTAAATTCACCATGGCTTATACCCCCCGATACAATCCATAGATTCATCAAAACAAGCAAGTAGTGCATCAAAAACAGAACAGTCTGTAGAAATCTGAATTATGGTCATACTTCTGTAACTCCAAAAATTCTGAAAAATTAGGACGACGTGGGAAATTCATATATCAATATTGTGTAAAAAATTCAGGAGGTTCTGGTGCTCCAGTACAGAAACAAAATTCGGGCACTGGACGCAAAACTTTCTGTTTTCCAAACAGCATCAATTATATTATCTTCCAAATCATCCTAAAGGCTTTACTTGGCACAAACACTAATTAAAAACACAAAACACAATCATACCAGTAGCATGACAGTGAAAACACACAATAACAGAATTTTTTTATTTTATTTATTGTGTTGCCTCCCAACGAGCGCTATTGTTTTATGCCCCTAGCTAGGCATAATGCATAATTTCAAGTGTTGTCATCCTTCAAGTTGATTCCATAAGTGGCCCTCATAATTGATTCATATGGTGCTTTAATTCTTTTCCTAGGGAAATGCTCCATACCCTTCTTTAATGGAAACTGAAATTTTATATTCCCTTCTTTCATATCAATAACGGCACCTATAGTTCGTAAGAACGGTCTACCAAGTATTATAGGGCAAGAAGAATTGCATTCAATATCAAGAACAATAAAATCAACAGGCACATAGTTCCTATTTGCAAGAATAAGAACATCATTAATTCTACCCAAAGGCTTTTTAATAGTAGAATCCGCCAAGTGCAAATTAAGAGAACATTCATCTATATCGGTGAGACCTTGCACATCACATAAAGATTCTGGAATTGTGGAAATGCTAGAACCCAAATCACATAAAGCATTGCACTCATAATTTTTAATTTTAACTTTGATGGTGGGTTCCTATTCATCATATAATTTTCTAGGAATTGAAATCTCTAGTTCTAGCTTTTCTTCTAACGCTTTCATCATTGCTTCTACGATGTGTTTAGTAAAAGCCTTGTTTTGCTCATAAGCGTTGGGTGAATTTAACATGGATTGTAACAAAGAAATGCACTCAATCAAAGAACAATTATAATAATTAAAATCTTTGTAATCCAAGAGAGTGGGCACATCGCTATTTAAAGTTTTTACCTCTCCAAACCCACTTTTAGCAATTTTCTTATCAAGATTTTCACCCTCCGAATTATGGGGACACTCTTTAGCTAAAGTTGAATCTTCTTCAGTCCCCTTTTCATCAAGTTTTATATTGCTAAACAAAGAATCAATAGATGAAACACCAATCATTTTAATATCCTCATCATTACTATGATAAAAACCGGGAGGAATCGCTTTTTCTAAAAATTCGCGTTTAGCTTTTAGCATAGCGGTTCTTTTCTTACTCTCATCCATGGAGACATATAAAGCTTTAATTGATTCACTAATATCAATTTTGGGTGGCAAAATTTTAGTCTTTAGATTTTCCACATCATGAATAATTCTATCAACGCTCCTAGACATATCATCAATTTTACTCAATTTGTCTTCTATCGTAATGTTGAAAATTTTTGGAGCATTAATAAATTCTTTAATATTACTTTCAAGATCAGAGGGCATCCTATTATTACTGTAAGAATTACCATAAGGATTGCCATAATTATTAGAGGAATTTCCAGGAAACGGTCTAGCATTGAAATTACCTCTATAAGCATTATTATTAAAATTGTTTCGTGAGACAAAATTCACATCTACGGGATCATTATTTTGCTCAATCAAAGTGGACAAAGTCACATCATTAGGATCAATAGGAGCATTTTTGCTAGCAACCAATTTCATCAGCGCATCAACTTTATCACTCAAAGTATTAATTTCTTCAATAGAATTCACCTTTTTACTAGTAGGAGTTCTTTCAGTATGCCATTGTGAATAATTTGCCATAATATTATCAAGCAATTTAGTAGCTTCACCCAAATTAATTTCCATAAAAGTACCACCCGCGGCAGAATCTAAAAGATTTCTAGAAACAAAATTCAATCCCGCATAATTTTTTTGTATGATCATCCATAAATTTAAACCATGAGTAGGGCAATTTCTTATCATTAATTTCATCCTCTCCCAAGATTGGGCAACATGTTCATGATCAAGTTGCTTAAAATTCATAATTTGATTTCTAAGAGAAATAATTTTCGCGGGAGGAAAATACTTAGTAATAAAAGCATCTTTACACCTATCCCAAGAATCGATACTATTTCGTGGTAAAGATGAAAACCAAATTTTTGCACGATCCCGCAATGAGAATGGGAATAATTTTAATTTCACAATATCATTATCCACATCTTTTTTCTTTTGCATATCACACAATTCTACGAAAGTGTTAAGATGGGATGCGGCATCTTCATTAGGACTACCGGAAAATTGATCTTTCATGACAAGATTTAGCAAAGCGGCATTAATATCACAAGTCTCCGCACTAGCGGCGGGAGGGGCAATCGGAGAACTAATAAAATCATTATTATTAGTATTGGAAAAATCACACAATTTTGTATTTTCTTGAGACATCGTGACTATGCAAACAAGATAGCAAGCAAGCAAACAAGCAAACAAGAAAAAGGCAAACGGAAAATATTTTGTATTTTTGTAAAAACGTTTTAGAAGTGGGGGAGATGAAAATGAGAGGCAAACAGCAAATAAAGTAAATGCAAGGAGATGAGATTTTATGCAAAGGTACTTGATAGATGTTGATGATGTCTCCCCGGCAACGGCGCCATAAATTCTTCCTGCTACTTGTAGTTTGCGTTGGTATTATCCCCGAAGAGGAAGGGATGATGCAGCATAGTAGAGATAAGTATTTCCCTCAGTTATGAAACCAAGGTTATTGAACCAGTAGGAGAATCACACAACACCTCGTTAGCAGCACCTGCACACAAACAACAAATCCTTGCACCCAACGCAAACGAGAGGTTGTCAATCTCTCGGCGGTAAATTGCAAGATTAAATTGTATGTGATAGATAGATAGATTGAAACAAAAATACAAAATAAAATAAATAAAAGAAAATGGCAGCAATATTTTTAGGGTTTTAGTAATATGATTTTGATAGACCCGGGGGCCATAGGTTTCACTAGAGGCTTCTCTCGAGAAAATAGCATACGGTGGGTAGACAAATTACTGTTGGGCAATTAATAGAAAAGCAAATAATCATGACGATATCCAAGGCAATGATCATGTATATAGGCATCACGTCCAATACAAGTAGACCGACTCCTGCCTGCATCTACTACTATTACTCCACACATCGACCGCTATCCAGCATGCATCTAGTGTATTAAGTCCATAAGAACGGAGTAATGCCTTAAGAACGATGACATGATGTAGACAAGATAAACTCACGTATGAATAAATCCTATCTTTTTACCCTTAGTAGCAACGATACATACGTGTCATGTCCCTTTCTGTCACTGGGATTGAGCACCGCAAGATCGAACCCACTACAAAGCACCTCTTCCCATGGCAAGATAAATCAATCTAGTTGGCCAAACCAAATCAATAGATCGGAGAAGAAATACGAGGCTATAATAATCATGCATTAAAGAGTGTAGCAAAGACTCAAATAATTTCATGGATAATCTGATCATAAACTCACAATTCATCGGATCCCAACAAACACACCGCAAAAAGTGATTACATCGGATAGAACTCCAAGAACATCGAGGAGAACATTGTATTGAAGATCAAAAAGAGAGAAGAAGCCATCTAGCTAATGTGTATGGACCTGAAGGTCTGTGGTAAACTACTCACGCATCATCGAAGAGGCAGCAAGGTTGATGTAGAACCCCTCCGTGATCGATTCCCCCTCCGGCAGATCACCGGAGAAGGACCCCAGATGGGATCTCTCTGGAACAGAAACTTGCGGTGGCGTAAGAAGTATTTCGTGGACTCTCCTTGAGGGTTTCTGATTTTTCTGGAATTTATAGTGCTGGAATTAGGTCAAACGGAGCTGGGTGGGCCCCACGAGGTACCAGGGCGCGACACCCCCCTGGGGCGCGCCCTGGTGCCTCGTGGCCCACTCCTTCATCTTCTGGCCCTCTCCCGAAGCTTCTAGTGTTTATCTTGTCCAATAAAAAATCTCCAAAAAGTTTCGTGGCATTTGGACTTCGTTTGGTATTGATTTTCTGTAAAACAAAAACAGGGCAGAAAACTGCAACTGGCACTGGGCACTATGTTAATAGGTTAGTCTCCAAAAATGATATATAATTGCTGTAAATGATTATAAAAACATCCAAGATTGATATTATAACAGCATGGAACAATCAAAAATTATAGATACGTTGGAGACGTATTAGGAATCTCTAGGCTTTGCTACTACATGCTTGTTACTTTATGGTATGCTACTAATCTGCACTCTTTTAATGCTGCAAGACGCTGAAGATGCTAGTCTTCGATTGGCTAGGCCTTTCTCCCTATTCTGGCATTTCTGTAGTCCAGTCCACATATACAGCCTTCCTTTGATAATGATGCATAGTTAGACTAGTTCTAATGTAAGTCTTGCTGAGTACTTTGTATGAGTATTCACGGTTGCTTTGCTTCCCCTTTTTCCCTCTATACCCGTTTGCTGCTATCAAATGGCGGAGCCCCGGAGCCAGCTGCCCCAACCAACGACTACTACTACCCCTCCGGTGGAGCCTACTACTACGTGGAGACCGACGGCCAGGAGTAGTTTAGGAGGCTCCCAGGCAAGAGGCCTTGCCTCTTTCGATCAGAGCCGTTGTTTGTTTTGGCCTTCTTAAGGCAACCTTGTCTAATTATGTCTGTACTCAGATACTAATGCTTCCGCTGATGCTTGTGTAACTCGAGCTTATGTATTCGAGCCCTCAAGGCCCCTGGCTTGTAATATAAAGCTTGTATTTATTTTATTTTGTGTCTAGAGTTGTGTTGTGATATCTTCCCGTGAGTCCCTGGGCTTGATCGTGCGCATTTGCGTGTATGATTAGTGCACGGTCGGGCCGGGGGCGTCACAACAACACTCTTGCAACAAACATTATGCAAATGGGCTAGAGTGTATAAAACTCTAAAATGAATTATGAAAGTAAATACAGAGGTAATGTATTATTATCAATATTCATAACATATGTCTCATTCACAATGAAAGTATGGCCCTTATGTTGTTCATAACACCGAACATCAAAAGTTCTCTTATGAACAACCTTCTTGCAAGATACCTTATGCAATGGGCTAGAGTGTATGAAACTCTAAAAATGAATTATGAAAATAAATACATAGGTAATACACCAATGGAAGGTATAGTAACATTTACTATGTTCCCAGCGCGTATCTAAACCTCACTCCGGCAAGTCTTTTAGGCCGTAGTAGTTCTTGCATCGAGTCGCAACAGAATGCAATCAAGCGGGTATCTCTGTAATCAACTCACAATACCCAAGAATCAGTGATTAACATGTTTAATCATAATTCCCAAGAATTATATCTTTGACCAGCCTTCTATACATCAATAACTTGTATGACATTCATACATGAGCTGGATATTCCAGTCTTCTCTCTTTTTGCCTTTATACTTCTAACAGTTTAACTTTCAATATTTCTCCTACTCTCAGAAGAAGCACCCAACTTTAAGAGTGGCGTTAGCCCCGGATTTCCTAGGCGTGTAAGTCACACTAACACCCTTTGGACATTTCCTTTCTCTTTAAGTTGTTGTTTTATTCACCTTCATTTCATGACAGACGTTCTTCTGGATTCCTCTCTCTTCAGTCTAATGCATAGTAAACACATTACTAATAATTTGCAAAACAAACATTGCTTTGGATATCCCATATCTTTTAGCCTTTGTTTGTATCTGAAACTAATTTTCAGTTCCATGAATATCAAATAGCTATCCCAAACTTTTGACGTTCGGGTCTCATGGAAACAAACATATTGCACTTGACTGTAACGGAATTCTAGCTTTTGGATCAAAGGACGAGAGTCACATCATCCATAGCATTAGCGGGAGGATACCGAAAGAATGCGATAGGACAAAGTCCTTCTCGGCACTCTTGAGGACAATCCTCACATTACGTTACCAATCGTAAAGATTTAACCAGATATATAATAGCTATTCAATTTTAATAGGGAAGGTGGAAATGCGAGCCATTATTCTACAACTATTATGCAAATTACACTTGGACTATGTTCATAATTAATTGCACTGAGAATTAAACAAGTTAATTCTATAGTGCGCTCCCACTCAAATTAATATCTCTCATAATTGATTGTGAGTGATACAAGACCCTTGAAATTCAACGCCAAGGATGTATCCATCTCAAGTGACGAGAATTGCAATCGATAGGCCAACTTGCCAATCACATCTCTATGTGACTCTTGTTCATCTTTCGATGGGCGTGTTCCGAGCTCAGGACGATCCTTCGGAACGTCAAGATAACCAAGTGATCTCGCTGCGAGGTCTCAACTCACCCGCCTCACACTTCTCTAATCGTTCGTACCCATGTATCCATGTGATACCCCAAAGAGATAGGTGCCGTGACGGTCCTACACTTGGGAGAACACTAACTACTTGATATTTTTGTGAGAGATCACCCTAATAAACGCGACTACCGCGCAATCAAGAAGGGTGCATCATAAGGGATAAACATCTCAGGCAATTCATAATAGCATGATATGATATAGCCCTTTCTGACGGAGAAGTCTTTAATTTTTTCGTCTTCAGCATTTGCGTCGGTGTTCACCTTCGCGAAGATTGCCAACACTTTGTCGATGCACCAGATAATATTGCTATCTCTATAGCTAATAAAATAAGTGCATTACTTAAGGTTGACACGCAGGTCATTAAAGTGACAATCATATGGCTCCAGCCATCATGCCGAATCATGACACGCAGGTCATGTTAATTTACATTGTATAGTCATCTCATACATAATCAAATTAATATGAGAACTGCTATACCACATCACATGCACATCCTGCAAAACCAAGTTAGACGCCTCTAATCAGTTTATACAAGATTTTAATTTACGTGGCTTCTAAGGTTTCGAAACAAACCGAAGCTACCTACGTCCATCATCAAGTATGATTATTCAAGTCGCTAGATTAACTTTACGGGGTGTATGAAACACGAGATAATAAAATCTCGAGCCCCATACTGAACTTCGTCATACGCATGACCCCCGTGTAGATCATATCTGCATTGTCCTTTTGTCTGCGAAATTTCATCTTTCTTTTAACTATGGTGGAATTCAATGAACTGTTAGCACTTCGTTAATCAATCAGGATCGCGGATTGTCAGAACTTTGAAACTCCACCATGCCGTTATCAAGATCAGAAATATGCAAATTTCAGGGAAGCAACAAGAACATCGGGTAACAGATTTCATCTGCTATCCGCACAAATAATTTTCAATAAAAGAACTCATCTACTACAAATTATATTGTGCAACACCCATACATCTCTATGTATTCTAGATCGTAACCTGCATCTACGCATAGCACGGCTCATGATGCCACTGTAGGGGAACGCGATAGAAAACAAATTTTTTTGGTACAGCGAGCACGCCCAGGACCACTATGGAGACTGCATACAGGGTTTGATCTGATCATTACCGACTCATAGCGCAGCGAAACTAGAGTCGATGTAGATCGTCGGTGCAGATCCCCGCAGCTAGGATTTACAACCTCCCAACCGCGAGGATGTACTCCCTCGTCGGACAGCCCTTCGGGAGGCAGTCGGACAGTCCCCCGGATGATGTCACGGACAGCCCTTCGGGAGGACCCTCGAAGCTCGAACGGTAACTCGGACAACCCTTAGGGAGGTACTCTCGAACAGCCCCTCGGGAAAAATATCGAACCTACGACCTCTCTACGGGGTTGCACACATACGGTGTCATCTATCCGGCAGGGCTTCGCCGTTCAGAACTAGTTCCCACCGGAACCCAAACAGCCTTTCGGCTCTACGAAACTATTTCGCGGGGAGGGAGAGAAGAAGCCAGATCATTGCATGGCATTGTGTATGTGAGAAAGAGTGAGGGTGGAGAGTGCCTCTCCACCTCTATTTATAGGAAATCCCAAGGGGTAGGGTGGAACTCAAAATACCCAGAAAAACCCGTCATATGGATTTTCCAAAGGGGCAAAATGGGAAGGCTAGAGGAGCTTCGTGGAGGAGCTCCTCCTTGGCCGGCCACCTTGAGTGGCCCCCCCCATGAGGGGCTCTCATCCATCCATGTCATCCCCAAGATATTTTGGAGCAAAGCCCAAAAAGGTGGCTTTCCAAAAAAGTAACCATAAAGTGATTTTCACTATTCACGGAAACATTTTTCCACGACCGTTAAATCCGAAAATATTTCTGTGGGTCTTAGAACATTTCCAGTACCCACTAAATTTTTTTTGGACGCGTTCCAAAACAATTCCGGATTAGTGATTTTCATCTGCGAAAAGCAACCAAAGCGGTTCCAGCAGCTCCCGAACATTTCCGGGTTTTTTCTCCGGAAAAATCCTAGAAGTTCCCAGAACAATTCTGGCACCCTCCAAGAATTTTCAGGCGTGTGCCGAAACCAATTTGACTTAATGGTATACCCCGAAACAACTTTTCAGTTTTACCGAAACTCTTCCGGTGTTCTCTCTCCGGAACTCTTCCGTTGTCTCCGAAACTTTTTCGGTGACTTTCTCTCAGACTCCCTGTCTAGCATTCAACAGATAGATGACCCTTAAGCGTGTGACCCTATAGGTTCGGTGAAGTATAGACATGACCGGAACACTTTCCGATCAATGATCAACATCGGAGCCGTGGACACCCATATTGACCCCTATACCCACACGAATAAATATTCGAGTGAACCTCCAGTTGCCGTGTGCTATTCCTGTTGCTTCGCGATATGTTACAAATACCCGAGGTGAGATTTATCGGCATCCCCGTGAATCAACAACTTGTCCACTATGCCAGTTACCTCGTGAGGGTGTCCCGGACTAGGGGGTACTCGGGCTGCCGGCCTATCTCTCATGGGCCGGACTGGTGGGCCGCTCTCTACACGTCGATGGAAGGCTGGATTGGGGACGACCCCGTATGAAAGAAGGAAATCTTTGAATTCTTGGCGTCTCCTCCAAGGAATAGATGGCATAAGTGGCATGTTATCCTTGATGGTAACCGACCATATGTAACCCTAGGGCCCCCCTGGTGTCTATATAAACCAGGAGGTTTAGTCCGTAGGGGAGAGACTCATAATCTAGGGTTTAGCCCATCTGATCTCGAGGTAGATCAACTCTGTAACCTTCATACAATCACATCAATACAATCAAGCAGGACGTAGGGTTTTACCTCCTCGAGAGGGCCCGAACCTGGGTAAATCGCTGTCCCTACGCTCCCTGTTACCATCAACTCCTTGACCCATAGTTCGGACCCCCTACCCGAGATCTGCCGGTTTTTGTACCGACATTGGTGCTTTCATTGAGAGTTCCGCCGTGGGACATCAAGGATCAATGGCTCGCCTAATCATCAGCAACAGCGCTAGCCGCAGGGACACTTTTGTTCCCGGCCAGCTCTTCGCGTTCGGAAGCGTCGTGCTACACGCCGATCCGGCCGGTCACCTTGGCCGGGTCGACAGCTTCACCCCCGACCAGGAGATCAGGTTTAAAAGCTTAGAATTCGTCGTCGACTCCCGGGGAGATCTTATCCTCACGGGGTCCTCAGCTTCGCCTGACGGACCCACGAATCCTGAAGCGCCGGCTTCGAATACGGCCAACCCCGCCGCCGAGACGGCAGCCGCTGCAGATTCAACCTTGAGCCCGGATCTGACCTCCGTGCTCGGTTGTCGAACTCCAGCCTCGGCAGAACGTAACTTCGGGACAAATTCTGACACCCCCGTCATGGCCATACTGCGGGTCGACCCCGCAAATTACCCGAACCTGGAATCAACCGATCTCTCGTCATTAAACGGGATACTAGATCGGATCCAAGCTCTGGGAATCGCCGATGGCCAGTCCTCGGTATACGATCAGATCGGGCTTAAAACCGACGACAGGGAAATTTATACCCCCGCCACTACTCACTTGGTCGCCACTATCGAAGGCCCCTCAGAGGCCTCACCCGTTACCTCCGAACCAAAAACGCATGAGGTGCGGGTTTTCGACCAACAGGCTTCGCCTTCCAGCTCGGCAGCCAAATTCCGCTCCGGAGAGGGTTTAGAGCTGGAGTCCGGCTCAACATGCAAGTCTGGATCCGCTCACCCGTGCCTGGTCAATTTTCCAGGTCTCGGCGAACCGGATTCCACGACAATCCAGGACGCGGCCCCCAAAACTCCGGACTCACACTCCGTTGGGATCAAGTTTTTTATCCCGCCCACCCCCACATTGAGTATTGTCCGGATAACACAGGACGTCCCGACATATGGGACCTGATGTACGTTAAGCAGCAGCCCGGAGAGACAGTCCGACACTTCTGGGCCAGGTTCCTTATCATCAAAACTAAGATGACGGACGGCTGCGACAAGGACATTCTAGAGATCTTCCGGCAAAACTGCAGAGACGAGGGCGTCTTAAACGCCCTCGCCCGCCGCCACATCCAAAATTTCTCTGATTTATCGGACCTGGTGTCCAAATATTGCGCCATGGAGTACGCTTGGCAGGCCCAGCTTGAGCAAAGGGAGTCAACCTGCACAGAGGAACTAAACCGAGCTTGGGCGAAACACGCGCTCCCTCACCGGACACGCCACTATGAGCCGTCCGAGAAAAAGATGAAACCCCTGACGAGGTCCAGAACGGTCCTTGACGGAATACTAGATAAACCATGCCCCATACACTCTACAAATCCAACCCACAGCCTTCGAGCTTGCTGGGTGGTCAGGCAAGTCGCCAAGAGCGGCGAGGCCATTCTCGGAGGCCCGCACTCCACTAAAAGTCCAGTTATGCCCCTTGACGACGACACCGAAAACTTAACAATCTACGAGACTTACTCTTCGAAGAGTCAGAGGAAGAGAGCCCTTCGAGAGCTCGCCCAAATTCACCACGTGGCAGAGACAGACTCTTGGACAGATACACCCATCACTTTTAGTGAACAAGACCAGCCGAGATCCTGTCCTACTCGAGCCGCTGCCGCCCTTGTCCTTGACCCCATAGTGGATGGATTCCGACTACAAAAGGTGTTGATGGACGGTGGCAGCGGGCTCAACCTCATCTACGAGGATACCTTGGATAAAATGCAGTTCGACAGATCCCGCATAGAGCAAAGTCACACTACCTTTCGAGGGATTATCCCCGGAAAGGAGGCGCGTGCCAGTGGCCGCGCGACTCTTGATGTGGTCTTCGGAACTCCCGAGAACTACCGGTCCGAAGAACTGCTTTTCCACATCGTGCCCTTCCGCAGCGGGTATCATGCCTTACTAGGGCGCGATGCCTTCGCACGATTCCATGCTGTGCCACATTACGGGTACATGAAGCTTAAAATGCCAGGGCCAAACAGTATAATCACGGTAATAAGTGATCCGGACAGAGCCCTGCGAGCCGAGAATAAGACGGCATCGCTCGCCCTCGAAGCGTTGTCCGAAACCCTCGCGGCCGAAGAATTAACCGCGCTCCGCTCAACGGTGGACAAGGACGATGTCATCCTTGATAAAAGGAAAAAATCCACGTCCTTTAAACCAGCAGATGAAATCATTAAATTCCAAGTGCACCCAACAGATCCCAACAAGACGGCGTCCATCGGAGCCCAGCTGGACCCCGCGGTTGATGAAGAATTGCGCCAATTTCTACGCGCAAACTGGGATATCTTCGCCTGGCACCCTTCAGACATGTCAGGGATCCCGCGTAGATTAGCCGAGCACAGCCCGAACATAATCAAAGGTTTCAAGCCAGTTAAACAGACTCTCCGTCGGTTTTCCGAACCCAAGCGTCAAGCCATGGGTGAGGAACTGGCCAAGTTGCTCGAAGCCGGATTCATCCGGGACATCAAACATCCCGAGTGGTTGGCCAACCTGGTCATGGTGCCGAAGAAGGATAAGTCCTGGCGATTGTGCGTCGACTTCAAGGATTTGAACAAAGCCTGCCCTAAGGATCCTTTCCCCTTGCCCCGCATCGACCAGATCATTGATGCCACCGCCGGGCACGACTCGCTATGTTTCCTTGACGCTTACTCCGGATACCATCAAATCAAAATGAAGGAGTCCGACCAGGCGGCCACCGCATTCATCACTCCCTATGGACCATTCTGCTTCAACACAATGCCCTTCGGTTTAAAGAACGCAGGGGCCACATACCAGCGCATGATCCAAACGTGTCTGGAGAAACAAATCGGCAAAACAGTCGAAGCTTATGTGGACGATGTGGTTATCAAAACCAAACACGTCAGCCAGCTGGTGGACGATCTCCGGCAAACCTTTGACAATCTTCGGACTTTCGATATACGGCTTAATCCGGAAAAGTGTGTCTTCGGAGTGCCGGCCGGCAAGCTGCTCGGCTTAGGAATAGAGGCCAACCCAGCGAAAATCCGGGCACTGTCCGAGTTGGCTATCCCCACTGAGCTCAAACACGTCCAGAAACTGGCCGGTACTGTTGCAACCCTAAGCCGCTTCATCTCGCGCCTCGGCGAAAAGGCCCTGCCGCTATATAAATTGCTCAAACGGACGAAGAACTTCGAATGGTCTAGCGAAGCGGCGGCGGTACTCGAAGAAATAAAAACTCTACTGGCCAGCAACCCGATTTTGACGGCACCCAGCCCGGCTGAGCCAATGCTGCTATATATCTCGGCGACGAATCAGGTGGTCAGTGCGGTTCTCGTTGTCGAACGAGAGGCCGAGGGTCACAAGTTCCAGGTACAGAAACCTATGTACTATGTATCCGAAGTGCTTACCCCGTGTAAAACAAGGTACCCGCATTACCAGAAGATCGCCTACGCAGTTTTCATGGCATCCCGAAAACTCCGCCGTTACTTCCAGGAGTGCTCGGTTACGGTAGCATCCGAAGTACCATTGAATGACATAATCAACAATCGTGACGCCACAGGGCGCATAGCCAAATGGGCTATAGAACTTCTCCCCTTCGAAATCATCTATCGACCACGCCGAGCTATTAAATCTCAAGTTTTGGCTGATTTCGTGGCGGAATGGACGGAAGCCGAACTCCCTAGGGAGTACGGCACACACTCACATTGGACGATGTACTTCGACGGCTCCAAAATGCTCGCCGAACTGGGGGCTGGAGTGGTCCTCACATCCCCCACTGGCGACAATATTCGGTACATACTCCAGATCATGTACACCGACTCCAACAACGCAGCCGAATACGAGGCTCTGCTGCACGGACTTCGGATGGCAGTGTCAATGGGCATACAGCGGCTCGAGGTACGGGGAGATTCTAATCTTGCCATCTCTCAAGTTAACGGCCAATTCGACGCAAAAGACCCAAAAATGACAGCATACCGCAACGCCGTCCTGAAGATCTCCGCCCGCTTCGAAGGACTGGAGTTTCACCATATACCTCGTGACAGCAATCAAGCTGCGGATATCCTGGCTCGAATGGGCGCTAAGCGCGACCCCGTCCCCGAGAACACCTTCTTGGAACGACTTTTCAAGCCGTCCGTGGTGTGGCAGGAGAACGCCCAGGGCTCGGACACCAATACCCCAGGAGGGTTCGTCCCTCCACCTATTGAACCAGATAATGGAATTATCGGGTGCTCGGCCATCGCAATGACAACTTCGGCTCACGAAGTCATGGCGGTAATCGCGCCATGGACCGAGCCTTTCCTCGCCTACCTCCTCCGCCAAGAATTACCGGCTGACCAGACTGAGGCCAGGTGTATCCTTCGACGATCTAAAGCCTATAAAGTCCACGAGGGAGAGCTATATAAGAAAAGTACTACTGGCGTCCTCCAGAGATGTATGTCCGAAGAGGAGGGAAGGCAGCTTCTGGCCGAGATCCACGCTGGCATGGGCGGTCACCACGCGGCAGCTCAGGCCCTGGTCAGCAAGGCTTTCCGAGCAGGGTTCTTTTGGCCCACTGCCCGAAAAGACGCCCAGACATTGGTCCAACATTGCGTTGGATGCCAGCTCTTTGCAAATCAGAGTCATATGCCCCCCACGGCCCTTCGGACGATCCCAATTACTTGGCCTTTCGCGGTCTGGGGGCTGGATATGGTTGGACCACTTAAAGGGGAGACCAAGAAAAAGAAATATCTACTCGTCATGGTAGATAAATTCACTAAATGGATCGAGGCAAAGCCGGTCACTTCAGCCAAGTCTAAGCCGGTCATCGACTTTATATCCGGCGTCGTACACCGCTATGGTGTTCCCCACAGCATAATAACGAACAACGGATCCAACATTACCGCCCAGGAAGTCAAAGATTGGTGCCTAATTTAGGCATTAAGCTCGACTACGCCTCGGTGTATAACCCACAGTCTAATGGACAGGTCGAGAGAGCGAACGGCCTGATCTTGAGCGGCATTAAGCCTCGTTTGGTCCGATCTTTGAAAGACTCCGACTGCCATTGGGTTGAGGAGCTCGACTCCGTACTGTGGGGCCTACGCACCACTCCTAATCGATCCACGGGCTACACACCATTCTTCATGGTATATGGGGCAGAAGCCGTCCTCCCCTGCGACCTTATTCACGACGCCCCTCGGGTGCGTATGTACGAAGAAAAGGAGGCCGAGCTGGATCGGCAAGATGACCTGGACGCCTTGGAAGGCGAGCGCGACATAGCTCGGGCTCGTTCTGCTTTTTATCAGTAGCAGGCCAGACACTATCAGAGCAGGGAAGTACGGGCGAAGGCCTACAATGTTGGCGATTTAGTCTTGCGCCTCCCGGAGAAGCAGAAGCATAAGCTGGCGCCCAAATGGGAGGGGCCCTTCATAATCGACCAAGTACTCACGGGCGGGGCGTACCGCCTCTGCAACCCGACGGACGATCGCCTCGAACCCAACCCATGGAATGCAGCTCGGCTGCGACGTTTCTACGGCCAGTCCCGCAAACTTACCTTGTTCGATTTATCCTTTTCGGATCTTCATCTTTCTAGTCAATAGTCTCTCCCGGGTTGTGTTCGGAAATGCCGAATTACGTTAAATTCTTCTTCGGCAAACATCTTTGAATGTACCACACTTTGTTACCTGGGGGCTTCTTTTACGAAGCTCATCAAATTTCATTTATGCAATCATCCATTTTTTACGTGTTTGCAACCTTCCTGCGTCGTTCTCAAGCCACTATATGCATCAACTTGACTTAAGATTTGGCCAAGCTGGGTTGCCTCGCTCCTGTGTTTACCCCCTACGTTCCCGATTGTTCGGCTAGGGAGTAAAGGGAGCACCTCTGCAATTGTTACGTCTGGATTTCCCGGGTACGTACCTCAGACGGGTGAAGCCGAAAGCTAGCGTCTTAAGACAACAAGTTGGTCGGCCACGGGGGGAAGTGAAAATAATTGATACCTATCACCAAGTTTCTGGGGTATTTTCCCGAAGTAACCGTCCCCGTCTAAATTCGGGTACTCGGTTATCCATCCACGGATAACGTGGTCACCCGACGAAAGGAACCCATAGCTGAACTATTTTCGTCGGAAGATGTTTCTTACGTTAATCAGTAATATAACATAACTCCCCGAGCACGTTTTTGTCTGTTTGCACCAAATGGCCGGATTGCCTGGTTTTCCGAAGTATCTTTCCGATGTTCTCGGATTACATAGTAGGAAAACACTCCTTGGCTTCTGGTCGAGGAGGCGGAAGCCGATGGCCGGTTAAGACAACATTATTTATGCACGGTTTGGAGACTATCCGATGTAAAGTACATAGGTACATAGAATCGACCTATCAATCTTGATCTAGACCATCTATTATGGTCTCCAGAGCACAATCTGCTTGGGACAGCCGAGCCGCGGGCATAACCTGGTCATATACCAGATGCACGGGCACTTCCTGCCCATCTGGCCCTACCGGCCCAACTCTCGCTAAATGCTCCGGTTCCAACCTGGTGAATCGGGTCTTGATCATCGCCCACGCTTCCCGTGCTCCTTCACGACAAGATGACATCTTCCATAACTCAAAGCGGCGCCGAGCTCCTTTGAAGCGACTCGCGAGTTCGGCCATCCCTTCCGGAGCCACTTCGCCAGGCCACAGTGCTTTGAACATGCTCTTCATGGCTCTCCGGGCCCGCTCATGTACGGCGAATAGCTCCTTCAGCAGGTCCCGCCCGAAGGAACCGGTTTCCTCTTCGGGACGCCCGGTCAGCAGAACTACAATAAGACGTGGCATTGTTCATCTAGCTACCGTATACGTTCGGTTATTGAACGGGCGACTTAGATTGCACTTACCGAACATGCCTGTTTTCAGTCTTTGATTCTCCTCTTGGGTTACAGTCAGTTGAGCTTTTAAGCTTTTGATTTCTTGGACCTGTTGTTCGCCTTCCGCCTTAAGCTTATCCCTCTCCTCATGACTTCGGGACAGCACCCGGTAGCCAGCCTCTTGTTGTGACTCCGCATACCTTTGGGCTTTCCTGGCCATATCCAGGTCCTTCTGTAACTGATTTATCATCTCGGCTGCTATGGAAACATTTTTCATTAGTGGAGATGTTCCACCCCATTTTCTCTTTAATGAACTTTAAATTCAGCACTTACCATGTGCCTCTCTGGTGAATGTTTTCACCCCCTCTAGCTCGGTTTCCACAGACTTTAACTCTGTTTGAGCCAGCTTGAGGTCCTCGGATAGCTTTTTGTTCTGCTCCCGAACAGTCTGCACAAATAGCAGGGCAGCATGGATATCAGACCCTTAATTCGGCCATCCCG
Organism: Elymus sibiricus; assembly: GCA_039707655.1. NCBI lineage: Eukaryota > Viridiplantae > Streptophyta > Magnoliopsida > Poales > Poaceae > Elymus > Elymus sibiricus. Next base: position 355,751,575 of record CM077676.1, on the reverse strand, counting down.
CCCAAATTAAGGCTCGGGGGCTACTGGGTTAGGTACTAGTTGTCAAAACTATTACTATACCTGCATATTCGTAGACATGAGCCTCACTGCGCCTTCAAGTCCCATTCGGGCGGCACCGAGGTATGCATCTACCGAGCTAAGAGCATTGACCTCCTGATTAGACAACGCAGTTTGCCGAAGTGATGCCTTGCGCCGCCGATGATTCATCACACTTTCAACTTCGGAATTAGTAACCGAGACGTCTCCCGAGTCCTCGGGATTTTGGTCCTCGACAGTGGCTCCCGGAGTAACTCCGGTTACATCTGGCGACCTCGGATTTGAGTCACCCCTTGGCACCTTCTCAACATCCTCGGCCGCGCGCGGTTCCACACATCGTCTATCGAACACCATGGAACAAATTATTGGCATATGCGGTGGATGTTGACGATAGAGGCCATAACAATACAGTGAATACATTACCTCTTCGGGCGGGGCGCCGATGATGTAGCTCCCGTTGGGGTCACACGTGGGGTCACCCCATGACTACTTGTCGTCGGAGCCGCTGGTGCCGCCTTTGCGGCTGTTCGGCGCGTCGTGCGGCGGCCCTTGGGAGTAGGTGTCAGTGTGTTCGGGCCTGCAGCGGCTGAGCGTTTCTTTCAAGAGGAAGCCCATTGGCCACTTACCACGGAGGAGGGAAGCGCCCCGGGATGATCGGCTAACAGGGCCACCTTGGAGCCATCAAGGCTCTCCTGGTAGAAGACCCCGTCCTCGAAATTAATGGATGTTTCAGGGTCGTCATGGAACCCAGGATCGTCATCGCAAGAGTAATTCTCCGGTTGAGGAGCCGGGCAACTCACCGTTTTGATCCATCGCCTCCAACTTTGTTCGGACAAGATGAAAATCCGATTATGAAAAGTCTGGGGTAATATCCGAACTAAAAAGAGTGGTCGAACTCACCATTTCGATGGGATCATACATCGAGAAGCCTTTCTTGAGCTTTAGTCGAGCGAACTCTGGCTCTTCCCCCTTAAACAAACCGGCTAGTATGGCGGCTATCGCCGCCTGATTGGCGGGCCCCTTCTTGGTGTACCGGGCAGCGTCGTCCTCCCCATTGTAGTTCCATAGCGGATGAATTCTCTGTTGGAGAGGCTGGACACATCGAGCAATGGCTATTGCCATCACATCAACGATGGTTAGTCCGTTATGAGCTAACCACCTCACTTGAGCAGCCAGACGAGCTACTTCGGCACTTTCCTCTTGAGAAGGACTCTTCGGGCGCCAGTTGAACCGCTTCGTTGGAGAAGCCAATGAAAATTCCGGTAGACCCCTTCGAACTGGATCGAATAAAGGGACGTCTTCGATATAAAACCATTCCGAAGTCCACTCTTCGGCATCCTTCTTCGGAGTCCCAACGGGGTATCCGGTCCCGGCAATGCGCCATACTTCGGCTCCGCCGACCTCGTAGATGACCCCTTCCCGGGTGCGGGGGACTAGGCAGAAGAATTTCCTCCACAACTCAAAGTGCGCCTCGTAGCCCACGAACATCTCGCATAAAGCGACGAAGCCCGAAATATGGAGGATCGATCCGGGGGTGAAGTGGTGGAGCTGAATCCCGTAGAACTCTAGTAAACCCCTCAAGAAGGGATGAATGGGAAAACCCAGGCCTCGTAGCACAAAGGGCACGAAGCAAACTCTCTCCTCCCCGTGAGGGGAAGGGAAATTCTCCGCAAGGGCCTTTCCGTCTGCGGAAGTTAATCCGGGGTGGGTGGATGTGAGATCTGAGGCGGGCAGATACCCCTGCGCCTCAAGCCTACGTAGTCGCATACAAGATACGGAGCATCCCGCCCAATCACCTTGACGGGGGCCATGAGGGCGTGAGGAAGAGCCTGGGGCTTTGCCATTGTTTGCTGACTTTGGCTTTGCGAGGATGTGGAGAAGAATGGCAGGGGGTGGGGTGCGTTAACCTCAACGCCCTTGGCCTATTAAAGGGACATTTTTGTAAGAACCCACCGGGCCACTCGCATTCCGTGGGCGCACAGAAATCGAGGGTCGTCATTTAATTCTATCTCCGAAGATACCTCGGTAACTGACTTATTGGTGGCCGAATTATTGTTAATCCAAATATAGGTAACGGGAGGAACTCGCCATCCAAGCCGAAGACTTCTGAAGCATGAAGCCGCCGAAGACCGTAGACCTCGGCATTGAAGGCTAGTTCGGGGGCTACTGAGGGTGTCCCGGACTAGGGGGTACTCGGGCTGCCGGCCTATCTCTCATGGGCCGGACTGGTGGGCCGCTCTCTACACGTCGATGGAAGGCTGGATTGGGGACGACCCCGTATGAAAGAAGGAAATCTCTGAAGTCTTGGCGTCTCCTCCAAGGAATAGATGGCGTAAGCAGCATGTTATCCCTGATGGTAACCGACCATATGTAACCCTAGGGCCCCCCTGGTGTCTATATAAACCAGGAGGTTTAGTCCGTAGGGGAGAGACTCATAATCTAGGGTTTAGCCCATCTGATCTCGAGGTAGATCAACTCTGTAACCTTCATACAATCACATCAATACAATCAAGCAGGACGTAGGGTTTTACCTCCTCGAGAGGGCCCGAACCTGGGTAAATCGCTGTCCCTACGCTCCCTGTTACCATCAACTCCTTGACCCATAGTTCGGACCCCCTACCCGAGATCTGCCGATTTTGGTACCGACACCTCGTTACTGGTTTTGTTCTCTTTTCTCATTCCCGTGTTCCGGTATCCCCGTGATCAAATCACAATGTGTCTGTCCAGACGATGATGGATACCGTAACACCGAGAGGGCCCAAAGAATATCTCTCCATCGTCGGAGGAGCAAATCCCAATCTTGAGCTATCAAGTCCCTTGACATACTTTTCCATGAACCCGTAAGCCGCCGTAATAGCCACCCATTTATGGATGACGTTTAACAAACCCCAAAGTTCATGAAGCAAGCATGAAGAAACTCGATACTCTCATGGTCTAAGGAATTTTGCAAACGTTAACTTTCTCTGTGTTATTAACCATTAACTTGTGACGAATGTATCTCATAGCATAACATCAATCGGGTCGATTCAACACAAGTGTTCTCCTAACATTGTGTCCTCAAAGTTGTCGGCATAGACATGCCCATGATCAGGAAAACGTGATCATCATGCAACACTTGAGCCAGTCTTAGAGGCTTGAATAGGAATACTTTTTACCGTTTAGTATTCCACACGTGCACATGGGTTTTCCTCAGAGCCTTTATGGATATACGGGCTCGGGAACCATAGCAGTTATAGCATGGAACATAAACTTAATTAGAAACATGGGGATAAATAATAATATTTATTATTGCCTCTAGGGTATATCTCCTACAAAGGTCACACCAAAGAGGCCACCATCATACTAGAAGCGGTGGCATCACATGACTTATGGATTTGACATGCTTTCTTTGGAATGCCTGGTTCTCACAACGACATTAACGTGCTTCAACGATCTCCGGTGTTCAGGAGGCTTTGCAATGGGGAATCACCGCCATGCAACTACACCGTCAACGGCCGAGACTACAACATGGGATACTACCTTGCCGATGGCATCTATCCTCAGTGGGCGACGTTTGTAAAGACCATATCCGAGCCGCGTGGCAACAAACAGAGCCACTTTGCAACAATGCAGGAAGCGGCTAGGAAGGATGTGGAGAGTGCATTTGGTGTGCTTCAAGCTCGTTGGGGAATTGTTCGTGGCGCTGCAATGATGTGGGAATCGAAGACTTTGTGGCAGCTCATGAGATGTTGTGTTATTTTGCACAACATGATTGTCGAGAATGAAGGTGATGGTGTAGCCCAAACCAATGATTTCGAAGCACCTGGAGAACAAGTTGAAATCCCGGAAGGTCAGGATGCAACTCAGTTCATGAACTTTGTACAGATGCATCAGAATCTTCGAGATCATAAGGTGCACGCGCAGCTCCTCAATGATCTTGTGGAGCATATGTGGACCCACAGTGGAAACCAATGAGCTGTTTTTGATTTGTGCACTTCAAATAAATTTTATGTAAGCACTATTTATGTTCGGTACCAGACATTTGTTATTTACGTGCGACAACGTCCTGTATGATCGACGTGCATGGATTTGCATGGATTTGAGAGACCGGATTTGAGATATGTGAATGTGCAGAACAACATATGAGGAGCCGGCGGACACTGTCTGAGGGCTCGCCCGGACGCGCCCACGAGCGTATAGTGGCCGGATTTGAAGTCCGGCTGTAGATGCTCTAACCAGAAAAGAGAAGCAGTGCCGGTACATGGCTCGTGCAAAAGCAGACCAATCAGCACACAACTGCCACCGCCTTTCGGGCCGCACTGCTGTCATGCCCCTGTACGCCCATGCACGGCGCATGTGCCGCGAGGCGGCGCCCCACATGCGCCCCGGAAAACCTCAGGGGCTAAAATACAAAAGCGCGAATAAATAGCAGCAAAGCAAAGCCCCATTTTAAACCTAGTTTTATATTTTTTCCTTCGTCACATCGTCCTCGTTAACGTTCACATTTCCCACGCGGCCCCTCTCTCCCAACTCCGTCCGTCCGATCCCCCGCCGTAGCGAGCCGACCCCACCAACCCAGCACCCCTCAACCCCGTCCCCATCGCCGGCGCCACCTCTCGGACCCCTCTGGCCGGACCTCGTGGCTCGCGGCGAGCATTTCGAGCTCCGGCTCGCCGGGGACCGCGCCGGATCCGGCTGGGCAGGCTCGGCGGTGCCGCGAGCTGCCGCTGCGGTCGGCGCAGATCCGTGCCTGTGCGCTGGGAATTTAAGGGGGCTGGCTCCCGGTTGGACTCGGCTCGAGTTGATTTCCGCGGGTTGGTGGAGGTAGGTTGGTGTGTGGGGAAGCCGGTGGGCGGCCGTGGTACATGAGCCCCGGAAGCCTCCGCCGCCTCTGCGTCTGTGGTTGGGGAGCTCTTGTGGCGCCATGATCGAGCAGTTCGTTAATTTCGTCATCCGCCCGCCACGGTAACCGCCTTGCTGGCTTCTTTTCTCACTGCTTTGCCAAATTTCAGCTGCAGTAGGTCGAACGTGCTACTTTTGACTTTTGTTGTCATGATATAATGATATCTAGGTGCTTTAGATGGTCATACTCTGCTCTGTAAGTACGAGTGTACTGTGATTCGTCCATCAAGGCGTAATCCAAGGTTGTGGAAAATTGCACTAAATTTTGGCCTCTCATAGTAATGTTACCAATGCTCAAACTGTAAGCACTCGAAAGCGTGTAAGTTCTGTGCTCAAAATACAAAAGGTTAAGCAAGCATAGGAGCCAAAGTTTGTTGGTGAAGCCATGCTATTGAGACTCGTGTACTAGTTTTCGAGGTGGACAAGTAGCTCTTCTTAATCACAAGTTCTGTAGTGGCAAAGTTAAACTGATCTGAGAAACTAAATGGTAACTGCAACAAACTTTTGCATTTCGTTAACACGTGTAGTAGTTTCAACTCAACCGTGCTTTTCTCAAATTTAATTTATGCCTTTTCTTAAGACGCATGAAAGTGGAAGTCAAAGCTCCCAGAACTTTGGTATTCATCAAGTGATATCCTGTCTCTCTCTCTCTCTGTACTGCTATCAGTTGGTTAACTGGATGTATATTTACAGCGCAGAGTACAACCCAGATCAGTATTTATGGGAGCCAGAGTTTACTCTTGCAGGAAGAAAGTACAAACGAATAGATTTGGAGGCAAGTAAGGGGAGCAGTTGTTGAGGCTTTTTGCTGTGTTCCATTTGCCAATGAAAAGACTTTATGCTGATTATCAACATTATTGTATATTGGACTCATTCTTGTACCTCTATGTGGCAGCTTTCCAATGAAAGAAACCAGACCTTAAAATGCAGCCACTATGTTCCTGCCGTCATCCCAGAAAACACTGCCCTTCCATGCGTGATCTACTGCCATGGGAATAGGTATTTGCGGTTTCTCGCTCATGGGTTCTCTATATCCTATCCATGTGAGATATGACTGGCATTCTGATTCGATGGATTTGGAAGTATAGTTGTCTACATTCTACTGGTTAACAATTAACACATAGTGATTTATCGGGATTAATCATGACATCTATTCTTTTCACATTTGGTGCATACCTTAATTAATCACCAATAATGCTGGCCAATTGATAGTTTTTTTAAAACCTAATGCAGTGGGTGCAGAGCAGACGCAAACGAAGCTGCTGTCATACTTTTGCCTTCAAACATTACACTTTTTGCACTTGATTTCGCTGGATCAGGGTTATCAGGGGGAGAGTATGTCAGCCTTGGTTGGCACGAGGTGCATATTCATTATAAATTTCAAACAACATTTTTATAATTTAGTGCTTGCACTGTTCTGAAAAAATATACAACTATCAGAAACAGGATCTCAAGTCCGTGGTGTCCTTTTTGCGGAAGAATAAGGAAGTCTCGTGCATAGGTCTTTGGGGGCGTTCGATGGGTGCTGTTACAAGGTATTTTGGTTACAGTGTTTGCGCTTTCTACTTTTGTTTTGCAAATTTCAGTGTCCTATTTCTCTTAATGCTATAATGTCTTTTGTAAGTGTTCAGATAGTACAACATAATAAATTTATGTACCTTAAGAGTTTCTCTGTATTATTGAAATATCCTGGTATTTGATTGTACTCTTGTCCACAAAATATCTTAAAGATTTAGGTTTTAATGCATGGAATTGTATTTTGATAGTTCATCACTTCTTTGTCCAAACTTTGATGCAGCCTGCTGTATGGAGCAGAAGACCCCTCAATTGCTGGCATGGTTTTGGACAGTGCTTTCTCTAACTTGTATGAGCTAATGCTAGAGCTTGTCGATGTTTACAAAATCAGAGTTCCTAAGTTCACGGTATGCTTATCTCTGCATAATATTTTGCTTCACTGTTATGTGAGCTGATTTTAGGAGAAGCACTTTCTGTAGTTGCTAAAACATAGAGTTTGACGAAACATGGTTTACATGCTAATTGGTGATTTATTATGCAAAAGTGTCATTGTAGCTGTGCTCGAAGTATCTTCTGTATGTATACACAAAAAGTGTTGTATGTGCGAAAAGAAATGTACCGTGTTTATGTCCAGGAATAATACGAACCTCACAATGAAATTTTCCAATTCTAGAAGTCTTCTAGCACTCGTTGGTTTGGTTTGCATGGCCCTAGTGTATCCTATACCATCTCTATTTTTAAATCTAGGTTGCTAGGGAAGCAAACTTCGAATAAGCTATAGATTGAAGTTGTATACCGAACTTACTTGCAGGCAATACATAACATGAACATTTTACTGCCACTCATGTTCTATGTGTTTTCAGGTTAAGATGGCTGTACACTACATGCGCCGTGTCATTCAAAGAAGAGCTAAATTTGACATAATGGATCTTAATGTTGTTCAGGTTTGCCTTCTAAAATAGTATATTCTTCTTGCTAATTACTAAAGAGCAAGATAGAACTTAAAACTAATGAAAATGTAATAGGAGGTGTTTGTTCAGGTTTGCCTTCTATAATAGGAAGTGTTTGTTCCCGTTGCAACAATATGATGTCCCCGTGCACTAGATATAAACTATGCAACAGAGTACAGTTAGAAAGGAATAGCTTAGCCTATTTATGCTTAGATGTCTCCAAAGGATTGTAATGCAAAAAGAACGTTTTGTTGTATACTTATTGCATGTCGAAGGTGGAATGTATTGGGTTCTTGGGGAAAAAGCGGCTACACCTTGCCACTGCTGACCCAATTCTAGCAGTTGCGCGAGTTGCAGCTTGAATATTGGGTCGATGCTTCGAGTGGTTTCCACACATGAAATATCTCTCCTGGGGAAATTGCAGTTTTGTAAGCAAGCAATTATGCATGTGAAACTGGAGACTGTTTTATGCAACTAGGTAATTCGTATGTGATGAGTCTAGCAGTTAGCCTCGTTTCCCAACATGTTTCTCTGGCAATGCCATGGTAACTTGGTATCCCAAAGTCCATTGAAAGAAGCACGTACCACGGATCTGCTGTGGGTACAATGCCTGTCTTGGACCCAAGATGACAACATTGGATTGGTTTCCACCTTTTTTTGTATTGCTTGCTTGGACCCAAGATGACAACATTAGATGTAGCTAAAATGCAGAGAAGTGCTAGCTTAAGTAACTCAATCAATCCTTTGGACGGGAGCAACAAGAATGTAGAAATATTCTGGACCAATGTTTACTGAATGAATACAACAAGAACAACTGATCAATCAAAGAGAACTAAGAAAATCTTCAAAGGAATATGGGTGAAGACCAATGAAAAGCTTGCATGTTAAGAGTGTCATTTTCTGCAGTCAAAAGGTGTATGTTACTGGGTTGTTGACAATCAGCTCATGTACAGAGTTCATAAATTTTACAAGAAGGAATGAAACCAATTCTTTATTCTTCACACTTGTCTACTGGTTGGGAGGAATCAGTCTAAGTGGACTATGAAGTACACAGAGGTCAAGATGATGCAGTGCAGATGCAGCTCGTAGAAGAAATTTATCCACCAGGAAAATCACAAATGACCGTTATTTGGTAGTCTGTCACATGATGATACCTTATTATGAGAGTAGATGGAATGTCTTGAAGCAGCACATGCAAGGGGAGAGTGGGTGATTGCAATGGACTAAGAACTCTTAATGGCTGACACACCACTTCTTTGAATTATTTTCAGAGGATCAGCCATTAATAGTTCTTTGCTATTACCTGTTCTGTCTTGCATGTGCTGCTAACTTCTGTTTTGAGAGTGTAAGCTACACGTATGCCATCATATTTATTGTTCAAGCTCGAAAGGCCTGCATTTCACAGCAAAGTTGAACCGTCATGTGATAGACTACCAGATGAATCCTCTGTGGTTTTTCCTTTCTTCTTTTGCTTTTGCACCTTTGTTACTTGGTGGATGAGTTTCTTTCGCAATCTGCCTCTAGATGTATCATTCCTTTTTATCATGTTCTTGACCTTTTGTAGCTCCTAGTCTGGTAGGCTGGTTCCATAACTCTATCCGCTAGTAGGTAAGTGTGAAGCAACTGCTTTATTTCCTTGCACATTTCGTGCGCTCTGTCCATTTCTCAGTGAAGGTCGCAGACTGCCCACTGTCATACACCTCTTAGGTTTGCACTAAATACACTAACACAGACAAATATACAACCTTTTGTTGGCTTAGGATACATATGGCTGTTAGAAGTTCATCAGATACTATGAATTTGGATTTTCATTTGGCAAAGAATCCGTTTCGAACGCTATCATGGAAGGTTGTGACTCTGTTTCACACATAATTATTGTGCATATACGGAAGACAAGTGAAATAGCTTCTCAGCAGCAGTACCTGCTGAACTAATCATGAATGCATTAGTTAGTTACATGGAGAATGCCACCACCTTCTTAAGATTGTCAAAATCAAGTAGCTAGCTGCATTGGAAACTGTCTCTAGATTCAGGCAGTGATTCTGAGCGTGGGAACCTCTTCGAGTTACAGCTCCGGCACAATTGCTAGTCTACTAGTTCCTACGATGGCGAAGTGAACACATTTTCACCCAATATTTACCTGCCGACCTTCGTTGGAGATGGCATAGTTGTCTTAGCTGTGATCACTGACATTAAGCCACTAGGAATACTCTTTCAGTTTCATTCAAAACATTTTTTTGCATAGAATTAGTTGACTCATTGTGTTTTCTGGATGCGTGACAAGCTTTTCCCTTTTTCTTCACCAGTTTGCCCCCAAGACGTTTATTCCGGCATTATTTGGACATGCATCGAGTGACATGTTTATTCAGTCTCATCACACTGATCGTATTCATCAGGCATATGCGGTATTGTGCTTGCTTTACATTGGCTGATAAAAAAATAGTTTGTGGTGATCGATCTTACTGGGCATATTTTGTTCATGTATTTGTATGTCTCTGCAGGGTGATAAAAATTTAATCAAATTTGATGGCGATCACAACTCCGCTAGGCCCCAGTTTTATTATGATTCTGTTTCAATATTCTTCTATAATGTTCTGAATCCACCTCAATTTCCGTCTGCATGCTCAAATAAGCTAGAGAAATACTACAACCGTGGGGCTGGAACTAATGAGGTAATTCTTCTGTTCACTCCTATTAAATCCTGCATCAGACCTTCTACTTTCTGTTATGCGAACCCTGAAACCCTCCCAAGGAAATTACCTGTCAATTAACTTGACCTTTTCAGAGCTTACTGTATGAGATCATAAATGGTCTAAAGGCTGCTGGTACTGATGCAGGAAGTTCATCCGCAGCTGCAGCTAGTTTCACCAATGGTGCGGTCCAGCCCCCTTAGACCTTAGTAGCTGTAGGTAGTACTCATGAGTTACCTCTTGCTGTTCACTCACTCTTATTTCATTGGTTCAGCCACAAAATCAGTAGTTGAATTGCTGACGGAGAGGGTCAATCAACTGTCTGTTAAAAATGATAGTGACTTGGTAAGTTAACCAGACCATCAGTGGTAGATTAGCCTCTTGCACCAGAAATTTGAGGTGATATATCCTCATTTGACTGCAGGATTTCCTTTTGGACGAAAATCATAACCTCACTGAAATGGAAGAGAACACTACAGAGTCTCATATACAGGTAAAATTTGACGAGGCTTCATTTTATTTCAAGCTGGTCGATTGTTTTGCCACTGTTAAATGCAGCACTGCACTCTATAAAAAATCTATCACTACATATGACATGATGCAGCCTGCCCATCTCTGTGATACTAAATTTCTTGTGTCACTATAGTGAGTCAACACAAGGGTGATGATAAATTTCATTGGTTTTCTATATTTAGACTACTTCCTGAGAAATGATGTTGTAATCTTACTGATGAGAGGTTATATTCCATTTTAGGATAAAGCGAACAGGCAAAATGAGGAGTGCTGCTCATACACAAGTTCAAACCGAGAGAGCTGGGGAAGATGTTCTTCCTTAGGGGCAGCGAGTGATGTATCATCCTCCGGCGAGCGCCCTAGGGTTTCCGATCATAAGCATAAGGTACATGTATTTTTCAATTTACATGTCTTTCAGACACACATAATTGCTGTAAACTAAATATCAAAGAGGCACATCATAATATATATATGCCAACTTGACAAGGGTTTACTAGCATACAGATTTTCTTTGCAACCCTTTAAGGGAAAGCTTATGATCGGCTCAATACTAAGCTGGCAAAATTTTATTCCCAAGAGCACAAGTTCTCATAGTTCAGATCTCCTCATTTGCTCCCAAACTGCAGAGCATGACACTAAGAGCTCTGGCAACACCATTGAGACGGATACGACGGAAACCACTCACCATACCAAAGGAGAGGAAGAACAGGTCTCTATGGAAGAGGCTAAACCAGGAGAGGCATGATATGGGGGAGAGCTTAACCCAGCGTTTCAGGCTGTGCCTCCAGGGCCAAGCTCAGCACAAGAGAACAAAGTCGTCTTGACAAGTGTGAATACTCAATTTAACCCAGACAAAACTGCTAGGAACACGATGATTCACCGACAAAATGCGCCTTGATCCTGACCTCTCGGCGCCAACCCTCTGCATACTCACCACTGAATCTGTGAAGCCGGCCACGTAACTGTCAGTCTTTGTTCCGTCAGATTGTTCCACGTTGCTCTTGTAGATCTCGAGTTTGTAGAATTGTAGTGTGACCCCTGGTGTGGGGAAGGAACCCGTTCATTAGTACCAACAGATCAGTAGGCTTGCGAGTTCAAATTGTATTTTCACACTACACGTCATTTGTTTGTTGTTTGGGAACCCTATTTTGTGCTATCTGGTTAAGGGGCAGATTGCCCATGAACCGTATCAAGTCTCTTGCTTGAGCTGTCTGGTGCAAAGTCGCCTTCGGGGGAAGCAAGTAAGCAACCATGGGCATTTTGATCTGCTTGGGAGATGAAAGTTTGATATATTCCATTCTTATTCTTGTAAGTGACGGTGCCTTTATATTGTTAGAACATGATGGGAGTGCTCTAGCTGTGATGGCAGATGGCACCATTTCTTTTGTGAGAACATGATGAGGCTATGCTAGTCATGATATATTGTCTTGGGATCAGGAGAGGAGGAACATGTGCGAATTGCCAACTTATTTAGTCATGAGGTTGGGGGAATTTCCACCTGAAGCACCTTGGTCTGCAAGTGAGCCTACAAGAAAAAGAAGAAGAAGAAGAAAAAATCTTACCACAGATCCGAGCTTTGCCGTTCAGAAAGTCGATGAGAACTGGAGAATTTTTACTCCACTAAGTTTTGGCCGGACCTAGCCGATCCCCTATAAATAACGGAGTAATTTTTTGTTTTTTTCTAAACTTATGCAATTCTAGTATACATTGCAACTACATATTAGCACACATATAGAACCTAAACATAAATATGAATGTTCAAGCAAATCACGAATACAAACCGAATTCAAAGCTTACAAACCGAATTATTCAAATTTAAACACGCCGAATGGTCCAAATGTAGCAAATAGCATGTGATAGAACAACTAGGAAGGGCTATGACGTTGCCAGTGATGCTCAATAAGATCATCTTGGAGCTGAGCATGAACTTGTCGGTTCTCGATCTTGCGATGCTCTTCAAGGAATGCTAGGATCCTATTTGGATCATACTCTGGCTCAACCGGAGTCCCGTTGGTGATGTACCGAAAGTTCTCAGGCATCTCTCATCTTCAATGATCATGTTATGCAATATGATGCAACAAGTCATGATCTGACATAGAACCTTGGAGCTCCAGTACTCGGCAAGTCCACGAACAATTGCAAAGCGCTTCTGAAGCACACCGAAGGCTCTCTCCGCATCTTTCCTAGCAGCTTCTTGACATTGGGCAAAGTGAATATTTTTGTTACCTTTTGGACGCGGAATTGTTTTGACAAATGTGGCCCATGGTGGATAGATGCCATCCGCAAGGTAGTAACCCATCGAGTAGTTGTGCCCATTGACCGAGTAGTTGCAAGCATGAGCATCTCCTGTAATAAGCCTAGAAAACAATGGTGATTTCGACAGCACATCCAAGTCATTGTGAGAGTCAGGCAAACAAAAGAATGAATGCCATATCCAAAGATCCTTCGATGCAACTATCTCAAGAATGATCGTTGGATCGTTGCAGTGGCCTTTGTACTAACCCTTCCACTCTGCAGGACAATTTTCCCATGTCCAGTGCATACAGTCAAGTGATCCAAGCATCCCTGGCCATCCTCTTGCTTCCCTCTCTGTCATCAGCCTTTGGGTGTCTTCTTCGGTGGGTGCTCTCAGGTACTCAGGTCCAAAAACATCGATCACTGCTTTAGTGAACCTTCGAACGGCCTCCAAGATTGTGTCTTCACCAATGCGGACATAGTCGTCAACGGCATCGGCCGAACACCCATATGCCAAGATTCGAACAGCTGCAATGCACTTCATCAGAGGGCTTGCACTTATCTCTCCACTTGCATTTGTCCGAAGCTTGAACCAGTCATTATACTTTTCAATGGCTTTTGCAATGGTCAGAAAAAGACTTGTGTGCATCCGAAAGCGCCGGCGAAAGTACTTCTCCGGATAGATTGGCTTCGGAGCAAAGTAGTCTCTCATGATCTTGGCACGGCCCTCCGCTCTATCACGGTTGATGTGTATGCGGCCAACTGCGATCCTCTCCCAGGGCGCCGAATATCATCATTGCCTAAAACGGTTTCAAAGTCTTCGTCGTCTTCTTCCTGTTCGGATGACGACGAGTCTTTGAAGACCATCTCCCTCAACCTCTTCATCTGCAATTCAAACAGCTAGGTTCAATCCAAACGGCTCGGTTCAAAAAGAAACAAACGAAAAAACTCACGTAGGCAATTCGTTGAATACTTGCGGTGCGGTGGTGATGCACCGGCCAACCGAGCGGCGGCCGCCAAAGAGGAAGAAAAAACGAATCAATCCGACGAATCGGTTATGGCGATGGCAGCCGCCAAAGAGGAAGAAAAAATGAATCAATCCGACGAATCGGTTATGGCGACGGCGGCGGTGTTTCGCCTCGATTCCGGCGACAGCGACGGTAGACGAACGGGCTAGGCGTCGGCAGAAGGGCGACGAGGGCCAAGGGAGGCAACGCGGGAGCGGCGGGGGCTGGCGGGCGGTCGCCGGCAAAGAGGCAGTGGCGGGGGAGAGGCGACAGAGAGACGCAAGAGTTATGCAGCGGCGGAGTAAAAATAGGCCGTCGCCCTCCGCCTCCGCATCCCTAGCCCTTTGGCGGCCAAGCTTCCCTGGATGCACGTCAGCCAGATGCAGTGCACCGAGGACGGCGCCCTGCGGTAACCGTGACTCGACCCTCCGGTTTTGGATGTTCGGGGCAAACATTAACGCGGTAACCGTGAGGGGAGACGCCTACCCAGTCACGATCGGCTCGACGATGACAGGAGAGGACATGATCATGACCACCGAGGTCGACACGAAGCGCGTGCACGATCCGCTGAGCGTCAGCTACGATGTACACTATTATGCTCCTCTGGGCAATCCCTACTCATATAGTAGCCAGAAGGAAGAACGAAGAATCTCAGCCGAGGGCGTTTATGATCCCAAGAGGGGCGTCCTGTGCATGGTCGGCTGCGAACAGCGCGACGGCTCCATGAACTGTCAGATGCTGATCACCGTGCAGTTCACCTCCCTGGAGGACAGGGCGGGGGGACTTGGCGGCAGCGGCGCAATCAGCAGCCTCAGGGACAGGTCTGATCGTCTTTTCTTCGAGAGGAAAAACATCACTCTGTACGGGAAGTACACCGAACAAGTGTCCGAGGCGATATCGAGGATGGACTTGGAGAGCATCATGGTGGTGGCTTCCATGACGCTGTCCTGCGTCTTCACCGCCCTACAGATCCTCCACACCAAGAAGAACCCCGAGGCGGCTGCGGGGACATCGATCACCATGCTCGTCATCCTCACCTTGGGGCACCTCATCCCTCTCGTGCTCAACTTTGAGGTCATTTTGTTTAGCAGGAGGAGCCAGTACGACCTCTACTCCACGGACGGGTGGCTGGAGCTGAATCAAGTGATGATGAAGGTGCCTACGCTGATCGCCTTCGTGCTGCAGCTACGCCTTCTTCAGCTGGTGGTGGCTGGCCACCTGAGCTCGGCCGACCAGAGCGAACCCGCGACCTCAGTGTCAGAGAAGACTGTGCTGCAGATATGCCTGCCGTTGTACCTGCTCGGAGGGGTCCTGGCCACGGTCGTCCACGTGATCAATGTCCACGCTGAGGAGAACTCACTGGTTGTTCACATCGGTGGAGAGGCGGACACGCTCTGGGACGAGCTCTTGTCGTATGCAGGGCTGGTACTAGACGGCTTCCTGCTCCCTCAGGTCATCCTGAACGCGTCCTTGTCAGGCTCCAGAGTTCGAGCGATTTCGCCGTGGTTTTACATGGGGGGGCACCATGATCCGCGTGATGCCTCACGTGTATGATGTAGTCAGAAGCCAGATGTACGCGCCGAGTATGAGGCCCTCTGACATATACGCGAGTCCTCGCGGCGACCTCCTCGGTGTCGCGTGGGACGTACTTATATTGTGTGGAGCAGCGTTGTTGGCATCGCTCTTGTTCTTGCAGCAACGGCTTGGATCCAGCACCTTATCGCTTCCTTGGCAGAGGAGATCGGGCGGATGTGAGATGGTCTCTCACATCTAATAACTCAAGTATGTATGGGCTTGTGGTAGATTGGGATAACAGTGTACCAGACTAAAGATGAAACCAAACTGTAAATGTTTCCTTCTTTAATGCAAAAAATCTCCAACATGATCAATGTCGTGAGCACCATTTCTTATCAGATGGCATACGATTATGCCCACACCTTTTCCATGACCATGATAGCACTCTGATGGCACTCAAATGACACCCTAGTCTGTACTGAAATTTGTTGTCCAAAAATTTCAATGGACACCTATCCTTGCAGGTGTATATATGCTCTTTAGCAAATGAAACACAATCACTAGAAAGCCTTGTCCCATCTGCATATAATTTTGGGTTACCCGTTCCAACGGAATGCCATGCCCCTGCACATTCTTATATTGCCAAATGATATGTACAAGTGCTTGCTCTGATGCGCTATCAACATTGGCCTCTTCAGCCAAACTTGAAGCAAGGAGGCATATATAAACTGAATGAGATAGCATATGGACCTCACCTGCTCCAGAGCATGAGGATAAGCAGGAATTCCTCTAACCTGAATCTTGTGCTGATTAGTGCACCGCGACAGAACATACACCAAGCATTGGCCCCTAAGTGTCCAGTAGCTACGAAACTGGATAATCCACACCATAGGTACTGGTTGGTAGGTATTGACCTGGTGGGTTGTGTGACTGAGATGTCCCCAGTTGCATGCAGGACAACACTCGGAGGAGCAGCATCTAGAATTTGTGTCGATGGTGGAAGCTCCCCAACACCAAAGTGTGCTTCAACGTCGTACATGAACTCGTGCCACTCACCAACCACTTGACGCAGCTTGTATGCCTCGTACGGTCGTACCAAACCTTGGCGGCCTTCCATGTGCATTGTGGCAGCGACAACCCACAAACACTCATTTAAATTGAAGCAAATGAAGTGCTCAAGACACTAAGCTTGCCAGAGCATGAGGACATAGGTCGAACAACTTGCGAGCGTGTGCCCGCCGGTCTGGGATGCGCCGTGCAGCGTGCCGTTCCTGGGACATGTCCAAATCGTAGCAGGGAGATGCATCGTGTCACTGGCTCCCAGGATGGTGGCGGCAGGGCGCCTCGGCTGGCCCTACTCCCGGCCATTCCCGTCGGCTTCCGCTGCGCTCCGTCGCCGGCGTACCTCCGCCGGCCCCTTCCCCTCGGGCTCCGGCTGCCCCTCGCCTTCGCCGACGCGTCGTCGCCCCTCCCTCCTTCTCCCGCGCTAGATCCGTGGCGGCCGCCAGCACGCCTGCTGCTGCCGGCGTCGGATCCCGGGAGGACGGGGTCGGGGCTTCTTGGCTGGTTCGGCCGGCCCCGAGATGCGGCCATGGCTCCGGGGCGGTGGTACTTCTCGGTGGTCCTCAGCAGCTGGCTCCTGCAGCTCTGCACCCACCCCTCCTGTGTCCATGGCTGGCCGAAGCGGCTCCAGATCCGACGCTCCCCGTGACGGAGCTGCGTCTTCTTCCGCTTCCGGCTTCTCGGCAGCTCTGCACCCACCCCCTGCAGGCGTCCTTGGTTGGCCGACATCCACCCCGGTGCGGATTCGACTCCGGCGTGCTACTGGAGCTGCGTCCCCTTCCAGCTCCTTCGGCTTGCCGTTCGTCCTGGCGGCCCGGATCTGCGCTCTTTTCCGGATCCTGGCTCGTCCGGGTCTTCGGCCACCGTCGCACCCCCTACGTCCTCGACTGTCTACCCCGTCCACCTCTATGCTCCGTCCGCCCCTCCGTCTGTTCTGTAGCTTGTTATTCCGGTAGCGCTTGTTGCCCCCTTCGACGGCAGGCATTGCTCCCCTTCCCGCGATGGCGGTTTCGGTCTCCGACCTGACTTCCTCTTCCTCGATTTTCTGCTCCGATGGCTTGGGATTGCTCAGACTCGGCGAAATCCTTGCTCGACCTTTCGACGCTGGCAGTGGCGAGAACCGCGGGTGACGTCCCCTTCTTGGAAGGGCTGCCATGGCTGCTATTTGTGCCCCACTTCGAGCATCAAGGGAAACCCTAGGTCCGGTTTTGCGGATCGGATGGTGACGGCGCACCGACATCGTTCTCCTTCGTGAAGGTGCCGTCTTGTTTGCTCGCGGTGTCCCCGGCGGTAGATTCATAGATGTCGGCCGTCTTGTTGGTTTGGTTTGGGCTGCGTCCCAGGGTGGCGAGTTTAGCCGTGTTTTTTTTTTCTGTTTGGGCTAAGCATCCCATGTCCCTTTGCTCTGGTCGCCATGTTCACGCCTACTGCGTTCGTCGCATGCGTTGTACCCTCGTGTACTCACTCTTAACTTCTTCTATCAATGGAATGATATGCAAGCTTTGCGTATTCGCGACAAAGAAAGTATAACCAACTAGGGTCAGACCTAGGGTTTTCACCTCAGAGCTCAAGATCGAGTACTCGAGAAACACCACCAATTCGAAGTCATCACGTACTGTCATCTCCACTTTTCGCGATCCCAGCAGCATCACACGCATGATGAAGCCATAGATGATGAAGAAAAGCCACCGGTACCGCTATCCCTAATTGGGGACGCTTCGCCAGCTCCATACCATCCTCTACGGTGGTAGCCGGTAGTAGATCGGTATCAGACAACACCACCATACGCCGCCTCTCGCTCTATTGTCCTCACCTATGGCAGCGGATCACCAACAACCAACATTCCAAGGTAGAATCTTTAGTATGGGCTTGGACGATACCATCGTCGGCCAGCCTCGACACCACTGCTGCTGCTTCACAACCTTCACCATTGCCTGAAGTTGGTGTACACCCACATCGCCTCACGCTGTCGCGCGCAAACGACCAGAGGTATTGGGGTCCACCACATCGCTCATGCCATCCAACTCCTCGAATTTGAAACTCCAGATTGGGAACAACATGGAGCCTCCCGAGTCCATCTAGGAGAGCCGCCAACGAATACATGCAGCGGAGTCGCAATCTGGAACGCGCCACAAACCACATGCCTCATCGGATAGATTCTGGGCCGGATCCAGCCCTCCCACGCCTCAACCCGGCCAGAACGGTACCACAGTGGGACATAGTCCCAGTAATGCAACACGGGGCGTGACTGGAACAAAAGTAGCAGCAGGCCACATATGGGCCGAAAAGACACAACGAACCATGTATGGGCTAAAAGTATCTGTGGGCCTTAATCATGTCGAAAGACCCATGTGCCATATGGACTTGGACCTTTAATGGGATGTCTACAAGCATGTCGTTCGGGGTGTCTTCCGTGGGCCAGATCCACTAAGGTTTGAGTAAGGCCCGTGGGACTTAGCCAAGCCTTTGAGTCGATGTGGCTTTTAAACTAAATGGGGAGGTGGGAGATTGTGTGCGCGACATACGTTCCAATAAGCAGCGGAAGCGTGGTTGGCCAATATGACATCGACACGTGGTGGATCAGCAGGTGGCCACGTCATTAACAGTTATCGGATCCGGAACCCACACCCGATAGCTTAGCGACGACCCGTTACAGAGGCTGCCACGTGTCGGTGGTGTCCCGAACGGCTGGTTACCCTTGACGAAAACACTTCCATGACGCGACATTTTCTGTCATGGAAGAGCACACTTCCATGATGAAAAAGCGATTAGTGTCAAGTAGGTCCTAATGTTTACTCGATTTCTTGTAGATATGAACATATTTAGGTGGAAATCAAAGCATATATGAATGTACTCGAGGTGAGGATCATTTTCAAATAAAAATGGGCGTCAACAGAGTTAATAGAAGAGAAGATAGCCAATGGTACGAGTGGGAGCGCTTATACTGGCGGTCGTATTGCACGCCACCACCTCTGTTACGTCAGCGCAAGGAAGTTTTGTGAAGGGCCCCAGGTCCAATTCGCAAGGGAGAGTCTATGAAACCCTATTCCGCCCATCTACATTATATAAAGGAGGGAAGACACCCATGCCATCGCTTGGTCATCTCTTCGCAAGTTCCATCTTCACCGCTAGCGTAGACGCCACAACCATCATCTCTACCTCCATTAGATTAATACTTATAAATCAAGGTCCCATCGCAATCAGCGACATTTATGACCATCAAACATTCATCTTCAAGTAAACCTTTCAACCATGTCTCTTGTTTGTGATTCGATTGTGATATGTGAGTAATTCCCACGGGCTAAGGGCCGAGGGATAGCTTCGCAGCTCCTTGTACGCATAACTATGGGATTGAGAGTATGATTTCCTTTATATATTTATGTTTTTACAACGATTTGTCTCTTGTCTTCTCCTCATTCCAGGTCTCTAGGGAAGAAGGCTTTACTACAATCCAAACCGGATCAAAGGTAATTAGAGAGCTGTAACAACACTACGAGGTGGCGTTGTCGGTGGTGAGTGCAACACGGGGCGGTGGGAAAGCACGAGTCGGCATCGAGGGCACCACAGGGCAGCAGGGAAGCACGGGCCGACGACCAGAAATCCCTAGCCAGCTCAGCAGAAAAAGATAAGGGTTCATTGTCCACAACTTGGGATTAGGAGAATTTTCCATTTCGCTCCTTTTCAGTCAAAGGGGCACATTATAGTCATTTGTTTTGTGCATATATTACAAAAAACCAATTGAAATGATTGTGTTTGGGTGGAAAGAGCAAATTCTCCAAATTTCAGTGTAAGTTGTGGCAAAAAAATAAATGACTCCCTCCGTCCCACAATATAAGATCTTTTTTTAGCTTGAAAAACAATATTCTATTGTGGGATGAAGGGAGTACGAAGTAATGAGCGGCAAATCATCGGTCCCAAGTAAGTTGGGGCAAAAAAAAAAAAAATCAAATTTCCCTCAAAGCAAGATGCCACATACTACATCGTTACCCAATCCACCAAAAGCCAACACATACTTAAGTTAGATGCGAGAGACCATCTCATACCCACCTGATCTCCTCCTCTGCCAAGGAAGCGATTAGGCGCCGGCTCCAAGTCGTTGCTGGAAGAACAGGAGCGACGCCAGCAACGCCGCTCCGCACAATATAACCACGTCCCACGCGACACCAAAGAGATCGCCGCGAGGGCTCGCGTATATGTCAGAGGGGCTCAGACTCGGCACGTAGACCTGCCTCCTGACTACATCATACACGTGAGGCGCCACGCGGATCATGGTGCCACCCACGTAAAACCACGGCGAAATCGCTCGGACTTCGGACTCGGAGCCTGACAAGGACGCGTTCAGGATGACCTGAGGGAGCAGGAAGCCGTCCAGTACCAGCCCCGCGTACGACACGATGCCGTCCCAGAGCGTGGCCGCCTCTCGGACCGCCGGCGAGCCGCCCTCGCTTGAGGAACGGACGTTGATCGCGTGGGCGACCGCGGCCATGACTCCTCCGAGCAGGTACAGCGGCAGGCACACCTTCAGCACAGCCCTCTCCGACACGGACGCCGTCGCGGGCTCGCTCCGGCCGGCGGCCGGTCTCAGCCGGCCGGCCAGCGCCAGCTGAAGAAGGCGCAGATGCAGCACGAAGGCGACCAGCGCAGGCACGCTCATCATCACTTGGTTCAGCTCGAGCCACCCGCTCGTCGAGTACAGAGAGTACTGGCTCCTCCTGCTCAGGAAGATGACCTCGAAGTTGAGCGCCAGAGGGGCGAGGTACCCCAGGGCGAGGACGGCGAGCATGGTGATCGACGTCGCCGCAGCCGCCTCGGGTCTCTTCCTGGCGTGGAGGATCTGCAGGGCGGCGAAGACGCACGACAGCGTCGTGGAGGCCACGAGCACGATGCTCTCCAGGTCCATCCTCGATACCGCCTCGGACAGTTGCTCCGCGTACATCCCGTACAAGGTGATGTTCATCCTCTCGAAGAAGAGACGGTCGGACCTGTCTCTGAGGCTGCTGATCGCTCCGCCGCCCCCGAGCCCCTCGAGGGAGGCAAGCTGCACGGTGACCAGTATCTGGCAGTCCGTCGAGCCGTTGCGCAGTTGACAGCCGGCCATGCTCAGGATGCCCCTCTTGGCATCATACACACCCTCTGCTGAGATCGAGATTCGCTGTTCTTCCTCCTCTGGCCTATATGAGTAGGACACATTCTTAGTTGGACGCGCCAAACTGTCTTGTGGAGCATCACAGTGTATATCGTAGCTGATTCTCAGCAGATCGTGCTTCGTGTCACCCGCCGCAGATCCGGGGAGGGAATCGTCGGCGGACAACCCATCCTCGGTCACAATCACCGAACCAATCGCGACCGGGTGAGCGTCTCCCTGCCTCCCCGTGTTTGCAATGAAGAAATGAAGCTTGAAGTCATGGTAAGCAGAGTTACTCGGGACCGGGAACGATCCTTCGATCTCTTCCTTGTTGATCTTCAGATAATGCTTCCTGGCCACATCGAGCATCGTGTCGTTGTAGCTGTACTTCACGTCCGAGAGGTTTCTTCTGTGGTCGTGGATGCTGAAGGCCGACTTCACGCCGGTCCTCCCATGAGCCGGGTTCCAGAGCGCGCCGGCCACGACGCTCCGCTCGAGGATCGTCCACTCGGCCGGGAGCCAGAAGCTCAACTCGATCTCGCACTCCCGCACCGCCAGGGTTGACGGCACGGAGCGCACCACCCGGCATGCTCTGAGGCAGAGCATGTCCCGAGCCGAGTCCCAGTGCCCGTCGGCCACGACGGCCTCCTCGTCCACCAGGAATTCAAACCGACGCGTCTCGGCCCCGGTGTCGTTGGAGAACACCACGTACGCGCGCACGGCGCCGTCCGGTGTGCACTGCATCCGGTTGACGTGCATCCGCGGAAGCTTGGCCGGGGAGCCGCCGTGATGATCCAACAGCCTGTACGTGGTCATGAGCCGCTCTTTCAGGTCGTCGCACACGAAGATGCCGCCGTCGAGCTCCCGGGGCGAGCCCTTGGCCGGCTGCACCGGTGGGCTGCAGGTGGCGCGCTCGCCGTACTCGTAGTCGTCGCCTTCGGCGTACGCCAGCAGCTGGATGGGCCCGAAGCCGGAGGAGCCATCTAGACTGCCGTTCACGAAGGGATCGGTGAGGCTGGAAGGACTGGGGACGCGGAGGCGGAGGGCGACGCCCGCGTACTGCTTTACAGATCCGTCGGCGGCGGGTTCAGTGCCCGTCCCGACCATGCAGAGCTGGAGAGAGGCGGAGGAGTAGTAACCGTCGAGGACGAAAGAGATGGACGCGGGGATGGTGTAATTACCGCGGTTTCCATGGCTCCGGTGGTACTCTCCGAAGCGGGGGCCGGTGAGGGTGAGGGTGGCGGTGAGGTGGACGAGAGCCGGGTCGCTGGTGCGGACGGCGCGGTCGGGGAAAAGGGAAAATGAGCGGTAGCTGCCGTGGAGGTGGTCGTCGGGGGAGAAGAGGCTGTCCTCGCCGCCGGAGAAGTAGCCGTCGTATATCTGGAAGGAGCGGGCGAGCGAAAGGGCGTCGTCGGCGTCGGTGTGGCGGTCGGGAGCGGGTGCCGGAGTGGGGCAGGCGGAGGAGTAGGAGTGGGTGGAAACAGAGGCGGAGAAGGTGGCGGCGGACACAAGGAGAAGCAAGATGAGGTGGCCAGTGGGCAGGCTAGGATTCTTCAGTGGTGGTGGCGCCATTTTTGGTAGACGGAGGAAGGAGAGCACTATGCGCACTGCGTGATGCGTTCATATCGCGTTTATACTATTACACTCCAGTTTTACTAGTGGCTGCTGCTGCTGCGAGATGGAACGTGGAATGGCTCGACTTTCCGATCTGAATCCTTTGATAGCTTGTCTGATGATCTGATCTGATCTTGAGTTTCCATGTTAGCGGTCAACCCTTTCCGTTTTCATTGACCGAACATGTGGACTATTTTAAATTTTCCTAAATGTTAACGTCCACATGTGGCACGAAGCATGGCCTAAACGGTTTCATTACCATCCATTTTGCCACGTCAAAACAGATGACATTAACGGAAATCTTTTTGGTTTTCAGACTTAAAAATGTTTTATCTCCTAATTAAAAATCCAATTAAAAATCTGTTTTCATCATTAAATCCATCTCGACGAGATCTTCAAAACTATATCCCATATTGATATGTTTCGACGAATTTTATTTTTTTGTCAAAAGTTGTCATGATGTTTACCCTATAGTTGCCATAGTGTTTACACTAAACTTGCCATGACATGTTTTATCTATTTTTTTTCTTCTAGATTTAAAGATACTGTTGTATTTCAACTACTTTTTACGGCAATTTTTATTAATTGACCATGGCAATTTTTAGTAATAAACCACAGCAAATTTAATGCATGGATCATGGCAATTTTTAGTAATACATCATGGCAATTTTAGTTTATAGATCATGTCAATTTTAGTATTTTGACCATGAAAATTATTTTTTGTATGAACCATGGCAAATTTTAGTGCATGTATCATGGCAAATTTAAGTAATTCACCATGGCAATTTTAGTTTATGGTTCATGGCAAGTCTAGTTTCTTAATTCCCCGTTTTATAATATGTCAAAATTTACTTTAAACGTAAAAGAAAAAATAGCTGAAACATATCATCGCAACTTCAGTGTAAACACCATGGCAATTTATGTGCAATAAATATGGCAACTTTTAACCCCAAAAAAAGTCATCGAAACATATCGAGATGAGATCTAGTTTCGAAGATCTCGTCGCGACGGATTTAATAGTGAAAACGAATCTTCAATCGGATTTTTCATTTAAGAGATAAAACATTTTAAAAACTGGAAATCCAAAAAGATTTCCACATGCATGCATGTGGTGACGTAGCGCAATCTGTGGTCATAGGACGTGTGGTCGGGCGTTGCTCACACCACACGTGTGGTGGTTATCAGCGTCCTAAATTTTTGATGAAAAGGAAGGACAAACCACTCGTGTGGACTGATGGAGCCAACCAACAACACGTCCCAACTCCCACGTCCAGAAATAGTGCATTTGTAGACGAGATGACTAGATGCCCTGTCACTGGGTGATCCTGGACAGGCTTTGTCGGCAACGCCGTCGGAGTTGCAGCCGCGGGTCAGTCGCCGTAGCAACAAATCGGCGTGGAGTAGGAGCCCGTCTCCTGGTGACCCAAGACCGTCCGTCTTTGGCGATTCCATCCGACGGCGGGCGTATTATTAGCTTGCTGTCTCTGCAATTCCTTGTGATGATTTCGTTGGTTTTCTTCATCTCTGTTGAATACGCAGCTCGCATTCGAGAGAGTTTGCAATCTTGCCCAATGCCGAGCAACATGACCAGCCTTGCGCTGGGTGATTGGTGCATGGGTGCTGACTTTTACCCACTGGTCACCCAAGCTGAAGGAGCTAAGGGCGTGTTTGGTTTACTGGCATCGATTTTGACTACATTGCATGTGTGTCTCAGTTGGGCCTGGTTGAGGAAAAACAGGAAAAAAAAATCATCATCTGCACATTGTTTGGTCGCCCGCATCTATTCTTCCTGCATTAAGGGATCAATTTTGGCATGACGTTTGGTGTTCTGCATTCACTACTGCAGGAATGCCTAGCAGTGGCAGACGCAAAAAAGGCTAGCAGTGGCGGGCAAGCCTCCCAGGGGCGCCCGCCACCGACCTCCCGCCACTGCTAGTACCCCATCAGTGGCGGGCGCATGCCCGCCATTGGTAGAGCATCTCTTGTGGCGGGCGTCTCCACCCGCCCGCCACAGCTAGATGCTGTAGTTGTGGCGGTCAAACTTCCCTCGTCTGCACAGCTAGATGTTGTAGTTGGGCCCGGCAACCTGGGCTCCCCACCACAACTATACATATAACCAGCAAGTATTTACATATTCGATCATATGCATTACGATGTATCATAGTTTAGGAGCAACACATTTTACCATAGTCAATAAACAAGCTAACAACAAGTTACCCAACTGCATATTGCAAAGTCATATAGGAATTTTCATAGAAACATAGAAACTACATTCAGAGCATCGATCATAGAGACCACATTATGGCAGTGCATAAGTAGTTGACAAACAAAAGTTCGGCTCCATCATAGCAACTTGAAATTAAGCTCAGCTCTGTGAAGAGTTGTCCTCGTCTCCAATCATCTTGTTGACCTCGGCTAGGGCGGACTTGGAAGTTTCAAAAAGTGTCTCAGTAGCCTCGATGGCTCCTCGCGCACTCTCTACAGCAGCTTTGCGGCTTCTAGTGGCTGTCCTCGCAAGATCGGGAGATCCTTCCGCGCTCTTGGCGTTATTGTAGAGCCTTCCGGGTGTCTACTAGGGTCCTCTCCGCATAGGTGAGCGCGAACACCGAGTACCTAACCAGCCTCGAGACGGCGTCTAGGGCCGTAGGAGTCGTAACGAGGCCTATCAGCTCCTCCATCTAAATCGCAAAAGTTGACAGTTAGATAAACCACATTTATATGAAAGCAATTATATAAGAAGATAATTAAAACTGTGTACGGCAACCCTCGATGTCTTTCTTCGGGTGGGCAGTTCTCACTCTTAAGTGGTTGTACATATGTTGGGCACTCCATGACTGGTACTTCGACTGTCGATGATGGTCGTTCTTCACCTTCTCCTCCTCCTTTACCAACGTATCGGAGGAGGAGGAGGCCAGAACGACCTCTACGACAACAGTCGGTTCACTCCCAAGTGGTTGTATATATGATGTACACTCAATGTTATTTCGACCGTTGGTGAAGGTCGTCCTTCACCTTCTCCTCCTGCTTTACCAAGTTCTCAGAGGAGGAGAAGAGGAAGGACAACCCCTACGACAACAGTCGGTATCCTCCTCTGAAAACAACATCTCTCATCTCAATATGTGGATTTAGAGTGAGAATTGCCCCCTGAACAAAAAATGTAGCTAACAATATCAGCAGACTAATTAAGTATTACCTGTAGAAAAAACATTAAATAGCTACATGACTCAGTTTCGATCAACAGCATTACATTAAAATTTGGGCATGAACTCTGCTTTAAAATGGACATATTAAGTGCTAGAAATTTGGCGAAACGGAAATAAATCAACGTTTTGCCAAAACATTAACTCTTATTATGAATCCCTGTAAAGAAAGTTCCTATAATCTATGGTCTACAATCTACGAATACGAATAAGAAAGTTCCTATAATCTACGGTTTACGATCTACGAATATGAATAAGAAAGTTCCTATAATCTACGAACAAAGAATGTAACTAACAATATCAACATCACTACATTAAAATTTGGGCATGAACTCTGGCTTAAAACATTAGCTATTACTATGAATCCTTGTAAACAATCTACGAATAAGAAAGTGCCTACAATCTACGATCTACAAACCCTAGCCATAACCCTACCAACAAACAAATGTAATAGAACACAATACGAATCACAAGCAATCTACGATCTACAAACCCTAGCCGTAACCCCCTAACACACGTACTCCTAACTCTAACCCTAGCCCCCTACCAATGTGGGTGGCGACCACGACCGTGGGTGTTGGTGGTGGCCGCGGCCTTTGGTGTGGGTGATGGCGGGGACGCTGAAATCGTACCGGATCCCATGGTGACGGCGACGGCGGGTTCGACGGGGGCGGCGAAGAGGACGGCGGGGCCGGCGGGGGCGGCCAAGGTGACGGCGGGGTCGGCGAAGAGGACGACGAGGCAGAGGCGGCGGCGGCGCCGAGAGCGAGATCCATGGGGGAGAGTTAGGGTGAGTGAGTGAAGTGAGGGGGGGGGGGACGGGGCGCGCGTGGGTTGATAAAATGTGTTCGTGGTGCGACAGGCGGCAACGAGCAACCGCCACAGCTATGTTCTGACAAAACTGGACATCTGGCAAGGATAACTAGTGGTGGTTGCAAGACGCCGCTCGCCACTGCTTGGCCAACTACCTGTGGCGGGCACTAGGTAGAGCCCGTCACTGATGAGTTACGCAAACAAGTCCCGCCCGGGAGATTATACCTGTCGCGGGAAAGTAGTTCTGCCCACCACAGTTAGTCCATTAGCTGTGGCGGGTAGGTTTTGCTACCTGCCACTGCTTGTTTTCAATAATAGCTGTGGCGGGTGCCCCGCCTCGCCCGCCACTAATTTGGGTTCACCTATAAGCACTTTCCCAGTAGTGATTGGCTCGGATCAGGCAACTACACGGTGGTTGGTTGCATACACGGGATATTATTAAGAGTTAACAGCTACACATAACACAGAGTTACACAGTGCCATGACAATTGCGGTGGGTGGTGGCGACGACGCAAGCAACTAGTTCGCCGCACCGCCGTCAGGCGCGGTGCCGCGACTACTGATACGTCTCCAACGTATCTATAATTTTTGATTGTTCCATGCTATTATAGTATCAATCTTGAATGTTTTTATATGCAATTATATATCATTTTTTGGGACTAACCTATTAACCTAGTGCCCAGTGCCAGTTGTTGTTTTCTGCTTGTTTTTGGTTTTTCAGGAAATCAGTACCAAACGAAATCCAAATGCCACGAAACTTTTTGCAGATTTTTTTCTAGACAAAAGAGACCCTGGAGACTTGGAGAGGAGGCCAGAAGGTTCACGAAGCCTCCACAAGGCAACAGGGCGCGGCCCCAGGGGGGCGCGCCCTGATGCCTTGTGGGGCCCTCATGGCTCCGTTTGACCTAATTCCACTTCTATAAATTCTCAAATATTGGGAAACCAACAGAGAGCCACCCGAATAACTTTTACGCTACCGCAAGCCTTTGTTCTTCCGCGATCCCATCTGGAGGCCTTTTTCGGTACTCTACCGGAGGGGGAATCGATCACGGAGGGCTTCTACATCAACCTTGCTGCCCTTCCGATGATGTGTGAGTAGTTTACCACAGACCTACAGGTCCATAGCTAGTAGCTAGATGGCTTCTTCTCTCTCTTTGATCTTCAATACCATGTTCTCCTCGATGTTCTTGGAGTTCTATCCGATGTAGTCTTCTTTTGTGGTGTGTTTGTTGGGATCCGATGAATTGTGAGTTTATGATCAGATTATTCATGAGAAATATTTGAGCCTTCTCTGAACTCTTTTATGCATGATTATGAGATAAATACACTGTTGGTCACAGAACTCGCGCGAGATGTGCAGTTTGGTCACTCATCTCACGTAATGTGAAAAACTGGTCACTGCACTTCGTTTTATGAGCAAAGTGGTCACTTTGCCGTTCTCTGCCGTAACGGACGCTTATGTGGCATGCTGACTAGAATCCAGGCGCTGAGAGGCCAAGTGATTTTTTGCACAAAAGACCCTGCCCACATTAGAATTTTATTTCCCACCTGGTCCTTTCGTTGTCTCGAGCAGGGCGGCATGCAGGCGGCCGATCGTTACACCGCGGTCGACGACGGCGGTGGCGCCGGAGGCCAAGGTGATGGAGACATAGTCCGTGGCGGCGGCGACGATGATCCCCCTGGCGTCAATGTGGTTGCTTGCGGCGGGAAGGATGCAACCGATGGAGGCAAAGGCGGTGGCACAACGGGGACAGGCGGTGGTGACCCGGTCGTCGGCACCGGAGGAGATGCTGGTGTGGCCGATGCGATGCTTCCTCGCCGTCGATTTCCTTGGGATGAAGAGCCGGTTTACGGTAAGCCGCAAATTTGGGATTCTCTGCTTGGGTTTGAGCTTAGGTTGTCTCTCTGTTAAATTAGAAGTTTTCAAATGTTTGGTTGTTCGATTAGTTGTGATTAGTTGGTAGTTATGTCGTTTTCAAATGTTTGGTTGTTACAATTTTGAAGAATACAGACAGAATATTTAACTCTGGATGTTTGGGGGTGATGGTTAGGGTTTGTCCGAATCGAAATTGAATTTTGATCGAATTGTTTGCAATGTAGGTGATGATTCCGAAGAATTTAGTGTGGAAGTTCACCACAATGGATGGTTTTGTGGAGGCATAAATCGTAGCTACATGGAAGAACATGTTGACACATTTGACGGCTGCCATAGGAAAACTTTCTGCTGTGCTTTATTGGACTGGATGGCTACTCATCTAGGATATGCAACACCCAAAACAGGTTTTACAATGTACTGGTGCATCCCTGGAAAAACTATAGCTGATGGTTTGCAAGTAGTTAGTTTGGAAATTCATGCTAGGGCTATGGTAGCAGCTAGTCAACAAAACAAAGTAGTTGTTTTGTTCATTGATCACAACAATATGCTGGAGAAGCAGCTGTGGGATGATGTTCTATTGCAACAAGTTGAGCTACCTAAAGTAATTAGTCCAGTGAAAAACACTTATGTGCATGAGCATAGGGGTGGGCCATCAGATCATATGTTGCCCACTTTTAGTGAGCACCTGTTCAGCTTGTATCCTGGTCCTCATGTAGAAGATGCAGGTGAGAAGGAAACTCCTGTTAGAAGAAATATTTTTCCAAATACTTGCAATGCTGGTGCTGGCTTGGGAAGGAAGGGGAAAGAAAAGGTTGATTGCTTAGATGATGAGGTATATGGTGTTGGTGATGATGAGCAATTTTATGAAGGTGGTGCTGATGAGGACTATTATGCAGAAGAAGATGGCAGTGAGGAGGAGGAATATTATGGTGAAACAGATACCAGTTCTGACTCATATTTTGCAGATTCAGACTATGACTTTGAGAATGGAGATGATGCACTATTTGATACAAATGTGGACAAAGGTTTGAAGGATGAACTTGTAGCTGAAAAGAGGAAAGGGAAAAAGGTGTCAGAAGAAGAAGCACAAGATCAAGATGTGGTAGATATGGATGATTTGGAGCTGCCAGAGTCAGAATCAGCTCTAAAGTTCAATTTCAAGTCATTCAACCCAATGACAGACATGGAGAACCCCACTTTTACACTTGGGATGACATTTTCAAACCCAGGAGAATTGAGAAAGGCATTGGCAAACTACATTGTGAAGAACGGAGTGAAAGTTAGGAAAACAAGGAACAATGCAAAAAGGCTAGAAGCCATATGTGTTGAGGACCGCCCTTGGAAAATGATTGCTATTAAAGACTAAAGAACTGGTTGCTTTCTGATTAAAACACTAGTAGATGTGCACACTTGTCAGAAGGTTTGGGAAGTGAAAGAATTGACAGGTACTTTGCTAACAGAAAAATATCTTTAGGATTTTAGAAATGACCCCCACATGAGTTTGATGGCTTTTTTTAACAAGGTTGAGACAAAGTACAACATGAAAGTCAACAGGTTCAAATTGGCAAGGGCAAGATTAGCTTGTTTGAAAAGAATTAGAGGAGATGAGGAGGCACTATATGGCAAATTAGGGGACTATGGTCAGGAGCTAAGGAGAGCAAACGCAGGCACAACATTCTTTTTGAAAAGGATGGGTGAAACATGCAGTGACTTGTACTTTTGCTTGGCTGCATGCAAAAAAGGCTGGTTGAGTGGATGTAGGCCCATCATCTGCCTAGATGGAACCCACATTAAAACTAAATATGGTGGCCAAATTCTGACAACAATAGGAATAGATCCAAATGATTGTATCTATCCTATTGCTATTGCAATTGTGGAGGTGGAGTGCTATAGCAGCTGGTTGTGGTTCTTAACAACATTGAAAAATGCTTTGAACATCATAAATACCTTCCCTTTCTGCATTATGAGTGACAAACAAAAGGTGTGTTACCTATGTAATAAACTTGTGTTTTGTTTATGTTGGAAATTTCTTTATGTTGTGAAGTACACAATAACTATGTATGAGATATGTTGCATGCAGGGGCTGATCAAAGCAGTTAATGAAGCATTTCCAGATTCTGAGCACAGGTATTGTGTCAGACATTTGTACCAGAACATGAACCAGCTACACAAGGGAGAAGTGGTGAAAAATCACTTGTGGAAATGTGCAAGGTCAAGCAATGAAACAAAATGGAGGGCCAACATGGATGCATTCAAGTTAGAGTGTCCAGATGTTTATGCATGCTTAGAAGAAAAGCCCCCCAATGAATGGTGTAGTGCATTTTTCAGTGACTTTGTGAAGTGTGATGTTCTGACAAACAATAGTTGTGAAGTATTTGACAAGTAATTCTCTCTCCTCTATATTTATACTACTGCATTGTATACTTCTGCATTTCTTGTTAAGTAAGTGTGAGATCTCATAAGTTTTTAAGAGGTATTAGTATTTAACAAGTACTGCTCTCTCTTTATCTATATTAGGTGGATTTTAGAGGCTAGGGAATTGCCTGTTCTGTCCATGTTAGAGCACATAGCATGTCAAATTGGGAACAAATATTACAAGAAGCAAAGAGAGGCCACAGAGCAGTGGACAGGACAGATATGTCCTAAAATTAGGTAGAAAATAGAGAAAAACACTGAATATGCTGCAAACTGTTGTACAGAAGGATATGGTAGAGCAACATTTTTTGTTAAAAGCATTGACATGACATACATAGTGGAGCTGAACCTCCTAGCTTGCTCATGTCATAGATGGTAGCTAACTGGCATTCCATGTAGCCACTACATAACATGCTTGAGATCTGAGAGGATTAAACCTAAGCAGATGGTTAACAACTGTTACTCAATACATTCCTATATGCAAGCATATGGTGCAAATATTATGCCCCTGAGAGACCAGACAGAGTGGCAGCATGTAAATGGGCCAACAGTTTTGCCTCCATATTATGAGAAGAAAGTAGGCAGGCCACCAAAGAGTAGAAGAAAAGCTCCTGAGGAAAAAGCAGGTGGGACAAAATTGAGCAAACATGGAGTGACAATACATTGTGGATACTATAGAGGCCCTAACCATAACAGGGTTGGGTGTATTAGACTGAAGGCCATTGCACAGGCTGAAGAAGCAGCTCAGAGGCAAGCACAAGAACAAGCTCAAGGGCATGAATAGGAACAAGCTAATGAAGAGGACAATGAAACACAGCCAGCAACAAGACCAAGGATGAAAAGAAGGAGAACAGTGCATGAACAAGTGGGCATGTCAAATATTAATATTAATAGAGGGCCCACAACATTTGATGAAAATGGAGATGCAGACATTCCAGAGATTACACTTTTTCCAAGTCCTTCTTTCCCTTCTTTTTGTACAGATTAAGATCTCACATAAGTGTTTTCATTTAGCACATTGAGGAGGTTTACCTGGATCCTAGGCTAGATGCATTGAATGACAGATCTAGTATGGTTTCACAGCTTGGGCAACAGGTATAAATAATCAAGACATTTATTTTCAAGCTCTTTCATATGTGTTGTTTTTGTGCTCATACATGTTGCAACTTAACTGCAGGCACCACATATTCAGATTGAAGAAGACACTCCTTTTCCAATAGAGTCTGCATTTGTTGCTGCTAATAGATCTTCCATACCAGCAGCTAGGGTCACCACTGCAACAATAGAGAAGGATTAGCAGCAGTAAGAGGTAGGGGGAGAAACAGATCTGGAAGAAGGAGAGTTGCTGCTGCTGCAGCTACTGCTGTAGCTCAGGGTGCTAGCAGTAGCACAACTAGAGGAAGAAGGAGAGGTGCTGCTACTGATGCTGGTGCTGCTGGTGCTAGCAGTAGCACAACTAGAGGAAGAAGGAGAGGTGCTGCTACTTATGCTGGTGCTGCTGGTGCTAGCAGTAGCACAACTAGAGGAAGAAGGAGAGGTGCTGCTACTGATGCTGGTGCTGCTGGTGCTAGCAGTAGCACAACTAGAGGAAGAGGGGATGGTGCAAGAGGAAGAGGGGATGGTGCAAGAGGAAGAGGAGCTGCTACAAGAGGCTGGGAACACCTACTGTTTGGTGATGGACAAAGGCATAACAGTGCTCCTACTGAAATGAACAGCACTCAGAGTGCACCATTTGACATGTCACAGGAGTAGATCATGTTAGGTGTTGTGAAAATCTAATCTTTTGTGCTCTTAGTTTGTGTGATGCATGAAATCCTCAGTTTTCTCACACATATTTTGTCATGGCTGTGATACTAAATGACAGCTAGTATTTGTAGTTCTTAAGTTATGGCTGTGTTCTTGAGATACATGATGGACAACTAGTTACGGCTGTGAAACATGAATGGCAACAGCAGTAGTGATGTTCAAAAAAGATCTCTGTCAACATATCTTTGATGTTCAAAAGATTTCAATTCAAGAACATCATTTGACAGTGGTACAAAAGTAGTCAGTACATAAACATCATCGAATTCAGTTACATCACGGTTACAGAATTCAGTACATGAATATCATCGAATTATACTGAAATTCAAACTACAAGAACAAAGACAATTTTAGTTGAACAATCCTCCTGCACGCGCCTGCGAGCTTGGCCCAGCAAACCCACGGCCACCATCTTGGTCAAGAGGAGGAGCCGTGCCATCAATTGTACCATTCCAGGTGGTATATGTGTGAAGCCGAGTAGTGTCGTTGTCATCGTCGTAGTCGCACAATGCCGGAAACTCGGGGATGATTGGACCATGATCAACCACCCAATCAACATGGATGATGATTGGATGCAGTACACTCCGCTTCTCAGTATGCTCTCTTGGTGTTGGCGGCGATATTTCATCGTCGGAGTCCAGAGAGAAACAGAACATTGGCTCATCCGGCTCCGGCAGCTCGACTTCGTAGCGCTTAGGCACTTTGTTATGATCCTTCATCCACGCTACCACACTAATGCACCAGCGATCATCAGGCTTCAAACACTTGATGAGCTCGCCGCCGAGCTGGTTCACAAGCTTCCCCAAAAATTCTATCTCCCATGCCTCTTGGGGGAGGCCATCGAAGCTTAGCTTCGTAAGAAATGGCAGCGAGGACTCCTTGCAAAACGACCCATGATGCCAACGCCTGAAATGGATCTTCTCGCCACCGACATGAAGCACACGAGAGTGATTGACCACAACGCGAGTGCAGTCTTCGCTGTGCCGGAATCGGACCAGGAAATCCGCCGGCGGCGAGGTTACCTCAACCATGACGTCCACGGACCGGACACCGCACTGCGATTCCAGCGCCGCCAACAGCATTGCCGGAGACACCTGGGGCTGAGCACCTTGCACCGTCGTGAACAGGGCATGGCCTCGCAGCTTCCCCTCCAAAGCATACATGCCGCGCGTGCGCATCAACACGCACTGCCCCTGCTCTGGCCGGAGCTCCGGCTCGCCGCGCCGCCACATCTCCTCCAGGAAAAAGACGCGCCCTTCCTTTAGCCTATCCATCCCTTCCGCGCCGGATTGAGGTAGCGATTTGTGGGGTGGGGGGAGATGAAGGAGACAGGAGAGAGCTAGGGATTTCGGAGGAGTTGGGGATCGATCGATTTGGGATTTAGGGTTTGCCGATTGGGGGCTTTTGACCGGTCGGTCACTTTTGCAAAAAAAAAAACACCATGAAAATACTGCAGGGGCCGCATTGCAAAAATACCGCCCTCACGGCTCACTCACGTGACTTATTTTCGCGCCTAAGCTGATCGGCTGTGGGCGCGGATCCTAGTCAGCATGCCACGTAAGCGTCCGTTAAGGCAGAGAACGCAGACTACTTTGCTCATAAAACGAAGTGCAGTGACCAGTTTTTCACATTACGTGAGATGAGTGAGCAAACTGCACATCTCGCGCGAGTTCTGTGACCAACAGTGTATTTATCTCCATGATTATTATAGCTTTGTATTTCTCTCCGATCTATCGATTTGGTTTGGCCTACTAGATTGATTTATCTTGCAATGGGAGATGTGCTTTGTGATGGGTTCAATCTTGCGGTGCTCAATCCCAGTGACAGAAAGGGACATGACACGTATTTGTATTGTTGCCATTAAGGATAAAAAGATGGGGTTTAATCATATTGCTTGAGTTTACTTTGTCTACATCATGTCATCTTGCTTAAGGCATTACTCTGTTTCATACTTAATACCCTATATGCATGCTGGATAGCGGTCGATGGGTGGAGTAATAGTAGTAGATGCAGGCAGGAGTCGGTCTACTTGTCTCGGACGTGATGCCTATATACATGATCATTGCCATGAATCCGTCATAATTATTTTCTTTTCTATCAATTGCCCAACAGTAATTTGTTTACCCACCGTATGCTAGGTGTTCGAGAGAGAAGCCTCTAGTGAAAACTATGGCCCCCGGGTCTACTTTATCATATATAAAAAACCTAAAAATACCTTGCTGCAATTTATTTACTTTTATTTTATTTAGTATTTTAGTTTATCTATCTACCACTATCAGAATTAATCCTTGCAAATAACCTCTAAGAGGATTGACAACCCTCTTATTTGCATTGGGTGCAAGTGTTTGCTTTTGTGTGTGCAGGTGTGCTTAACGGTATTTTGCTTGGTTCTCCTACTGGATTGATAACCTTGGTTCTTAACTGAGGGAAATATTTATCTCTACTATACTGCATCATCCTCTCCTCTTCGGGGAAATACCAATGCAGTCTACAAGTAGCAGGAAGAATTTCTGGCGCCGTTGCCAGGGAGACATCATCAAAATTACCAAGTACCTTTGCACAAACTATCATCCTCTTGCATTTATTTTATTTGCCTTTTTATTGGCATTTGCCTCTAGTTTTCATCTCCCCCACTTCTAATTTTTTTTTACAAAAACACAAAAATATTTTATTTGCTTGCTTGCTTTTATTGACATGTCAACACACAAAAACAGAAAGTAAAACAAAAATTTAAGATCACTATGGATAACCTTAAAGTTTTCTACTTGGATCATCTTTGATCTATTTGTGCTCGTGCTGAAACGCCAACTAGTTTAGTTGAGGGAAAATCATTAGATGAGCATGCTCATTTTGTGCATCACCGTTTGTCTAAAAAAGGGAGACTCTTATGGAATCAAATAAATTGTTTGCTATGCTATGCTTGGAATCTATGTGAAATTCATGATTTTACTTGTTGCTCTGAGAACCCTAAAAAACACCTTCCCTACCTATGTGAGTTTGATGATAATGAAATCTTATCTTCTTATGCCAAGGGTGTTTATAGCTATTATGATATCGAACAAATTGAAGAATTTGTTGCTTTTAAGGGTGCCCATGAAGTTGCTTCTTTGATTGAAAAGTATGATATTACTCTCTACAAATCTGAAAATTTTGCCATACTTAAATATTGCGATGAAAACTATGCTTCCAATACCTATGTTAGTGAATTCATTGGGAGAATGTCTGCTGCTTTGGAAGAGAATAATGATATTCATGAATCTATAGATAATTATGATTCCGTTGATTCGATTGAAATATCCCCTCTTGTTGAATGTGATGCTTGCTATGGCCATGATGCCAATATTAATGATGCTTATAGAGATGAACTTGCTATAGTTCCTTATGTTAAAAATGAAATTATTGCTATAGCACCCATACTTGATAGCTCCTTGAATGAAAATCATGATTGCAGTGATGTTACTATAAATTATATTAATGTCAATTATGCTAATTATATGCCAAGCTACAAGCTTGGGGATGATAATTTTGTTGTGTCTACTACTTATTGCAATGATTACGATTGGGGTGATAATGCTTGTTATGATCTTGAAAATTTATTTAAGCCTCATGATGAATATGTTATTGATAATAATGTTTGCAATACTATTAAAAGTGGGTTTGGAAGAGCGTCAACTTTAGGTAATAATGATCCCACTACTTTGGAGAATTATCAATCTTATGAACTTTTGGATAAGAGTGGGTTTGAAGAGGTCATGACTTTAGTTGATGTTAATCCCACTATCTTGGAAGATTATAAAACTTTTATGCATGCGGATCGTGAAGAGAATATTTTATATGATAGCTATATTATTGAATTTGACTATGATCCTACATGTAATTATTATGAGAGAGGAAAATATGGTTGTAGAAATTTTCATGTTACTCATTTACCTCTCTTGAAGTTCAAATTGTTAATGCTTCGTTCTTCTTCCTTGCATATGCTAGATACTTCTTGTCTTGATAATTTGTTTGCTTATAAAATGCCTATGCATAGGAAGTATGTTAGACTTAAATATGTTTCTTACATGCTTTATGATGCTCTCTTTGTGCTTCAATTCTTATCTTTTATGTGAGCATCATTAAAATCTCGGAGCCTATCTTAATGGCTATAAAGAAAGAGCTTGTTGGGAGACAACCCAATACTTTCTGTTCTTGTGTGTTTACACAACTATAGCCTCTTTTATGATTTTTTTTTATCTTTTAATTAGTGTTTGTGCCAAGTAATACCTTTGGGATGATGTTGATGATAGTATAATTGATGATGTTTGGAAAACAGAAATTTTTGCGTCCAGTGCTGGAATTTTAATTCTGTACTGGAGCGTCAGAAAAATCTGAAATTTTTACAAAGTATTGGTATATGAATTGTTTATATTGCCCTAATGTTTCAGAATTTTTGGAGTTACAGAAGTATGGATTTTAAATGGATCTTTACAGACTGTTCTGTTTTAGACAGATTCTGTTTTTGTTGCATAGTTTGCTTATTTTGATGAATCTATGGATCGTATCGGGGGGTATGAGTCATGGAGAAGTTGGAGTACAGTGTAGGGTAACGCAGTAGAAAACAAAAAAATTCCGACCTACGCACCAGCCCAGGACCACTATGGAGACTGCATACAAGGTCTGATCATTTTCGTTACCGACTCGTAGCGCAGCGGAAGTAGAGTCGATGACGATCGGCGGTGCAGATCCCCGCAGCTAGGATTTTACAACCTCCCAACCGCGAGGATGTATACCCTCATCTGCCCCGCAGACAGCCCTCCGGGAGGCGGTCGCACAGTCCCCCGGACGGTGTCGCGGACAGCCCTTCGGGAGGACCTCCGAAACTCGGACTGTCACTCGGACAGCCCTTCGGGAGGACCTCCAAAACTTGGACGGTCACACGGACAGCCCTTCGGGAGGCACTCTCGAACTAAGACCGAAACTACGATCTCTCTACAGAGTTGCACACATACGGTGTCATCTATCCGGCAGGGCTTCGCCGTCCAGAACTAGTTCCCACCGGAACCCAGACAGCCTTTCGGCTCTACGAAACTATTTCGCTGGGAGGGAGAGAGAAGCCAGAAATGTCATGGCATGTGTATGTGAGAGCAAGGATGAAGCATATGGGGCTGCCTCCTCCCCTCTATTTATAGGAAAAACAAGGGGTAGGATGGGCATATCCAAAATGCCATGTCATCCCAAAATATCTTGGGAAGATATTTGTGGAAAGCCAACTTCCAACCATATCCATAAATCTGATTTCACTATTCACGACGACATTTTTCAGCGTCCGGTCGAACTGAAAATATTTATGTGGGCTTAGAACAATTCCAGTACCCACTAAAATAAGTTTCAATGCGATCCGGAACAATTCCGGTTTAGTGATTTTCATCTGCGAAAAGCATCTGAAGCGGTTCCGGCAGCTCCGGAACATTTCCGGTTTTCATCCCGGAAAATTCCAGAAAGTTTCCAGAACGATTCTGGCACCCTCCAAGAATTATCAGGCATGTGCCGAAACCAATCTGACTTTATGATATCCTCTGAAACAACTTTTCAGTTTTACCGGAACTATTCCGATATCCTCTCCGGAACGTTTCCGTTTCGTCCGAAACTTTTTCGGTGAATTTCTCTCAGACTCCCCGTCTAGTATTCAGCAGATAGATGACCCTTAAGCGTGTGACCCTATAGGTTCGGTGAAGTATAGACATGACCCGGAACACTTTCCGATCAATGATCAACATCGGAGCCGTGGACACCCATATTGACCCCTATACCCACACGAATGAATATTCGAGTGAACCTCCAGTTGCCGTGTGCTATTCCTGTTGCTTCGCGATATGTTACAAATACCCGAGGTGAGACATGTAGGCATCCCCGTGGATCAACAACTTGTCCACTATGCCAGTTACCTCGTTACCGGTATTGTTCTCTTTTCTCGTTCCCGTGTTCCGGCATCCCCGTGATCAAATCACAAAGTGTCTGGCCAGACGATGATGGATACCGTAACACTGAGAGGGCCCAGAGATATCTCTCCATCGTCGGAGGAGCAAATCCCAATCTTGAGCTATCAAGTTACTTGACATACTTTTCCATGAACCCGTAAGCCGCCGTAATAGCCACCCATTTACGGATGACGTTTAACAAACCCCAAAGTTCATGAAGCAAGCATGAAGAAACTCGATACTCTCATGGTCTAAGGAATCATGCAAACATTAACCATCTCTGTGTTATTAACCATTAACTAATGACGAATGTATCTCATAGCATAACATCAATTCGGGTCGATTCAACACAAGTGTTCTACCAACAATTATGCCCTCAAAATTGCCGGCATAGCCATGCCCATGATCAGGAAAACAGGATCATCATGCAATACTTGAGCCAGTCTTAGAGGCCAGACTAGGAATACATTTTACCGTTTATTATCCCACACGTGCACATGAGTTTCCCTCCAAGCCTCGTTTTATCTGTAGACTCGAGAATCATTGCAGTTATAGCATGGAACATAAACATAATTATGAACAGGGAGATAATCAATAACATTTATTATTGCCTCTAGGGCATATCTCTTACAGACTCCCACTTGCACTAGAGTCAATAATCTAGTCAACGCTAATGCACTTTACACCTATGGCATACTGGTGTAAAATATGCTTCGCATGTGGTATAGCCTGATGTCCAACGGATCTGACGACTTCAGCTCCGTGTGTAACTTTGCATATCCCCGCGTTTTCACGCTTTCACAAAATTCATATTTTGTGTGGACTTGGCTTTGCATATGTGTGAATCATTGGTCGAAACCTGATTCCTCAGACAGAGCTATGGAGCAACTATCTGCAATAGTGTCCCATAGACCAAAGCCATCTTGGAACCATACTAAGTTCATGAATGAACTATATGATTCAACAACTTCTTTGTCACTTCTTAAGTGTCAACATACTTAGCCTTTGTTATAGAATTCGCCACAGTATCTTGTTTGGAACAATTTCCAACTACCGTGCCACCATATTGTGTATTACACAAAACCCTTAACTTAAATCGAAAATCGCATGGAGCATTGATGAAGACTGTATCGATGTAATTACTTACAACGAGTGCTTCATAATCTCTGCTTGCGAGAAAACATGTCATCACTACTACTCTAGTACTTAATGACATCTTTCACTGTTGTCCTATGATCAGTACTTTGATCACTTTGGTATCTATACTCGCAACAACTTTGGAGTATTGGACATATCTGGTTGTTTTTACATACCATGGAATACATGATTAATCCAAACACAAGAGTGTGTGGAATCACCATCATGTATTTTGCTCATCAGTGTTTTGAGACACTGAGTCTTTGCAAGAACCCTTTCCATGTGACTTCGGCAAGAATCACTCCTTGGCGGTTTAATGCTAAAATGTTTTAGCATCTTGTCAATATGTATTTTGCTTAGCCCCATTAGGTAAATCTATCTCCATAGATCATCATGCCTAATATCAAGGCTGTTTAGCCCACGCACTTCATCGAAAAACTATTTTTAAATGAAGTCCTAATTCGTGTCAAGAAATTTATTTCCAATTTAACAATGTGTCAGGCACACAAGGTTTTTAGAAATATCATTATGCTCCCACTTACTTTCTTGAAACCACAAGCATCTTCGTTACCCATTTGATGAAGTCAAACTCTTTTGACCATTTCATCAAAAACGAAGATTCCAACTCCACTTTGCTCTCTTCTGTCCATTGCTGGAACTCTGAAGTTTGCATACTTACTAGCATCCTCTAGATCGACAAATTACTTTGGACTGTATCACATACAAGTCCTAGGTTTCATTTCCATCAGATGGAAATCCTTTTGTCATCTATGTTTCATATCTCATGATTGAAATATGTATTAATTGCTAGTTCAACCCGAACCGACTTTAAGCTTCGCTACGGTGAGACAATCTCATCGTAGTCAACTCCTTGAACTTGTTATTGCAACAAGTCGAGCTTTATGGATAAAACATTTTATCCGTATCAGTCTTTAGTTCCATAAATATTCGTTAGACTCTAAGTCTTCCGAAAGGTGTATCAAGATTTTAATCTTGAATCACTTATATGGAAACTATCTCGGATTGTATTGGCATTTAGCCAATTCTGGAGTCAGGGCCCATCAATGCTTCCTTGTGTATTGTAGGTATACTGTTGTCTAACAACAATATCTCGTTTGCGCACCTGATAGGTTTGCACGAGCTTTGCCTACGTGGTTCAGCTGCAAGTTCGACCGAAGTCCACATATTTTATTGTAGAGACTTCCGTATCAGTCGTAGTAGGAAACTCTGGAATCACTTCCAAGGTTCCTTTCCTTTGATCTGATGACGAAGATACTGTTTATCTCGTCGAGTTGCACTGTCCTCCCACTCACCTTTTTGCAAGAAACATTTTCTTTCAAAATTGTACCGTTCTTTGTGGCAAACCTTTTGCCTCGGTATCGTGGTGGAGGAATTCCCAATTACTTGGGATAACCTACAAAGTAGTTCTTGTCTGATTTGGAATAGGTTTGTAACCTTTTACACAAGCCCCATATTCCAAATGTTAAGGAAAGACCAAGCAAGGTTGGGCGTACCATACCATGGCGTCATTTCAACAGACCTGATGGCGCTCTTTTCAGTGTAAAAGCCGTAGTCACTAAAGCACTACTTTAAAAGAGATAATGGCAAATTGATTTATGTCATCTTTGATCTTACCATGTCGAAAATGGTTTGATTACATCTTCATGGACGTACCACTCTCAGTGGAGTTCCGGGAGGTGTAAGTTATGAAACTCTTTTCACAACTCATCAGACATTCGCTAAACTTGTAACTCAAATATTCCTTTCCGCAATCCAATTGCAGAAACATAATTTTCTTGTTACAATAATTTCTACTTCATTTTTGAAAACCTTATGAATGAATTCAAAAGATCCAGACTTACGTCTCATCAAGTAAATATCCATATATCCACTTGAGTCATTCTGAAGATAGATAAATCCACTACTTGCAACAACATTTATTGGACTACACACATCATAATGTATGATCACCAATATGTTCTTTGCTCGTTCCTTATGGCCTGTGAACGGTATTTCAGTCACTTCACTTTTCAGAGGAAAGTTGCAAGTGTCAGATGATTCAAAATCAAACGACATCTAAATCCATCATAATGGAATTTTCCATGCGGGGTTTTCCAATGTGACCAAATGCAGTGCCACACATATGTGGTATTCTTTTAGTCTTGCGACATTTAGCGTCAGTGTTATGGATGTATCATATTACCATCAATATTCACAGCATACATCCCATCCTGTATGGAAGCATGGCCCTTCATGTTATTCATAACACCGAACATCAAAAGTTCTTTTATGAATAACCTTCTTGCAAAATACCTTATGCAAAGGGCTAGAGTGTATGAAACTCTAAATGAATTATGAAAGTAAATACAGAGGTAATGTATTAATATCAATATTCATAACATACATCTCATTCATAATGAAAGTATGGCCCCTATGTTATTCATAACATCGAACATCAAAAGTTCTCTTATGAATAACCTTCTTGCAAGATACCTTATGCAAAGGGCTAGAGTGTATGAAACTCTAAAATGAATTATGAAAGTAAACCCAGAGGTTATGTATTATTATCAATATTCATAACATACATCTAATTCATAATGAAAGTATGGCCCTTATGTTATTCATAACCCGAACATTAGAAGTTCTCTTATGAATAACCTTCTTGCAAGATACTTTATGCAATGGGCTAGAGTGTGAAACTCTAAAATGAATTATGAAAATAAATACATAGGGAATACACCGTTGGAAGGTATAGTAACATTTACTATGTCCCTGCGTGTATCTAAACCTCATTCTTGGCTAGTCTTTCAGGCCATAGTAGTTCTTACATCGAGTTGCAACAGAATGCAATCGAGCGGGTATCTTTGTGATTAACTCACAATACCCAAGAATTAGTGATTAACATGTTTAACCATAATTCCCAAGAACTATATCTCTGACCAGCCTTCTATACATCAAAAACTTGTATGACATTCATACATGAGCTGGATATTCCAGTCTTCTTTCCTTTTGCCATTATACTTCTAACAGTTTAACTTTTAGTATTTCTCCTACTCTCAGAAGAAGCACCCAACTTAAGAGTGGCGTTAGCCCCGGACTTCCTAGGCGTGAAAGTCTTACTAACACCCTTCGGACACTTCCTTTCTCTTTAAGTTGTTGTTTTATTCACCTTTCATCATATGACAGGCGTTCTCCTGGATCCCTCTCTTATCAGTCTAATGCATAGTAAACTCCTTTATTAACAGCTTGCAAACAAACATTGCTTTGGATATCTCATATCTTTTAGCCTTTGTCTGTCTCTGAAAATGATTTTCAGATTCCATGAATATCACATAACTATCCAAACTTTCGAAGTTCGGGTCTCATGGAAGCAAACGTATTGCACCTGACTGAAAAGGAATTCTAGCTTTTGATCGAAGGACGAGAGTTACATGATCCATAGCATTAGCGGGAGAATACCAAAAGTATGCAATAGGACAAAGTCCTTCTCGGCACTCTAGAGGACAATCCTCACATTACGTTACCAATCGTAAAGTTTTAACCAGATATTTAACAGCTATTCAATTTTAATAGGGAAGGTGGAAACGCGAGCCATTATTCTATAACTATTATGCAAATCACACTTAGACAGTGTTCAAAATTAATTGCACTGAGAATTAAAAGAATTAATTCTACAGAGCGCTCCCACTCAAATCAATATCTCTCATAATTGATTGTGAGTGATACAAGATCCACATTTCAATTCAACGCCATTGATGTGGACATCACTGATGACGAGAATTTCAATTGGTGGGCAAACATGCCGATCACATCTCTATGTGACTCCTGTTCATCTTTCGATGGGCGTGTTCCGAGCTCAGGACGATCAAGCCAGAACGTCAAGACAACCAAGTGATCTCGCTGCGAGGTCTGACCTCACCCGCCTCACACTTCTCTAATCGTTCGTACCCATGTGGACATGGCGCACCCCGAAAAGTTAGGTGCCGTGACGGTGCTACACTTGGGAGAACACTAACTACTTGATATTTTTGTGAGAGATCACCCTAATAAAAGCGACTACCGCGCAATCAAGAAGGGTGCATCATAAGGGATAAACATCTCAGGCAATTCATAATAGCATGATATGGTATAGCCCTTTCTGACGGAGAAGTCTTTCATTTCTTCGTCTCCGGTCATTCGCGTCGGTGTTAACCTTCGCGAAGATTGCCACCACCTTGTCGATGCACCAGATAATATTGCTATCTCTATAGCTAATAAAATAAGTGCATTACATAAGGTTGACACGCAGGTCATTAAAGTGCAATCATATGGCTCCAGCCATCATGCCGAATCATGACACGCAGGTCATGTTAAT
This sequence comes from Elymus sibiricus, assembly GCA_039707655.1. Classification (NCBI taxonomy): domain Eukaryota; kingdom Viridiplantae; phylum Streptophyta; class Magnoliopsida; order Poales; family Poaceae; genus Elymus; species Elymus sibiricus. The sequence goes on along the minus strand of CM077676.1, from coordinate 355,706,874 downwards.
CAATTTACATTATATAGTCATCTCATACATAATCAAATTATTATGAACACTGCTATACCACATCATATGCACATGCAAACCATCCTGCAAAACCAAGTTAGACGCCTCTAATCGGTTCATGCAAAAACTTGTTTTACGTGGCTTCTAAGGTTTCGAAACAAACCGAAGCTACCTGCGTATTATCATCAAGTATGATAATTCAAGTCGCTAGATTAACATCGCGGGGTGTATGAAACACGAGATAATTAAATCTCGAGCCCCATACTAAACTTCGTCATACGCATGACCCCCGTGCAGATCATATCTGCAATGCCCTTTCATCTGCGAATTTCATCTTTCTTTTGACTATGGCGGAACCCAAAGAACTGAAGCACTTCGTTGATCAATCAGGATCGCGGATTGCCAGAACTTTGTGAAATTCCACCATACTGTCTCGAGATTGAGCAAACGCAAATTCTAGGGAAGCAACAAGAACATCGGGTAACAGACTTCATCTGTCACCCGCACAAATAATTTTCAGCAATAGATCTCATCTACTACCTAATTATATTGTGCAACACCCATACATCTCTATGTATTCTAGATCGCAACCTGCATCTACGCATAGCACGGCTCTTGATGCCACTGTAGGGTAACGCAGTAGAAAACAAAAAATTTCCGACCTACGCACCAGCCCAGGACCACTATGGAGACTGCATACAAGGTCTGATCATTTTCGTTACCGACTCGTAGCGCAGCGGAAGTAGAGTCGATGACGATCGGCGGTGCAGATCCCCGCAGCTAGGATTTTACAACCTCCCAACCGCGAGGATGTATACCCTCATCTGCCCCGCAGACAGCCCTCCGGGAGGCGGTCGCACAGTCCCCCGGACGGTGTCGCGGACAGCCCTTCGGGAGGACCTCCGAAACTCGGACTGTCACTCGGACAGCCCTTCGGGAGGACCTCCAAAACTTGGACGGTCACACGGACAGCCCTTCGGGAGGCACTCTCGAACTAAGACCGAAACTACGATCTCTCTACAGAGTTGCACACATACGGTGTCATCTATCCGGCAGGGCTTCGCCGTCCAGAACTAGTTCCCACCGGAACCCAGACAGCCTTTCGGCTCTACGAAACTATTTCGCTGGGAGGGAGAGAGAAGCCAGAAATGTCATGGCATGTGTATGTGAGAGCAAGGATGAAGCATATGGGGCTGCCTCCTCCCCTCTATTTATAGGAAAAACAAGGGGTAGGATGGGCATATCCAAAATGCCATGTCATCCCAAAATATCTTGGGAAGATATTTGTGGAAAGCCAACTTCCAACCATATCCATAAATCTGATTTCACTATTCACGACGACATTTTTCAGCGTCCGGTCGAACTGAAAATATTTATGTGGGCTTAGAACAATTCCAGTACCCACTAAAATAAGTTTCAATGCGATCCGGAACAATTCCGGTTTAGTGATTTTCATCTGCGAAAAGCATCTGAAGCGGTTCCGGCAGCTCCGGAACATTTCCGGTTTTCATCCCGGAAAATTCCAGAAAGTTTCCAGAACGATTCTGGCACCCTCCAAGAATTATCAGGCATGTGCCGAAACCAATCTGACATTTATGGTATCCTCTGAAACAACTTTTCAGTTTTACCGGAACTATTCCGATATCCTCTCCGGAACGTTTCCGTTTCGTCCGAAACTTTTTCGGTGAATTTCTCTCAGACTCCCCGTCTAGTATTCAGCAGATAGATGACCCTTAAGCGTGTGACCCTATAGGTTCGGTGAAGTATAGACATGACCCGGAACCCTTTCCGATCAATGATCAACATCGGAGCCGTGGACACCCATATTGACCCCTATACCCACACGAATGAATATTCGAGTGAACCTCCAGTTGCCGTGTGCTATTCCTATTGCTTCGCGATATGTTACAAATACCCGAGGTGAGACATGTAGGCATCCCCGTGGATCAACAACTTGTCCACTATGCCAGTTACCTCGTTACCGGTATTGTTCTCTTTTCTCGTTCCCGTGTTCCGGCATCCCCGTGATCAAATCACAAAGTGTCTGGCCAGACGATGATGGATACCGTAACACCGAGAGGGCCCAGAGATATCTCTCCATCGTCGGAGTAGCAAATCCCAATCTTGAGCTATCAAGTTACTTGACATACTTTTCCATGAACCCGTAAGCCGCCGTAATAGCCACCCATTTACGGATGACGTTTAACAAACCCCAAAGTTCATGAAGCAAGCATGAAGAAACTCGATACTCTCATGGTCTAAGGAATCATGCAAACATTAACCATCTCTGTGTTATTAACCATTAACTAATGACGAATGTATCTCATAGCATAACATCAATTCGGGTCGATTCAACACAAGTGTTCTACCAACAATTGTGCCCTCAAAATTGCCGGCATAGCCATGCCCATGATCAGGAAAACAGGATCATCATGCAATACTTGAGCCAGTCTTAGAGGCCAGACTAGGAATACATTTTACCGTTTATTATCCCACACGTGCACATGAGTTTCCCTCCAAGCCTCGTTTTATTTGTAGACTCGAGAATCATTGCAGTTATAGCATGGAACATAAACATAATTATGAATAGGGAGATAATCAATAACATTTATTATTGCCTCTAGGGCATATCTCCTACATACAGTAGCATATGAATCAATTTACAACATTACGTAAAGTTTAAGGTTTGTTTGTTATACTAACGGATCTCACGAGGTTTCTGTCGAGTTTTGTGTGCTGAAGTTTTCAAGTTTTGGGTCAGACTGCGATGGATAAAGGAATAAGGAGCGGCAAGAGCCTAAGCTTGGGGATGCCCAAGGCACCCCAAGGTAATATTCAAGGAAGACTCAAGCGTCTAAGCTTGGGGATGCCCCGGAAGGCATCCCCTCTTTCGTCTACAATCTATCAGTAACTCACTTGGAGCTATATTTTTATTCATCACATGATATGTGTTTTACTTGGAGCGTCTTGTGATATAGTTTGTTTGCTTTTTAGTTTTTCACAATCATCTTTGCTGAACACACCATTTTGAGAGGGACACACATTATTCGTGATTTGTTAGAATACTCTATGTGCTTCACTTATATCTTTTGAGCTAGGCAGTTGCTCTAGTGCTTCACTTATATCTTTTAGAACACGACGATGGTTATATTTTAAAGAAATAGTTGCACTCTCGTGCTTCACTTATATATTTTTGAGAGTCTAATGAATAGCAATGGTAATATGCACAGGTTATGAATTTGGTCCTGATATGATAGGTATGCAAGAGGGATATAATAAAAACTTTCATGTAGATCACTGAATATGATAAGTTTGATTCCTTGCAATAGTTTTGCGATATTAAGATGGTAATATGTGGGAGGTGCTAGTAGATAATTGTGGTTTATTAAGAATATTGGTGTTAAGGTTTGTGATTCCCGAAGCATGCACGTATGATCTGTCGTTATGCTAAGAAGTTGGAGCATAATTTATTCTTGATTGTCTACCTTATGAGTGGCGGTCGGGGACGAGCGATGGACTTGTCCTACCAATCTATCCCCCTAGGGGCATGCATAGTAGTACTTTGCTTCGAGGGCTAATAAACTTTCGCAATAAGTATGTGAGTTATTTATGACTAATGTGAGTCCATGGATTATACGCACTCTCACCTTTCCGCAATTTGCTAGCCTCTTCGGTATCGTGCATTGCCCTTTCTCACATCGAGAGTCGGTGCAAACTTCGCCGGTGCATCCAAACCCCCTGATATGATACGCTCTATCACACATAAGCCTCCTTATATCTTCCTCAAAACAGCCACCATACCTACCTATCATGGCATTTCCATAGCCATTCCGAGATATATTGCCATGCAACTTCCACCGTTCCGTTTTTATGACACACATCACCATTGTCATATTGCTTTGCATGATCATATAGCTGACATAGTATTTGTGGCTCAGCCACCATTTCATCATTTTTATACATGTTACGCTAGTATTATTTCACATCCTGGTACACCTCCAGAGGCATTCATATAGAGTCATATTGTTCTAGTATCGAGTTGTAATATTGAGTTGTTAGTAAATAAAAGTGTTATGATCATCATTATTAGAGCATTGTCCCAGTGAGGAAAGAATGGTGGAGACTAATGAGTCCTCGAAAAAGTGGGGATGAGGTCCATGAGACCGTTCAAAATAATAAAAAAGAGGCCAAAAAGAGCCCACAAAAAAAATATGAGAGAAAAAGAGAGAAGGGGCAATGTTACTATCCTTTTTCCACACTTGTGCTTCAGAGTAGCACCATGTTTTTCATATAGAGAGTCTCCTATTTTGTCACTTTCATATACTAGTGGGAATTTTTCATTATAGAACTTGGCTTGTATATTCCGATGATGGGCTTCCTCAAATGCCCGAGGTCTTCATGAGCAAGCAAGTTGGATGCACACCCACTTAGTTTTTCATGTTGATCTTTCATACACTTATAGCTCTTAGTGCATCCGTTGCATGGCAATCCCTACTCCTCGCATTGACATCAATTGATGGGCATCTCCATAGCCCGTTGATTAGCCTCGTTGGTGTGAGACTATCTTCTTATTTTTGACTTCCCCTTATTGATCTCTACCACCACACTCTATTCCACCCACACTCTATTCCACCCATAGTGCTATATCCATGGCTTGTGCTCATGTATTGCGTGGGGGTTGAAAAAGCTTAAGCGCGTTAAAAAGTATGAACCAATTGCTCGGCTTGTCATCGGGGTAGTGCATGATAAGTATTTTGTGTTAAGAAGATGGAGCATGACAGGATTATATGATTTTGTAGGGATAACGTTCTTTAGCATTTTTATTTTGAAAGACATGATTGTTTATTAGTATGCCTGAGTATTGATGTCTTTATGTCAAACTATAGACTATTGCCCTGAATCATTCGGATCTTCTTATTCATACCGTAAGAGAAAGATTACATGATGAAACATGTTAGGTAGCATTCCACATCAAAAATGCTGTTTTTATCATTTACCTACTCGAGGACGAGCAGGAATTAAGCTTGGGGATGCTTGATACGTCTCCAACGTATCTATAATTTTTTATTGTTCCATGCTATTATAGTATCAATCTTGGATGTTTTATATGCAATTATATATCATTTTTTGGGACTAACCTATTAACCTAGTGCCGAGTGCCAGTTGCTGTTTTCTGCTTGTTTTTGGTTTTTCAGGAAATCAGTACCAAACGAAGTCCAAATGCCACAAAACTTTTTGGAGATTTTTTTCTGGACAAAAGAGACCCTGGAGACTTGGAGAGGAGGCCAGAAGGTTCATGAAGCCTCCACAAGGCAACAGGGCGCGGCCCCGGGGGCGCGCCCTGATTCCTTGTGGGGCCCTCGTGGCTTCGTTTGACCTAATTCCACTTCTATAAATTCTCAAATATTGGGAAACCAACATAGAGCCACCCCGAATAACTTTTACGCCGCCGCAAGCCTCTGTTCTTCCGTGATCCCATCTGGAGGCCTTTTCTGATACTCTGCCGGAGGGGGAATCGATCACGGAGGGCTTCTACATCAACCTTGCCGCCCTTCCGATGATGTGTGAGTAGTTTACCACAGACCTACGGGTCCATAGCTAGTAGCTAGATGGCTTCTTCTCTCTCTTTGATCTTCAATACCAGGTTCTCCTCGATGTTCTTGGAGTTCTATCCGATGTAATCTTCTTTTGCGGTGTGTTTGTTGGGATCCGATGAATTGTGAGTTTATTATCAGATTATTCATGAGAAATATTTGAGGCTTCTCTGAACTCTTTTATGCATGATTATTATAGCTTTGTATTTCTCTCCAATCTATCGATTTGGTTTGGCCTACTAGATTGATTTATCTTGCAATGGGAGAGGTGCTTTGTGATGGGTTTAATCTTGCGGTGCTCAATCCCAGTGATAGAAAGGGACATGACACGTATTTGTATTGTTGCCATTAAGGATAAAAAGATGGGGTTTAATCATATTGCTTGAGTTTACTTTGTCTACATCATGTCATCTTGCTTAAGGCATTACTCTGTTTCATACTTAATACCCTAGATGCATGCTGGGTAGCGGTCGATGGGTGGAGTAATAGTAGTAGATGCAGGCAGGAGTTGGTCTACTTGTCTCGGACGTGATGCCTATATACATGATCATTGCCATGAATCCGTCATAATTATTTGCTTTTCTATCAATTGCCCAACAGTAATTTGTTTACCCACCGTATGCTATGTGTTCGAGAGAGAAGCCTCTAGTGAAAACTATGGCCCCCGGGTCTACTTTATCATATATATAAAACCTAAAATTTATTTACTTTTATTTTATTTTGCAATTTACTTTATCTATCTATCACTATCAGAATTAATCCTTGCAAATAACCGCTAAGAGGATTGACAACCCTCTTATTTGCGTTGGGTGCAAGTGCTTGCTTTTGTGTGTGTAGGTACTGCTAACGAGGTTCTGTGTGGTTCTCCTACTGGATTGATAACCTTGGTTCTTAACTGAGGGAAATACTTATCTCTACTGTACTGCATCATCCTCTCCTCTTCGAGGAAATCCCAACGCAGCTCACAAGTAGCAAAGGGCGCTGAGGAAGATGACAGAGGAGAAAACTGCAGTGTGTGCGCCATGCCAGCGTCAATGTAGTAGGACGAGGGAGAGGAGGCCGAAAGGAACGATGCCGGATATGGCACCAGTGTAGTAGGACGTGGCGAGGAGGCTGAGAGGAACAATGCTGACGATTGTGCTAGCATAGTACGATGCGGGCGAGGAGGCCGAGAGGAACCACGCCGGTGGTAGTGATAGTGCAGCAAGACGTGGGAGAGGAGGCCAAGAGGAACAACGCCGGCGGTGGTGCCAGTGTAGTGGGACATAGGAAAGGAGGCCGAGAGGAGGATTAGAAGGGATGAAGGAGATTAAGGAGTGCCATTAAAACATATCACACATATGCATATGTACAGTTCATGAGGAAGATGTAGATCTACTCGTCTACGATCATCAAAACAGAAAATATGCAATACAAAAGTCGTGTAAATTGCGAGATGAAGCTACTGGTCAAAGGAAATTTCCAATGGTCGAACGTGTGCGACAAATTTGACAAAATTCGTCCAAAATAGCTCCAAACATGAACATAGATTATGGTCGACGAAACTACGAACCGATCGCCTGAATGGAACCATAACATCGATGAGCATCGAGGTTCAAAAAACATCGATGAGCATCTTTTTCGTATAGAGCTTATCTCGAATTGAAGCACCGTTGTGTAGATTAGAAGGGACAAAACAAAGGAGATTAGAGCATCTAGAACCGGGCGCCCCAAACCCGCCTCAAACGCCCGGGCGGACGGCCCGGTCAGTGACTGGTCACAAAAAAGCGTCTCAGATGGGCTCCTTAAACGGGCCTCAAACGCCCGGGCTGACCGGCACCCCTCATATCCAGCCCAAATGTAGGGCGGATATGGGGGCGCCCGGGCACGTACGGCACGTCGAACCCGACAACCCTACCCCATCACAAATTCCACCAAATCCACCAAACCCTTGCTCCTCCTCCTCATGCCTTCCCCCTACCTTTCCCGCGCCCGAGCCCTCGCCGTCCGCCACCCTTGCTCCCCATCCTCACCGCCGGTCCCGATCCGCCACCCTAGATGTCGTCTAGCCCGGCCCCGACCGCCACAACAGAGGCTGCGTTCGCCTCGTCCGTCGGCGTCCCGTCCTCGGCTTCGTCGTGCAAGCCGGAGAACATCGCCCGGAGGAACCGGCGATGCCGGCAGCGAGAGAGGGAAGCGGCAGCGTCACAGGGAGAGGATGCGGATATGGACGAGCAGCTATCCTCCCCCCTGTCGATACTAAAACCGGCAGATCTTGGGTAGGGGGTCCTGAACTGTGGATCTTGGAGTCAATGGATAACAAGGAACATAGAGACAGCGATTACCCAGGTTCGGGCCCTCTCGAAGAGGTAAAACCCTACATCCTGCTTGATTGTATTGATGTGTTGGTATGACAATTACAGAGTTGATCTACCTCGAGATCAGATGAACTAAACCCTAGGTGGGTATAGCGATAATGGTTCGCCCCTCCAAGGACTAAACCCTCTGGTTTATATAGACACCAGGGGTACCTAGGGTTACATATGGTCGGTTGCCACCAGGGGATAAACATGCCGGCTATGCTAAACCTTTCTTGGAGAGGACGCCAAGTCTTCAGAGGTTTCCTTCTGGTACAAGGGGTCGCCTACACTCTGGCCTCCCTTCGATGAGTTAGGAGCGGCCCATCAGTTCGGCCCATGAGAGATAGGCCGGCAGCCCGAGGACCCCTCAGTCCGGGACACCCTCAGTAGCCCCCGAACTAGTCTTCGAAGCCGAGGTATGTGAGAACAATATCGGCTTTGTGGACCAGTTCCTTCCCTTCTGTGGTATTTGCGTCAAGCCCGCAACCCCTCTGAATCAAGCCCTCGAGGGTTGCTTGGTTATTTCTGGCCATATGTTTCTCGGATCATGCCTTAGTTTCCGAAGTGTATAAGTAACTTAGCCCCGAAGGCCAGTCGTTCAGGTGTGAACAGTGACCCCATCTGACAACTTTTGCTGAAGGGTCACGGCCTTCCATGACCACGAGCCAGTTAGGAAAACTTGATTCGCGGTTCGAGGCGGTTCGTTCATTGGCGCGCCCCATCAATATGGAGATCGTGCCCTGTTTTTAAGGGATATGATCAATGATTTGTGTTATCCCACACGCGCATAACGGCACGATTATATCGGGAAGTGGCGAGGTCCGCGGCGTAGTAAAAGGACTCTTGGTCTTACGGTAGCCCATAAAAGGGAGCAGCCACCATTTCCTTTGCACGCTCTCACTTCCGTCCGCGCCATCGCTTTCCCAAACCTTTGAGCTCCAGCACCCAGATCCATTTTCCCTTCTTTGAATCCCTTCGGCCATCCCCTCAATCCGGCCATGGCCGGCTCTGGGTCTAAAGGCAAGTGGGAGGCTTCCATCATTACAGAGAGCGCCATCCAGGAGCTGAAGGGCGCGAGTTACCTCCCCACCGATGTCGCTCACCGCGCCCCAGAGGAGGGCCATGTCATCCCTACACCGAAGCCCGGCGAGAGGGTGGCATTCCTCCCCCACTTCATCCAGGGATTAGGTTTTCCCCTCCACCCCTTTGTTAGGGGCTTGATGTTTTTCTATGGGCTAGATTTCCACGATCTTGCCCCGAACTCCTTTCTACACATCTCGGCCTTCATCATCATCTGTGAGGCCTTTCTTTGAGTCCAGCCACACTTCGGCTTGTGGTTGAAGGTGTTCAACGTCAAGCCAAAGATTGTCGACGGCCAGCAGGCAGACTGGGGGGGGGGGGGGGCGATGGTTAGCAAGCTCCTCCGGGTTGAGTGGTCGGAGGGCACTTTCATCGAAACTGTCAAGTTCTGGCAGAAGGAGTGGTTCTATATCATAGAGCCACACAACGCGGACTGGGCGGCGATTCCTGCCTTCAAATCCGGACCCCCCACGAGGCTGGTCTCGTGGACCAAGGAGGGCCTAGACTGGGGGTCCACCAAGGAGGTAGAGCTGTTGCAGAGCAGGATATCCAAGATGATTGAGCGGAAGGTCGAATTACCCAACGTGATTCAGATCATGCTCCACCGCCGCATCCTCCCCTTCCAAGACCGGGCCTCCCCGATGTGGGCCTACAAGCTCGAAGACCCCGCCACCGTGCTCAGTTTCTTCTGCACTTCCCACGCCCAGCTATGGAAAGCACTATTCAAGCCGCAGAAGGAGTGGCCGGCCAAGGAGGAAGACATCGGCCTTGACGCCGAAAACCCCCCTCGCGAGGTATGATAAGTTTTACTCATATATTTGGATGTTCCTTTTTTGACAAAGCACTAAAGTTTATCTTCTTCCATCCACAGAGCTGGCTGAAGAAGGCCGGGCAAATCAACAGCCCGGCCCCACTGCCCGAGGGCCCCAGGACAGCCTTGCTGATGGCCATGTTGGTCGAGGAGCCGTATGAGGCGCCGGAGAAGAAAGAGACGAAGAAGAAGGAGACCCGAGAAGGCCTCCGTTCCCGTGGACCTCCGGACACTATATCCGGGGACACCTAGGCCCCTTCCACCCTTGAGGGGGAGAAGGAGCAGGGAGAGGATGGGGAGGAAAGCGATCCCTCCCGAACAAGGAAGAGGGCTGCGTCCGAAGACGCTGAGGAGGATCAGCCTCCACCCGCCCCTAAAAGACCATGCATGGCCAAGGTGGCCCTGTCCAATGACAGCTCGGCTTCTGCCGAGCACTTCGAAGCCTCCGAAGAGGTTCCTCGGAGGACCCCCAGGGTCAAGCCACGGGCCCAAAGGTATATATACTAAGATACACCCATGCACTTTTAGCCAAACTAAGTCTGCTATTGATCGCGCGCCTGCTTTTAACATTGCAGCCCGCCATGCGACCTCCCTACCGATCGAGTTTCGGAGGGGGACTCTCCACCGGCCGCGCTGGCGGAGAGCGGGATCGAATCGCGCGCCTCGCCTCCCCCGGTCGTTGAGGAGGCCGAGGAGGTTTTGTCAAGGAGGGCCCCTCCCGTGCCGAACACAAGGGGAGGAGGCAACGCTGTTATGGCCGGGGTACATACCTCGGCCGCCGAAGGCCAGGAGGGGAGAACCCTTCTGGTGAACGAAGAGGGGGAGCCCGGACAATCTGAGCTCTCCCCGAAAGTGGTTTCGGAGCCATTAAGGCATCAGGAGCCAACCATTCTGGTCTCCATAGAGGGAGGAGCCGAGATGACCCCGCCACCCCCGCCCGCTCCAGGGCGGGTTTCGACTGGGTGGCCGGATGAGATGGAGGAAGCTTTAACTAGCTCCTCTATTGCCGAAGAGCACCGTGCCCTGATGGGAACGATTTTGCAAAGTCTTCGGTCTGTGGACAACAGACTGAAGGAGGCCTTCAGCGGCCTTCTGACAGGCTTCAAGGTAGGCCATGTAATGACTTTTTCGTAGAAAATTTCTTTTATATGATCATGCAACCTCATACACAGTAGCCCCCGAGCCTTGAGTGAGTTTGAAAAACTTATGCGGGGGTCGAATAATTTTGAGGTACGGATGATAGCAACATGAGCAGTAGCCCCCGAGACTCTGGCTGGATTGAAAAAACCGGTCAGAGGATCAAATATCGATAACTCGGGAATCTAATGTGCTTAGTCTAATGTGCAGGCGTCGTCCTCGGCGGCAGCTGCCAACGCCAAGGAGCTGGCCGAGCTGAATCAGAAGCTCAAGAGCTCCAATGACGACCTCGGTCTGCTGAACAAGCGGTTCGACGAGGCGCAAGGCAAGTCTGAACTAAACTGTTTACTACAACGGTTTTTTAGTAAAGTTTAAGAAGTTAATCTAAACGGTATGCAACTGACATTACTGCAGCTGCTGCCGCGGAGATCGAGAACCTCAAGGCCAAGCTGAGGAAAGGTCAGCAGGAAGCCGCGGAGCAGAGGGCTGCAGCCGAAAAGGCAGCCGCCGAACTAGCCACGGTGAAAACCGTTAGCCAGATGCACGAGGCCAGAGTGTCTGAAGTGCAACAAGAGCTCAAGGATGCCATCACAAATTGTGAGGTCCTTGAGCAGAAGAATAAGGATCAGGCCACCGAGCTAACCTCACTGGGGTCGGCGGCTAAGGAAGCGCGGACGGAGGCACGAGGCTACCAGGAGGAACTCCACCAAGTCAAACTTATTGCGGATGGTAAGCCATACTTACTGCAGAGCGTCTTTGGTGGTAACAGGTTCGCTTTCCTCACGCGAGTGTGGCGTTCCCCAGGCGCTTTTGCGGACCTCCCGAGGAGTGCATCAGACGCAGCTAAGTACTTCGCGTCCCAGGAGGGTCGTACCGAGAAGAAGCTATTTTGGGCGCAGTTTCTAGTGCCTGAACACCCTCTCCTCCTCAACAACCAGCTGAAGCAGCTGATGGAGTTGCATCGGATGGCGGAACCGGCGATGAAGGACCTCTGTGTTAAATTGTGGCCTTCAGAGCCGCTGCCGAGCAGCTACTTTGGCTTGGTGCAGAAGTTGTGTGACGCCATGCCCCGGATTGATGTCTGGAAGTGCTCCGTATGTATTGAGGGAGCTCAGATGGCCTTCGGCAAGACCATGGTGGATTGGCCGAAGATCAAGCCAGCCGAGGTGGCCACCGGACCTCCGCCCCCTGGGAAGGAGCACAGGCGCCCCGAGCAGTACTTTCCCGTTGTGATGGATGGTGCTCGGGCGATAGAGGCCCAGTGCTCAAAGGATGTAATTTATGAATGAATTTATTTTCTTGTATCGAAAATGTTGGAACTTTTGTGCTTTACAATGCAACTGGTCGGCTTTATATAATGCCTTTGTGTGTTTATTTTGACTCCTGTGTGGCCGTTTTAAACTGAAAGTTACCAGTTGTCGGCTTCAACCCCCTTGCAGATACTGCATGGGGTGTTTTTCCTTAACACCTTTACCCTTAGCCGACGTCTCGGTGCCCGGAGGCGGTTGTGTGTAATGAAAACAAGGCAATCAGACTATGTGGCTTTAGTGCTTTCACTTAGCCATAGGAGCTTGACTGTGGGAGCTAGTGACTAGCCCCCGGTGTTTGTGATATTCGGACATACCGAGGTTGATGCCATTATCACTTGGTTCCCGTGACAGCGAACCCCTCGTTTGACACGGAATAACCTCCATCGATTTTTAGTTTAACACTTGTCATCGGATCGTCGACCAGTTCTCGCTTATTATGACAGTCAGTTTTCGGCTTTCTCCACTGAGGTACTTAACCAGACGAGCTAGAAGTACAATCGCAGTGGTTCTCCCTTTACCCTCCTAGCTGAACAATGCGGAACGTAAGAGGGCAAACACAGGAGCCGGGCAACCCAACTATTGACCAAAGACATAATTCGGAATTGATTCATATAATGCAATATCCGAGACGCCGAGCACATGTAATGAGATTGGTGCCGGACTGATGCTTGGGGGAAGATTTATGGTCGAGCCCCCGGTCTATTAGCCGATCGCATCTAAAAAAAGAATGTATCATAATAATTTACTTCGGCCTATAAGCGGAAAGGAACACGCAAAACAAATGACTGCAGTATGACCGGAGAAGAATGGTCTTTATTTCCTTTGAATTCGTGACGTCCAACCGTACAATCCGAACTGCCAAAGTAAAAACTTATTAGAGGAAAGGTTTATACAGGGCCTCCATGAGTGGTTTGACATCCCTACTGCGCCCTGCTGCACGTCTGCGCCTTTGCTCTTTATGAAGCTTCCGTGCGACTGAAGTCGATGCTTGTATGCATGATGGAAGTGATAGTGTTCAGCGGACGAGCCCTTTGAGAAAGTGTTTTGAGAAGTCACCGCAGGGTATCAGCTTGACGCTGATCAGGCCCTAGATGGTGCCTGGTGCTGATGTTAATCCGAGAACATCTTTGGTCATGGCTCGGTCGAACCGAGCACTAGACCCTTGTAACGTTTGCCCCCACAGCTGCCCACGGAATTTTAAGCACGAAATTATGTACCCGAGGTACGTATTTCGTAGCTGGGGAGGCCATGCCGTGGGGCGCGTATCCCTATTTAGGGCAAGTACGGGAGTGTTCCGGGACTGAGGCCGTAGCTCGGGCGCGTTTATGAGCGTCCAACGCCTTGATGGTGGACTGGGCCTTCGACGCCTCTTCGGCGGCCTGGGCTTTGGCCGCCAGAGCTGCTGTGTGTTCCTCGGTTCGGAGCGAGCGCTCAGTGTTACCGTTAACTATAATGACACCCCTAGGTCCTGGCATCTTAAGCTTCAGATATGCATAGTGCAGGACAACATTAAAGCGAGCGAACGATGTTCAGCCGAGGAGTGCGTGGTAACCGTTGCGGAAAGGAACAATGTCGAAGATTAAATCTTCACTGCGGAAGTTTTCGGGCGAGCCAAAGACCACTTCCAAGGTCACGGTTCCCGAGCAGCATGCCTCAATGCCTGGGATTACACCTTTAAAGGTAGTGTTACTGGGTTTGATCCTTGACGGATCGATTCCCATCTTCCTCACTGTATCTGAATAAATCAGATTGAGGCTGCTGCCTCCGTCCATAAGGACTCTAGTGAGGTGGTACCCATCTACGATGGGGTCGAGTACCAGAGCCGCCGTTCCTCCATGCCGGATACTGGTTGGATGGTCTCGCCGGTCGAAGGTGATCGGACAAGCCGACCATGGGTTATATTTCGGGGCCACCGGCTCTAAGGCGTAGACATCCCGAAGTGCACGCTGCCGCTCCTTCTTGGGTATATGCGTGACGTAAATCATGTTCACGGTTTTTACCTCGGGAGGGAACTATTTTTGGCCTCCATTGTTCGGCCCACAAGGTTCGTCGTCGTCCTCGCTGCGGGGACCCTTGCCCAGTTCCTCGGCTGTAAGCTTGCCGGCCTGCTTGATTACCCAACAGTTACGGTTGGTGTGGTTGGCGGGCTTTGATAACCCACTAGTATAGGGGATCAATTGTAGCTTTTTTGATAAATAAGAGTGTCGAACCCAACGAGGAGCTAAAGGTAGAATCAATATTCCCTTCAAGTTTTATCGACCACCGATACAACTCTACGCACACTTAACATTCGCTTTACCTAGAACAAGTATGAAACTAGAAGTACTTTCTAGGTGTAATGCTAGAACTACTTTGCAAGAATAAAACTAGGAGTACTTTGTGAGATAATAAAACTACGAGTAACTTGCAAGATAATAAAAGCTTTTGTAACACAAGAGAAAGATTTGTCCATAGGTAATCGATAACTAGACCGGTAATCATTATTGCAATTTTATATGAGGGAGAGGCATGAGCTAACATACTTTCTGTACTTGGATCATATGCACTTATGATTGGAACTCTAGCAAGCATCCGCAACTACTAAGGATCATTAAGGTAAAACCCAACCATAGCAATAAGTAACAAGTCCCCTTTACTCCCATACGCAACAACCCCCTTACTCGGGTGTAAGCTTCTGTCACTCTAGCCGCCCACTGTAAGAGAATTATGAACGTATTGCAAACCCTACTGCGGGAATCCCTCACACTTGCGCGACACAGAGGACACCATAGGACAACACCAAAATAAAACATACAACTCAAACCAATCACGATCAGCAATGAACCCATAGGACAAAACGAATCTACTCAAACATCATAGGATGGCAACACATCATTGGATAATAATATGTAGCATTAAGCACCATGTTTAAGTAGAGATTACAGCGGGGAGAAGAGGTGTTACACCGCTGCATAGAGGGGGAGAGAGTTGGTGGTGACGGCGGCGAAGTTGTTGGTGTAGATCGCCGTCACGATGATTGCCCTGGCGGCGTTCCGGCGCCACCGGAAGAGAGGGGGAGAGAGCTGAAAGCACATTTTCTCCCTTGGTGGTTTTGGTAATTCATAACAACATATATCTCATTGAACTAATGTCCATTCAAGATTAAGATTTCAGGATGTTTAATGATTGGCATGGCATGGACTAGAGATGTGGACCCCTCAAAATGCTAAGGACAAGAATTAGCAAAGATCAAGACTCTACATTTTTGGTTTAGTGATCCAAGATCACATTGAGTCCATAGGAAAGCCAATACTATTAAAAGGGGATGAGGTGTTGCTTAATGGTCTTTTTGCTCAAATGCTTAGTGACAGTATTCCTAAACCCTCAACCACTATCTCTACCCAAATATGTCCTAAACCTAAAGTCCAACTCGGCCCCACCGAAATTTCCAATCCGGCCCCACCGAGTTCATCCAAGACTTAGCCACTGCCAAACCCTAACAAATCGGATCCACCGAAATGGATCTCGGTCCCACCGAGATGGCCTTGCCAACTCTCTGTAATCATTTGCATTTACTTCGGTCTCACCGAGTTTGCAAATCGGTCTCACCGAGATGGCTTGCCAAGTCTCTATTGCCTTATTGCTTCGCTTCGTTCCTACCGAGTTGATGCAATCGGTGCCACCGAGATGAGGATTGCCCTAAGCCATTGCACTTCGGTCCATCTGAGTTGTTCGTATCGGTCCCACCGAGATTCCTAAAGTTCATATCTTTTACACAGTTCGGTGCTACCGAGATGATTGTTTCGGTGCCACCGAGTTGGGTCAAAAGTGTGTAACGGTTGGATTTTGTGTGGAGGCTATATATACCCCTCCACCCCATCCTTCTCAGTAAGGAAAGCCATCAGAACGTGCCTACACTTCCACCATACATTTTCTGAGAGAGAACCACCTACTCATGTGTTGAGATCAAGATATTCCATTCCTACCATTTGAACCTTGATCTCTAGCCTTTCCCAAGTTGCTTTCCACTCAAATCCTTCTTCCACCATAGCCAAATCCGTGAGGAGTGATTGAGTGCTGGGAAGACTATCATTTGAAGCACAAGAGCAAGGAGTTCATCAACAACACACCGTCTATTACCTTTTGGAGAGTGGTGTCTCCTAGATTGGTTAGGTGTCGCTTGGGAGCCTCCAACCAGATGTGGAGTTGAACCAAGAAGTTTGTAAGGGCAAGGAGATCGCCTACTTCGTGAAGATCTACCCCGAGTGAGGCTAGTCCTTCGTGGATGTAAGCCATGGTGGAATAGGCAAGGTTGCTTCTTCATGGACCCTTCGTGGGTGGAGCCCTCCGTGGACTCGCGCAGCTGTTACCCTTCGTGGGTTGAAGCCTCCATCAACGTGGACGTATGATAGCACCACCTATCGGAACCACGCCAAAAACCGCCGTGTCTTCATTGTGTTTGAAATCTCCTATCCCCTCTCTACATACATATGCAATTGCTTACTTTCCGCTACTATACTCTTAGAATTGCATGTGTAGGGTGATGCTTGACATGTACTATTGCTAAAATCTGCCTACAACTAAAATCAGGGAAAAGGTTTAGTTTTATTTGGTCAAATAGTCTAATCACCCCCCCTCTAGACATACTTTCGATCCTACAAGTGGTATCAGAGCTTTGGTCTCCGTAAGCCTTGATTTCCATAGCTTTTGTGATCATAGCCTTGGTTTCACAACCTAGGAGAGTATGGCGTCTAGTGAGGGTAACTATCACCGTAGAGGTCCATATTTTGATGGTACAAACTTTGCTAGTTGGAAACATAAGATGAAAATGCATATTCTTGGTCATAACCCTACCGTTTGGGCTGTTGTTCGTGTTGGCTTGCAAGGTGACTTCTTTGAGGATGGCAAGGAACCGGATCGTGAGGCAACCGCGGAAGAATTTAAGATGTTGCAATACAATGCTCAAGCCTGTGATATTCTATTCAACGGTCTATGTCCCGAAGAATTCAACAAAATCAGCCGCCTCGAGAATGCAAAGGAAATTTGGGATACTTTGGTTGATATGCATGAGGGTACCGAGTCCGTCAAGGAATCTAAGGTGGATGTGCTTCAAAGTCAACTTGACAAGTTCAAGATGAAGGATGGTGAAGGAGTCGCAGAGATGTACTCTAGGCTTGCTCTCATCACAAATGAGATTGCCGGCTTAGGAAGTGAAGAGATGACCGGCAAATTCATCATTAAGAAGATACTTAGAGCTTTGGATGGAAAATATGATACCGTCTGCACATTGATCCAAATGATGCCAAATTACAAAGATCTCAAGCCCACGGAAGTCATTGGAAGGATTGTCGCTCATGAAATGTCACTCAAGGACAAAGAGGAGCTGCACAACAAGTCAAGTGGTGCTTACAAAGCCTCAACCGATGCTCCAACAACTTCAAGTGACCAGCTAGTATCCAATGAAGAGATAAGCCTAATGGTGAAAAGGTTCAACAAGTTCTACAAGAACAAAGGAAAAGAAAGAAGCTCTAGCTCAAGACATTATGAGAGAAGATCATCAAGTCGTGACCGTAATTGCTACAATTGTGGGAAGCCCGGACACTACTCAAATGAGTGTACGGCTCCCTACAAGAAAAGAGACGAATCACCAAGAGGAAGACATAGAAGAGATAAATCACCTCGTAAAGAGAGAAGGAGTAGAGATGATTATTATGAACGAAGACACTCTCGAAGAAGCAAGGATTCGGAGAGGAAGGACAAGTCATCAAGCAGCTACACAAGAAGAAGACATCAAGCTCATGTTGGTGAATGGGTTTCCGGCTCCGACTCTGACAACCACTCCGAGAGAAGTTATCACTCCAACTCCGACTATAGCCAAGATGAAGGTGTTGCAGGACTTGCACTTGTGTCATCCAACTCCTACGATCTATTTGACTCACCAAATGAAGGAATTGGAAGATGCTTCATGGAAAAAGGCCCTAAGGTATCACACCCCGAGTATCTTGATTTTAATAGTGATGAAGATGATTTGTTTGGTGATGATGATTTACTTATTTATAGGGCTAGTGATGTGAGCTATAATGAAAATGCTAGTAATCATGATAGTCAAGAGGGAACGAGTGACAATGCTATGAAGGAGATTGAGCGTCTAACTAAAGAACTAAATGCTCTTAAGTTAGCTCATGAAACAACTCAAGAGGATCATAGAGAACTTCTAAGAACTCATGAGAAGCTACGCTTCGAGAAGCTAAATTTAGAGCAAGAGCATGAGTTTCTTAAAGCTATCAATGACGATCTTGGAAAGAAGAGTTCTTCATATCTTGCCAAGCGTTTACTCTTGTCTACCTTTATGCCACAAGTTAAACCTAAGCAAACTAGCAACAAGGGTAAAAATGGTTCTACCTCTAGTAGTAACAATAACAATGCTAAATCCAATATTGTTGCTTCTAGTAGTTCTATTGATTCCACTAACGATTCTCTTAGCCAAGTTACACTTGAGCAAGAAAATATGCTATTGAAAGGAATTATAGAAAAAGGTGTCTATAAGAGCCTTGCCAGGAGTAAACAATTTGAGGAAATTGTACGCAAGCAAGGAAGGCATCGGAAGAACCAAGGTGTTGGTTTTGAACGAAAGTTCAATGCCGATGGAGTTGAGTGGGAAGAAGGTCAATACCCCAAGACGAAGTTTGTTCCTCAACAAGAGAAGTATGATCCTACTTCCTTCAAGGGAACACACGCTCAAGAAGACCTTCCACCACAAGACCACAAGCTAAAAGGCAAGGACAAGCTTCAAGAAGAGATTGAATCATTTGAAGAAGCTCCTCAAGCCATGGTCAAGTGGGTTCCCAAGACTTCATCAAGATCTACTTCATCAAGTGCTACTACAACTCCAAGGATTCCCATCAAGTTGATGTGGGTCCAAAAGAAGAAGAACTAGAGAGTTCTTGAGGGTGACTCCGCCAACAAACTTCACTCATATTCTTCATGGCAAGGACTTGTGCAACCAACTTTCACATTTTGCACTAGTTCATGGAGTCACAAACCCTCGTGTTGGTAAGGCAAGGGACAAGGTAATCAATGCATTCATGGACATCATCATATGTGTATTTCACTCTATGTCTATGGATATCCTTGTATGTTCCTTGTGTGGGACTAACCCATGTAGGTATTGAAAGCACAAAACTCCAAAGGATTGCTCCCAACTCTTGATGGTCTACATCAACATTGAGCATCCACATCTTCAACATCTACATGAAGTCATCATCGACAAAACCCAAGGTTAGTTCAACCCTCTTAGGGGGGGATATCACATCTAGGGGGAGCTTTGCTCTAAACAATTGAGCTAAAGCAACTCTAATGGTGTGAACACATTAATGCTTTATGTAAAAGTGGTAACCCCACTTGTGCTTAAATGATGAGTATGACCTATGATCAAATGTTCTCATTTGGCTCCTAAGTCAATATACTCATATATAGATGACCTAGCCATCGCCATTGCTTGATAGATGCTAGAATTGGTTGTGCATGTTTGACACATATTTCATTTGCAATCTTATTGTGTGAGCATGTTGATTTGCATGTTTTCATCATTCGAGGACATCCATTTGTTGTTTTGATTGTTTTGGTTTTGCTAGCCAAGTGGATGTACAAGAATGCCTAAGAACCTTCTCTAGCTATCTATGCTTTCTTGTCTCAAATTCTATTCTTGCTGCATCACAAAAATTGAACAAGTCATTTTCGGACCCTCCGGGTGAGGAGCACTCGGAGCCACCGATCTGAAAGGGCTGAACCTCCAAAACCTTCTAATTGATTTCGGTCAGACCAACCCACTCAAACTCGGTCGAACCGAAAGCACTTAGACTGATCTAGGTTTTCATCTCGGTGCTACCGATTAGACCAACTCGGTCGGACCGAGTTGCTGTAATTGCAAGCAGTTGCACGTCTCGGTGCTACCGATTTGTTCCACTCGGTGCCACCGATAGCTATTGGGTATATATATCCAGCGGCTCGTGCGGTTGAAAATTTCTTCAAACGTTATGCGCCCGCGCCCCATTGCTGCCGCCCCTTTGGTCTCCGGATCGTCGCCGTCGTCGCCTGTGCGCCCTCGCCGCAGGACTCCGTCGCCGTCAACGGTAATCTCCACCGCCGTTGCCGCCGTAGAGGAACTCCACCGAGTTAGGGTGAGTTTCGATCCCTTTCGTGCTTCCCTTTCCGATTCAATGCACGATTGGATTGCCTGTAATCTTGCCACGAATGCAATTCACTTTCCACCAGATTAGTTCGTTTGAACAAGATTCGAGCAAAAATTTTAGGGTTAGGTTTCCGCCGAATGCATCTCGGACCGACCGAATAGGAATTTTCGGTCCCACCGATTTGGCCCTGGCCATAGCACAAGTACATCTCGGTGCCACCGAGTTGTGCGAATCGGTATGACCGAAAGTAACGTCTTAGTGAAACCCTAGCATCTCGGAGCCACCGAAACCCATCTCGGTCAGACCGAAATGGCGTGTCATGTCTCTATAGTGTGCTTCGGTGTCACCGAGATTACCAACTCGGTCCATCCGAACTGCATTCTGTGAAAACCTAGAACTAAAGTTTGAACTCATTTTTATGAAAAACAATCTGCTTTTTGTGATGACTCATCTACTCTACCCATACCCATCTATTCACAGGGTCAGCTCAGCAAGATGTCTGATGTCAGTGACAGTCAGAACAGGTCAGAGCAGCATGAAGAGCAAAGTGAAGGATCAAGCCATAATGAAAGTTACTATGAGGGAGAGAGAAGCTCTCTAGATCTACCTAAAGCAGCAACAAGAACACGGAAGAAGAAAACCTCAGATAGTGAGGATGAGAACTTTGTTGCAAGTGAAACCGCACAAAAGAAGAAGAGAGTAGTGCTAGCTAAGGAGTACAGCACAAAGCCTACTTCTGTCAAGGAAAGAACAGCAGTGAGGAAAGTGCCTCAGAAGACTCTGCAAGAACCTAGTGAGGCAGCTGCAGGTGCCAAGAAGAAAAGAGTAAGGAAATCTTTTGCCCGTGCGATTGGCAGACCTACTATGATGACTAAAGAAGAAGAAGAAGAGGAGGAAGAGCCAGCTGCTGCACCCCCTGCAAAAGCACAGAATCTCATGTCTGATGCTATCAAGACTGCTGCACCTCCCAAGTCTAAGCCTAAGGCACCAGCACCCAAGAGATCAACTAGAAACATATCTGCTGCAGAGAAGAACAAGGCCCCAGTACCTGAATCAACTGTTGATGAAGAGCCTCTAGTGCTCAGAAAATTGAAGCCCAAGATACCAGAACATGACAACGCACACCCAGTAGCTGAGAACATGATGTTGAGAAAGGACAAAGGACTGCGCCAATGGAGATTGACAGATCCCTATGCTGCGAGGAGGAGGACTGCTTGTGATTACCGCTTTCACACCCGTGAGCAACAGGATTTCTATGAGACAATGTTGCTTGATAAGAAGCCCATAGTCAGTGACATGAGGTGGGTGGATTGGGAATACATCGATGAGAACGAGGACTATTTCCCCCACGTCCATGAGAGTTTCAGAATTGCAGGTGTTGATGAATTCATTGGAAAGAAATTGACTAAGTGGAATGACGAGATGGTCATGCAATTCTACTCCACAGCACATTTCTATCCAGATGGTCGCATAGTGTGGATGACTGAAGGCATTAGATATCAATCAACTATTTCTGAATGGGCAAATCTTCTTGGTGCACCCAAGGAAGAAGATGATGATTATGATGTTTATGCCAAGCTCAAGTTTGATCACAATTCTATGAAGAACATGTACATTGCTATTCCCCAGGAGGATCTTGAAACACACAAGCTTGGATCAGTGAAGCATTTGCTACCAGGTCTGGCCACCTCAAACACAATCTTGCGGTACACCTTATTACACAAGTCAGGAGATGATAAGATGATCCGTGGCCACTCCATCAACTTGCTGCATTTATTCGATACACCTCAAAAATTCAAGGTGATGAGCCTGATAGTTGAGACTATCAAGAGGACAGCAGCAGATGGTTATGCTCCACATATTCAGTTGTTGATCAATTCCAAGGTTGGAACCAGCACGTATCTTCTTGATCGAGAGCATTTGCCACTCCGCCCAGATTTTGAGGACAATGTCATAGTGATGGATCCTTCGCATCCCACTTCTGCCCAAGCACAAGAGGAAATCCGCAAAGCACAAGAAGCTAAAGCAGCTCAGGAAGCAGCAGCTCCCAATGCTCCAATTGCGAATCTCAAGACACCAAAAAACCAAATGCAATATCTTCTTGAAGCCACTCTGAGGATTGAGCGAAGTCTGGCCAACCTCACCCAGACCCAGGCTAGTTTTGAGCGGATTATTGAGACAAAGTTTCATGACTTGGATGTCAAAGTGACTGAGATTCAGACTTCAGTGGAACAGCTGCAAGGAGATGTCGATGCTGTCAAGCTTGCCAGATCAGATGACAGTGAAGATGAGAGACCGACTACAGAGCAGTTTCAGTCAGTGCCTAGGGCTGCCAGGTCAGCTGCGATACCAGTTGTGGATCCACGGACCACAGTATCTGCACCAGCCGCCACAGCCACAGTGCCACAGCAGGTCTCCACTCCACCAGTCCAGCAGTCGTCAGCAGAAGCATTCGCGGACGCTCTCATCTCAACGCCGTCTACGCACACCGGAGCCGCCAGCGGGAGATCGCCTTCGGAGGACCGTGCCTAGAGAGCCGACTAGTGCTATATGATTCGAACTTTTTGGTACTTGTTGCCAAAGGGGAAGGATTTGTATAGATCATAGGCTTCGAGAGAGAGAGAGAGAGTTTCTTGCTTTTGTTTTGCTTCGAGAGTTTCCTTTGCTACTTGATTGCTTGTTCGTTGATACTTTGTTATGTGTGTGTTGCTACAATATTCTGTCAGTTTTACTTGTGAGATACGATGTCGATTGATCATATTATGCCTATTGTGATATTCCATGTTTATCTCTACCATTATCTTGTATGATCAATTACTTATGTTGGTGATGCGTGCCTATTATTTCAATCTTATCATTTTGTGCGCTCCACCAAGATGTATGTGACATGGAAGAGTAACCCATGAGCCTAATCGATTGTGCATTTGCATTCAAACGCAATTTTTTAATAATGCACAAATTTAGGGGGAGCTCTTGCTTATCACATACTTCTCAAAGCGACGATGCATTTCATTTACTTAATCATCTGTCGAAGCTTTGATCTATATGTTGTCATCAATTACCAAAAAGGGGGAGATTGAAAGCACATTTGCTCCCTTGGTGGTTTTGGTAATTCATAACAACATATATCTCATTGAACTAATGTCCATTCAAGATTAAGATTTCAGGATGTTCAATGATTGGCATGGCATGGACTAGAGATGTGGACCCCTCAAAATGCTAAGGACAAGAATTGGCAAAGATCAAGACTCTACATTTTTGGTTTAGTGATCCAAGATCACATTGAGTCCATAGGAAAGCCAATACTATTAAAAGGGGATGAGGTGTTGCTTAATGGTCTTTTTGCTCAAATGCTTAGTGACAGTATTCCTAAACCCTCAACCACTATCTCTACCCAAATATGTCCTAAACCTAAAGTCCAACTCGGCCCCACCGAAATTTCCAATCCGGCCCCACCGAGTTCATCCAAGACTTAGCCACTGCCAAACCCTAACAAATCGGATCCACCAAAATGGATCTCGGTCCCACCGAGATGGCCTTGCCAACTCTCTGTAATCATTTGCATTTACTTCGGTCTCACCGAGTTTG
Organism: Elymus sibiricus; assembly: GCA_039707655.1. Lineage (NCBI taxonomy): Eukaryota > Viridiplantae > Streptophyta > Magnoliopsida > Poales > Poaceae > Elymus > Elymus sibiricus. The sequence goes on along the minus strand of CM077676.1, from coordinate 355,682,844 downwards.
CAAATCGGTCTCACCGAGATGGCTTGCCAAGTCTCTGTTGCCTTATTGCTTCGCTTCGGTCCTACTGAGTTGATGCAATCGGTGCCACCGAGATGAGGATTGCCCTAAGCCATTGCACTTCGGTCCATCCGAGTTGTTCGTATCGGTCCCACCGAGATTCCTAAAGTTCATATCTTTTACACAGTTCGGTGCTACCGAGATGATTGTTTCGGTGCCACCGAGTTGGGTCAAAAGTGTGTAACGGTTGGATTTTGTGTCGAGGCTATATATACCCCTCCACCCCATCCTTCTCAGTAAGGAGAGCCATCAGAACGTGCCTACACTTCCACCATACATTTTCTGAGAGAGAACCACCTACTCATGTGTTGAGATCAAGATATTCCATTCCTACCATTTGAACCTTGATCTCTAGCCTTTCCCAAGTTGCTTTCCACTCAAATCCTTCTTCCACCATAGCCAAATCTGTGAGGAGTGATTGAGTGCTTGGAAGACTATCATTTGAAGCACAAGAACAAGGAGTTCATCAACAACACACCGTCTATTACCTTTTGGAGAGTGGTGTCTCCTAGATTGGTTAGGTGTCGCTTGGGAGCCTCCAACCAGATGTGGAGTTGAACCAAGAAGTTTGTAAGGGCAAGGAGATCGCCTACTTCGTGAAGATCTACCCCGAGTGAGGCTAGTCCTTCGTGGACGTAAGCCATGGTGGAATAGGCAAGGTTGCTTCTTCGTGGACCCTTCGTCGGTGGAGCCCTCCGTGGACTCGCGCAGCCGTTACCCTTCGTGGGTTGAAGCCTCCATCAACGTGGACGTACGATAGCACCACCTATCGGAACCACGCCAAAAACCGCCGTGTCTTCATTGCGTTTGAAATCTCCTATCCCCTCTCTACATACATATGCAATTGCTTACTTTCCGCTGCTATACTCTTAGAATTGCATGTGTAGGGTGATGCTTGACATGTACTATTGCTAAAATCTGCCTACCACTAAAATCTGGGAAAAGGTTAAGTTTTATTTGGTCAAGTAGTCTAATCACCCCCCCTCTAGACATACTTTCGATCCTACAAGAGCCCCCTCCTTCTTCTTGCTTGGCCTCCCCCCTAGATGGGAGGAGGTTTTACCCTCTGGTCCTTGGCCTCCATGGCACCAGGAGGGGCGGGAGCCCCTCTGAGATTGGATCTCTCTCTCTGTTCTCTTCTGTTTAGCGTTTCTGTTTTCTAGCCTTTCACCCTTTCTTAAATTCCCGGAGATCCGTAACTCCGATCGGGCTGAAATTTTAACACGATTTTTTTCCGGATATTATATTTCTTGCGGAGAAAGAAGGGCCCCAACCGACTTACGGTGTGCCCACGAGGCACCACCGCGCGGCCAGGGGGCGTCGCGCCAAGGTGGCTTGTGGAGGCCGTGGGCCTCTGTTTGAGTTGATTCCACCTCCCAAAAATCACATATATTCCAAAATAATTCTCCGTAAAATTTTATTGCATTTGGACTTCGTTTGATATGGATATTCTGTGAAACAAAAAACATGCAACAAACAGGAACTGGTACTGGACACTGGATCAATATGTTAGTCCCAAAAATAATATAAAATGTTACCAAAATTATATGAAAATTGTAGAATATTGGCATGAAACAAAAAAAAATATTGATACGACGGAGACGTATCAGGCTTGTCCGAGGTACCGTGGATCTGGCAGGGCCTATCCAGGATTCTGTCCAGCGCGGTCGGCCCGTCTCGGTTCCCTTTGGAGGGCTTCTTCCGCGGTCCTGATTTCGAACTGCTGAACCCGGCGTTTACTGCCGCGTCATCGGCTTCATTGCCGTTGTTTGTGTGCCGGCGCTTGTTATTCTTGTTGCGCCGAGGTTTCCCGTTCCCGTCCCGGACCTCTGAGGTGCCCGGGTCGTCGGGGTGGCTGCTTCTATGAGCTAACCAACTGTCTTCACCCACGCAAAAGTGGGTCATTAAGGAGGTGAGGGCCGACATTGTTCTCGGCTTATCTTGGCCGAGCTAGCGAGAGAGCCATTTGTCCCGAATACTGTGCTTGAATGCGGCAATTGCCTCAGCATCCGGGCAATCGACTATCTGGTTCTTCTTAGTCAAGAACCGATTCCAGAATTGCCGAGCTGACTCCCCGGGCTGTTGAACAACGTGGCTCAAGTCGTCGGCATCCGGCGGCCGAACATAGGTGCCTTGAAAGTTGGCTCGGAATGCGTCCTCGAGCTCTTCCCAGCTCCCAATGGAGTTTTCGGGTAGGCTGTTCAACCAGTGCCTTGCCGGTCCTTTAAGTTTTAATGGCATATATTTAATGGCGTGGAGGTCATCTCCTCGGGCCATATGAATGTGGAGAAGGAAATCTTCGATCCACACAGCTGGGTCAGTTGTCCCATCATACTGTTCTATGTTTACGGGCTTAAACCCCTCGGGGAACTGATGCTGCATCACCTCATCTGTGAAACACATTGGGTGTGCGGCGCCCCTGACCCGGGCCACGTCGTGCCGGAGGTCGGTTATCATCCGAGCACGATGCTGCTCCCGGGCTCTATCATTCCTGTCGCGCCAAGCTTGGTATCCATCCCGTCCAGCGGGCGTGTGTCCTCTGGATCCATAAATGGATCTTGTCTGTTCCGCTCTGGCGTTTAAGTTGTACCGCAGATCATATGGATCATCTGGTTGAACTGGCTCCTTGCCCGCCTGGTGAGGGAGCACAGGTGGGTTTTCGGCTTCTACGGCCGTCCTGTCCCATCCTCAAGGGGGGCGGTCGGGCTGGTTTGCCTGAGTTCATCTGGGGGGTATGGGCTCAGGGGCCTCGTCGTCAAATGAAGGAAGCAAACGCCGCCGTGGGTAGCTTTTGTTTTGATCTTGTCGCTGATTGTCGAAGCCCTCTTCGGCTGCTAAGACCAACGTCCACCTGTCATTAAGGGTATCTTGTTCAGCTTTTAGCTGCTGCTTCTTCTTCTTCAGGCTTCGGGCGGTGGCTATGAGTTGCTGCTTGATCCTCTCCTGGTCCAGAGGGTCCTCGGGGATGACGAAATCCTCGGGTCCGAGGTTGTCCTCCTCTTCAGAAGGAGGGAGGTAGTTGCTGTCCTCGGAATCATCGGGGTCCTCGGGGTTACCCTGGTCCTCATGCCCTTCAAAAGCACCGCGGTGCTGACGGGGGGATGACCCCCGGGTAGGCAACGGAGCCCGGATCCATTTCGGAAAATCATCGAAGCAGGTCAAGCCCCCCAGGCCGGCTTGCCAGTGCGCCAGCTCCCCAGCGCAAGCCGGCTCGACACGGCAACCCAGCCTGGCCGGCTGGCCCATGCCGGCTGGCCACGAGGGGACGAAGCCTTCGCGACGAAGCAAGCGTGGCTGCAACGCTCCTTCCTTTACGCTGACAGAACAGGCGAGGCTGCTGCTTTTCTTGCGCCCCCGCCCGAGGCGGGCGGTGTCAGGGAGGCGCGGTCCTGTAGAAACGGCGGCGCCGACCTCCCTCTGACGACGGACAAGACGCGCCACAGTGCCTCGTACCCAGACTGACGAGAGACAAGACCCGCCACAGTGCCCCGTGCCAGGCAGGTGCGGCGCACCTGGCGACCCGGCAGCCCGGCGACCCGGCGACCCCCACCACCGGCTCCCGGTCGATGACACCAGGGGCCCGCGCCTTTATAACTTCCCCATTGTAACCCTGGGGTCAGCCTATAAGACCCCCAGGGAGGCCTCCGTGCAGAGGGGTCGGTTAATTCATGTTCTAGTCAGCTTCCTTCGGTTCACTCTCTCTCGTTGCATAGCCGCTCTTCACTTCCCTCTAGTGACTCCTCGCTCCGCAGAACCCACGCACAGGAGAGGCAGAACGGTGGCCTAGCCCCTTCTCCCGCCTCCGCCCAAAACAGCTCCAGGAGCGACCTTGTAGCCCTTGTGCTTCCCATACTACATTCGGCAGGATTAGGGGTATTACCTCTCAAGAGGGCCCCGAACCTGGGTACGTCTCGTGTCTCGCACTTGCTCGTGCCAACCTCGCCTCCGGAACCCACCGGAGTCCTCTTGTAGCCCCACCTCTTTAGCCATCTCATGGCATCTGCCGTTAAATTACCACGACAGTTGGCGCGCACCGTGGGGCTGCTTGCGACGCCGGCCGGAGTCAAGTTCCGGATGAGGCCCTTCACCAGCTCCGGCGAGCGCATCGTGCACGGCTTGGTCCGTGTGCCCCTCATAGCCAACCCGGCCGGCTGCGGCGCTGTGCCGGGCGCGGACGTGGCCTGCCCCGCAGGCTGCCTCGTCGTCCCCTTCGGCGCGCTGCGCGTCTTCGTCGCGCTCGTCCCCGACGTGTTTCCCAGCGAAGTGCGCAATTGCACCGACTCGCCTGTCCCCGTCAGCTGCGCCGTCTCCGACGACGTCGCCGCTCTCTGCGTCCGCGCGGAGGTGCTAACCATCGGCACCAGTTCCGGCTCCCCGCGCACCAAGGAGAAGGCTGCCGCGGCTGCCGCCGCCGCGGCTGCGGCCCCTCCTCGCCGGATCGACCCGCTCCGCGAGACGATCCTAAGTCTGCAAGCCCCCATCATGCCCGACGCCGACTCAGCGGCCGCAGCGGCTCGGCTCAACGAGGACCGCCAGCATCTGCTGGTCGAGGCCAAGGAGCTCGCAGCCGCGCGGCGCCGGCTGGAGTCCGCCCAATGCGAGTACGACAGCGCCCACGGTTTCACTCCACCCGCCGCCGAGCCCAGCCGGGTCGCGGAGGTGCGGACTCGTGGGGGTGCACTCGGCCGTGCGCTAGGCGCAAGCCGGCCCATCTACGACACCCCCGTCAAGAACATGCGCATGGCGCAGGCGGCTATGGCGGATCTCGAGTTCCTGGAGGGCGAGGAACTGCTGCAGCAGCAGCAGCGCATCCGCGACCTCATCGCCGCAGCAAATGAGCAGCTGGCGCATTTTGATCCGGCCCAGCCATCCGGCTCCGCTGCAGGGAATACCGCAAACCCGGAGAGGGCTCTCCGGGATGCGCGGCAGACGTCTTCGCACGCCACTAGCACGAGCCGCTCTGGCCGGCACCGGGCCGGTCGGAGCCGGCACAACCAAGCCGCCACCGCCGGAGACGGCAACGCCGGCGAGACGGCCGGGTTCGGCAGCCGGAGCCCCCCGTGCGGCCGGCTCGACGGCCCGAGCCGGCCCCGAAAGCTCCTGCTCCCCGCGGTCTCGTGGCCGACCGAATCGGTCCTCGCGGTCCCGTGGCTGACCGACTCGGCCCCCGCGAGCCCTACGACGAAAGCGACGCCCGTCACCGCATCGACCGGCTGGCGCGCTCCACGGCCCTGGAGGAGGAAAGCTCTGTCGGCCCGACGTGCTTCGGCCCCCGCATTCGCGAAGAACCTTTCCCCAAAGGCTTCTCGCTGCCCCGCGACTCCCCAAAGTACACCGGCGCCACCAAACCGGAGGACTGGCTAACCGACTACACCACAGCTGTCAGCATAGCCGGCGGCAACCGGCGCGTGGCTGTCCGTTACGTCCCCCTCATGCTGATCGGCTCGGCCCGGACGTGGCTTAACAGCCTTCGAGCCGGCAGTGTGAACTCCTGGCTGGATTTCGAAGACGCGTTCGTTCGCAACTTCACCAGCACCTACAAGCGACCCGGCAAGCCTCGCCAGCTCTCCATGTGCGTCCAGAAGCCGGGCGAGCCCCTGCGCGACTTCCTCACGCGGTGGACGGAGCTTCACAACTCCTGCGAAGGGGTCCACGAGGTCCAGGCCATCCAGTACTTCATCGACGGATGCCTAGACGGCACTCTGGTCAAGCACCGGCTGGTGTGCGATGAGCCGGAGACCCTGGCGGAGCTCATGGCTGTGGCGGACAAGTACGCTACGGCCGACTCCGCGATGAATGTGAAGATCACGATCGACGCAGACGGCAAGCTTCTCCCGGCCCAGCCGGCTCCCGCCAAGCCGGCTGGCGACAACAACCAGCGCCGGCAAGACAACAACAACAACGGCAAGCGCCGAAGCGACCAGCCGGCGTCCCGCTACGACAACCGGCATGTTGCCGCCATGGAAAGGGAGAAGCCGGCCGAGCAAGGCGCCAGCCAGCGCCCGCGCACTGGCAAAGCCGCCTGGCAGCCCAAGCTGACCTTCGAGCAGATGCTCGACGCCCCCTGTAAGAACCACAGCGGCGTGAAGCCATCGATGCACACGCTCCGGCAGTGCAGTTTCACGCAGCGCCTGTTGAAAGGCAACCTTCCAGCCCCGCCGCCTGGAGCCGGCCTGCAGCAGCCGCCGCTCCCGCCGCCTCCACCACCACCCGGCGCCCTCGCCGACAACCCTTTCCCGCGCCCGTACGCATCCTACGTCGTCTTCACCAGCGAGGGGGATGACAAGCACGCTAAGCGCAAACACGCAGCCGAGGTGAACGCCGTCATCCCTTCGGTTCCCCAGTACATGCAGTGGTCCGACCGACCGGTGAGCTGGACCCGGGAGGATCACCCGACCGTCATGCCCACGCCGAGTGGCTACGCCCTCGTGCTCAACCCCACCCTCGTCTCCGAGAAGCGCACCTGCCGCTTTTCGTGGGTGCTAATCGACGGCGGCAGCAGCATCAACATCCTGTACCGCGACACGATGACCAAGCTCGGCATCGAGGCGCAACAGCTGGAGCCGACCCGGACGGTGTTCCACGGCATCGTGCCGGGACTCTCCTGCTCCCCGATCGGCCGGATCCGGCTTGACGTCCTGTTCGGCTCCAACAACCATTTCCGCCGCGAGCCGATCTGGTTTGAGGTGGTCGACCTGGCCAGCCCCTACCACGCGCTGCTGGGCCGGCCCGCGATGGCCAAATTTATGGCGGTCCCCCACTACGCCTACCTGAAGTTGAAGATGCCGGGTCCCAAGGGCCTCATCACCGTCGTCGGCAACTACAAGAAGTCCCTCGAGTGCGCCAAGGCCGGCTCCCAGCTGCCCGAGTCGCTGGTCATCGCCGAGGAGAGGCGCCAGCTCGACAGGATCGTGGCGCTGGCTAACGCGCAGTCGGCCGTGCCGGCTCCACCCAAGCCGGCCGACGAAGCCTCCTTCAAGCCGGCCAAGGACACGAAGCGGGTCCCGCTCGACCCGGCCGACCCCAGCTCCGGCAAGTACGTCGTCGTGGGCACCGGCCTCGACAGCAAATAGGAAGGCGAGCTCGTCGATTTCCTCCATGAGAATCAGGATATCTTTGCATGGTCTCCCAAAGACATGCCGGGTGTCCCGAGGGAATTCACCGAGCACAAACTTCACGTCCGCAAGGACGCCAAGCCCGTCCAGCAGCCGCTATGCCGTTTCTCCGAGGAGAAGCGAAGAACCATCGGTGAAGAGATCGCCCGGCTGCTCAAGGCCGGGTTCATCATGGAAGTATTCCACCCCGAGTGGCTGGCCAATCCCGTCCTCGTCCTGAAGAAAAACGGCACCTGGCGCATGTGCATCGACTACACCAACCTGAACAAGGCATGCCCCAAAGACCCGTTCGCGCTGCCCCGGATCGACCAAGTCATCGACTCCACAGCCGGCTGCGAGCTCCTGTCCTTCCTGGACGCCTACTCCGGCTACCACCAGATCAAGCTGGACCCAGCCAACGCCCTCAAGACGTCCTTCATCACGCCCTTTGGGGCGTACTGCTACATCACCATGTCGTTCGGCCTGAAGAACGCCAGCGCCACCTTCCAGCGCTGCATGCAGAAATGCCTGCTGCCCCAGCTCGGCAGAAATGTGCACGTCTACGTCGACGACATCGTGGTGAAGACCAAGCAGCACCTCACGCTCATGGCCGACCTCCAGGAGACCTTCGCCAACCTGCGCCGGTTCCAGATCAAGCTCAACCCGGAGAAATGCGTCTTCGGCGTGCCGGCTGGCCAGCTACTCGGTTTCCTTATCTCGGCGTGCGGCATAGAGGCCAACCCGGAGAAGATCAAGGCAATCGAGCGCATGCGCAAGCCGACCCGGCTGCACGACGTCCAGAAGTTCACCGGCTGCTTGGCCTCTCTCAGCCGGTTCGTCAGCCGGCTGGGGGAGAGGGCCCTGCCCCTATACCAGCTGATGAAGAAGACGACGGCGTTCGAGTGGAGCGACCAGGCGGACGAGGCTTTCCGCGACCTCAAGCGCATGCTGTCCACCGCACCCGTCCTGGCCGCGCCGGCTGAAAAAGAGCCACTACTGCTGTACATCGCCGCGACCTCCCGCGCGGTCAGCACAGTGCTGGTCGTCGAGCGCCCTGAGGAGGGCAAGGTGCAGCCGGTCCAGCGTCCGGTGTACTACCTGAGCGAGGTGCTCTCCGCCTCCAAACAGAAATACCCCCACTACCAGCAGATGTGCTACGACGTGTACTTCGCCGCCAAGAAACTGAGGCAATACTTCCAGGAGCATACCATTACCGTGGTGAGCACGGCCCCCATTGGCAAAATCATGGGCTGCCGGGATGCCTCCGGCCGGGTGGCCAAGTGGGCCATCGAGCTAGCCGGCCACACAATCCACTACGAGCCCCGCACCACCATCAAGTCCCAAGCGCTGGCCGACTTCCTCGTCGACTGGACCGAGACCCAGTACCTGCCGCCGGCTCCCGAGTCAACTCACTGGCGCATGCACTTCGATGGCTCCAAGATGCGCAACGGTTTGGGAGCCGGCATCGTGCTGTCTTCCCCCAAGAACGACCGGCTAGGGTACGTACTGCAGATCCATTTCGCCGCCTCCAACAACGTTGCCGAATACGAAGCTCTCGTACACGGCATCCGGCTGGCCAGGGAAATCGGCATCCGGCGCCTCGTCTGCTACGGTGACTCGGACCTGGTGGTGCAGCAAGTCTCCGGCGACTGGGACGCCAAAGACGCCAACATGGCCAGCTACCGCTTCCTGGTCCAGCAACTCTCCGGCGGGTTCGACGGTTGCGAGTTCCTCCACGTCCCCCGCGCGGACAATGAAGCAGCTGACGCACTGGCGAAAATGGGCTCTACCCGGCAAGCCATCCCATCCGGCGTCTCCCTCGAGCACCTTTGGAAGCCGTCCATCAAGCCGTCTCCCGAGTCGGAATCCATCTTCGTCCCAGACGACCCCAACGCGCCCCCACCCAACCCTGGAGTTCCCGGCTCCGGCTCGGGGACTGCCGTCTCCAACTCGGGGGCTGCTGGCTCCAACGCGGGGACTGCCGACTCCGGCTCGGGGACTGCCGTCCCAAGCTCGAGGGCTGCCGGTTCCGGCCCGGGGGCCACCGTCCCGGATCCCATCCCGGCGGCCGTCCTCACGGTGGTGACGACGCCGTCCTGGGCTCAGCCAATCCTCGCCTTCCTGGAAGACGGCGACCTTCCCAGCGACGAGACGGAAGCCCGGCAAGTGCAGCGGCGCGTGTCCGCCTACAGCATCATCAACCACGAGCTCGTCACACGCGGCACGACGGGCGTTTTTCAGCGCTGCGTCGAGCAAAGCAAGGGGATCGAGATCCTCCTCGATATCCACCAGGGCGAGTGCGGGCATCACGCCGCCTCAAGATCCCTGGTGGCCAAAGCTTTCCGCCACGGGTTCTACTGGCCCACGACCCTGCAAAATGCCGAGGAACTGGTCCTCAAGTGCGAGGGCTGCCAACACTTCAGCAAGCGCAGCCACCAGCCGGCTTCAGCCCTCCAAACCATCCCGATCACATGGCCCTTTGCCGTCTGGGGACTCGACATGGTGGGGCCCTTCAAGACCGCCTGAGGCGGCATGACGCATCTCCTCGTCGCCATCGACAAATTCACCAAGTGGATCGAGGCCAGGCCGATCAAGAAGCTCAACGGGCCCACAACCGTCCGGTTCATCAAGGACGCCGCGGTTCGCTACGGCGTACCACACAGCATCATCACGGACAACGGCACCAACTTCGCCAAAGGTGCGCTGGCCCACTACTGCTCTGCATCCGGCATCCGGCTCGACTTGGCCTCTGTCGCACATCCCCAGTCGAACGGCCAGGTCGAGTGGGCAAACGGCCTCATCCTAGCCGGCATCAAGCCGCGACTCGTCGAGCCGCTCGTGCGCTCACCCGGCAGCTGGCTCGATGAGCTGTCGGCCGTCCTCTGGAGCCTCCGGACGACACCCAACCGCTCCACCGGGTTCACCCCGTTCTTCCTCGTCTACGGAGCCGAAGCAATCATTCCAACCGACGTCGAGTTCGACTCACCCCGGGTGATGATGTACACCGAAGCTGAAGCAAAAGAAGCACGCGAAGACGGCGTTGATCTGCTCGAGGAGGCATGCCTCCTGGCCCTCAGCCGGTCCGCCATCTACCAGCAAGGCCTGCGCCGGTACCACAGCAAGAAAATCAAGCCCCTCGCATTCCGCGAGGGCGACCTCGTACTCCGGCTCGTCCAGCGGACAGCCGGCCAGCACAAGCTGGCCTCCCCCTGGGAGGGCCCTTTCATCGTCAGCAAGGCTCTCTGCGACCGGAACGCGTACTACCTCATCAACGCGTAGAAGCCGAACAAGCGCAAGCGAGATGCAGCCGGCGAGGAGTCCAGCCGGCCCTGGAACGCGGAGCTCCTCCGTCCATTTTACAGTTGAACTCGTGCATGTATGTATCACCGCCTTTTGAATTTAATGAAAGCAGGAAGCCCCCCCCCCCCCCCGTTTTTATTTTTTTCCCGACGAGTCGGCATAGCCGGCTCGGGGGCTTCCTTTTCCGTCTTACTCTGTGTCTATGCACCTCTCAGTTTTTTATTCTCCCCCCGAGTCGGCATAGCCGGCTCGGGGGCTCGGGGGCTAGCCGGCCTGGACGCACCCCGCCATTTTCCCTTAGACCATCTCGAAACGTACGAACCGCCAAAGCCCTCTCTTCGCCAGCCACAGCCGGCTCCCGGCTGTCCGGCCGGCAAGAGCCAAAGGCCGGAAGCCTCGTTACGCAAGAACAGCTAAGGGAGACAGCCCGGCACGGCCAACCCGGCACGAGCCTCCCTCTCTCGCTAATCCGCCAGCCGGCCCAGTGGGTGTTTCGCTCGCGCTCAAACGTCCGAAAAAGCCTAAGTATTGTGCGTCCACTCTCAAAGCCGAATCCCCGTCCTAGCCACAGTCCGCAACCCGGCTGTCCGGCTAGCGGGAACGAAGCTTGAAGAAAAGACAAACGAGAAAAGGCCCAAGGCCGAACAGCAAAAAGTGAAATCGCATGCAAAAAAATTTATACAGCATGGGCCTTCGGCCACAAGTTCATTACATGGAACTACACCAGTGGGTGGACCTGCTACCTAACAGAGTTTGAGTACAGGAAGGATAAAACGGAAAAAAGCAAAAGCCCTAAGCGGCACCCGCGTCATCTCCCGCCGGTGTCGGCACAGCCGAGGCGGACGCAGCCGCCGGGTCGGGTCCAGCACTCTCCGCCGTTCTCTCGGCCGCGGCGTCGTCGTCCGGGTTGGCCTCGTCATCGACGTAGGCACCCGTCTCGGCCGAGCTGCCGTCCGGGTCGTTCAGCAGCAAGCCGAACTCGTCGGCGGGGACCTCCTCGCCGTCTTCCGTCCGCTCCAAGACGAATTCGTCGTGTGGGGCGAACGAGGCCAGGTAACTGGCCCGCCCGGCGATTCGCTGCGCCCGCGTGGCCAAGTCCTCCTTCGTGCCGGCCCGCTGCGCCGCCAGGCGGTCGAGGTCCACGCCCGGGTACCAGGACACGACGAAGCGCAGCGCCGTCTCCGCTCCGGCAGGGGCCGCGGAGGCCCTCCACGCGGCGAGTCGCTCCACCCCGGCCTCCAGCCATCGCGCCAGCCGGGTGACGCTGTTCGGCACCGCTGCACTCGGGCAGAGGCCGCTCGCCATGCCCAAGCCGGCCTCGAACAGGCGGTGCATCTGCCCCTTCACGGCCCGAAGACGGGCCTCGCCGGCGAGGACGAGCTCCGAGAAGGACCAGGCGGCGTAGGCGTCGATGTCCGTCCCTAGCTCGCGCTGCTCCGCCCGGTGGGCGTACACGGCCGCATTGGCCGCCTCCTGCGTCTCCGGGAAGACTCCTGGCAAAGGAAAGAAGCAAATCAGTCAAAGAAAGCAACTTGCCGGCTATGCCAGCCGGCCCAAAGAAAAAAATGGCACTTACGGGCGAAGGTCTCGTCAAGATGCTACGCCTCGCCCAGCATCCCGTTCTCCAGGATCGCCGACGCGCGAGCCTGGGCTTCGAGGTCTTTCTCGAGCTGGGCGATCCTCCTGCCGGCGTCCGCTAGCTCCTCGGTCGCCTTGCCGCGCTCCTGCGCCAGCCGGCCCAGTTCCGCCTGGTGGGCGTCCTCCGCTTTGGCCTTCTCGGCTACCAGCCGGTCCACCTCGGCCTGCAGCCGGTCGCGGTCGCCGACGGCGTGGTCGCGCTGCTGTCCGGCTTCGGCAAGCCGGCCTCGAAGGCCTGGCACCTCAGCCGCGTCGGCTGCGCGACGAGATTCCCGGTCAGATGCCGGAAGCAAGGATTAGAAGAAAAAGACAAGGCTCTAAGATTCGACCAGGCTGCTCCGTAGTCCGGCCCGAATCTCGGGGGCTACACCCAGTGGGTGCGCTGGCGCACACCTACTGGAGGCATGCAAGACGTACCTTGGACCCGACGTAGCTCCTCTTCCTTGGCGGCGAGCTGGGTTCTGGCCTCGCGGTACCGCTCCCGGAGCCGGTTGAACGTGCTGGCCCGCAGGTCGTACAGATGCTGCGCGCAGACAGAAGATTAGGAGAATGCAAAGATGAGCTATAAGATTCGACCCGGCTGCTCCGCAGCCCGGCCAAACCTCAGGGGCTACACCCAGTGGGTGCGCTGGCGCGCCCCCACTGATTCAGCAACTAAGACAAGCAAAGGACAAAACACTCACCGCGATCGCCTGCTCCAGCTGCCGCGCCCGGTCCTGCTCCTCTCAGACGAAGGCCTGCAGGCGCTCGCCCCGACCGCGAAGCTGCGAGCGCAAGGCGTCCGCCGCGTCATCCTCCCGGGTTCGCGGCCCGACCATGACTTCACCGGAGCTCGCCCATGGCTGCTGGATCGCGGCCCCGGCGCCGGATCCGCTTCCGCCCGGCCGCTCGGGGTTCGTGGCGGCTTGGGGCGGCACGACCACCAAGGCACCGGCGTCCCCGGTCGCGGTCTCCGGGGCTGGCGTCGGCTGCGCTTGGCCGGATGGCGCCGAGTCCGCCTCGCGCGTTTCTCCGCCGCCCTCGCCTCCCTCCGCCGGGTCGGCCCGGGGCGGCGTATCCACGACGATGGTCTCATCGACGTCCGACTCGCCGACGGCCGGCTCCGCCCTCCTCTCCGGCTTGCCCGCTCCCTCCGGCTGCGGCTCGATGATCGTCGTCACCGGCGCCGAGCCCCTCTCCATCTCCGGCCAGGCCGGATCCGCGGTGGGCCTGGCCCGCTTCGCGGAGGCCCTCTCCCACGCCTGGGCCGAGGCCTCCTGCATCGCCCTCTCGGCCTCGGCCCGGTCCCGCCAGGCGGCGCGTGTCGCCGCGTCAAGATCTTGGCCGGACTGGCGGGTCTCGAGGTCCTCCTCCGCGGTCCGGCCCGGCTCGCGGTCGATGGCGCTGCTCCGGGTTTTCCTCCAGACGGCCTCGCCCGCCGCGGCCTCTGTCACCGCCACCGCCAAGTCAAGAGCCGACCTGGACACGGTAGATTTGTCACGGCAAAGGCATAAGGAAGAAAAAGATAAACCACAAGATGGCGCCCCCCACTGATTAAACAAGCAAGGATCAGAAATAAGATGAGAGACACTTACCCAATAACCGTCGGGACCTCCCGCCTTGGCCCCACGGACGGGGCGAGCCGGCGCTTCTTGTTGACGATGGCCCTCTCACGCGCCGGCCCCGCTGCCGGGCGCTTCGCGGCCGGCCTCGCCTCGACCGCCTCCTTCCCATGCGGCCGGCTGACAGACGCCGCCGCACGAGCCGGCCCGGCGCCGGCCGCCTTCCACAGCCTCCTTGGGGGGTCGACGCTGGCGTCCTCCCCAGCTGAGGACGCTGCACCGTGGGCACCGGTCAGGCCCTCCTCGTCATCGTCCGGCCAGTCGCGAAGAGGATCCGATCGCGGAGACTTACCCGCGTGCCGCGACCCGCCGGCCGCGGCGTCGGCCAGGCGCGCCTCGACCGCCCCCTCTTCCGCCTCGGCGCCGGCGTCCTCCGAGTCCGACTCGGGCAGGTCGGCCAGCAGAATCTGGGGATTCGGCCCGTCGTGGTTCCGCTGGCTGGCGAATAGCTGCGGCCATCCCGTCGCGTCAGGACACAAGAATAGCGTTGAGGCAGCAAAAAATAAAGACTAGGGACTCACCGCCGGCGCCGGGTTCGCCCGGTGATAGGGCTCCTTCCCGAAGTTCCACCCCTCCTCCTTCAGCCCGGCCTTGGAGATGTAGTTCACCCGCTGGACGATCCCAGCCGGCGTCAGCTCCTTGGTCGACATCCGGGTCGGGTCGTGCCGGCCGCTCATGTCGCAGATCCGGTGTGCCCGGCGCTGCAGCGGCAGAACCCGGCGGGCGATGAAGGCCGCGATAAGATCAACCGGCTTCAACCCCTCGCGATCCGTCATCTCCCCGACCCGGCTGCAGATGTTGACCATCTTCTGCGGCGGCTTCTTGGGGCAGTAGCCCCTGTTCGGCTTCTCGAGCGGCGGCACGTCGACGAACGGCGGAAGGTTGATGACGTCCACCGCCGGGTCGGCGTTCCGGACGTAGAAGAACGTCGTCTGCCACTTCTTCGCCGAGTCCTCAAGCGGCAGCTTGGGAAACGGCCCGTTCACCCGGCCGGTAACCACCGCTGCGCCGCAGCCGGACATGGCGCCGGCTGACGCCCCCTGCTGCTTGAGGAAGAACATCTTCGCCCACAGCTCCATAGTCGGCAGCATCCCGAGATAGCCTTCGCAGAGCGTGGCGAAGCTGGCAACCTGCAACACGGCGTTGGCACCGAGATGATGCGGCTGCAGCCCGAAGAAATCGAGCCACGCGCGGAAGAAGAGACTCGCGGGGAGGCTGAGCCCACGCTCGAAGTGCGAAAAGAAAACCACGTGCTCGCCCTCCCGCGGCTGCGGCACCCTCTCCGAGCCAGGCGCGCGCGTGAGCAGCGCCACCGCCGGTGGCAGCCGCCTCGTGCGGCGAAGATAGCGAATGTTCTGCTCCGTCATGATGGATCCCTCCCAAGAGCCCTTCGGCAACGCCATTGGAGGGCTCTACGGGCGGCGAGATACGGCAATGAGAAGGAGGAAGAAGAGAGAGCTGCGCGCTGCGGACCCCGGGTTGTGGCGCGCGGCAACAGGCGTGGGCAAGGCGTGCGACGGCGGCAGCTTTTCGCTCGGTCGCGGCGGAGAAGAAGCAGGCGCAGCGGAGGAGCGAGGGGCGGGAGTGTGCGGAAACGTTTCCGTCGCACCTTCCCTATGCCTCATTTATAACCGCAAGAAATCGTGGGGGAGCGGGATCATTTGCGCCCACGATCCCCACTCCCCCGCACAGCGCGCGCACGTTGCCCACGCACATTAACTGCGCGGGGAAGCGCAATCGCCAACGGCCGCCGCAGTAAATCCCTCACGCGCGGGCCGAGGGCGCGTCGTGGCGGGCCCGGGCCACAGTCACGTCCCGTCGCGCGCGTGGGCTGGTAGGCCTCGCCCGCCACGAGGCTGCACGTGGCAGCTCGTCAAGCTGCGGCGGGCGCAAATCAGCGTACAAAGCAAGACTCATTTTGGAGGGCGTTTCCGTTTCCCGCCCAGGCCGGGGTGCCGCAACCCGGTCTTCGGAAGCCGGCCCACAACGGATGTTCCCGGCGCCCGCAGCCGCGGTGCCGGCGAGCGGCCAGGCGCAGCCGCCCGACCGGACTCCGGCCCTTCATCAACACACCGGCTCCTCAGGGGGTAAAGCTGTGAAGGCCCCCCTGCCTGAAGCCGGCGGACCTTCACAACTTCGGGGACTACTGACGGGGGGATGACCCCCGGGTAGGCAACGGAGCCCGGATCCCTTTCGGAAAATCATCGGAGCAGGTCAAGCCCCCAGGCCGGCTTGCCAGTGCGCCGGCTCCCCAGCGCGAGCCGGCTCGGCACGGCAACCTAGCCTGGCCGGCTGGCCCATGCCGGCTGGCCACGAGGGGACGAAGCCTTCGCGACGAAGCAAGCGTGGCTGCAGTGCTCCTTCCTTTACGCTGACAGAACAGGCGAGGCTGCAGCTTTTCTTGCGCCCCCGCCCGAGGCGGGCGGTGTCAGGGAGGCGCGGTCCTGTAGAAACGGCGGCGCCGACCTCCCTCTGACGACGGACAAGACGCGCCATAGTGCCTCGTACCCAGACTGACGAGAGACAAGACCCGCCATAGTGCCCCGTGCCAGGCAGGTGCGGCGCACCTGGCGACCCGGCGACTCCCACCACCGGCTCCCGGTCGATGACACCAGGGGCCCGCGCCTTTATAACTTCCCCATTGTAACCCTGGGGGTCGGCCTATAAGACCCCCAGGGAGGCCTCCGTGCAGAGGGGTCGGTTAATTCACGTTCTAGTCAGCTTCCTTCGGTTCACTCTCTCCCGTTGCATAGCCGCTCTTCACTTCCCTCTAGTGACTCCTCGCTCCGCAGAACCCACGCACAGGAGAGGCAGAACGGTGGTCTAGCCCCTTCTCCCGCCTCCGCCCAAAACAGCTCCAGGAGCGACCTTGTAGCCCTTGTGCTTCGCATACTACATTCGGCAGGATTAGGGGTATTACCTCTCAAGAGGGCCCCGAACCTGGGTACGTCTCGTGTCTCGCACTTGCTCGTGCCAGCCTCGCCTCGGGAACCCACCGGCGTCCTCTTGTAGTCCCACCTCTTTAGCCATCTCATGGCATCTGCCGTGAAATTACCACGACAGGTGCTGTTCGAGGGTGTTGTTGTCGCCGAGCTCCTCCATGTTGTCCGGAGTATCATTATCTCCGGTGTCGTTTGTGTCTGTGTTGCTTTCCCTGCCCTTTCCCCGCCCCTTGGATCGCCTTCGCTGGCGCCGGCGTTTAGGCGGCTCCTCGCCAGGGTCATCGCCATCCATTTGGTGGTGTCGACCATATAAACGTCGTAGGTTGAAGTGGCGGTCCACTTGCCAGTGTTGGTAGTGGCAAGGGAGGGAGCAGTGTAGGACGTGACGTCGATATCTTCGTCCATGTCATCAGCCTCCTCGGAGGTGTAGTCCAGCATGTCGGTTAAATATTCGACAGTGGCTACTAAGTGGGTGGGACGTAAAATTCCCCGCGGTTGGCCTCAAGTCCGATCTGATTATAGACTGGGGACGGGCCATCCGCGATACTCATCATCTGGATCCGATCTAGCGTCTCTCTTAACAGCGAGAGGTCTGCCGGATCTATCCTCTAACATCTTCCGGGGTTAACCTCCGGTGTGCCTGCGTTGGGGGCGCATTCGGCCAAGGCTGACCCCTGGTTCTCAGGCGCTGAGATCGGATCCGAGCTCAAGGCCAGATCCGAACTAAAGGCCGGCCCGGAGATGGGGCCAGGGAGAAGATCCGAAGTTAAGGCCTCGGGATCACTAGGCCCCTCAGGTAAGGCTGAGAACCCAGTAAAAATCAGATCGCCCCGAGAGTCGGCGACGTACTCTAGGTTACCAAACCTGATTTCTTGCTCGGGGGCGAAACTGTCGATCTGGTCAAGGTGACCGGTCGGTTTGGCATGCAGTACGATGCTGCCAAATGCGAAGAGCTGTCCGGGGACGAAGACGTCCCTGCTGCGGATGCCATCACTGATGACTAAGCGAGCCATTGATCCTTGATGACCCTGCAGCGGAACTCTCAATGAAAGCACCAATGTCGGTACTAAAACCGGCAGATCTCGGGTAGGGGGTCCCGAACTATGGATCTTGGAGTCAATGGATAACAAGGAACGTAGAGACAGCGATTACCCAGGTTCGGGCCCTCTCGAAGAGGTAAAACCCTACGTCCTGCTTGATTGTATTGATGTGTTGGTATGACAATTACAGAGTTGATCTACCTCAAGATCAGATGAACTAAACCCTAGGTGGGTATAGCGATAATGGTTCGCCCCTCCACGGACTAAACCCTCTGGTTTATATAGACACCAGGGGTACCTAGGGTTACATATGGTCGGTTGCCACCAGGGGATAAACATGCCGGCTACGCTAAACCTTTCTTGGAGAGGACGCCAAGTCTTCGGAGGTTTCCTTCTGGTACACGGGGTCGCCTACAGCCCGAGTTAGGAGCGGCCCATCAGTCCGGCCCATGAGAGATAGGCCGGCAACCCGAGGACCCCTCAGTCCGGGACACCCTCACTCCCCCCCCCGCCACGCCCGAAACCCCGCACCCCATCCATCTGCCCCCCGACAAGGATTGCGCCGTTGGACCAGGTTGGGACAGAGGAGGATCCGATGGCCGGTTGGGGCATTCCGGGGAGTTTTCCACCCACGCAGATGCCGGCGGTGGACGTCTGTCACTTGCCGCAGCTCGTTCGGGCACGGATAAGCACGGGCACCAGCGGAGCCCGGGCTGCCCATGACCTGTTCGACGGAATGACACAACAAGAGTCGGTATGTTCTTCTTGCTCCTGTTCGATCGACTTTCCATATGGCATGTTCAATGTTTTGCATAGACCGCTAGTTCATTTCGGACATGATGAATGCTTGCAAACCATGATCATTTAGGAGGTGTTCCTGTCGGTTACGAATTGGGGGATCCAACTTGCCCTTCTTTTGAAGTTGGGACAACATCCAATCCCAATCCGAGCAAGAAGAAGAAGGCAAAGACGGCAAAGGTAAGAGGGCCGACATTCTCAACTTTTCAGGATATCTTGTTGTTCAAAGCTTGGTTGGCCATAAGCCCACAACAATGGATCCAATAAGCAGCACCGAGCAAAAGGGGAATAAGTATTGGGAGAAGATTTGGAAGGAATATCATGAACAAAAGGAATATGTGGAGCCGCATCCTATCGTCATCAACCGAAATGGGGCATCTCTCCAACATCGATGGGGGATCATTCAAGGGGAAGTGAACAAGTACGTCGGGTACTACTCACAAGTGACCGGCCGCCCTCAAAGTGGGATGGGAGTGGCAACTCACGTAAGCTACTTCATCTTGTCATCATTTGCGTATTCTTGTTTGTTTTGCATTATGATGCTCATACATATTTTTTTTGCTAGACGGCGGTGGCGGCCACTATGTAGAAACGGAGAAGAAGCCATTTGCTTTTAGCCATTGTTGGATCATATTGAATGGCCGACCAAAGTGGACACAACTTGTGGCCTATCTCAAGGCCGGCAAGAAGAGGAATGATGGCTCAAGCTCCCACCAATCAATTGGGTTGGACGATGAAGAGGAAGATATTATCATGGAGAATGGATGAGCCACCGTGCCAAAGAATAACCGGCAAGTCATGGGAAACAAGTGGGAGAAGGCAAGGGCCTCCCGTGACGCCGCGGCTACAAAAATGTCCTCCACATGGACGGACATTTGTCGGCGAGGGAGAACAAGAAAGAGGAGATGTAAAAGCTCATGTTAGATGCGCAAAAGGAGAGGATGGATTGAGACCGAAAGAGGGCGGAGAAGAAGCTCGAAATTGAGAGGGAGAAGATCGAGTTGGAGAAGTAAGAGGCGGCGATCAAATGGGAGCTCGAGAAGGCCAAGACATTTGGAGATTGAGCTCGAGAAGGAGAGGTTGCGACTCGCACAGAACACGGAGGATGTGAAGGTAATGTTGGTGGACGAAACCCTCTTGGATGAGCATGCAAAGAAGTGGCTTGCGTAGAAGAAGAAGGATATCAACGACAATAGAGAGTATGAGGCGGCGAGGGCGGCTACGGCAGCAGCGGAGCATGCGGCCCGGATGCAGGCGGAGCAGGATGCAAGGATGGCCTTGGAGCAGGCGGCATGGATGGCGTCCAGCGAGTAATCCGGCCAGCCAGCGAGTGATCCGTCATGCTCGGACATTGATTTCATTTTGGCATGTCCGGATTGTTGAACTATGAATTGTTTTGCTTTCCAAAATAATCATGTTTTAGATCTGGGTATGTCAACTCACGAGGGTTACCATGACATTTTTTAGACTGTCATCAGGGCGGCTGGGGGGGGGGGGGTTATCAAAAACTTGTACCAAGAGTGTTTTCGTCGTGTAGATCTCTTTTCTTTTTCCCGTTTATCATTCTGAATCTTTTTTTGCAGGGTATTCTGAATCTATTCCTGTTGATTTTTCCAAAGTTGATCAAGCACTTTTAATAGGAATTTTTATTCTCTTGGAGTTTAGAATATTTTCTGAACTGAACATAATGATTTTTGATTGGTTTTTCTTTTCTCAAAAATATTGGTCTCTGATACGTTGAGATCTCTTGGAACTACTTCAAGATTTCAATCATGGCAAGATGGATATACGTAGCTCTCACAAAAACAAAACAAAAAAGTTGATACTCCATCCGCTCTAAAATGATTGAAGTTCTAGGATTTTTCTAAGTATTTTTTTTAAGTTTGACCAAGTCTATATAAAGATCCGCAAATATCTGTGATGTCAGATATATATAATATAAAAATTCATTTCATAATGAATCTAGTGAAGTAAATTGGTTCCATAGATGTTGATAAATTTTGTTATAGATAGACTTGGTCAAACATAATGAAGTTTGACTCAGGACTATCCAAAAACTTTAATTATTTTGAAACGGAGATATTATATACTCCTTCCGTCCCATAATATAAGAGCGTTTTTTACACTATGCTCTTATATTATGGGACGGAGGGAGTACTTAGTTTAAACTATGGTGGTGTTATTATTCTTCCAGTGTCTTGAATTTTTCCTTTTGAGGGGATTCCAGTGTCTTGAATGGGAATACCCTAACACAAATTTTCATATTGGCTAGATTTTTTTTATTATGCTCTTCGTGGGCCAGACCATATTGGGCCCAATTAGAGCAACTCCAACACGCCGACCCATTTCGTCCGCGCGTGTCCGTTTGGGTCAAAACGGACACAAAAGTCGGCCCAACGCGCCGACCCAAACGGACGCCCGTCCGCTTTTCGTTCGCCTCCCGGCCCAAATTTGGGCCTCATTTGCGTCGGCGCGGACACGAAGCGGACACTCGGCTCGCCCCCCTACTCCTTCCCCTGGCCCACAAGTCGGCGACACTGCCTGCCCTTTTTCTATCTCTTTCTCCCGCACGCCCTCCACCCATGCACAAACCCTACGCCGCCGCCCATTTTCGCCGGCCACCTTGCTCTCCAGCTCCCTCCCCTCCTCCTCCCAGCACATCCACCGGCTTTGGTGCCTCACTCGGCCCGGTGCGGGAGGCGAAGCGCTAGATCTGTGGCAGCGGGATTTGGCGCATCCTGCCGGCGGGATTTGCCGATTCCGGCCGCCGGCGACTGCGCCTTGCCATGGATTGGCAGGGTACCGGACCACACAGCCCCGGCAACGCCTAGGCGCCGCATGCAAGTGTCGAGTCCTCCTCTAGCCGCTCAGATCTACCCCGTCGTCGGTTCACCTGCAAAGCCACCGCCGGCCGTCGCCCTGGCTCGGTGCTGGCCCAGAGGCTTGCCGGTTCACCGTTGCCGCTCATAAAGTGCGATGACTGCCCGTGGTAGGTCGTGCGCCGCGTCTCTTCGACGCCGGAACATTCCCAATGGGTGTTCATCAAGTGCAAAAATGATGGGGTACGTGCTTCTCTTGGTTCGGTTTTGACGCAATTCGGTAGCTTATTTGCTCAAATTTGTGTGTAGGAGGGATGCAAGTTTTGGTATTGGGAAGAAGAATGCATCGATCTTTTGATGGCACGGAATTTGCTAGATGTTCGTGCACTTTTAGCTAGAATTGAAATTAGAGATGAGACTAAAGAAGAGACCAAAGGGGGAGCAACGTCTACTTCTTTAGAATCGAAGAAGAAAGAAGTTGTGAAGCTCAAGAATCCGCAGATCAACAATGAAGACATAGAGAAGATATTAGTCCAACTAGTGAGAGCAGTTATGAAAGTTGGACATCTTCTAAAATGTCTAATTGTGGTTCTTGTTTTCTTTGGTCTTAGCTCTCGTAGCAAAGAATTGGTGAATACATGTATCAAAAATGTGTTTGATGAAATAAAGAAAATGTTTGGATGGCAACCAAAAATATGGTACACAATAAAAATAGGAGGCAGGTAGGCCGCGAGGACGAAAAATGCGTCCGCGCGTTGGACGCACCGCCGACCAAAATGCAAAAGGGGACAGACATACCGATCCAAACGGATAAAAGGCGGACAAAGCACGCGTCTGTTTGGGTCGGCGCGTTGGAGTTGCTCTTATTGTCCCTGACCAGTTGCTCAGTAGAAGGGCAGCCAGTTGCCGTAGCACGCGAATGAAGTGAGTGAGCGAGACACCTGTTGCTTCTCGCGGGCTCGCGGCTGCGGCGCGCCACCGCCCTCCTCTCCGGCTCGCGGCGCCGCCTCCGGCTGCCGCCGCATCACCGACGCGTCGACCGAGTCATCGGGCACCACCGCCGCTGTACCACCTCCCCGACTGTTAGGTCAGTACACCTTCAGTTTCTACCAGCGGAAATCGGAGTGCAGAACCCTAGCTATTTCTAGACGAACCAGTTTAAGAGGTCAGCAGAAGTAGCTAATCACTTGTGCGTATGCACGCCAGATGGGGTATTTGCAGAATGGTGCCATTGGTGTTACCTAGAGATTGCTAGCTCTGTGCGTAATTTGGTCAATCTCTAGATTATCTGCAAAGATACTGAAGCGGATACATGAACTGTTAACTTATTTTACAGATTTTTGGGACATCACATAATGATCACCACATTTCCTTTTCTGTTGCCAGATGAAGTGGGCACAAAATTCTGTTTGTTGCAGACTGACTACCATGCTCTGCATCTACCACCATTTTTGCCACTACTGTTGAGCTTATGTTTAACTGTCGTCAATCATTGAATGTTGTAATTCAAAGTGAAATGTTTTTAAGAATACAAAAATAATTTTTGAAGCAGTGATTATTGGATTATTTCAGTATCTTAGACAACATAACTGCTTAGCAAAATTCCTATTAGTGCGTTGAAGTCATTCTCCCCCTACCTCTTTCTTTTCAGTGCAAGAATCAATATTTCCATTCAAGTAACGAAGGGTTGCTAACCCAATCCAGATTTACTTTGCTTAGAAGTTTGCTCGGAAGAAATGTTATAGACACAAATGTAGAAGGATGTTGGCATTTACAGCTGAAATGTTCCACAGAGTTTTGCTCGAGGCTGCATATGTATTTTCCTTTCCTAAACTGTATCCTTTTACATAAGGTCGCATTGTGTGATCGCCAGTACAGTTGCTTCAAGATTGAAACCGCCTCGTGTATGGAACCATCTCATCTCATCGTGTGTATCTAGGATTTCTTCAATGTGCATATCTGTGATTTTGATTATTTATGCATTGGCTTTGCCCTTTGTTGATTCATGCAGCCATCCTGTTTGATAAAATGTCGGCACCAGCATCCATTCCCTGTGGTTCC
Source organism: Elymus sibiricus (assembly GCA_039707655.1). NCBI lineage: Eukaryota > Viridiplantae > Streptophyta > Magnoliopsida > Poales > Poaceae > Elymus > Elymus sibiricus. Next base: position 355,659,494 of record CM077676.1, on the reverse strand, counting down.
AAGAGTGTGCGAGGCATCAACAACGGCGTCGACAGGCTCAGCAGCCTGTCCGACGATCTGCTCCACCACGTGATGTCCTTCCTGCCGACGCCGGAGGTCGTGCACACAAGTCTTCTCTCACCAAGGTGGCGCAATCTCTGGAGCTCTGCACCATTTATCCACATCAACAACAAAGACTTCGTGGTTAAAAATGATGTGGGCACTGCTTGCTTTGATAACCACAAGCTGGAGAACTTCGTGGACCACTTGCTGCTCTTGCGTGACGGCACTGTTTCCTTGGATGAGGTCCGGGTCTTCATCACAGATCGCAGTAGTAAGAAGAGTTCTGTGTGGATTCGTCATGCCATCAAGCACAAAGTTCATCTCCTTGATATTTCTGGATTTCACCACCATCTCATTTTGGATAGCACAGCAATGTTTCCTTCTCTGTACCTCAAAAGAACCAGGCTCCAGTATGTCCGTTTGAACGATTGGTTCGATAAGCCGCTGAATTACGACTGGCCTGTGCTCGAACATCTAGAGCTGGAGTGTTGCATTCTCGATACAAGGAGGATCTCATCGAGCTCACTCAAGGTTCTACATATCATCGACTGCGTCATTGGCAATGATCTCCTGATTGGTGCTAGGAACCTTACCCATCTCTCTGTCATTGACCCAGAATGTTGTGGTGGTGCTATAGTTACCTGGGATCTGTCTTCTCTAGTGTCAGCTTCGATTATTCTAGGGTCTGACGAGTTTCATTATGATGATGACACAGAAGTAGATCATCGTCTACTTGATGGCCTTTCACATGCCACAACATTGGAGTTGCATGCACCGTTACCTGAGGTACTGATGGGTTATTTTTCTTTTTATATCCGTAGGTGAATATATTTGCATGCCCAGTTAGTTGCTTCTTAGTTCTAAAGTCAGACACAATCTACTTTTGAAGTGATTATTCTGTTTACTATATGTTGGCAAGCTAGCATGAAAATATTGTATCATTAACTATTCAGCTTGCTCTATTTTCAACTCCTTAACATGGTCATATTGCTCATGAAGCTCGCATTCGAGAGGAGTTTGCAAGCATGCCCGATGTTCAGCAACCTGACAAGCTTGGTGCTGGGTGATTGGTGCATGGCTGCTGACTTCTACCCACTGTTCCGCATTCTCCATCGCTCGCCCAAGCTGAAGGAGCTAAGTGTTAAGCTCGAGATGGTAATACTTACTCCTCCCAGATATGTATGCCTAGCTGGCATTGGTTTGCTACACCATCGGAACAATCAAGCTGATACTCCAGTGTGATTTTGACACGCCGCAGGAGCACTGTGAAACATGCAAGGAGGTTGAATCTGCTTCATTACCATCAAGGCGAGCACCGGCAATCAGGGGATATCCTCGTATCGAGAGAATCAAGATATGCTGCAGCAAAGATGATTCGAGGATCGGTACGTTGGTGCAGGCGCTGCTACCGATCTCCATCCCAGACGGGAAAATCAGTATCGAGGGTTACTAATCATGTTTATGTTCAGGCCTTGTTTTGGGACCTGTCCCCTCTCCCACATTTGGTTAGTGCTAAGTTTGTTAAGAGCTGCGCTTTCCACTTTTCTAGACGCCGACATTAACCGGAGATGGGGGAGCAGATATTCTTCTTCTGTTTGGCTAAATCTGTGCAGACATTACACATTCTTGTGTTGTAGACTTAAGTTAATCATGTTTCAGATCTGGGGTACGTGTGTTGAGGCATTCTGACACAGAAATTTGACTACCATGAGTCATGTGACACCACCCTTTAGGTGATATACCATGATACAAATTTTCAAATAGTGGTTTAATTGCAATTCCTAGTTTTAGGGATTACTTTGTAGTTTTTTTGGATCTTCATCCAAAACATTGTACCTGTAATTACAAGTATTTCTCAAAAAGATAAAAATAAAAGGCAGTATCGAATAATTGATATAACACTTGATTTGTCACTAGCCATGACTTGCTAAGAGTAGCTAATTTTTTTTAAATAATACATTTTTTTAATAAATTTGAGAAATAATACACGGTTTTCAAATTTTACAAAAATAATACGGCGTCGGCCCTGGCTAAGCCGACTGGATCCAGTCGGCCACGACGAAACCGATTAGGATCCAGTCGGCTTAGCCCAAGCCGACTAGGACCCACTCGCGGCATGGGAGGCCGACTGGCCAGTCGTCCAGAGGTGTTAGCTTTATTCGGTTTTAGCGAAGCCGATTAGTACTAATTGGTTTTGCTTCGTCGAAACCAATTAGTTCAAATCGGCTTAGGCTAAGCCGATCGCTGCATGCCACCAAATTTTTCACCCGCGCCCTGCATGGAACCATATTTTCAACCATAATTTTATCCCGCAACACTTTCCCTCCATATGTTCCCGCCAACACTTTCCCGCCATTTTTTCCCGCCAACCCTTTCCAGCCATTCTTTCCCGCCAACCATTTCCCGCCATCTTCTTTCCCGCCAACCGTTTCCCGCCATCTTCTTTCCCGCCAACCGTTTCCCGCCATCTTCTTTCCCGCCAACCCTTTCCCGCCATCTTCTCCTCTCAACCTATAAAACCCCCTCGACTCACTAAGGTGGGTAAGCATAGCAGTGTAGTCTCATCAAGATGTCCGATTATCCTTTCGATCGTAGTTTTCACCCTAGTATGTCCAAATGTCTTCTGAGTTTAGCCAGCGATTTCAAGATAGACAATAGGATAGTTCCATGGGACGAAGTACTCAGTAGTGACACCGTACTGAATGAGTTGGGTCATGCATTAAGTAGGTGCGGGTGGCCTGCAAGGACCTTTGAGGCTATACGGAAAGAACTTCTCAGGTTGCATGGAAGATGGAAGAAGCAACAACATAAGGGTGAATCCTACTTAAAGTTTGCAGCACAAAATACTTTTCTATGGACTGCCGACAGCGAGGACGAAGACGATATCTTCATGCCGAGCACCAAGGCCAAGAGTACTGCATCGTCGAAGGCCAAGAGTACCGCATCGTCAAAGGCCAAGAGTGTCGCATCGTCGAAGGGCAAGAGTGCTGCATCGACGGAGGATGACGATGATGCCTTCATGTAGTTTGTAAGCTGTATTTTTTAATTCAGCCCTACCGTTTAATTCAGATGTACTTGTATCTTAATTATCTGTTGCAGTCTCTCTGGAAATCTAACTCGAATAACAATGCGAATTAATAGTAATCAGTCTCTCTCATACATAGGTAGAAATAAGTCTCTCGCATACATAGGTAGAAATATGTCTCTCGCATACATAGGCGGATATAAGTCTCTCGCATACACAGGTAGATATATGCCACCCAAGTATCAGCCACGTCGTCCGCCACGTCGTGGAGGTGATGGAGGCGGTGTCGACTGTCATGGGTGCAAGTCTGACAGTACTATATGGGGGTACGAATTAGAGGGCAGAGCCTAGCTACGGCGCAATTGTTACACTTGGATTTACGAGTTCAGGCCCCTCGCGGTGGAGGTAACGACCCTACGTCTCGGTGCTCTGGAGCTGTATGATTGAGTGTATGTTTACAGAAGATGCGAACCCTTGTCATGGAGCTGTGGGGTGGCTTATATAGAGTCCGTCAGGCCCCCATGAATGCCGCCATAACCAAGGATTAAAGAGGGGGTTTAAGGGCGCCGGTTACTGGTAATAGGCGCATTAACTACACTTGATGAGGGTGGACGCACGTCCCGACCGTTGCGCTCCTGGAGAGTCTCCTGGTCTTCTCTGACCGAGTGATGACAGGTACTCCGAGTGAAATAGGCCGGTCGAGTGGAGTGTTGTCTTCCGAGTGGTCCATTGCTTTCCGAGTGAATGTCAGGCTGCAGAACATCTGATCACTGGACTGGCCCTGGGGCCAGTATAAGGTGTATGGCGTTCTAGGGTAGGGTCTGTAGGCCAGGCCTGTTACCCTATCCCTAGTATATGTCTTCGTCATTAGGCCCCAAATCAGTCGAGGTTAAGCGGGTCGGGTCAAGGCGAATTCCCAGGTGAGTTGAGCGCTACGAGGGCGCTCACGAACTCCTACTGGACATTAAACGGCCTTGTCTTCGCATGATACCTCGACGGATTCTGGACCGTATGATGTCCGAGTGAAAGTCTCCATCCGAGTGAAATGAGCCATCGCGCGTCGGGTGACTGAACAGATCCGAGCGTCTTTGGGATGTCTTCAAAGGACGGGCAGTCGGATTGCTGGATCCCGGATTTCGCGGGATTCGAAATCAGATATGAGCGCGCGCAAACGGTTGCGACGCGGTGAGTGGGGAAAGTGGGGCGTGGCGCCTTGATTTTTGCCCCGCTTTTCGCCTCGTACCGTTGTATCTCCGCCGGCGAGATTTGAGGGGATCTGCGGGCCCACGAATCGCTGATGAGGATTGGCGAGCGGAGCAGGCGGTGGTATAAAGGGCCGCCGCGTCGGAGAGGGAAAGAGAGCCAGATCCCCTTTTCCTCATTTCCTCCAGCCCCCCAATCTTCCCCTCCGCACCCCACTCTGCGCAAATCCACTTTGGCGTCGGGGAGCTCTGCGGCGATGGCGAAGGACAAGATGGCGAAGCTGGAGCGGGCGAAGAAGGCGGCGAAGGCGAAGAAGGTGTCGAGCTCCAGGGTCGCGCCCCCACGCGGGTAGATCCAGGGCGATTGGCTCCCGCCGACCACCACGGTGGAGGATATCAGCGGGCTCATCGTGGACGGGCTGGTGCGCGACGGGACCTGGAGGCTACCGGAGGAGGGGGAGATCGAGCCTGCACCGCGCCCCGGGGAGCGCGTGCTCCTCACTACTCACGTGGAGAGAGGTTTCTCTATGCCACCCCATCCTTTCTTCCGCGGCTTCCTGAACTTTTTCGGGGCCCAACTCCATCATCTCCCTCCGAATGCTATAGTGTATCTTGCCGTGTCTATTTCCATGTGCGAAAACTTCTTAGGCTGCCAGCCGCACTGGGGGCTGTTCAAACATACCTTCACATGTCGTTCTCAGTCGGTAAAAAAGGCTGATCCTGAGGGGGAGAGGACCCATGTGACCCAATTGTGCGGCGACTTAGGTATCCAGATGAGGGGTAGGAGTGCGTTCCCCGCTATGTCTTTTCCTGATTCGGTTAGAGGTTGGCAGTCGACCTGGTTTTATTGTAATGACATCCCTTGCGCCGGTTCGTCGACTGGTCTTCCTCCCTATACGTCCAAGAGAGTCAGGACTCCTTCCTCGCTGACGGTTGATAAGGAGGAGAAGACAGACGTGGGGATCTTGGTGAGTGCTGTAGTGGGTCTTCAGGGTGGAGTGACGGGTCTGGATCTTCTGGAGGTCTTCCTCAGTCGGCGGATCCAGCCGCTGCAGGAGCAGGCTCATCCCATGTGGCGGTATGTTGGAGCCAATGACTCGACCCGAGTGCATCCGGAGGACGTTGATGAGGAAACGGTGGAGCAGTGGCTCAGATGCATCATTGGCGCACGCGACAATCCGCGAGGGTCAAGACGGATCCCGCCCTACGACGACGCGCACCAACCATCAGAGGTGTGACGCGCATTTCCGAGTGAATTATTTATGCGCAAATTATCCGAGTGAACTGAATGAACTGACTGTCTCTGTTCTTCATGTCTTGCAGGATTTCCAGAAGATGCTCTTGCCTGTGCCAAATGGAGGGCACCTTGCCGGGGACATAGAGAGCGACCACGGTAGTGTCGAGGACAACTACGTGGAGGATAGCGAGGAGGAAAGCGACGACTCGGAGGGAAGCGACGAGGTCGAGTCTTCCCCGTCCCCAGAGATGCGCGCTGAGCGCCGCTCCAAGCAGACTCAAGATCCGAGTGCTGGTCTGGGGAAGGCGGTGACCCCGAGTGCTAAGAACCCGAAGCACACTCGGACATCAATGCCGGAGCCGATGGAGAAGGCCACCAAGCAGCTTAAGGTCGCTTCACCCAAGCCTCGGAAGGCTCTACCCAGGATCAAGGTTACCGTGCCTATCAGCTCAACGTGAATGCCGCGTCTTTCCTTTCTGTCTCTGTGAACTTCTGGACTTTTTTGACCGAGCGAAACTTGTGAACCAAAGCTGCAACCTCGACGACGTCTCCCATGCAGATCGACGGAGATTGTGTCGAAGCCGAGTCGGCGGACGCGGCCACCTCTCAGAAAGGTAATGATGATTTCATTTTTTACTTCGATCTGTGATCCGACTGAATTGTGCGTCATGACTGATTGTGTCGAGTGTACTTGCAGAAATCATCCACGTCGCGGACGACGATGAAGGACCGCCACAGAAGGATGCCGAGAAGGGGGCCGCAGCCTCGACTGCTTCTCAGACCACCGCACAGAAGCCACCGCCAAGCAAAGTGCCTCAAGTTCTCCCTGCGCCTAGCATGGCCGCGCCTCTGGGGCAAGGCTCTTCTCAGGCCGGCGCTGGCCCTGTCACGGCCCTGTCGACTGCCCTGGTCTCAGCTCCGACTCCTCCCGTCAACATATTCAGCCTGCATAAGGTGCCAGAGGACCAAACTGGAGCTAGCAAGGAGGCGATGATCCAGGCGGACCTGATGGCCCAACGTCTGAAGGAGATGTGTGAAGCTGGCAAGCTGGCGTATGATGCCAGTGCTGCTCTTCAGGCGAATGTTCGAGTAAGTGCTCTTGTAAGTTGATCCCCAATTCATTTTTCTTCTATAGGAGTTCCAGTCGGTAAATTTTCGGTACACCCACTGGGTGTGTCATCCGGTGGGGGCACGCTGAGTGCACCCACTGGGTGTAGTCCCCGAGACTACCGTCGACTGCAGGCAGTCGGCGGGAGTCTTAGAACTTGTTTTTTTTGTTGTTGTTTGGCCGTCACTCGGATCAGGCGGACCGTTCCGAGTGGATACCATTCCAGTGGGGGCACGCTGAGTCCACCCACTGGGTGTAGTCCCCGAGACTGTCGTCGACTGCAGGCAGTCGGCGGGAGTCTTAGAACTTGTCTTTTTTTTGGCCGTCACTCGGATCGGGCGGACCGTTCCGAGTGGATACCATTCCAGTGGGGGCACGCTGAGTGCACCCACAGGGTGTAGTCCCCGAGACTGCCGTCGACTGCAGGAATGTCGGCGGGAGTCTTAGAACTTGTTTTAAAGGGTACTTCAGGATCTGGTACTGGTCAAGCTTGTTCCTCTCTGACAGAGGGTACTTCAGAATCTGGTATTGGTCAAGCTTGTTCCTCTCGGGGGTGCTGGTCTCTGGACACTCGGAGTATTTCTTATTACTAACTGGTCTGCTCTCTCTTGTGTTTCAGAGGACCTGTGAGCTTGGGGCTCAGTATGTGTCCCTGGAGAAGGAGGCGAACCAGCTCCGGCTGGACTTGGAGGTGGAGAAGAGGAACGTGGCTCGCGTCCAGGCGGAGCTGAAGACCATGGGAGGTAAGCTTCAGCTACCGAGCGTTCTGCTTTCGCTCTTCTCCATTCTTTGAACCGAGTGACTTCACTCGAACAGATGTGCGTAGTGAAAACCATCGACTCCAAGTGCGGCTCAGGACTTCTATTTCTTTAGAAACTATGAAGCAGGCACTCGAAAACAAGGACAACGAGCTGGCGGGGGCACAGAAGGTGGCGAGGGAGAAGACCAAGGCTGCCGAAGAGAAGTTGGCCTTGCTCGAGAAGCTTGAAGGGGAGAACAAGTCACTGAAGACCACCGTTGAGGAGGCGAATAAGGAAGTGGCCGAGATCAAGAAGCAGCGGACCGAGTGGGACAGCAAGCTCAAGACTCAGGCGAATGCTTATGAGCAAGAGAAGAAAACTTTGAGCGAGAAGATCGCCCAGCTTACCCAAAAGAAGGATTCTCTGGAAAAGTATATAGAAGACTTCACGGAGGAGATGTACACCAAGCTTGCAGGTAACTTGTAATATCCGAGCAAGTTTTGACTTATTTCCGAGTGAACTTCATGCATGCTGATATTCGTCTCTCCTCTTTTCTTGTTCACAGAGTACTGCCGAAACTTCGAGCAGGAGACTGACAGAATCGAGAGGGACCTGGATCCCACCAGGTCGCTCGTCGGTGACAAGGCCGCCCTAGGCATCCTGCGGCTCGAATCTCGCCTTGAAGACGCCCTGGGGTACATCATCCGTCTGCGGGATGCACTCAGAAGGATCGACAAGGAACTGTGGCCAGAAGACAATCTTGAGACTGATCTGGAGGCGATGATGACTCGTCTCAACGAGGTCCCTAGCTGAGTGCAAGCGTGGAAGAAGTCAGCTGCCCGCTACGGGGCCGACGTGGACCTCTCTCTTGTCCGTGTACACTGCAAAGATGCAAAGGAAGAGAAGTTGAAGTCTCTCCAGGTCGCCAACACGAAGAAGCTCAAGTTTGAAGACTTCATGGAGACGTTCATAGAGGCAGCCACTCGGATTGCTGATGGCATCGACCTGGACGCCTTCGTCGAGCCGGCCAACTCCTCTGGAGCATGAGAAAAAACTTTATGCTTTACCCATTTGCCTCGGTATGCCAAGTGGATTTTTATCCGTTAAACTCTTTCGGGCTTTGGGCCCGCGTACTCGCATTTGCTTTTGAACTTCTTAAGTTATTCGAATGCTTTTCCTCGAGTCTTTGGATGCGTGCAACTTAGGCGAAGGCTGGTTCGTAGCTAAGCCTCCGAGTGAGAGGGACGCTCGTCACTCGGAGCCGTTTTTAACTTAGGCGAAAACTGGTTCGCAGCTAAGCCCCCCGAGTGAGAGGGACACTCGTCACTCAGAGTCGTTTTTAACTTAGGCGAAAGCTAGTTCGCAGCTAAGCCTCCGAGTGAGAGGGACGCTCTTCACTCGGAGTCATTTTTTAACTTAGGCGAAAGCTGGTTCGCAGCTAAGCCTCCGAGTGAGAGGGATGCTCTTCACTCAGAGTCGTTTTTTAACTCAGGCGAAAGTTGGTTCGTAGCTAAACCTCCGAGTGAGAGGGACGCTCTTCACTCGGAGTCGTTTTTAACTTAGGCGAAAGCTGGTTCGCAGCTAAGCCTTCGAGTGAGAGGGACGCTCTTCACTCGGAGTCGTTTTTTAACTTAGGCGAAAGCTGGTTCGCAGCTAAGCCCCCGAGTGAGAGGGACGCTCTTCACTTGGAGTCGTTTTTTAACTTAGGCGAAGGTTGGTTCGCAGCTAAGCCCCCGAGTGAGAGGGACACTCTTCACTCGGAGTCATTTTTTAACTTAGGCGAACGCTGGTTCGCAGCTAAGCCCCCGAGTGAGAGGGACGCTCGTCACTCGGAGTCGTTTTTTAACTTAGGCGAAAGCTGGTTCGCAGCTAAGCCCCCGAGTGAGAGGGACGCTCTTCACTCGGAGTCGTTTTTTAACTTAGGCGAAAGCTGGTTCGCAGCTAAGCCCCCGAGTGAGAGGGATGCTCTTCACTCGGAGTCGTTTTTTAACTTAGGCGAAAGCTGGTTCACAGCTAAGCCCCCGAGTGAGAGGGACGCTCGTCACTCGAAGTCGTTTTTTAACTTAGGCGAAAGCTGATTCGCAGCTAAGCCCCCGAGTGAGAGGGACGCTCTTCACTCGGAGTCGTTTTTTAACTTAGGCGAAAGCTGGTTCGCAGCTAAGCCCCCGAGTGAGAGGGACTCTCGTCACTCGGAGTCATTTTTTTAACTTAGGCGAAAGCTGGTTCGCAGCTAAGCCCCCAAGTGAGAGGGACGCTCGTCACTCGGAGTCATTTTTTAACTTAGGCGAAAGCTGGTTCGCAGCTAAGCCCCCGAATGAGAGGGACGCTCTTCACTCGGAGTCATTTTTTAACTTAGGCGAAAGCTGGTTCGCAGCTAAGCCCCCGAGTGAGAGGGACGCTCTTCACTCGGAGTCATTTTTTAACTTAGGCGAAAGCTGGTTCGCAGCTAAGCCCCCGAATGAGAGGGACGCTCTTCACTCGGAGTCATTTTTTAACTTAGGCGAAAGCTGGTTCGCAGCTAAGCCCCCGAGTGAGAGGGACACTCTTCACTCGGAGTCTTTTTTAACTTAGGCGAAAGCTGGTTCGCAGCTAAGCCCCCGAGTGAGAGGGACGCTCTTCACTCGGAGTCATTTTTTAACTTAGTCGAGAGCTGGTTCGCAGCTAAGCCCCCGAGTGAGAGGGACGCTCTTCACTCGGAGTCGTTTTTTAACTTAGGCGAAGGCGGGTTCGTAGCTAAGTTGAAGGGCATACACCCACTGGGGGTCGTAAGCCAGAGAATGCATACGAGTGAACTCAATGTAGTACTGGAAAAGTCGTGCTTTTATTCATCGAACGTCACTCGAGTGCTTTTATTACATCTCAACATCAAGTATAAAATCGTCGGAGCAAGTCGGCATTCCAAGCACGGGGCTCGTCTACTTGCTTCAGAAGGTTGTACAGGTGATACGCTCCGTTATGCAGAACCTTTGACACGATAAAAGGACCTTCCCACGCAGGAGCAAGCTTGTGAGGTCGCTGCTGATTCACTCGGAGCACAAGATCTCCTTCCTGAAAGGCTCGACCTCTGATGTGCCTGTCGTGAAAACGTCGTAGGTCCTGCTGATAGGTGGCTGAATGGATAAGGGCCATCTCCCTCTCCTCTTCCAAGAGATCAACGGTGTCTTGCCGCGCCTGTTCTGCTTCAGCTTCGGAGTATAGTTCTACTCGGGGCGAATTATGGAGTAGGTCACTCGGCAGGACAGCTTCAGCTCCGTACACCATGAAGAAGGGAGTACGATTGGTAGACCGATTGGGGGTCGTCCTCAGGCCCCATAGAACCAACGGAAATTCAGTGACCTAGGCTCCGGCTACATGCTCCAAATCACGCATGAGTCGTGGCTTCAACCCTTGAAGGATCAATCCATTCGCTCTCTCAGCTTGCCCATTCGACTGTGGGTGAGCCATGGATGCATAGTCGACCCGGGTGCCTTGGGTTTGGCTTCAATCCACTTAGTGAACTTGTCAAATGCAACCAGCAAGTGGGTGAATCCACTCGCCCCTGTTCGGAGGGGCCCCACCATGTCGAGTCCCCAGACTGCAAACGGCCAGACGAGTGGGATCAACTTCAGAGCAGACGCGGGCTTGTGTGATAAGTTTGCATAGAATTGACACCCGGCGCAGTGTTGGACTATCTCCTGGGCAGCTTCATTGGCGTGTGGCCAGAAGAAGCCGGCTCGGTAAGCTTTAGCCACGATTGTCCGAGAGGATGCGTGGTGTCCACAAGTTCCCGAGTGAATCTCCTCCAAGATCAATCGACCTTCCTCAGGAGAGATGCAGCGCTGAGTCACACCGGTGACGCTCTTTCTGTACAACTGATCGCCCATCATTGTAAAGGCCTTGGACCTGTGAACAATCTGGCGGGCCTTGACTTCATCTTCTGGAAGCTCCTGTCTGAGCAGGTATGCAATGTACGGCACCATCCAGTCGGGCGTGATTGCCAGGACCTCCATGACCAAGTCAATGACTGTTGGGACCTCGATTTCAGTCGAATCGGAGGGGCCGACCACTTGCGGGGGCTCTTCAGTGAAGGGATCCTCTTTCACCGTCGGGGAACGCAAATGCTCGAGGAACACATTGCTGGGTATGGGTTTTCGAGTGGACCCGATCTTTGCCAGATCGTCTGCCTCTTGATTCTTGGCTCGAGGGATGTGATGCAGCTCCAGTCCCTCGAATTTCTTCTCCAGCTTCCTCACCGCGTTGCAATATCCTGTCATAGCAGGGCTCCTGATGGCCCACTCCTTCATTACTTGATTCACAACTAGATCCGAGTCTCCGTAGACCATAAGGCGTCGGACGCCGAGTGAGATGGCCATACGTAGACCATAAAGGAGCGCTTCATACTTGGCCTCATTGTTGGAGGAATCGAAGTGGATCTGCGGAACATAACTGAGTCGATCGCCCTTCGGAGACACCAACACTACTCCGGCTCCTGAACCATTCAGCATCTTGGAACCGTCAAAGAACATGGTCCAGTGTTCCGGGTGACTCTGAGCCGGCTGCTGCTGTTCTGTCCATTAGGCTAAGAAATCAGCCAATGCTTGGGACTTAATCGCTTTTTTCGCCTCGAACTTGATGTCCAGGGGCAAGAGCTCGATAGCCCACTTCGCCACTCGACCAGTCGCATCCCGATTGTTCATGATCTCAGACAGTGGGGCGTCGCTGACGACTGACACGATGTGCTCTTGGAAGTAATGGGCTACTTTCTTCGCAGTCAGGTAGATGCCATAGACGAGCTTCTGATAATGAGGATACCTCTGCTTGGACGGAGTCAGCACTTCAGAAATGTAATAGACTGGGCGCTGAACTTTGTAAGCTTTGCCCTCTTCTTCTCGTTCGACGGTGAGGACGGTACTGACAACTTGGCCAGTGGCCGCGATGTACAAGAGCAACGGCTCATTGCTGTTCGGAGCGGCGAGCACCGGCTGGGTGGAAAGCAGGGCTTTGAGCTCGACAAACGCTGCTTGTGCTTTAGTAGTCCACTCGAACGAATCAGACTTCTTCATCAATCGGTACAGGGGCAGTGCCTTCTCACCAAGGCGGGAGATGAATCGGCTCAGAGCTGCGAGGCAACCCGTGAGCTTCTGTACATCATGAAGCCGTTCTAGACGTTTCATTCATACTATTGCACCGATCTTCTCAGGGTTGGCATCTATCCCTCGTTCGGAAATGAGGAATCTGAGTAACTTGCCCCCAGGCACTCCGAAAGTGCATTTTGCTGGATTCAGCTTAATATCATACTTCCGCAGATTTGCGAAAGTCTCAGCTAGGTCAGCCAGCAGGCGGAACCGTTTCTGGACTTGACCACTATGTCGTCCATGTATGCCTCGATGTTCTGACTGATCTGTGTGTGTAAACACTTTTGCACCATGCGCATGAAAGTGGCACCAGCGTTCTTGAGACCGAATGGCATGGTGATATAGCAGAAACACCCGAATGGGGTGATAAAAGCTGTTTTTATTTCGTCTGGCCCATACAGTAGGGTCTGGTGGTACCCAGAGTACGCATCCAGAAAAGACAGTCGCTCACACCCCGCGGTGGAATCTACGATCTGATCTATACGGGGGAGCGGGAAATGATCCTTGAGACAGACCCGATTGATGTGCTTGAAATCGATGCATATCCGGAGAGACTTATCCTTCTTAGGAACCAGGACGACGTTGGCGAGCCACTCGGAGTGGTACACCTCACGGATGAACTCGGCTGCCAGGAGCCGAGCAACTTCTTCGCCAATGGCCTTCCTCTTCTGTGTAGCGGAGCGATGAAGATGTTCCTTCACTGGTTTTGCTTTCGGGTCGACTCGCAAACGGTGCTCAGCCAGTTCCCTGGGTACACCTGGCATGTCGGATGGCTTCCATGCGAAGATGTCCCAGTTCTCATGGAGGAACTGGATGAGCGCGGCTTCCTATTTGCTGTCGAGTGTCGTCGAGATGTTGGTGGGTGTGGCATTGGGATCCTCCGGATGAACATGCACATGTTTCGTCTCACCGGCCGACTGGAACGCTGATTCCGCAGTTGGTTTCTTGGAGCGTAGCAGATCACTCGGATCGGCGTTTTTCTTGTATTCCTCCAACTCCACCATAGCCATCTGTTCATCAACAATCTTGGACCCTTGCTGCAAACACTCTTCCGCACGCTGCCTATCACCAGTGACTGTGATCACGCCTTTGGGGCCGGGCATCTTCAGCTTAAGATACACATAACATGGGCGGGCCATGAAGCGTGCGTAAGCCGGCCGACCAAGGATGGCATGGTAGGCACTGCGGAAGTCGACCACTTCGAAGGTTAGCCTTTCCTTCCTGAAGTTCTTATCATCTCCAAAGACTACGTCCAGGGCAATCTGCCCGAGTGACTTTGCTTTCTTGTCGGGGATCACTCCGTGGAACTGCATACTGCTCTCACTGACACGGGACATCGGGATGCCCATTCCCTTCAGGGTCTCAGCGTAGAGTATGTTCGGGCCGCTTCCACCGTCCATGAGGACTTTGCGCAACCGAACGCTTCCCACCACAGGATCGACCACCAGCGCCTGCCGCCCAGGTGTGGCAATGTAGGCCGGGTGGTCCGACTGATCACAGGTGATTGGAGTCTTCGACCAGTTCAGAAATTTTGTCATCGTCGGCATGGCCATGTTTACTTCCCGGTTGATGACCTTCAGTCGGCTCCTACTCTCAACATCCGCAAAGATCATCAGAGTTGCGTTGACACTAGGATAAGCTTCATTTTTGTCTTCATCATCAACATCGTCTGGACTTTTCTCACTCGATTGATTCTCCCGAAACTACTGTATCAGCAATCTGCACTGTCGAGTGTTATGCTTGGGCAATATCAGATTGCCCTCTTCATCTTTTTTGGTGTGAATGTGGCACGGCAAATCGAGGACATCTTGGCCTGACTGATCTTTCTTTTTCCTCGGGATCCACTTTTCTTTTGCCTTCCCTTTGTTTTTGGCCTGACCGGCCAGTGCGGCAGTCTCGGCCTGGGCCGATCCGTTAGCTTTGTGCTTCGGCTTCCGACTGGGGTTGTTGTTTCCAGGGCTGGGCTCACTAGCTTTTCCCTTGCCATTACGGATACGGCCTTCCTCTTCTCCGTTCGCATACACGAGTGGCGATCTCCATCATTCGGCTCATGGTCAAAGATCCCGACCGACCGAATTTCAGGATGAGCTCCCGATATCTGACTCCTGCCTTAAAGGCGCAGACGGCCTGGTGCTCAGTGACGTTCTCAACCACATGATGCAAGGTCGTCCAACGCTGAATGTACTCCCTCAAGGTTTCATTCGGCTTCTGCACACAATGCTGCAACTCAGTCAATCCGGCCGGGCGTTTACACGTGCCCTTGAATGTTTTGATGAACACTCGAGCCAAATCTTCTCAGCAGTAGATGCTAGCCGGAGTGAGCTGGTTGAGCCAGGCCCGGGCTGACCCTTCCAGCATCAAGGGCAAATGTTTCATAGCCACATAATCGTTACCTCCTCCAATCTGAACAGCCACTCGGTAATCCTCTAGCCACGTCTCTGGCTTGGACTCACCGGTGAATTTACTCACTCCAGCCGCCAATCTGAAGTTAGGTGGAATCTCTGCGGCTCTGAATGCTCTACTGAAACACTCGGGTCCAGAGACGAAGACTCCACTTCCACTCGGACAATCTCTGTCCAAACTCTCTCTGAGTACTCTGCCTCTGTCGACTAGGTTCTGAGAGTACGGATCTCGTGTTGAACTGTGGGTCGCGGAAGTCGACTGGTTCCCTCTGGCGATAACTGTCACCATGACGAGGAGGGCCGACACTCCGATCATTGCCGTAAGGACGTCTGGCATCGTACGGCCGGGGCGCGTATGAGCCATCCCGCGGAGGGGGCGTCAGCATACGGCGATGATCATCCTGACGCCGCGGAGGCGTATTCCGACTGCGACACTGCTCCGAGTACTGATCTCGGTGGTGGCCTTGGTCGTTTCACCGCTGAGGCGAGTGTCTGTTTCTTCTCGGGGTCACCGGGCTGTGGGCCGACTGGACGGTGTCAGCTTTGACGGATCTGTTGTGGATCCTGTGGCGCGACTGGGACCCCGCTGAATTATGCTCTTCAGCCGCCTTGAGTAAGGCCCGGATCTGCCGTAAGCCCTCTCCTGCCTCGGACCGGGACGGCTGGATGGAATCTGCAATCCGAATGGCCACCGCCAAATTCTGGACTGGAGTGCGAAATACCTGGAAATTCTGCTGCGGGTCATTCGAGAACAACTGCCGCCGTCGACGACTGGAACTGGGCTGATGCCGTCGGTGGGCACGATCGTCGAGTGATTTCTGGAGCGCCTCCAGACGACTGCGCTCGGCCAAATTGGCCTGGCGCGCGGCCTCCAAAGCCTGAGCCTCGGGAGTCGTCCCGACGATGGGCGTCTGGAGGGTCTGCTCGTTTCTGTGCTGCAGTTCCTCCCTCTGCTACTGAGTGAGAGGTTGGGGGTAGTACTCGTCGTCGTGACGGTCCCCGCCACTGTCAAGGTCGGCACGCGATGGCCCACCGGTTCCCGCACCGCCGTGGCCGTACCCAGGCGGACTGGGCGGGGAATCGGCCATCAGCACCTCCGCAGCGGGATCGCTGCTCTCGCACTCGGATAAGCTTTCCGAGTCCTCATGCAAGGACGCGAATGAATCGAGGATGGGCTCATCGGGCTCAATCGCCGCGACTTGCGGGGCCGCAACCTGAAGGGCTACCGCGTGCTTGATCCACCGCTGAAGCCGTGAACGTCCGAAACGCTTGCGACGGCGGCTGGTGAAGCGAGGAGGCGCTGACTGGTACGGTGTTGAAGGTTGTCGATGAAGAACACCGAATGTACTCGCGCGGAAGTGCACTGCGCCGCGGATGGGCAACGCCTCGACATCCAGCGGGGCTTCCTGAAGCCACGCTGAATCGTCAGCGATGTAGCTGAGGGCGCCGAAACGGATCTCGCCGCCAAGAGTCAGTCCGCCGCCGGAAACCATGGTGATGGTGGGAGAATCGCAACTACGTCGGAAGTCGCTAGACGCTTGCCCCACGGTGGGCGCCAACTGTCGTGGGTGCAAGTCTGACAGTAGTGTATGGGGGTACAAATTAGAGGGCAGAGCCTTGATACGTCTCCAACGTATCTATAATTTTTTATTGTTCCATGATGTTATATTATCAATCTTGGATGTTTTTATATGCATTTATAGCAATTATATATCATTTTTTGAACACTAACCTATTAACTTAGTGTCCAGTGCCAGTTGCTGTTTTCTGCCCTATTTTTGTTTTACAGAAAATCAATACCAAACGAAGTCCAAATGCCACAAAACTTTTTGGAGATTTTTTTCTGGACAAGATAAACACTAGAAGCTTCGGGAGAAGACCAGACGCCAGAGGAGGTGGCCACGAGCCACCAGGGCGCGCCTGGGGGGGGGGCAGGCGCGCCCTGGTGCCTCGTGGGCCCACCCCAGCTCCGTTTGACCTAATTCCACCACTATAAATTCAGGAAAAATCAGAAACCCTCAGGGGAGTCCACGAAATACTTTTTCCGCCGCCGCAAGTTTCTGTTCTCAAGAGATCCCATCTTGAGGCCTTCTCCGGTACTCCGCCGGAGGGGGAATCGATTACGGAGGGGCTCTACATCAACCTTGCCGCCCTTCTGATGATGCGTGAGTAGTTTACCACAGACCTTCGGGTCCATAGGCAGTAGCTAGATGGCTTCTTCTCTCTTTTTGATCTTCAATACAATGTTCTCCTCGATGTTCTTGGAGTTCTATCCGATGTAATCACTTTTTGCGGTGTGTTTGTTGGGATCCGATGAATTGTGAGTTTATGATCAGATTATCCATGAATATTATTTGAGTCTTTGCTGCACTCTTTTATGCATGATTATTATAGCTTCATATTTCTTCTCCGATCT
This sequence comes from Elymus sibiricus, assembly GCA_039707655.1. Classification (NCBI taxonomy): domain Eukaryota; kingdom Viridiplantae; phylum Streptophyta; class Magnoliopsida; order Poales; family Poaceae; genus Elymus; species Elymus sibiricus. Next base: position 355,642,208 of record CM077676.1, on the reverse strand, counting down.
ATTGATTTGGTTTGGCCAACTAGATTGATTTATCTTGCCATGGGAAGAGGTGCTTTGTAATGGGTTCGATCTTGCGGTGCTCAATCCTAGTGACAGAAAGGGACATGGCACGTATGTATCGTTGCTATTAAGGGTAAAAAGATGGGGTTTATTCATACGTGAGTTTATCTTGTCTACATCATGTCATCGTTCTTAAGGCGTTACTCCGTTCTTTATGGACTTAATACACTAGATGCATGCTGGATAGCGGTCGATGTGTGGAGTAATAGTAGTAGATGCAGGCAGGAGTCGGTCTACTTGACTCGGACGTGATGCCTATATACATGATCATTGCCTTGGATATCGTCATGATTATTTGCTTTTCTATCAATTGCCTAACAGTAATTTGTCTACCCACCGTATGCTATTTTCTTGAGAGAAGCCTCTAGTGAAAACTATGGCCCCCGGGTCTATCTAAATCATATTACTAAAACCCTAAAAATATTGCTGCCATTTCCTTTTATTTATTTTATTTTGTATTTTTGTTTCAATCTATCTATCTATCACATACAATTTAATCTTGCAATTGACCGCCGAGGGATTGACAACCCCTCGTTTGCGTTGGCTGCAAGGATTTGTTGTTTGTGTGCAGGTGCTGCTAACGAGGTGTTGCATGATTCTCCTACTGGTTCGATAACCTTGGTTTCATAACTGAGGGAAATACTTATCTCTACTATGCTGCATCACCCCTTCCTCTTCGGGGAAAATACCAACGCAAGCTACAAGTAGCAAGCCTAGCTACGACGCAGTTTTTACACTTGGATTTACGAGTTCAGGCCCCTCGCGGTGGAGGTAACGACCCTACGTCTCGGTGCTCTGGAGCTGTATGATTGAGTGTATGTTTACAGAAGATGCGAACCCTTGTCATGGAGCTGTGGGGTGGCTTATATAGAGTCCGCCAGGCCCCCATGAATGCCGCCATAACCAAGGATTAAAGAGGGGGTTTAAGGGCGCCGGTTACTGGTAACAGGCGCATTAACTACACTTGATGAGGGTGGACGCACGTCCCGACCATTGCGCTCCTAGAGAATCTCCTGGTCTTCTCTGACCAAGTGATGACAGGTGCTCCGAGTGAAATAGGCCGGTCGAGTGGAGTGTTATCTTCCGAGTGGTCCATTGCTTTCCGAGTGAATGTCAGGCTGCAGAACATCTGATCGCTGGACTGGCCCTAGGGCCCAGTATAAGGTGTATGGCGTTCTAGGGTAGGGTCTGTAGGCCAGGCCTGTTACCCTATCCCTAGTATATGTCTTCGTCATCAACCACATATACCTGTGGGGTGCCCCAATGTTACGAGGAGGAAGCTCGGACCTGTCCTGGTCGTGCTGTGTATTCTGTGTTGGGCCTAGTGGAGAAGTCAAATACGTGTCCATCCATTCGTTGTGCTGCGACATGTAATCCTGTGTGTTCTGCCCACCTTCATGGTCACTACTCCAAGCGGATCCGGACATAGACGCCTCTTGTCTGAACATAGATGCCATATGTCCGTAGGCTCATGCGGGAGGGAGGGAACATAAGTAGTGACGAAATACGTAGTCCCAATTGTTACTGAAAAGAATAAATATGAAGGTACATACCTGTAGGCTGTGGTTGCATCACGAAGCCCGGCGTGGGACCCTGATGGTGTGGGGGTGGCCGAAACACGTAGCCCGACATGGGATCCTACTGGTGCTGCCACGCCGAACTACCAGCCTGGTCAGGAGGGGGTGGCCTGGCCGTCCACTGCTCTGCTAGACGTGGACGCAGCTCATGCCGGTGCTGTGTGGGTTCTTGCTGGTGTGTGGAGTGACGCGGCTACTGCTGGTGCGTGGAGTGACGCGGGGGGCATTGTAGGGGCTGCTGGTGAACAACGTCAGAAGTGCGGGTGCACGTGATAGCCTGATAGACAGCTCGTAGCTTCCCCTCAATGCGCGTCACCCAGTTTTGGACCTGAGGCCGTTGAAGGAGTAGAGGTCCAGACGACAGTGAGCGCTGAAAGTTGGACACCTCCTCGTAAACATCGTGTGTCAAGTCAGCCTGAAATTGCCACGATGATTAGTAAGTATGCACTGCAAAGTATGTAACAACTAGAAGCATTAGCTGAGTTGAATATATGTTACCGCGTACTGTCTGGAGCCCGAAGTATCATAGCTCGGGTACGTATCCCTCGTAGCAGGGGCCGGTATCTCATCCGGGTGAGAGTGGTTAATGATGCGTATCCGTGTTCCTTGCATGTACTGGTGCAAATAGGCATTGAATTCTTCGAGATCAAAGCCGGCATTCTGTTCCCAGAGCCGTGTCGTCGCAGTCTCCCACTCTGTAACGTACGGCTGAACCCTGTGCAGCCACTGAGTCTGGGTCCTGTTAACCCCCTTCCTCGTGATCCTAAAATTGTGTTGTGTGTTCAACAATTAAGTACTGCTTCAATATGGAAAATTTGTGAAAGAAAATCCAACATTGAATAAGTAGACATACCTGTGGACAACTGCTGGCAGCGGAGCCTCTGTAGGCGGAGGCTGGACCATCTGTCGAAGACCAAATTGCCTCATAACCCTCTGTTGTGCCATCTCCTGTGCATAGCTCAAAAATACCGCCGAGGTATCTAGCGTCTATGGTTGCTTGCGTGTACGGCTGCCAGATGACCCCAGTGTACTGATACGTCTCCAACGTATCTATAATTTTTGATTGTTCCATGCTGTTATATTATCAATCTTGGATGTTTTTATATGCATTTACAGCAATTATATATCATTTTTTGGGACTAACCTATTAACTTAGTGCCCAGTGCCAGTTGCTGTTTTCTGTCCTGTTTTTGTTTTACAGAAAATCAATACCAAACGAAGTGCAAATGCCACGAAACTTTTTGGAGATTTTTTTCTGGACAAGATAAACACTAGAAGCTTCGGGAGGAGGCCAGAAGCCCCAGTGGGTGCCCACGAGGCACCAGGGCGCGCCTGAGGGGGGGGGGGGCAGGCGCGCCCTGGTACCTCGTGGGGCCCACAGAGCTCCGTTTGACCTAATTCCACCACTATAAATTCCCAAAAAATCAGAAACCCTTAGGGGAGTCCACGAAATACTTTTTCCGCTGCCGCAAGTTTCTGTTCTCGAGAGATCCCATCTGGAGGCCTTCTCCGGTACTCCGCCGGAGGGGGAATCGATCACGGAGGGGCTCTACATCAACCTTGCTGCCCTTCCGATGATGCGTGAGTAGTTTACCACAGACCTTCGGGTCCATAGTTAGTAGCTAGATGGCTTCTTCTCTCTTTTTGATCTTCAATACAATGTTCTCCTCGATGTTCTTGGAGTTCTATCCGATGTAATCACTTTTTGCGGTGTGTTTGTTGGGATCCGATGAATTGTGAGTTTATGATCAGATTATCCATGAATATTATCTGAGTCTTCTCTGATCTCTTTTATGCATGATTATTATAGCTTCGTATTTCTTCTCCGATCTATTGATTTGGTTTGGCCAACTAGATTGATTTATCTTGCCATGGGAAGAGGTGCTTTGTAATGGGTTCGATCTTCGGTGCTCAATCCTAGTGAAAGAAAGGGACAGGACACGTATGTATCATTGCTATTAAGGGTAAAAAGATGGGGTTTATTCATACATGAGTTTATCTTGTCTACATCATGTCATCGTTCTTAAGGCGTTACTCCGTTCGCTTATGGACTTAATACACTAGATGCATGCTGGATAGCGGTCGATGTGTGGAGTAATAGTAGTAGATGCAGGCAGGAGTCGGTCTACTTATCTTGGACGTGATGCCTATATACATGATCATTGCCTTGGATATCGTCATGATTATTTGCTTTTCTATCAATTGCCCAACAGTAATTTGTCTACCCACCGTATGCTATTTTCTTGAGAGAAGCCTCTAGTGAAAACTATGGCCCCCGGGTCTATCTAAATCAAATTACTAAAACCCTAAAAATATTTCTGCACTTTTTCTTTATTTATTTTATTTTGTATTTTTGTTTCAATCTATCTATCTATCACATACAATTTAATCTTGCAATTGACCGCCGAGGGATTGACAACCCCTCGTTTGCGTTGGGTGCAAGGATTTGTTGTTTGTGTGCAGGTACTGCTAACGAGGTGTTGCGTGGTTCTCCTACTGGATTGATAACCTTGGTTGCATAACTGAGGGAAATACTTACCTCTGCTGTGCTGTATCATCCCTTCCTCTTCGGGGATAATACCAACGCAAGCTACAAGTAGCATGTACCAGTCAAACTGCTCGTTTAATGCAGTGTAGGCTCGCCTTGTCTGATCAGTAGCATAGCGTCTCTGCGCAAAACTAAAGTTAGTTTCAACAAAAGTGTACATAAAGAACATAGTTTACATAAAGAAGATGCAATAAATTACGACACGAAACATACCTTGCGACGTGTCCAGAGCATACCGAAAGTAGGCATGTCGATGCGATCAGCATCGAAAAGATCGTGCAAAGGCCAACTCTCATCAACTTGTATGTCTGGTCGACCTATGGAGAACCTCTCCCACGACCACAGCTGTAAAAATAGAGGGCATCCAAGAAGGGCTGACTTCGACGCCAGAAGCTGGCAACCTTTGCACATACCTCGGTATGTAGCCGCTAAAACCGCAGAACCCCAACTCCTCTGTGTGATCTCGTCCGGCCTCTGAGCTCTCGCAATCTCCAGTGCAATTGGGATGTAGCGGGCGCTAATTGTGGTGACATGGTTCTCTATGAACATCACCTTCCCGAGAAGCCACGGTAGGTATGCCTCCAGGCTCCGAGTGATCTGTGTCGCACTCAAGGGGACATGTGGATACCCCGGGAACTTCTGGATCTGTAGTCAGTAAGTAAAGAGAGTCAATTAGTAAGTTCAGAAGATATCTGTAGAACCAGATGCATTGCAAATGAAAGATATGAGACAGGTGAACTAACCTGTAAATGGAGCAACCAGTCAAGCTTAGGTTCGTGATCTTCCGAGGCGAAGACCGGAGCTTCCTCATAAAGACCCCCGAAACGTTGTGCCATCTCCTGTTGCCAAGCAGCCGGAGACTCCAATGGTCCTATGGCATCACCGGCCAAGGGTAGTCCCAGCAATAGTGCCACATCCTCTAGAGTAGGAGCCATCTCTCTCCAATGGAAGTGAAACGTGTGGGTCTCGGGCCTCCAACGGTCCACTAAGCACGTGAGTAAAGGGGCGTCAATGGCGAGGCGTGTAGAGGTATCTGTGGCCTCAACCAGATGCGCGAAAGGTAAAAGCCCAGCCCATTTCAACCTGCATATGACAAAGCATACAAGTTTAGTGAGTTCTTTGCAAATAAAACAAGCAAGTAAGTGTGTCCCATTAATATACATGCTTAAAAGAAACCCGTACCTCTGAACCCAATCCGGGTGTATCCTCCAGTCCTGCTTAGCAGTGCGAGTGACCAGGGGCTCGAGCTTGCGCTCACATAACACCGCAGCACGATGCTTACTATCAATGACCGGATTAAGCAAGTCTATTCCCTCCATTCCTGCACTTAATACAAATTTTAACATAGTCCCACACTTAATACAAATTTTAACATAGTCCACACTTAATACAAATTTTAACATAGTCCACACTTAATACAGATTTAACATAGTTGCACACTTAATACAAATGTAAACATAGTCCCGCACTTAATACACATTTTAACATAGTCCACACTTAATACAGATTTAACATAGTGCCTAGTGTCTTCCTCTCCCTCTTCTTCCTCTTCGTCCCCGGTTTCCTCGTCCACGCCCAGTACCACTGGCAGTGACGAAAATGGGACAATTAGTGTCCCTATGGCCAAATTGACTGCATAGAATACATTGCCTAGTTGGGCCTCCGGCTTCAGATTCATCCATATCATTCTGGATGTGCTGAGTCTGCCGTCTACCCCTGCTTGTACGCATATTCTCTGGGTCTGGAATGTACCGCCTTTCAACAGGGTTAGCGGTGTTGAAGTTACCCATTGATCGAAATCCATGCAACTCACCTGTCCAGGTATTGAGCATGGACTCTTTCAGAAAATATGGAGACACGAACGAGATTGCGTCCATTCCTAGCTGCACGCAAGCAACAAGGACATGGGAGCAAGGTAGATGAAGCAACTTCGGTTTGTTGCATGTGCACTCGCATGTTGGCCAGACTTCATTTCCAATTTTCACCTCGTGCGTCCTCACCTGATTTCCACATTCGAATTTGTTGTTAGCTAACCAGACCTCAAACCTTCTTTCTTGATTTCCGATGGTGACTATAGTATGTGACCTAGATTTTTCCATCTTGTCATTCATGTACTTCATAACCCTTTCACAGTAACGTCTGTTTGGGTTGTTCGTGATATGAAGCTCTGCTGCTTGACGTCTATCTCTGAAATACTTCGCCGTGCCATAGAAAATACCCTCAACAATTGCTGTAAGTGGTAAAGCTCGATTTCCTCTGAGGACAAAGTTATATGTTTCAGCGAGGTTGGTAGTCATGACACCATACCTTGCTCCATGTGTGTCATGCAGCAAAGACCACCTCTCCAGAGGCTCATGCTCTATCCACTGATCAAAGGTTTTAATCGTCCTCCCAAGCCTTCTCCTAGTACCAGGTGGGTCAAATCCTGGCAAATCACAAAGCCCAACAGGGTATTCCTCCACGGCCGATGTTCCTGTTGCTAATTGTGCAGCTACTGCTTCTACATGTGCCCTCATAGCTGCATCTCGTGCCGCTTTCCTGTCCCTAACATGTCTCTGCATGCACACATTAAGTCTGTCCCGTATCAAATTGTACTTCCATGCCTGGTTCTGTTTGCAGAGTTTTTTGAATAGATTCATAAGGTTCTTATTTCTGAACTGCGAGAAGAAATTGGCCCCCAGATGGCGCATGCACCATCATCTCTGCAGGTCCTGCCATGGAGTTCGTTCCTCAGACCCAGGGTTTGTCAGTGTCTTTATCGCACTGAGTATACTTGCATGCCTGTCATGAAGAATGCACACATTCGGCTTATCCTTCACAACTGCCATTTTCAGTTGCCTGAAGAACCATGTCCAGCTTCCAATGTTCTCGCTCTCCACAAAAGCAAATGCGAGTGGGACGACTTGATTTTGGCCATCTTGACCAATGGCGGTCAGGATCTAACCCTTGTACTTGCCAGTGAGAAAAGTGCCATCTACACATATCACCGGTCGACAATGACTGAAAGCTTCGATGCATACACCGAAAGAGAAGAACAGTCGATGCAGCACCCTCACAGTTGGAAACTCTGGCTTGAACACCTCTTGGATGTCGACATAGGTGCCTGGATTCCGGTCCTGCAGTGTGCGGAGGAGCCGGACAACAGAATCATATGCATCGAAATACGAACCAAATCTGGTCTCAAGGGCCCGGTGCTTAGCCCTCCAAGCCTTGTCATAAGAAATTCTGTACTTGAACCTGACGAAGACTTTTGTCTGGATAGCCTTCACTTCCATCGCTTTGCTCTCCACTATCTCGCTGTAAAGCAACCGAGCAATAAGCGTGGACGAAAGGTTACCATGATCTTGAGGGATATTGGGAATAACACATGTGTGTTTTACTAAGTCGCTGATCACCCAACTTGTGCCATACTTAGGGAGATAGCCATGCACCCTGGCGGGACAATCATTGTTCTTGCATACCATTGTCAAGTATTTGTGACTTGACACATCAGCTCTGAAAACCCTTTGCGTGGACATTGCCCATTTAATGATTGCATCCTTAGAGCTTCCTTGTTTGGATACATAGCACCCGTCGCAAGGTTGTTCTGGTGATATTGCCAGGCAGAATCATGACCATCGTTCACGGTCATTGCAGATGAGAAGTCTTGATTCCATGATGCAGGATTAGGCAACTCCTCTACGTTCTCTTCTTCATCCGACTCGTCGGAATTTTCGGCATGACCAATATCAACATCTGTATCTTCATCTTCCATCTGGTTTTGCATGTGCCCATCTACCTCGTCAGCATCTGCCTCGCCACTGTAATAACCATCGGCATTTCCTCCTTCTACCTGACTACTCTGCCCCGATTCGTAAACATCATATCCATCATTTGACGCAAAATTTGACAGAGATAAATGTATCCCATCACTGCTCTGGCCAGGATCGTAACCACCACCACCTTCAGGTGCACTGACCTCCTTCAGGACGGGAAGCACTAAGGCGATAGGATTGCATCCCCTGTTTTCGCAACCTTGTAACCAGCGCACCCACTGAGAGTCCCGCTCGATTGGCCTCAAATAAAAGTGAATATTTGAACTTGTCCGGGACCACAATGCATGAACACCGACGGTGTAAGTTTTAGTATTAAGCCCTAAACATCCTGTCAACCAGTCTGTCAACTGACTAACAGACCATGTTTGAGGGGCAGTAAGTGGCACCTCCATGTACTGAAAATCACTCAGATCAACTCCCATCTCATTTGTTTGGACAGTACCAGGACCGTAGTAAAAAACGAACTTCACTACATCAAACATGTCAACTCACCTAAGAAATTATTCAACATGGACAACTATTAAACAGCATGACATCATAGAGATATTAAACAACATGGACAACTATAAAAAAATCCCACAACTAAATATTTGAACTAGCTTAGAAAATTACCGGACCAACTAATAAAATTCGCACACAAATATATTTGACATTTATATATATTACCGAATACCAACGAACAAACTAAAAAAATCGCACACCTAAATATTTGAGCTAGCTTATAAAATTACCGGACCAACTAATAAAATTTGTACACAAATATATTTGATCTTTATATATATTACCGAATACTAATGAGCAAACTAAAAAAAATCGCACACTTAAATACATTACCAAATATTACCGGACCAACTAAATGATGGCACGCGCTAATATTTCACATCTAAAAATATATTACCGAGTACAACCGGACGAACTATAACCGAATATTCTAACACATATGCAACTACAACAGAAAAAGTTACAGTTGATTCATACCCTTGAAGCGTGCGAAGCAACTCCGTCCGGCGGCCTTCACTCACCGGAGCACCACCACCACCACCAGCCACTCCACCACCACCACCACGCACCCAATGAGGGTCACCGCAGCACCACAACCACCTCCACCTCCACCTCCACCTCCACAACAACCATCACCAAGACCGGCACGAGCTATCCCATTGCGAGATCGAGGTTTCCCTAGCCTCCCCCAACCATCTAGAATGCAAGTACGGTGGAAATCGGGCAAAAAATCGGCTCAAAATGGAGTATTAATTCGAGGGGCTTCGGTTTGGTGAGAGAAGAAAGAAACAGAAGGAAGAGAAGGAGAGAGGAGGAAGAAGAGAGAAGGAAGGCCGGCCCGATGGCATCTCTGCCACCTATCGGCTAAGCCAGAGCCGACTGGCCAATCGGCTTAGGCGTGGCCGACAAGTGGCTGATCAGGCCGAGTGACGTGTTTCAGCCAGTAGTCGGCTGACGCGTGGACGACTGGGCCCTCTCTGCCCCCCCCTGAGCCGACTGGATCCTTGTCAGCTTAGGCTAAGCCGACTAGATCCTAATCGGCTACGCCGAGGCCGACTGGATCATGTCGGCTTAGACAGAGTCGACGGTGTATTATTTTCGGAAAATTTCTAAACCGTGTATTATTTCTCAAATTTATTAAAAAATGTATTATTTAAAAAAAATTAGCCTAAGAGCAACTCTAGAAGATTCCCTAAAAAGAGAGCTTTAGAATGGCTTCTCCTTCAAAGGTTTTGGAGCCCTCTACTTTCTCAGATTCTCTAAAACTATAACCTTTTATATAGTTCTTTTTCGCACCTCACTTGTCAGCGGGTTACACATTTAGGCTCTCTTTAATTCGCAGGATCCTCAAACGGCAGGAATAGGAAAAATACAAGATTGGAGTGGCATGCCTAGTATAGTGTTTGATGCCACAGGAAAAACAAAGTAATTATAAAGAGGTCGGAGTGGCCGCTAGATTTTCAATGAAACGTAGTACACATGGTTTCTTTTTTAAAACTTCTATAGGATTCAATCCTATGAATCAAACTACCGGCGTACGAAAAATTCCTAAGGATTCTAACCCTCCAAAAATCCTATGAAATTCCTTTAAATCAAAGGAGCCCTTACTTTTAATCTTTTTATCCTACCTTGTCATTTCCCAATTGCGTCGTCCCGCTCGCATCGGCTGGCTCTGCTGTCACATATTCATGTCCTTCGACCACCCTACAATGATAGCTCTCGTCGACAGGTCGTGCCCATGAGGCGAGGCTAGCCCCACTGTCTAGGCGGCCTCTTGGACTTTGCATCACCACTGTAGCCGTCATCTTCCTCGAGCTCGACCACAACACCGGCCACGATTATGTGTGTGCCTTACCGTCGGCAAGGGGGCACAGAGGAACAGGGGAGTAATGTCAGAACCCGGGAGGACAAGGATGGGTGTCGGTGGCAGCTGGGCGCAGGGCGACGAGTACGTGACAGCAGTGCCTCGCGTGGATGCTTCCAAGGACACGCGACGCTAAAAAAAGGGACATGGGTCACTAGCGGGCTGCAGAGGTGGATGGAGGAGACGTGGCGACGCCGACAATGCAGCGGGGTGATCGGACGGGAGCTGAAAATTTCCTCATGCCAAAAACCGCCCACACCTCTGATGCAGTAGGGAGTTGTCGGGCGCTTAGAGCAACTTTAGCACAGTCTCTATATCGAGCCAATCGGCATAATAATTGTTGACATGATGATTTTGGTTCAAAATGACACTCTAGCAGAGTTTTCATATGGCCCCGAGTCACCATAATTTATGGTAGGCACTCCATATCTAGCCCATTAGCCTCCATGTTTGGAGGTTGTGGGCGTTGGTTTCCAGCGTGCATCATCCACCAACCGCTCGAGCAGGAGGAAAGTTTCAGCCTCGCATCTTCCTCTCACGTGCAACCTAGTCAATGGTGCGGTCTTCCGTACGACTTCCGCTTATGTCCCTACCAATGCGGCAACTGCATTTTCATCGAGAAGAGCGCCAATTAATGGTTTTCGTCGCGTTTCACACCTGTTTCCTATCCGCACACGGCAAATCAGCCCCCATTTTCCGCTAGAGCGCGCCCCTTCGTGGATATTATAACCGCCATCGCAGTTCCCGCCATACTCACCCCCTAAGCCGGCGGCCAGCTTGCCCATCTCTTCGCACTTCCCCATCGCCGCCACAACCATGGCCATCGACCATGTCAGTGCGGCGGCGCCCTCCCGCAGAGCTTTCGTTGGCGAGACCGAAAAGGGCCGCGTCGAGAGAAAGTTCTGGGAGAGGGTGTGGCACTACTCCGAGTGGGTCGAGAACGACGCAAGCCGTAAGCCTGAATCAACTGTTGGCCGCACCCGCCTCCCCGCCTCCCTTGTGTACTTCGATCGCATCTCGGCGGCCGTTTGCGCAAAAATGGAAGCCGCGTTCACGCCGGCCTTAGAAAATGTGGTCGCATCCTGCATCCAGGACGCACATGCGTTCGTCCACCATGTGAACAGGGAAGTCAAGGTACTTGAATCCTCCCTCGCCTGAGAGCTCACTTTCAAGGGCAGGAAGAGTCCGTAGTTGAATTAGTATAGAATTGTAGTTTTAAGGTTGTTCAAAGCCTAGTTGTAATCCATGTTTAAATCCTAGTTGAAATCCTTATTCAAAAACTTCTATTGTTGGGAATCGTCCTCGCCCGAGCAGTCATGCTTGTCGCCGTCGTGCTCGGGTTTAACTAAATGTTGTAGGTTTAACTGAATATGTATTGAAGATCAGGAAGAAAAATTGATGTCACGCTCATGAGTGGATCCCACGATATAGAGGCAACCATTATGGAGACTCTAAGTTTGTGCATCACCACGACAGTCTCAATATCCATATAGAACACACTTCATATGTTATATGGAGGCTGCCAATATAGTGACTATGCTAAGTTGCTCTTAATACCTATAAAAGATTATCCATATAGAGCGTGTTTCATATCTGATATGAAAGCTGTCAATATAGTAACTATACTAACAGTGGTAGACCTATGGCTGGGCCAAACCAGGCTATGGCCCACCCAGAGTAATGCTAAATTTGGGCAAGAGAACAAAAATTTAGAGGTATTCCTTGACATGGTCCGTTATGGCCCGCCCAGATAAGTATCTATAGCTCTGCCCATGTCTACTAAGTTGCTCTTAGTAACTGTATAGATATTCATATGAAGCGTGCTTCATATGTGATATGGAGGCTGTCAATATAGTGACTATTCTAAGTTGATCTTAATAGCTATAAGCGCTGACTATTCTAAGTTGATCTTAATAGCTGTAAGCGCTGGGTACTGTAAGGCTGTCAATTTCGGCAATAAGGTTTCTGTTTTCGAGGGTTTCGTCAAGGCCAGTCGCCGCCTCCAGAAAATTTTTGGTCCCTCGCCTCCGGCTGCCATCTTGGCGCTGAGAGGTGGGGGACTTCGGATCTTCAAGACCGTCTATATTCTTCATCAACGTCTAGTGATCATCATAGATTCATAATTTTATGAGAATAAATTTCCTCTCGTTCTTTTGGCGGTGCCATGAGGTTAGAGAGTTTTTTGTCCTCGTAGATCCGATTATTCGGATCTGATGAGTTTATGTTGCCGTGTCAAGCTTTTTTTGTTGGTCTGATTCTTTGTGGAAGTGAAATCTTTCATCGACACCATGGTGAAGATATAGTGATTCGACGGCCCGCACTAAAAAAAATCGCACACTTAAATACATTACCAAATATTACCGGACCAACTAAATGATGGCACGCGCTAATATTTCACATCTAAAAATATATTACCGAGTACAACCGGACGAACTATAACTGAATATTCTAACACATATGCAACTACAACAGAAAAAATTACAGTTGATTCATACCCTTGAAGCGTGCGAAGCAACTCCGTCCGGCGGCCTTCACTCACCGGAGCACCACCACCACCACCACCAGCCACTCCACCACCACCACCACCACGCACCCAATGAGGGTCACCGGAGCACCACAACCATCTCCACCTCCACCTCCACCTCCACAACAACCATCACCAAGACCGGCACGAGCTATCCCATTGCGAGATCGAGGTTTCCCTAGCCTCCCCCAACCATCTAGAATGCAAGTACGGTGGAAATCGGGCAAAAAATCGGCTCAAAATGGAGTATTAATTCGAGGGGCTTCGGTTTGGTGAGAGAAGAAAGAAACAGAAGGAAGAGAAGGAGAGAGGAGGAAGAAGAGAGAAGGAAGGCCGGCCCGATGGCATCTCTGCCACCTATCGGCTAAGCCAGAGCCGACTGGCCAATCGGCTTAGGCGTGGCCGACAAGTGGCTGATCAGGCCGAGTGACGTGTTTCAGCCAGTAGTCGGCTGACGCGTGGACGACTGGGCCCTCTCTGCCCCCCCTGAGCCGACTGGATCCTTTACAGCTTAGGCTAAGCCGACTAGATCCTAATCGGCTACGCCGAGGCCGACTGGATCATGTCGGCTTAGACAGAGTCGACGGTGTATTATTTTCGGAAAATGTCTAAACCGTGTATTATTTCTCAAATTTATTAAAAAATGTATTATTTAAAAAAATTAGCCTAAGAGCAACTCTAGAAGATTCCCTAAAAAGAGAGCTTTAGAATGGCTTCTCCTTCAAAGGTTTTGGAGCCCTCTACTTTCTCAGATTCTCTAAAACTATAACCTTTTATATAGTTCTTTTTCGCACCTCACTTGTCAGCGGGTTACACATTTAGGCTCTCTTTAATTCGCAGGATCCTCAAAAGGCAGGAATAGGAAAAATACAAGATTGGAGTGGCATGCCTAGTATAGTGTTTGATGCCACAGGAAAAACAAAGTAATTATAAAGAGGTCGGAGTGGCCGCTAGATTTCCAATGAAACGTAGTACACATGGTTTCTTTTTTAAAACTTCTATAGGATTCAATCCTATGAATCAAACTACCAGCGTACGAAAAATTCCTAAGGATTCTAACCCTCCAAAAATCCTATGAAATTCCTTTAAATCAAAGGAGCCCTTACTTTTAATCTTTTTATCCTACCTTGTCATTTCCCAATTGCGTCGTCCTGCTCGCATCGGCTGGCTCTGCTGTCACATATTCATGTCCTTCGACCACCCTACAATGATAGCTCTCGTCGGCAGGTCGCGCCCATGAGGCGAGGCTAGCCCCACTGTCCAGGCGGCCTCTTGGACTTTGCATCACCACTGTAGCCGTCATCTTCCTCGAGCTCGACCACAACACCGGCCACGATTATGTGTGTGCCTTACCGTCGGCAAGGGGGCACAGAGGAACAGGGGAGTAATGTCAGAACCCGGGAGGACAAGGATGGGTGTCTGTGGCAGCTGGGCGCAGGGCGATGAGTACGTGGCAGCAGTGCCTCGCGTGGATGCTTCCAAGGACACGCTAAAAAAAAGGGACATGGGTCACTAGCGGGCTGCAGAGGTGGATGGAGGAGACGTGGCGACGCCGACAATGCAGCGGGGTGATCGGACGGGAGCTGAAAATTTCCTCATGCCAAAAACCGCCCACACCTCTGATGCAGTAGGGAGTTGTCGGGCGCTTAGAGCAACTTTAGCACAGTCTCTATATCGAGCCAATCGGCATAATAATTGTTGACATGATGATTTTGGTTCAAAATGACACTCTAGCAGAGTTTTCATATGGCCCCGAGTCACCATAATTTATGGTAGGCACTCCATATCTAGCCCATTAGCCTCCATGTTTGGAGGTTGTGGGCGTTGGTTTCCAGCGTGCATCATCCACCAACCGCTCGAGCAGGAGGAAAGTTTCAGCCTCGCATCTTCCTCTCACGTGCAACCTAGTCAATGGTGCGGTCTTCCGTACGACTTCCGCTTATGTCCCTACCAATGCGGCAACTGCATTTTCATCGAGAAGAGCGCCAATTAATGGTTTTCGTCGCGTTTCACACCTGTTTCCTATCCGCACACGGCAAATCAGCCCCCATTTTCCGCTAGAGCGCGCCCCTTCGTGGATATTATAACCGCCATCGCAGTTCCCGCCATACTCACCCCCTAAGCCGGCGGCCAGCTTGCCCATCTCTTCGCACTTCCCCATCGCCGCCACAACCATGGCCATCGACCATGTCAGTGCGGCGGCGCCCTCCCGCAGAGCTTTCGTTGGCGAGACCGAAAAGGGCCGCGTCGAGAGAAAGTTCTGGGAGAGGGTGTGGCACTACTCCGAGTGGGTCGAGAACGACGCAAGCCGTAAGCCTGAATCAACTGTTGGCCGCACCCGCCTCCCCGCCTCCCTTGTGTACTTCGATCGCATCTCGGCGGCCGTTTGCGCAAAAATGGAAGCCGCGTTCACGCCGGCCTTAGAAAATGTGGTCGCATCCTGCATCCAGGACGCACATGCGTTCGTCCACCATGTGAACAGGGAAGTCAAGGTACTTGAATCCTCCCTCGCCTGAGAGCTCACTTTCAAGGGCAGGAAGAGTCCGTAGTTGAATTAGTATAGAATTGTAGTTTTAAGGTTGTTCAAAGCCTAGTTGTAATCCATGTTTAAATCCTAGTTGAAATCCTTATTCAAAAACTTCTATTGTTGGGAATCGTCCTCGCCCGAGCAGTCATGCTTGTCGCCGTCGTGCTCGGGTTTAACTAAATGTTGTAGGTTTAACTGAATATGTATTGAAGATCAGGAAGAAAAATTGATGTCACGCTCGTGAGTGGATCCCACGATATAGAGGCAACCATTATGGAGACTCTAAGTTTGTGCATCACCACGACAGTCTCAATATCCATATAGAACACACTTCATATGTTATATGGAGGCTGCCAATATAGTGACTATGCTAAGTTGCTCTTAATACCTATAAAAGATTATCCATATAGAGCGTGTTTCATATCTGATATGAAAGTTGTCAATATAGTAACTATACTAACAGTGGTAGACCTATGGCTGGGCCAAACCAGGCTATGGCCCACCCAGAGTAATGCTAAATTTGTGCAAGAGAACAAAAATTTAGAGGTATTCCTTGACATGGTCCGTTATGGCCCGCCCAGATAAGTATCTATAGCTCTGCCCATGTCTACTAAGTTGCTCTTAGTAACTGTATAGATATTCATATGAAGCGTGCTTCATATGTGATATGGAGGCTGTCAATATAGTGACTATTCTAAGTTGATCTTAATAGCTATAAGCGCTGACTATTCTAAGTTGATCTTAATAGCTGTAAGCGCTGGGTACTGTAAGGCTGTCAATTTGGGCAATAGGGTTTCTGTTTTCGAGGGTTTCGTCAAGGCCAGTCGCCGCCGCCAGAGAATTTTTGGTCCCTCGCCTCCGGCTGCCATCTTGGCGCTGAGAGGTGGGGGACTTCGGATCTTCAAGACCGTCTATATTCTTCATCAACGTCTAGTGATCATCATAGATTCATAATTTTATGAGAATAAATTTCCTCTCGTTCTTTTGGCGGTGCCATGAGGTTATAGAGTTTTTTGTCCTCGCAGATCCGATTATTCGGATCTGATGAGTTTATGTTGCCGTGTCAAGCTTTTTTTGTTGGTCTGATTCTTTGTGGAAGTGAAATCTTTCATCGACACCATGGTGAAGATATAGTGATTCGACGGCCCGCACTTCAAGGGGATCATCCCCGGCCCAAGTACATTCATCGATCAAGGCTTCCCATCTTTTTGGATGGGCGACTCAAGGCGCTTTCAGAAACCATTATTGGTAATGTTCGTGCGGGTGAAAGAGTGACAACATCGTTGCTCCAGTCCAATTGCAGCCTCTTTACCGAAGTCTTTGGAGTATTTCTTCGAGCAGAGATTGATGCCGCGAAGAAGGTGTTTTCAAGAGATTTCATTGTAATTCTTAGTCATAGGAGTTACTTTGTATTTTCTTGAATCTTAGGTCCAAATCAATGTACCTGTAATTGTTACGAGCATGAATAAAGTTACAGGTGTTTCTCAAAAGAAAAAAAAAAGATCTTAATAGATGTAAAGATTACTAGTATAACACACGTGAGTTGGTACGGAACCATAAAAATAATTGAGGTTATTTTGGATTAATGGTATACACCCGCAAGAAAAAGGATTAATGGTATATGATAGCCATGGACTTACTACAATGCATAAAAAAACTCAAGCAAACATGCAACATTGCACTTTAAGTAACCGCACAACCATTGAAGCACTATCATGTATTTATAAAATACTTTCTCATTCAAAACATGAATGAGGTGGTCTATTGTTGGTTTGACTGAGCTAGGAGTGAGGTGCGAGACTCGTCAACTGCATTATTTTTTATTGTTTCGTTTATATTTATATATTTTTAAATTGAAATGTCCAATGTACTCTATATGGATGAGGAAGATTGAGGTGAAGTGGAGAATGAATCATTCTAAACCGAATGGTGATGAGGTCTAGATAGATGAGAGAGATTGAAGCGGAATGAAAAGTGAATTCATCGTCGTCATCGTCAACTCCAGTATTATAAAGTAGTAGTAGAGATTATTATATAGGCGACACAAACCTACTACTCCCTCCATTTAATGAATAAGGCATGCACTCATTCAAAATTCATTTTTGACCATAAATAAGATCAACAATACATAATTTTTATGATCGAAAAATTATACCACTGAAAACTCCTTTCAAACACAAATTCAAGCGTATAATTTTGATCATTCACTTTTATTGGTCCAATCTATGATTAAAGTTTAATTGCAAAATGCATACGCGCTTTAATCATCGCGTCGCAGTAATTTCGCGATAATGCACTCAATCAATCAAGAAAGGAAAGAAAAGGAAGCGGCGACAGCGAGACAACGGTCCGAGGTCGACTCTTCCGTTCAAGGGCCACCCGCCACCCGGCGTGTCATCCCGGCGAAGTCATCGCCATTCCAGAGCCACCTAACCCACCCCCCACTCCCCCACCTATCACTCCCTGACGACCGGGGCCCACCCCTGCTTGGCCCCACATGTCAGCCGCACTAAACCATCCTCTGCCGGTCTGCCCGTGCAGGCTGCTGCCACCTCACGCCGCTCTCGCCACCCTCCTCCTATCTCCTGCACCGAAAAGGAAAAGCTTCTCTCGCGCGCCTCCCCCAGCCAGACCCGAAGAATCCCAGGAGCGAAGAAGGAAAAAATATCGCACCTCCCCCCGCCGCCGATCGAAGCTCGTGCCTTCCCCCGCCGATCAGCGCCTCCGGTTCCGGATCCCCGTGCGAATCCGCATCGCCGACCTTCGAGCCCAGGCAAAGGCAAGAACAAGCCCCCTGCTCTATCCACTCGCAGTCTCCCCCCTGATTAATTCCGCGTGGTGTTCTTGCGGCTGGTCTGTTAGTCCTGCGCGCGCGCAAGCAACCAGGACCTCCGCATGTTTCTTCTAGGTAGACGATGATTTGGCGGTACGCGAGAACTCAACCGAGCCCGAGCCCGGTTGGTAGGTAGGATTAGGTGGGCGGCCAGGGTGGGGTCTTATAGGTTAATTATTTATATTCGTTAATTATTGCTGTCAAGTACAGTACGCTCTCGTTGTTTGCTGTCGCGCGCCCTGCCCGTGCTGCCTGCCATTGCTGATTTCCCCACTGTTCATTTCGGATTCAGTCTTTGCGTACGCGCTGTCTTGTGATTAGCTGATTGACTGATGATTATGACGATGATAAAATACTGAGAGTCATGTTCTTCTCGTGTGAAAAAGAATGGTATTCCAGTGAGTTGCGATTCTGAATGCGGTAGCTAGCGGCGAGCATAGGTACTACTTTCAGAACATTATAATCCTCTGAAGCAGCTACCAAAGCTTGAGATGTGACAGACAACTATGGTTCATTTTCAGGTGCTACTACTGTTTGGTCATTTGGTGTGTATCCAGTTGTGGGCACGGAGTGAAGTGAAGTGCTGGCATGGGAGGCGTGTTTGGACGCCATGACGCCGGCAGGCGGAGCTCGCATGGCACGAAGCTAGAGTCGAAGATGGTGGAGTCCATGAAGCAGAGAGCATCACATGGAACTTCTGTCAAGTCGTTCAATAGTATTATCATGAAGTTCCCGAAAATCGACGAGGGCTTGCGAAAATGCAAGACTATCTTTGAGCAATTCGGTGAGCCCTGCCGCACTCCCTCTTTGTGTGCTAGTCATTTTTCTCATCCTTCTATGTGCGTACTCAGCGAATTGCGATAGTGATCTTACTTACTATGTTTTGAAGTTATAATGAAGGGGGAGCAGATCAATAAATTGTTGATATCTGAACCCTTGTTTCACTTATTGTTCCTGTCAGTAAACTGTTGAGTTCAAGTGATGTTTTACAGTGCAGCGGTACCTTTGCGGAAGAATGCTGTACTTTGACAAATATTAACTGACTTGTGCAAACAAGCATAATTTATCTAGGCATTTTCTTGCTTTTTGTGTAACTAACAGATCCATAACTTGCTTCCTACCTTTCTCAGATGAAGATTCCAATGGTGAAATTGATAAAGAAGAGCTGAAGAATTGTTTTCAGAAGCTGGAAATCTCGTTCACAGAGGAGATAAGCGATCTCTTTGAAGCTTGCGACATAAATGAAGATATGGGCATGAAGTACAATGAGTTCATTGTCTTTCTGTGCCTTGTTTATCTTCTCAATGATCCGACTGCGTCAGAAGCAGTATCCTTCATTCTTTATACACTGTTTCCCTTTAAAAGGATATCATAGCATAAATATGATTGCGTTATTAATGTTTCTTAGATGGTATTCACAAGCTTCTGCATTCAGTTCCTGTTTTAGGTCTCGTACACTAATTATGCAAGAGTGTTACTATTTCCTTAACTGAATAACAGAAGACAAAGATGGGATTAGGAGATCTTGAGTCAACTTTTGAGACCTTGGTTGATGCATTTGTCTTCTTGGATAAGAATAAGGACGGGTATGTGAGTAAGGATGAGATGATTCAAGCAATAAATGAGAGCATACCAGGGGAACGCTCCGCTGGCCGTATAGCCATGAAAAGATTTGGTGAGTTCTCCAGTTCATAGTAGCACTTAATAGGATCTTTGTTTCCCGACATATCCTTGATGATTTTCTTTGGGGGGGGAACCAGCACATCATATTCCCCGGTCATGAATTTATGAATCACCACATCTTTTTCTTCACCCAAAGGAAAAAAAAGGGGTAGATCTGGCACAAAATGACTAGCTCTCTAATCTCTGTTCGCCCTCTTTTTACTGTTGACTCTGCACTCATGTGTCATCATCTAGATGAAGAAAACTAAATATGCATAGGAAAATGCTTGACACTGCTACCGCCCACTGAATGTAGTTACTTGATGTCATCTTTCGACAGCATCATCTGTGAACAAACTCTCTGCTTCATTGTGAATGTTTTGCCTTCTCTGCAGCTGCGGAATCCAAAACTGATAATCTGCACTGTTAGTCTAGACTAGAAGCTCATCTTATCCTGTAACTAACGTATATCCATTTTTTTTCACATGGCACCAGAGGAGATGGATT
Source organism: Elymus sibiricus (assembly GCA_039707655.1). Lineage (NCBI taxonomy): Eukaryota > Viridiplantae > Streptophyta > Magnoliopsida > Poales > Poaceae > Elymus > Elymus sibiricus. The sequence goes on along the minus strand of CM077676.1, from coordinate 355,621,790 downwards.
GGGACAAGAATGGGATGGTTACCTTCAAGGAATTCCTGTTTGCATTCACTCGCTGGGTAGGGATTGGCGAAAATGAGGACGACGATGAATGAACGATGTGGAAGCGACAGCTGAAGAATGGCTGACTATAAATTGGTTGCATGATGGTTTTATCTTCCTGTTAATAGTGACTCAGCATGTTCCAAATAGAATGATAAATTGGTTGCATGATGGTTTTATCTTCCTGTTAATAGTGACTCAGCATGTTCCAAATAGAATGATGACTGACATGTCTGAACACCTGTATCGATTTGCACAAGTTATGTTGTGTGGCAAACGAATCACCCGTGTTAATGTGTTCTTGCGTAGCTTATACTTGTTGACATACATCATCCTGTATCCATGCCTATATTGACAACAGACTGAAATAAGTTTAACGACCGCATACTGAGGCCAAAATCACTTGCAATCGGAAGTCTGAGAACAGCAATTTCACAGTGATGATGAAGCTCCAGATCGTTAACATTACAATCTGTAAAAATAGCATGGTACCTCTGATTGAATAAACACAAGTGGTGCAATACAACACACATCGAAGACATGGTCCACATCATCTACTCTCTTCTATGACCAATAGCTCTACTGACTGATAGATACAACTAGTGAACCCTAATCAAACACCACTGCCTGAGCCATTGGTAAAGCCATCTTCACCGGCATCCAGAGCCGCCGATGAACCAGATTGCCCTGTGCTGGATGAGAACACCGAGCTTCTCTGTTGCAAATCGGAACCTGAACTCAACTCTGGAATGATGTGAGGAAGAGCGAACTCACTGTTTCTGTGGCCAAGGCTGTTGCTGACACGAGCCCTCTTGCTATCTCTGGGGCTGTTTAGGAGGTAACCGGCACCACAACTGGAATCCGGTGTCGAAAGCTCACGGTCCAAGGAGAGGCAGTCGTCATGTGAAGAAATAACCTTGAATAGCTCGTCTGTTCCTTCCAGATCACCACTCGCAGTCACGACCTTGTCCCGGAATGGGGGCTCCGAGGTCAGTACTGGGGTCGATGGCTCAGTCTTGCTGAAATCATGGTGGAGCTCCTCCTCAGCCAGGGCAAGGGCGTTCAGTTTACCTGATTCGCACAGCACACCGCTCAGGCGCTGCTGCTCCTCCATGATCTTCTGGAGATACTTGCCTTGGGCTTCTATTCTGAGCTGTAGCTGCCTTTGTACCTGCAAATATGTTTTGCTGAAGCAGTTAGTGATATAATTCCCTGCTCATATGACACTGTTTCACTGCCTGAAAATTGTGCATGACAAGACCAGTTTCACCACTGTGCTTCCCACAGCAGTTTCGCTGCTGGTCAAAGAGACCGAATCAAGAGCTCATTTGAACTGATAATTATTTACACAGGATTATGTCATCCAACAAATCTAATGTTTGCAAAGTCGGAACTACTGGTGTTTATTTAGGTTTTATTGCAAAGATGATGCCTCTCAAATCTCAGCTCGATTTATGTAGGGATGATGTTTTTCAACTCCAACTTATTTTAGGTCAGGGATAGTGTGTTTCAACTTCAACTGATTTTTGCAGTAACAATGTGTTTCAGCTGATTTTGAGCCAGACAAAGAAATTTGTACGCATGACAAGTCAAAAATATATACTGTGCCATTAGAATGTACAACATTGAGCAAGTCTTGTTTATGTTTTGAGGTAACTTACAGTACGGGTAATGTGCTGCTGTAAATATTTGGCAATCACATGCTAAAGGATGCATGTCAATGGGCTTAATATGATAAATTAACCAGATTCAATGCAGACAACAGTACTATTTCCAATAATATACATAATATTACAATGTTACAGGTGCAAACGTTCAGTGTTCATGGAAAAGCTTAATATTCAGTATGGCATTGTTTTACTGTGCCAGCCAGTGCCAGAATAAGCCATTCACAGGGTGCTCAATAAAATATGAATCTAAGTCACAGATTCGGAGCCCATAGGCCATGATGTATCTAGTATCTACTTACCTCTAATTGTTTACGTAGCCGCTTCTGCACCTCCACTTGCAACTTTAGAACCTTGCTTGTCTCCATTCCCCTGTTGTTGAAAGGTATGCTTTATCAAGATTCAGGAAACAGAAGAACCTTAAAGTTGACTAGCAGTCTACCAGAAAGTTCTAGTCGATAATTTGACAATATACTGTTGGGCAGCATCAAATGGATTAGACACAAGTAAAATATATAAATTGAAGTCTTACATTTTAAAGAATACATTGGTATGCCACATATATCAGCCTTTTGCAAAATACATGCGAAAAGTAAACTTACGGGGAGCTTTCGATTCCTGCAAGTAGATTTCCTAAATCTTTCTTCTCCGGCTTGTCACCTACAATACAAAAATTGAATCACACTGCATTTGAACTCTCGCAAACTAAATCAAGCCCTTTTGTTCTACAATTACCCACCGCTAGCTGTAGGGTCTGGGATGTATTTTGCAAGCCGATATTTCTGAAGAAACAGACAACTCAATCAGTAAATGCAGGGGTAAGTTCATAAGAATATTATGGCCAAGTGCTAAGTATCTCAGGGTTCAGTTACCTGCAGATGACTTTTGACATGATAAATGGTCAACCCTTGAACACCCATTGTTCTAAGAATTCCCTTAGGAGTAGCCCCTGAAAGAACAACTGCATCAGTGCCTAAATGTATGGGTTTATGAAATATTTGGATACCAACATATCATGTTTGTCTGCTACATTAACTAACTAGAATAAACATGTGTCCAGAGTAAACAAAAATGCGCCCAAGAGTTAAAAATATTAAACAGGGAGGGAGCATACATATTAGTTGCAGGTTAAGATGAAGGGAAGTAGGAAGGAAGAAATAAGCTAATGATAGTCCGACAAGGTACGCAGCTATATAACATGTTATAAAGAAAAGCAAACTAAAAAGATAAAGGAACTTACTGTCGGGTCCACCAAGCTGTGTTACAGCCTCAAGAAAACGTCCATGAAGCTCATCTGTCCACCGTAAACGCTGCCTGGTGGCAAAGCTATTGCTTGAGCTATTTCCACCAATATTAGACGCTGCATTGTTGGCAGTTTGTCCAATTTGCTGATCGTGATAAATCGGATTGTTGTGAGCAGATTCAGTGCTAAAAATTGGCTTTGGTCCATACATCTGGCATACTCTGCAGAAAGAATTAAGTGCAACAAATTAAAGTTGTTTATAAGACCCGGAGATGTCGATTTCCAATTTCTTAAGGCCTCCTTACTGACAAATGTATTTCATAAAATACTGAAACCCTCAGCCAAGATCTAGCGCCATAAACAACAAGATAAAAGGTACACCTTGTAGTGATGATATTATAAGATAAAACATGCAAAATGCATGTACCACAACACAACAAGATAACAAGTAGGCTGTAGGCGGTTCGGCCCCGCAAGTAAACGAAACCTAACCAAAACCTATCCTACGAGGCAGAAACCAGAAGAACTTTAAGATTCCAAGGAGATTAACCAAGAACTCGGCGGGGAAAGAGACCGCGCACCCGAATCAAGACCCAGCCCTCCCGGGGGATGTGCAGCTCGGCGGACGGCGCAGACGGGCCGCGAGGAAGAATGCTCCCACTAGATAGAGTCCCCGCGCCCCGGGCTAGCGCGGAACCGGAACCGATGGCTCCCGCGGATTGGGAGATTTGCCTTTCTCCGCCCCTTCCTCCTGGGACTGGGAGCAGAGATTTCGATGGGTTCAGGTGTTCCTTTTCTCTTTTCTTTTTCGATTTCTAACTCAGAAGGACTGGGCAGCGGGTGCCCTTCGGCATGGCTTTCTCCACCTGACGCGTGTCGCGGAAGTGGAGTGCACCGTGCGCTCTTAGAGCATCTCCAATAGAATCAAATAGAAGATGTAGATGCAAAAATACCAAATTTTTGCATCTTCGAGGCCAAAAACCCCTCTTCAACAGATGATGTAGATGCAAATATTTTTACATCTCCGTCTCCCGAAGCTGTAAACTACACCACCTCACGGTGCAAATTTGCATCTTCACCTACAGGAGATGTAAAACTGGCGGCCGCGCGCCAACTGCCCAACCGCTTTCATTTTCCTTCTGACCGTCCGCCAGTCGCCCGTTCGCTGCCCGCCGCCCGGGCCATGGCCGACTCCGACGACCCCGCCGCCTCCTCCGCCGCAGCCGCCCACCCCGCCGGGGCCTTCGCCGGTGCGACCACCGTCCCCAATCCCGCCTTCGCCTCCATGCCGCCGCCCCGATTTTGCCCCACCCCAGTCGATCGCCGTCGCGGCTGCCGCCCCACTGCCAGATCCGGCCGTTCCATCGCCCCCGCCTCCGGTTCTGCCACTGCTCCGCCGCCGCCCGCCTCCAAATCGGCCGAATTGGTCGCTTCTCCGCCGCCGAATCGCCGCCGCCGAATCGTCGCCGCGCCGCCGTATAATTTGAGCTCCCCCCGTCGCCCCGCCGCCGCCGGATTCGAGCCGCACACCCGCCGCCACGCCGCTGCCGCTTTTCCGCCGCCAGACTCGACCTTCTCGCGCCGCACGGCCGTCGCCCCGCCGTCCCGCCGCGACCAATTCGTCGCTCGATTCACAACCGCGTTGCCGACCGTTCGAGCTCCTGTCGCCGCATTCGACCTCCCGGCTCTCGTCGCTCGGTCGCCGACGCACCTCCTGCCGCCGCTCGGTCCGCCGACGCTCCTCCCGCTCTCGGTGCTCGGCCGCCGGCGCTCATGCCGACTAGTTTTACATCTCCATTTGCATCATCTATTGGAGTTGCACTTTTACATCACCAATTTACATCATCTGTTGGAGTTGCCACTTTTTTGGAGAAGTAAAATGCACTTTTTGGAGATGTAAATGTAAATTTTTACATCTCCTGTTTTACATCTCCAAATTTGCATCATCTATTGGAGATGCTCTTAGACCCCCCCCCCCCTATCTCTTAGTTTTTCCACATTTTTTTAGACGTGGACTTGTACCTTCTTAAAATAATAGCTTAATGCAAAATATAGAGCAGAAATTTCGCATTGACTCCCTAATTTTTTTATCAAGCATGTCACCTCTCATTACAATTATAAGGGCATCTCCAACACCGACCCGCAAATCGTCCGCATACGTCCGGACCGCACTGTCTGGGCCGCGGAAGCCATCCAACGCGGGCCTGTATCGGTCTGCAGGGCGGTCCGGACGCGTTTTCTTTCGCAAACTGGAGACAAACGTGTGAGGACTTTGCGGGAGTCCGAACCGCTGCCACACCCGCTTCTGACCTCCCTGGCCCACCCAAACCCACCACCCACCCCTCCGGCGCTTTCCTTCCGATGCACGCTCCGCTTACCGCGCCGCATTCATGCCGGCCCAGAGCACGCAGCGGTCGACATTGATGCCGCGATGTGACCGGAGGGAGGGAGGGCGGCGCTGACCGACACGACCTCTTGGGAGCCGCCGCTTACCGCGCCGCATTCATGTCGGCGGCGGCAGGCGGCGATTTCGGGGCGGGCTCGGGCGGATCGTGGCGACGCCGCCCTCGAACTCCGGGGTCGTCGTCCTCATCGGCGGGCGGCTTCTCGACAAAGGAGGAGATCGTCATCTCCTCCGGCGACGAGGAGGACCAGCCACCGCCATAGCAGCAGTCCACGCCGGCGGTGCCGGGCCTAGTCTATGCCGGCACCGACGCGGAGTTCGAGGAGCAGATGGAGCTGATGCTCCGTCGCTCCGTGATCCACCTCTACGGCCCGGCTCCGCCACCGGGGACGCTCCTCCCCATGAAGCCAAAGCCGGCATCCCCTCTGCGCTCTTCGCCGCGCAGCCGCGGTGTCCAAATCGGACACCGCGTGAAGGAGGAGTGGCTCTCGCCGCCGCCCCGGCGCTTCGTCAAGGAGGAGTGCCGCTCGCCGCCGCCCCGGGTCGTGGTCAAGGAGGAGTGATGTCTAGTACACAACTTATTCTTGTAGACTCATGTTGGGCCTCCAAGCGCTGAGTTTTGTAGGACAGTAGCAATTTTCCCTCAAGTGGATGACCTAAGGTTTATAAATCCGTGGGAGGCGTAGGTTGAAGATGATATCTCTCAAACAACCCTGCAACCAAATACAAGAAATCTCTTGTGTCCCCAACACACCCAATACAATGGTAAATTGTATAGGTGCACTAGTTCGGCGAAGAGATGGTGATACAAGTGTAGTATGGATAATAGATATAGGTTCTTGTAATCTGAAAATATAAAAACAGCAAGATAGCAATTAACAAAAGTGAGCATAAATGGTATTACAATGCTTGAAAATAAGGCCTAGGGTTCATACTTTCACTAGTGCAATCTCTCAACAATGCTAACATAATTGGATCATATAACCATCCCTCAACGTGCGATAAAGAATCACTCCCAAGTTTCTATTAGCGGAGAACATAAGATAGAAATTGTTTGTAGGGTACGAAACCACCTCAAAGTTATCCTTTCCGATCGATCTATTGAGCTATTCCTATAAGTGTCACAAACAGCCCTAGAGTTCGTACTAAAATAACACCATATGATACACATCAAGCAACTCTAATGTCACCTAGATACTCCAATGTCACCACAAGTATCCGTGAGTTGATTATATGATATGCATCAAACAACTTCAGATTCATAATATTCAATCCACACAAAGAACTTCAAAGAGTGCCCCAAGATTTATACCAGAGAAAGTAGGATGAAAACGTGCATCAACCCCTATGCATAGATTACCCCAATGTCACCTCGGGAATCCGCGAGTTGAGTGCCAAAACGTATATCAAGTGAATCAATATAATACCCCATTGTTACCACGGGTATTCATATGCAAGACATACATCAAGTGTTCTCAAATCCAACAAAGTATTCAATCCGATAATAGTGAAACCTTAAAGGAAAAAGATTCGATTTATCACAACAAGGATAGAGAGGGAAGAAACACCATATGATCCAACTATATTAACAAAGCTCACGATACATCAAGATCGTGCCAAATCAAGAACATGAGAGAGAGATCAAACACATAGCTACTAGTACATACCCTCAGCCCCGAGGGTGAACTACTCCCTCCTCATCATGGAGACCGCCGGGATGATGAAGATGGCCTCCGGTGATGATTCCCCCCTCCGGTAGGGTGCCGGAAAAGGGCTCCAGATGGGATCTTCTTGGTACAGAGGCTTGCGGCGGCGTAAAAACTCATCTAGGTTAACTTTCGGGGGTTTCTGAATATATATGATTTTTTGGCGTTGGAATCACGCGAAGAGGTGCCACAGGGGGCCCACGAGGCACCAGGGCGCGCCTGGGGGGGGCAGGCATGCCCAGGTGGCTCGTAGGGCCCTTGTGGCTCTTCTGCTGCTTCCCCGAAGCTTCCTGGGTCCGTTTCCTTCCAGAAAAAATCGTCAAAAAGTTTCGCTGCATTTGGACTTCGTTTGATATGGATTTTCTGGAAAACCAAAAACAAGCAGGAAACAGCAACTGGCACTGGGCACTTGGTCAATATGTTATTCCATAAAAATCATATAAAAGCCATATAAAAGTGCACCAAAATCATACAAAACTATAATAAACATGGCATGAATACTTCATAAATTATAGATACATTGGAGACGTATCAAGGAGCGCCACGCGCCGCCGCCCCTGCCCAATGCGATCGCGGCGAAGGCGTGCGGTCGCATTCTCCACAACCTCGGCAACGGCAGGGGCGCCGGTAGCTGTTCGTCGCCCCGGAGCGCCATGACGGCGTAGGAGTACGCCAACAGGGAGCAGCGCCGGCGGGACAGGCGCAACGCCGTTGATGAGTATCACACGTGTCATATTCAATTGCCTAGGGACAATCCTTTTCTCATTGTTCTCCAAATCTCTCTACTTTATTGTTCTTTTATAAAAACAGCAACTAACACTTTATTATCCTGTAAAGCTATCTTTTTATTCCTACAAACTAGTTTTATTTCTTGTTCTAGGTAAAGTGGATGTAGTATGCGTAGAGTTGTATCGGTGGTCGATGGAACTTGAGAGAATATTAATTCTGCCTTTAGCTCCTCGTTGGGTTCAATAGTGTGATCTAGAAAATTCTGTAAAGTTTCAATGGTCGCCTCAAGACCAACCACTAGTGGATAGAGGTCCTTCCTTTGGTGGGAGGCTTAAGGAGGATAGGATGAGTCATAGGTGGTGTTCGGGAAGCTTTGACCCTCGCACCCCTCCAATGGAGATTAGCACTCTCCGAGTAGTGTGAACTTTAACATAACTCCTCATCTTAACTTGTGGTTAATTCATTCCCCGTTCTTTTTACTTTGTGCTTGTGCTTGCTAGCTAGTTATTGACATTGCTTACCTTGTTTAGCTAGCTTTGCTTTGCCATATAGGATGTTCCCACCTTAGTTACATATCTACAGAACTTATTTTATCTTCACAGCCCCTTAGATTTTTAACAAAAGCTAAATTTTTGTACTCACATATTCACACCTGATAACCCACAAGTATAGGGGATCGCAACAGTTTTCGCGGGTAGTATTTCACCCAGATTTATTGATTCGACACAAGGGGAGCCAAAGAATATTTGCGAGTATTAGCAGTTGAGTTGTCAATTCAACCACACCTGGAGAACTAAATATCTGCAGCATAGTGTTTAGTAGCACAGTAGTAGCAATAGCAATAGGAGCAGAAACAGTAACAGTAATAGTTTTGTAGTGATTGTAACAGCAGTAGCAACGAAAGTAACTTAGCAAAGATCAATATGCGAAAAGCGTAGGCATTGGATCGGTGATGGATAATTATGTTGGATGGCATTCATCATATAATAGTCACAACCTAGGGCGATACACAATGGCTCCAATTCATCATGTAATGTAGGCATGTATTCCGTATATAGTCATACATGCTTATAGTAAGAACTTGCATGACATCTTTTGTCCTACCCTCCCGTGGCAGCGGGGTCCATAAGGAAATCTAAGGGATATTAAGGCCTCCTTTGAATAGAGAACCAGAACAAAGCATTAACACATAGTGAATACATGAACTCCTCAAACTACGGTAATCACCGGAAAGAATCCCAATTATTGTCACCTTGGGGTATGCGGATCACAACACGTAATAGGTGCATATAACTTGCAAGATAGGATCAAGAACACAAATATATTCAAGAAAACATAAAGGGTTCAGATCTGAAATCATGGCACTCGGGCCCTAGTGACAAGCATTAAGCATAGCAAAGTCATAGCAACATCAGTCTCAGAACATAGTGGATACTAGGGATCAAAGCCCTAACAAATTGACTCGATTACATGGTAAATCTCATCCAACCCATCACTGTCCAGCAAGCCTACGAAGAAATTACTCACACACGGTGGTGAGCATCATGAAATTGGTGATGGAGGATGGTTGACGATGACGACGGCGTCGAATCCCCCTCTTCGGAGCCCCGAATGGACTCTAGATCAGCCCTCCCAATGAAGAACAGGAGGTGGCGGCAGCTCCGTATCGTAAAACACGATGATTCTTTCTCTCTGATTTTTTTCTGGACGAATAGGTACTTATAGCATTGGAATTAGGGTAAATGGAGCTGCCAGGGCCCCACAAGCCTGGGGGGTGCGCCCTAGGGTGGTAGGCGCGCCCCCTGAGCTTGTGGCTCCTGGGTGGCCCCCCTCCAGTAGATCTTTTCACCAGTATTTTTTTTATATATTCTCAAATAATTCTACGTAAATTTTCAGGTCCATCCGAGAACTTTTACTTCTGCACAAAAATAACACCATGGCAATTCTGCTGAAAACAGCGTCAGTCCGGGTTAGTTCCATTCAAATCATGCAAATTAGAGTCCAAAACCAGAGCAAAAGTGTTTGGAAAAGTAGATACGTTTGGGACATATCAACTCCCCCAAGCTTAACTCATTGCTTGTCCTCAAGCAATTCAGTTGACAAACTGAAAGTGACAAAGAAAAACTTTTACAAACTCTTTTGTTCTTGTTGTCTGTATATATACTTAACTAGCATCCAAGTTTTCAGCAAAGATTATGAACTAACCATATGAATGATAACACTTAGGTCTCACATTTACCCATGGCAATAACATAACCAGCTAGCGAGCAATAATAAGATATCTCGGATGCCAACACTTTGTCAAAACAATCATGATATAATATGATAACATGGTATCTTGCTAGCCCTTTCTGAGACCGCAAAACATAAATGCAGAGCACCTCTGAGATTCAAGCAACGACTAAACATTGTAATTCAGGGTAGAGGATATCCAGTCATGGTCACACCCAACATTAACTATACTCAATGCATAAAAATGACAATAGTGCTCTCCGATTGGTGCTTAAATGAGAGGGTGATGACTCAACAATAAAAATAAAAATAACATAAAAGTAAATGGAAAGGCCCTTCGCAGAGGCAAGCATGGATTTGCAGCGGTGCCAGAGCTCGAAGCTTAAAACAGAGATGAAAATAATTTTGAGAGGTATGCTTTTCCTGTCAACGTTACGACCGAGAGTTTTCAATATCTTCCATGCTAAACACATTATAGGCGGTTCCCAAGCGGAAAGGTAAAGTTTACTCCCCCTCCACCATACCAACACAAGCCATGGCTAGCCGAATCCACGGGTGCCCTCCATACCAACAACTTTCCGGGGGAGTTTGTTTGCATTATATAATTTCGATTTGAGCATAGGACTGGGCATCCCGATTACCAGCCTCTCTCATGCAATGACAAGTGAATAAACACTCATCTGAGAATAACCCGCTTAGCATGGAAGATACTGACCGCCCCCTGTCGCTCCATGAGCGGTACGGGCACACAAAACAGATGTTCGTTTGAATGTTTAGAGGTGGCACATGCAAATTTACTTGGAACGACAGAGTAATACCGCATATAGGTAGATATAGTGGACTCATCTGGAACAACTTTGATTTAAGGATTTGGATGCACAAGCAGTATTCCCGCTTAGTACAGGCGAAGGCTAGCAAATAGATTGAGAAGCGACCAGCTAGAGAGCGAAAACGGTCATAGACGTGCATTGCGAATAATTAACATTGAATACGAGCATGAGTAGGATATCAACACCCTAAACATAAATATCATGGAGGCTATGTTGGTTTTGATTCAACTACATGTATGAACATGGGCCAAGTCAAGCCACTCGAATTACTCAGAGGAGGATGCCATGCTAACATACTACATCACAACCATTTTAATGCATGTTGACACTCAAGATAAATCATTATCCACTCCTAGCTATTTAAGCATGGCACGAGCAACTATAATCTCTAATTGTCATCACAAACATGTTTACTCATAATAGTACTGAATCATGAATACTGAGCTAAACATATTTACAAACACAAAAACAAGAAGAGTTCATACCAGCTTTTCTTCACCGCAATCACTTCATCAAATATCGTCATTATTGCCTTTCACTTGCACGACCGAATGATATGAAAATAATAATAGTGCAAGAGTGCCGTGGACTAAGCTGGAATCTGCAAACATTTATTCAAAGGAGAAGACAAGGTAACAGTGGCTCTTTGTTAGATCAACAATAAAGCGTATGAGGGCCACTCAACATTTTCATCGTGGTCTTTCTCCTTACTACGACTCAAGAAAAAGAAAAGAAATTCAGAGAAACACACTGAAATATTTTTGGAGTTTTTTGTTTTTATGAAGAAAGAAAATTAACGAAGGAAAACGAAAAACGAGAAAAACTATTTACACGGGAAAGCTCCCAACAAAAAGAAGAAACGAGAAATCTTTTTGGGTTTACTTTTAATACTACGAATTAACTAAACAAGAAAGAAACTACAACTATTTTTTTTGAAAGTTTTTCAAACACTTAAAGAAGAAAGCGAAAATAGAACTAACATGGATATACAATGAAAAATGATGAACACCGACAACTGGACTGAATGTGTGAACATGAATGTAATGTCGGTGAGAAATACGTACTCCCCCAAGCTTAGGCTTTTGGCCTAAGTTGGTCTATGGCCACGGGTCAAAATCAGCACCTCTTGGATAGTACTGAGACTACTGGGGATCCCATTGATAAACGGCCTCCTGAGGCTCCCACTGATAGACGGGCTCCTGGTACGGCTCTGTGAAAGAACATGTGCTGCCCCCATGTTTGGTTTTGGTAATTGATGACAATCCCTATGGACTAATGGTTGCCTTGAGTTATATTTGAAGGGTTTGTCCATAGGCTTTGCTTGTAGAACCATTTGTTGGTCTCAAGGTGATTTGAAGAAGAATAAGTACAACGAGTGATTATTCATGGAGTTATCCAAAGATTGGTCATGTAAGAGATGAGCCTATTGCAAGCATGTCTTGAAGAAGAAGATTGTGTGGACATTCATGTTTACCTTCAAGACATCATCTTAATGAAGAGAGTTGGAAAGATACAAGGTTGATCAAGAATATGTACAACGAGTGAATCAAGTTGATCAACACACAAAGCGTAGAAGATGTACCGAGAGGGATCAAGTGATCCCATGGTATGGTAAGCATTGTCCATTACGCTTTGTGTACTAACCCATTGTCTACGTAAGAGTTCTATGTGGGGTTAGGTATGTTTCCATGGGCTTGCGTCAAGAGGAAGATCTCATTCAACCCATGGAGGATGACATCAAGTGCTGATCGTCATCAAGTTTGCGGTGTGCAAGTTCAAGTGGAGCATCACGAAGAGATCATGCTTGAAGCTTGCCATCCATTGTGGTGACAATGGACTTGTGAAGATGTGCCGAAGAGTGGATCACCCATAGTGGAGTATGGGGGAGCAATCTATTAGTCTTCATCGAGCCAACGCAATCAAGAAAGGTGGTCCAACTTGAGGAAGTCAAGATCGTCATCATCTAGCTCAAGTGGACTATGTGCAAGGCAAAGGTTTGCCCTTGATAGGTTTTCTATTTTACCGGTCTCATGGTGGTAGTTGGGAGACCGGGTTATAGGATCGATTGCCGTACTATCAAGGGTGGCTCTCAAGTTAGTAGCTTGATCGTATCGTTCGTAGAGAGATCAAACCATTGCATCCTTGCATCATCTTTCTTGGTTCTTATTTGGTGTTTCTCTTTGTGAGTTTTAGAGCTTATGGTCATCCTCATGGCAAGCTCGAGTTCATCGAAAATGGAGTTCATATGCATCTTCTATGATGTTTTCGATGTTGGAGTTTTTGCCGGTTCTTCATTCATAGAGGTTTCACATCTCTATATCATTGGCATTTTTCTACTGCCTCTTCTCACTATAACCACTCGCTGTTTGGATAGTACTCGTCGTCATCTATCCAACAAGCTTGAGTTTGCTCAATTCGGAGCTCATATGCAGAAGTTATGGCAGTTCTGGTTTTCTAGCTCCTTTTGTTTTGCTTGAGCGGTAGTAGAGCGGTAGTAGAGAGCGGTAGTACCCCTCAAGCGGTAGTACCTCTCCCCCGAGCGGTAGTACCGCTTAGGCGGTACTTCCGCTGACCAATACCGCTTCCACTTCCGCTTATTTTATGCTTCCGTTACCCAATCCGCTTGAGCGGTAGTAGAGCGGTAGTAGAGAGCGGTAGTACCTCTCTAAGTGGTAGTACTGCTCCCCCGAGTAGTACTACCTCTCCCCCGAGCGGTACTACCTCTCTGGCAGAACTACCGTTCATGTTTTTCTGTCTCGTTGGGCTGTTTTAACCGTGCTAAGCGGTAGTACCGCTCCCCCAAGCGGTAGTACCGCTTGTGCACGACTTGTGGGCATAACGGTTGGATTTGGGGGGGGGGCTTTTTAAGGGGGTCTTCTTCCCCAATGGTCCCCATCCTTTGAGCTCGTGTTCTTCCCCCATTGTTGACCTTCTTCGAGCTTGCTATCTCTCAATCCCTCCAATGATTCTTGCTAGTTCTTGAGGGAAAAGAGGGAGGAGATCTAGATCTACGTTTCCACAAATCACTTTCTCCTCTATGCGAGGGGAACCCCTTGGATCTAGATCTTGGAGTTCTTCGTGTTCTCTTCTTTGTTCTTCCTCTCATTTTCCTCCCTAGCATTAGTTGCTTTGGTGGGATTTGGGAGAGAAGGACTTGGGCACTCCGTGTGCCCTTGCCATTGCATTTGGTGCATCGGTTTGAGTTCTCCACGGTGATACGTGGAAGTGAAGTTGAGAAGCTTGTTAGTCTTGGGTGTTTGGGCACCCTAGAGCTTGTTCCTCTTGGGTGCCTTGGTACCCTAGACGGTTGGTGTTCTCAGAGCTCAATCATTGTGGTGTAAAGCTCCGGGAAAGCGTCGGGGTCTCCAATTAGGTTGTGGAGATCGCCCCGAGCAATTTGACGGGTACCGGTGACCGCCCCCAAGGGTTGCCAAAGTGTACGGGTTCGGTGACCGCCCCCAAGGGTTGCCATTTGTACGGGTTCGGTGACCGCCCTCAAGGGTCCCTTAGTGGAATCACGGCATCTTGCATTGTGCGAGGGCGTGAGGAGATTACGGTGGCCCTAGTGGCTTCTTGGGGAGCATTGTGCCTCCACACCGCTCCAAACGGAGATTAGCATCCGCAAGAGTGTGAACTTCGGGATACATCATCGTCTCCGCGTGCCTCGGTTATCTCCTTCCCGAGCCCTTTACTTGTGCACTTTACTTTGTGATAGCCATATTGTTTCTTGTTATATTTCTTGCTATCACTTAGTTGTTTATCTTGCTTAGCATAAGTTGTTGGTGCACATAGGTGAGCCTAGTCGATTTAGGTTTTGTGCTTGACAAATTAAACGCTAGTTTTATTCCGCATTTGTTCAAGCCTAAACCGTAATTATTTTAAAGCGCCTATTCACCCCCCCTCTAGGCGACATCCACGATCTTTCACTCTGGCTCAGGTGCTGGTTCTGGTGCTTGGGGCTGGTCCAAGCCCCAATAAGCATAAATGTCCTCAAGCATGATGATGTATCTGCCCTTGTGAATATCAAACAAAGTAGGCACAGGCAAAGTAATAATCTCACGAGTACCCTGACTGAATACCAAGTTATATCTAAAATGCACGTCTCCAGAATCAATAAAGTTATGCCCAACCATACTATCATAATCAAGATGCATAGTGGGTAAAAGCCTCTCTTCCCTCTCGTCATGCCTAATAGGAATCTCAAAGTGTTGACCGAGACGGGAAGCATAAATACCACCATAGATAACGCCCTTTGAATGGTTGGTGTGCAACCGCCGGGTAACCATAGCACCCAAACTGAAGGTCCTATCAGCGCAAAGAGCATGGCACAAAATAGCAAGGTCAGGCGAGCTGAGCGTTCCACTCTCCCACCGACCAGTCAAACACCTCCCAGCAAATAATGAGTAATAGCGTAAAACAGGGAAATGTAAACTAGGAACCCTAGCCTCAGAAACTACTCTCGACTCCCCCACGGTAACCTCAGAGATGAACTCCGAGACATCCCTGGGGCATGGCTCTACTGGGTTGCCCTCATTAGAAAATTTGCATACCTCGCAAAAATCCTCAAGTGTCATCTCTTTGGGAATATCATAT
Source organism: Elymus sibiricus (assembly GCA_039707655.1). Taxonomy (NCBI): domain Eukaryota; kingdom Viridiplantae; phylum Streptophyta; class Magnoliopsida; order Poales; family Poaceae; genus Elymus; species Elymus sibiricus. The sequence continues at coordinate 355,606,347 of CM077676.1, read as the reverse complement.
AAGTTAAATGACACTGTGGGTATATCTCTCCTAGCATGAAAATGAAAGCTTTGCACGAAAGTATTAGTGAGGAGAAGATACTGGTCACACTTATCTTCGAGGAACGGGATAATGCCGGCATTATTCGCCAAATAATAGAAATCATCAAAAATTCCCGCATCCCTCAAGAACGTGTTGCATGGCCATTCGCACGACCGCATGCTACTTGTAGTCTGCGTTGGTATTTCCCCGAAGAGGAGAGGATGATGCAGTACAGTAGAGATAAGTATTTCCCTCAGTTAAGAACCAAGGTTATCAATCCAGTAGGAGAACCAAGCAAAATTCTGTTAAGCGCACCTGCACACACAAGAGCAAACACTTGCACCCAACGCAAATAAGAGGGTTGTCAATCCTCTTAGCGGTTATTTGCAAGGATTAAATCTTATCGAGATAAATAGATAAACTAAAATACTTATTAAAATAAAATTAAATAAATTGCAGCAAGATATTTTTAGGTTTTTTATATATGATAAAGTAGACCCGGGGGCCATAGTTTTCACTAGAGGCTTCTCTCTCGAACACATAGCATACGGTGGGTAGACAAATTATTGTTGGGCAATTGATAGAAAAGCAAATAATTATGACGGATTCATGGCAATGATCATGTATATAGGCATCACATCTGAGACAAGTAGACCAACTCCTGCCTGCATCTACTACTATTACTCCACCCATCGACCGCTATCCAACATGCATCTAGGGTATTAAGTATGAAACAGAGTAACGCCTTAAGCAAGATGACATGATGTAGACAAAGTAAACTCAAGCAATATGATTAAACCCCATCTTTTTATCCTTAATGGCAACAATACAAATACGTGTCATGCCCCTTCTGTCACTGGGATTGAGCACCGCAAGATTGAACCCATCACAAAGCACCTCTCCCAATGCAAGACAAATCAATCTAGTAGGCCAACCCAAATCGATAGATCGGAGAGAAATATAAAGCTATAATAATCATGCATAAAAGAGTTCAGAGAAGACTCAAATATTTCTCATGAATAATCTGATCATAAACTCACAATTCATCGGATCCCAACAAACACACCGCAAAAGAAGATCACATCGGATAGAACTCCAAGAACATCGAGGAGAACATGGTATTCAAGATCAAAGAGAGAGAAGAAGCCATCTAGCTACTATCTATGGACCCGTAGGTCTGTGGTAAACTACTCACACATCATCGAAAGGGCAGCAAGGTTGATGAAGAAGCCCTCCGTGATCGATTCCCCCTCCGGCAGAGTACCGGAAAAGGCCTCCAGATGCGATCGCGGAAGAACAGAGGCTTGCGGCGGCGGAAAGGTTTTCTCTTCTGTCTCCCAGGTATATTGGGAATATTTGGGAATTTATAGTGTTGGAAATAGGTCAGGAGGTGCCACGAGGGGCCCACAAGCCTGGGGGGTGCGCCCAACCCCCCTGGGGCGCCCTCCAGGCTTGTCGCCTCCTTGTGACTCTTCTGGTCTTCTCCTGAAGTTTCCTGGGTCTCTTCTGGTCCAGAAAAATTTAATCCAAAGTTTTTTTTCTCATTTGGACACTTTTTGATAATGATTTTCTGAAAAGGCAAAAACAAGCAGAAAACAACAACTGGCACAGGGCACTGGGTTAATAGGTTAGTCCCAAAAAATGATATATAATGTCATATAATTGCATATAAAACATCCAAGATTGATACTATAATAGCATGGAACAATCAAAAATTATAGATACGTTGGAGACGTATCAAGCATCCCCAAGCTTAATTCCTACTCGTCCTCGAGTAGGTAAATGATAAAAACAGAATTTTTGATGTGGAATGCAACCTATCATGTTTCATCATGTAATCTCTCTCTTACGGTACGAATAATAAGATCCGAATGATTCATAGCAATAGTCTATAATTTGATATAAAGACATCAATACTCAGGCATACTAATAAACAATCATGTCTTTCAAAATAAAAATGCTAAAGAATGTTATCCCTACAAAATCATATAATCCTATCATGGTCCATCTTCTTAACACAAAGTATTTATCATGCACTACCCCGATGACAAGCCGAGCAATTGGTTCATACTTTTTAACGCGCTTCAGCTTGTTCAACTCCCACGCAATACATGAGCGCAAGCCATGGATATAGCACTATGGGTGGAATAGAGTGTGGTGGTAGAGATAAATAAGAGAAGTCAAAAATAAGAAGATAGTCTCACATCAACGAGGTTAATCAACGGGCTATGGAGATGCCTGTCAATTGATGTCAATGCGAGGAGTAGGGATTGCCATGCAACAGATGCACTAAGAGCTATAAGTGTATGAAAGCTCAACATGAAAACTAAGTGGGTGTGCATCCAACTTGCCTGCTCATGAAGACCTCGGGCATTTGAGGAAGCCCATCATCGGAATATATAAGCCAAGTTCTATAATGAAAAATTCCCACTAGTATATGAAAGTGACAAAATATGAGACTCTCTATATGAAAAACATGGTGCTACTCTGAAGCACAAGTGTGGAAAAAGGATAGTAACATTGCCCCTTCTCTATTTTTCTCTCATTTTTTTCATGGCTCTTTTTGGCCTCTTTTTTTTCGTCCGGAGTCTCATCCCGACTTGTGGGGGAATCATGGCCTCCATCATCCTTTCCTCACTGGGACAATGCTCTAATAATGATGATCATCCCACTTTTATTTACTTACAACTCAATATTACAACTCGATACTAGAAAAAATATATGATTCTATATGAATGCCTCTGGCAGTGTACCAGGATGTGCAATGATGCTAGCGTAACATGTATAAAAATGATGAACGGTGGCTGAGCCACAAATACTATGTCAGCTATATGATCATGCAAAGCAATATGACAATGATGATGTGTGTCATATAAATGGAACGGTGGAAGTTGCATGGCAATATATCTCGGAATGGCTATGGAAATGCCATGATAGGTAGGTATGGTGGCTGTTTTGAGGAAGATATAAAGAGGCTTATGTGTGATAGAGCGTATCATATAACGGGGTTTGGATGCACCGACGAAGTTTACACCAACTCTCGATGTGAGAAAGGGCAATGCACGGTACCGAAGAGGCTAGCAAATTGCGGAAGGGTGAGAGTGCATATAATCCATAGACTCACATTAGTCATAAAGAACTCACATACTTATTGCGAAAGTTTATTAGCCCTTGAAGCAAAGTACTACTACGCATGCCCCTGGAGGGATAGATTGGTAGGACAAGGTCCATCGCTCGTCCCCGACCGCCACTCATACGTGCATTAGTCAACAATAAATCATGCTCCAACTTCTTAGCATAACGACAGATCATACGTGCATGCTTCGAGAATCACAAACCTTAACACCAATATTCTTACTAAACCACAATCATCTGCTAATATCTCCCACATATTACCATCTTAATATCGCAAAACTATTGCAAGGAATCAAACTTATCATATTCAGTGATCTACATGAAAGTTTTTATTATATCCCTCTTGAATACCTATCATATTAGGACCAAATTCATAACCCGTGCATATTACCATTGCTATTCATTAGACTCTCAAAAGGATATAATTGAAGCATGAGAGTGCAACTATTTCTTTAAAATATAACCACCGCCGTGCTCTAAAAGATATAAGTGAAGCACTAGAGCAACTGCCTAGCTCAAAAGATATAAGTGAAGCACATAGAGTATTCTAACAAATCACGAATAATGTGTGTCCCTCTCAAAAAGGTGTGTTCAGCAAAGATGATTGTGACAAACTAAAAAGCAAACAAAATAAAACAAACTATATCAAAAGACGCTCCAAGTAAAACACATATCATGTGATGAATAAAAATATAACTCCAAGTGAGTTACCGATAGATTGTAGACGAAAGAGGGGATGCCTTCCGGGGCATCCCCAAGCTTATACGCTTGAGTCTTCCTTGAATATTACCTTGGGGTGCCTTGGGCATCCCCAAGCTTAGGCTCTTGCCACTCCTTATTCCTTTATCCATCGTAGTCTCACCCAAAACTTGAAAACTTCAGCACACAAAACTCAACAGAAACCTCGTGAGATCCGTTAGTATAACAAATAAATCTTAAACTTTTAGGTACTATTGTAAATTGATTCATATTTAATATTGGCATAATGCAACTGTACTCCAACTTCTCCATGACTCATACCCCCCGATACGATCCATAGATTCATCAAAATAAGCAAACTATGCAACAAAAACAGAATCTGTCTAAAACAGAACAGTCTGTAAAGATCTTAATTAACGTCATAATTATGTAACTCCAAAAATTCTGAAAAATGAGGACAACGTGGGAAATTAATATATAAATAATGTGTAAAAAATTCAGAAGGTTCTCACACTCCAGCGAAAAAACAAATTCCAGCACTGGACGCAAAAGTTTCTGTTTTCCAACAACATCTATCATACTATCTTCCAAATCATCCCAAAGGCATTACTTGGCACAAACACTAATTAAAACAAAAATACAATCATAAAAGAGGCTATAATTTTGTAAACACTCAAGAACAGAAAGAAAAAGCAAAAAATTATTTTATTCATTGGGTTGCCTCCCAACAAGCGCTATTGTTTTATGCCCCTAGCTAGGCATAATGCATAGTTTCAAGTGTTGTCATACTTGGTTTTGACATCCTTAGGTGTGTGATCTTCAGGTGGTTTTTCAAAGACAATGGGGAACACATCGTCAACCAAAATTTTAGGGTCATTAAGGCTACTTTCCTCAAACCCTTGTTGGTTCCCTTTTACAATCCAAGAGTACTTCTGATTAATTCCATTAAAAACTTGTTGGATGATATGTATGGGAGGAACTTCCTTTTTAGTATTTTCATCAAAAGCATGGTGATCATGAAAAACATGTCTCAACATATATTCCTCATTATATAAAATTTCATCTATCACAGGATTTTCTTGGCTCATATTATAGAAATCAAAGATCTCCCTAGCTTCTCGTACTATGTAATCAAACTCATTCATGAGGATAAGAGTAGCTATCTTTTTAGCTTCAGGATTATTTATAACCGGCAACTCATAAAACAATCTTTGCAAGGTAGGGTGAGTGCGGATAAATCTTCTTTCAAGTTCAAGAATAAGTGCGGAGATAGCCTCCCCACAACTGTTGGTTCTTTTTAGAATTGGAGTGTCATTACAAACCAAAGTTCCTGTGCAATTAAAGAACTCTTGAATAATGTTTTTCCCTATGACATTTCCACTCCCTACTACAATTTTTTTGAGGGAATTTCTATCTTAGGGATTTTACCATCCTCACTTTTTTCAGAAACGAACTTAGACATAGTGGCAACTTAAAGCAAAGCGAGCAAACAAGCAAATAAAAAAATTGTATTTTTGTAAAAAAAAAATAGAAGTGAGGGAGATAAAAACTAGAGGCAAATGCAAATAAAAGGCAAATAAAATAAATGCAAGTGGATGATAGTTTGTGCGAAGGTACTTGGTAATTTTGATGATGTCTCCCGGGCAACGGCGCCAGAAATTCTTCCTGCTACTTGCAGTCTGCGTTGGTATTTCCCCGAAGAGGAGAGGATGATGCAGTACAATAGAGATAAGTATTTCCCTCAGTTAAGAACCAAGGTTATCAATACAGTAGGAGAACCAAGAAAAATTCCGTTAAGCGCACCTGCACACACAAGAGCAAACACTTGCACCCAACGCAAATAAGAGGGTTGTCAATCCTCTTAGCGGTTATTTGCAAGGATTAAATCTTATCAAGATAAATAGATAAACTAAAATACTAATTAAAATAAAAGTAAATAAATTGCAGCAAGGTATTTTTAGGTTTTTTATATATGATAAAGTAGACCCGGGGGCCATAGTTTTCACTAGAGGCTTCTCTCTCGAACACATAGCATACGGTGGATAGACAAATTACTGTTGGGCAATTGATAGAAAAGCAAATAATTATGACGGATTCATGGCAATGATCATTTATATAGGCATCACGTCCGAGACAAGTAGACCGACTCCTGCCTGCATCTACTACTATTACTCCACCCATCGACCGCTATCCAGCATGCATCTAGGGTATTAAGTATGAAACAGAGTAACGCCTTAAGCAAGATGACATGATGTAGACAAAGTAAACTCAAGCAATATGATTAAACCCCATCTTTTTATCCTTAATGGCAACAATACAAATACGTGTCATGTCCCCTTCTGTCACTGGGATTGAGCACTGCAAGATTGAACCCATCACAAAGCACCTCTCCCATTGCAAGACAAATCAATCTAGTAGGCCAAACCAAATCGATAGATCGGAGAGAAATACAAAGCTATAATAATCATGCATAAAAGAGTTCAGAGAAGACTCAAATATTTCTCATGAATAATCTGATCATAAACTCACAATTCATCGGATCCCAACAAACACACCGCAAAAGAAGATTACATCGGATAGAACTCCAAGAACATCAAGGAGAACATGGTATTGAAGATCAAAGAAAGAGAACAAGCCATCTAGCTACTAGCTATGGACCCGTAGGTCTATGGTAAACTACTCACACATCATCGGAAGGGCAGCAAGGTTGATGAAGAAGCCCTCCATGATCGATTCCCCCTCCGGCAGAGTACCGGAAAAGGCCTCTAGATGGGATCGCGGAAGAACAGAGGCTTGCGGTGGCGGAAAGGTTTTCTATTCTATCTCCCTGGTATATTGGGAATATTTGGGAATTTATAGCATTGGAATTAGGTCAGGAGGTGCCACGAGGGGCCCACAAGCCTCGGGGGCGCGCCCTACCCCCCTGGGCGCGCCCTCCAGGCTTGTCGCCACCTCGTGACTCTTCTGGCCTTCTCCCGAAGCTTCCTGGGTCCCTTCTGGTCCAGAAAAAATTAATCCAAAGTTTTTTTCTTGTTTGGACACTTTTTGATAATGATTTTCTGAAAAGGTAAAAACAAGCAGAAAACAACAACTGGCACTGGGCACTGGGTTAATAGGTTAGTCCCAAAAAATGATATATAATGGCATATAATTGCATATAAAACTTCCAAGATTGATACTATAATAGCATGGAACAATAAAAAATTATAGATACGTTGGAGATGTATCAAGCATTCTGGGGCGGGCTCGGGCGGATCGTGGCGATGCCGTCCTCGAACTCCGGGGTCGTCGTCCTCATCGGCGGGCGGCTCCTCGACGAAGGAGGAGATTGTCATCTCCTCCGGTGACGAGGAGCACCAGCCGCCGCCGCAACAGCAGTCCGCGCCGGCGGTGCCGGGCCAAGTCTACGCCGGCACCAACGCGGAGTTCGAGGAGCAGATGGATCTGATGCTCCGTCGCTCCATGATCCACCTCTACGGCCCGGCTCCGCCACTGGGGATGCTCCTCCCCATGAAGCCGGAGCCGGCATCCCCTCTGCGCTCTCTGCCGCGCAGCCGCGGCGTCCAAATCGCACACCGTATGAAGGAAGAGCGGCTATCGCCGCCGCCTCGGCGCTTTGTCGAGGAGGAGCGCCGCTCGCCGCCGCCGCGGGGCATGGTCAAGGAGGAGCGCCGCGCGCCGCCGCCGCTGCCCAATGCGATCGCGGCCAAGGCGTGCGGTCGCATTCTCCACTACCTCGGCAATGGTAGGGGAGCCGGTAGCTGTTCGTCGTCCCGGAGCGCCATGACGGCGTAGGAGTACGCCGACAGGGAGCAGCGCCGGCGGGACAGGCACAACGCCGTGTGCCGGTCCAAGTTCGCAGACTTTGACGTCCCACCGCCACACATCGCAGCGGACCCAAACCTGGCGTACGCCTGGGCCCTGAACCGCTCAGTGACGATGTCGGAGACGGCCAAGCGCCGTCTCCTCCGCCTCGACGGGGAGATGGCCAGGTACGGCGAGGAATGGTCTCTCAGCGAGATCGACGCCGCCAACGATGCCTCCTCCAATGTCCGCCACCCTCTCCCCCACCCGACGTCCTCGGTGGCCGCGGCCGCAATGCGCACGGTGCAGGAGGAAGCGGAAAGGATCATCCACGAGCATCAGGCGGCCGTCGGGAAGCCCTGCCACGACACCTCCACCTTAGAAATTATTCTACTTATATTCAATAAATATTGTTACAACTATAAATAATCAAATATAATATTGTAAATCATATGTTATAAGCCCAATTTTTCATCAACCAATTGTCACAGCAATATGAATAGGTAGCAAACAATCCCCACAACAAACGTGCGGGGTATTATCTAGTAGAAGCAAATTGCGAGGATGGATAAACGATCAGAATCAAAATAGGCAAGCATTAGACAAGATGGCATGAAATTTTATCAAGTATGGTGAGACATATGCCCCAAAATTGTCTAAGCTGAAGTGGTGCCACCAGCAACAAAACATGGGTACATTGGGTGGTGATGAGATGATTAAAGCGGTACTCAAAGGTCTAAAATATTACCATGGTAGGCTTGATCCCGAAAAATGGTTAGACATTAGAAATTGAAGGATATGCACCCAACAAGTCTGTGGTGCGGTATATAAATTGGTCTCGAAGGTATTTTTCAATAGACTAAAAGCGACTCTACTTGATATAATTTCTTTGAAGCAAAGTGCCTTCGCATTTGGTAATCTCTGATGACATCCATGTAGCATATGAAATTTGAAGTGTCACATTTTTCACAAAGATGGAGAACAAGATATGTTGTCATCGAATTGGACTTGTGTAAACCCTATGATCATGTTGAGTGTAAATTTAGATCATATCATGATGCTGATGAGCTTCAGTGAAAGATGGGTCAAAATAGTGGTGAACGGTGTCACCAACATATCAAGTGAAAACATATGATGATTCAACAAACGTTTTATTTGTGGAGTGAGGGCTGCACCGAGGTAACCCTCCCCCATCTTCTTTAGAGAGCAAGAGGACTTTTTTTTGAGCAATGGCCAAACTCAAATTGTCATCTTCATCCATCGGCACTAATGCACCAACCACCATGAGAGCGATGAGGAACAACACAATGACAACAATCTTGATCTTGGTCATTGCTAGAGAAAAAAAACTTCTTGAGTGGTTTGGCAAATGTGAACGGATTATATATGTTGTTGATCCACAGTCACTAGCTTTTATCATGGCATGTGGAAAGGGGTTTCTTTATATAGACAATGGATAGGAGTACATGCATGGTCATATCATCTTTGCACATTGCTTGCATTCCACTCAAGAATCTTTCTAACATGGATAAAAGCTGTGAGAATCTAGGAGTGTGTCTCCTGCCTTGGACGTGCCGGTGGGCACGGGTCATGTTATGGCACGATGGTGTCACCGTGGCATGAGAGACATGCCACTCATAAAAACAAACCTCCTGACTCGACCTAGATCGAGTCTTGTTCCATTATGCCTAGCTAAATACCGTGTTGCCACATGTCTTCCCGCAAGGGGAGTACGGCCTAGTAAGTTGCTAACCCCTTTCCGTGTGCACACCACTTAGAGAGGCCATGATGAGGGTTCCATGGTCATGGACTAATGCCAGTCATCGGGTCAGGGGGCATGGGTGTATCCGGCTGGGCCGAGAGGGCGGCACCCCTTGTAATCTGCGCGTTATAATAGTGATCCCATGCTATTCGAGACGATGGTCTCCCCGACTTAGAGTTTTTCTTGAACGATGCTTTGGGTGATTCCTGGCATCCGAAAAGTTAATCTGGTGTGTGCTGGTCAGGTGTGTTTTCAACCCAAAAACCGTGATGGGAATTAGTCAGCGTCTCGGTGTTGACTAAAGAAATCCTTTACTTGTGAGTAAAGAGTACACCCTCTGCAGAGTTATATCTATTCGAATAGCCGTGTCCGCGGTCAAGGACGTTAGCTGGGAAGGGTCAAGTGTCGGTCCCGGTGTCGGTCTTCGGAGGAAATAATTAAATTGAGCATGATTCATTTTGCAGGATAATTATTGCCACTACTGAAGTTATCATGAATATTATTGTCAGCATAAATATTATTGTGGACTAACCCTGTTTTTCTATGTGAAATCTGAGTATCACTTGGGATGGCTAGTCCACCTGGATACTCACTTTTATTTTTTTCTGGGTATCACTTGGGATGGTTAGTCCACCTGAATACTCACTTTTATTTTTTTCTGGGTATCACTTGGGATGGCTAGTCCACCTGGATACTCACTTTTATTTTTTCTGGGTATCACTTGGGATGGCTAGTCCACCTGGATACTCACTTTTATTTTTCTGTGTATCACTTGGGATGGCTAGTCCACCTGGATACTCATTTCTTTTCAAGACCTCTCGAGGCGTCGCTTTCAGACACCCGTTTGGCATTTTTCTTGGAATTCCTCGGGCGGTCCAACGCCCGTTGTTCCATTTTATTTTCTAGGTTCATTACTAACAAGTTATATATCTTTCATCCACACCATTTTATATTTATCATGCCTTGATTAAATTTCGGTCAACATATGCATATCATTTAATCCAGCATGAGCATATGCATTCGGTATATCTTTCATTCATAATGTTTGCGAGTACATTCCAACGTACTCACAGGCTTGTCCCTGGCTTGTTAATTTGGCCAGACCTGGAGGAAGACGAGCTTGTGGAAGAAGAGTGCGCTAGCGAGCCCGACGCTTAGAGGTGTTCCCAGTTAGTCAGCTTGTGGTCTTGGAGTCTACCACTTGTATCATCCGCAGTGCTTCCGCTTCACGAATAAATAGTCAAGCCTCACACTGACGCTTGGCTCTACATTATTGTATCAGTGTTGTACCATCACCACACCACTGTCATATTCCGCCACCACCATATATGGACAAGTTTGTAATAAAAGTTGAGCACTCTGGCTCAACCCTGTGTAATATTATGTATGTACTGGTTATCTATATCAAGGAAGTCCACCAGTTGTTCTGATCTTGGGGCTGGTGTGACTTGGGGCTATTCTGTGATTTATTCCGGAAACAGGCCCGATAAACCTTGGTATCAGAGCCAGGCTGACTGTAGGAAGCCCTAGGTGCGATCACTAGCAATAGAGTCAGTCTTAACATTTTTTTTATGGCGGCAGCTGACCGGCCCAGATTTTCGCCAACGAGCTTGCGAGATTTTCCCGTCTTCTCGTCTACATCGCCAGAGTCGCGATGGGATCCCAGAGTCATCCGGAGTACACCGTTTATCCTGACAGGATCTCGGACACCCTGACTATTTACCAGGCCTCGGTATATATTTGGGGTGGAAATGCCATGCCACACCGCAACTATCGCTTTGTGGGGAGAGTCATGCCTACTGAGAGGCATGCTATTCAGATGGCTGACTGAGAGGCCATCGCTCGTCTTGGGACATCCTTCCAGTCATGCAGACACGTCCCTATCATTATCTTCCATGCCATGTTCCATACACTAGTCACTATGCTTTCGCTTGCACCGCGGAAGATAGGGACGAGGCTATTGAGCCCCTTGTTCAGTACATCATGGCTCTAGAGTCAGTCTTCACCTCACTGGTGGACGACTATCTTGCTGCACGGATAGACTTAGCTCGTGCGAGGACTCCTCGCAGGAGTGAGTTCTGTACTCCGTCACCACGCGCTCCTCGCATTTCGACTCCACCATATGATTCTCCTACTCGTTCCGCGATTCGACGCTCATCTCCGAGCGATGAGTCTAGTCGCTTGGCTGCTCCCATTCCGGTTAGGACTTCACCGCCTACGAGCACAGTGCCACCGCGAGCAGGCATGACTTCAACATCTGCCCGACTGGAGACCATACCCGAGGAGGAGGAGGTCGAGTCTTCAGCACCCCGTCTGGGACTTACCCTCAGCAGGGCCTATGACGTTCCAGACACTCCGTGATAGCAGACCAGGCATCAGCACCGCAGTCGCCTTTTATGAGAGTGTAGCTGTAAAATATTTATTTTCTGTTTCTTTTCTTCTTTGTAAGATGGCGAGTAGTAGACTTGGATCGCAGAGTGCTACAAGGATGGAGTAGTGCACTAGTCTAAATAAGCGGTCATGTAAGCCTCACGGCTACGACGAGCATATTGTATAATTAAATCATGCATGTATAATTAAATCCTGCATGTATAATTAAATCCACATGTATAATATAACCCGCTAATTTTATGCACCTACGTTTTTGGGGGAAAATTATTTTCAGTCTTTTAAAATTTATTTCTTCCCTTTATAATTTCTTTTCTCATCGGTGTTACACAAATACCCCAGAAAGAAAATGCATCGTCCCTCGACTCGTTCCATGCCCAGTCCGCCGGAGGACAACTTTGCACAGATGGGAAATAATTTCACACCAGGACAGACAAGTCAGCAGAGCAATGATTCAGCATTCTCACAAGTATGCCGTCTGTATGAACAAAGCCAGCAGCAGCACCAGGAAATGATGCAACACTTAATAAATATGGGGAATCACCAAGGACAACACCAACCCAGATCAAAATTATCTGAGCTTCAGAGGACCAATCCAACTGTCTTTTCGCACACAGACAAACCTCTGGAGGCAGACGATTGGCTATGTGATATTGAAAGAAAATTGGTCATAGCCCAGTGTACGGACCAGGAAAAAGTATTATATGCTCCGCATTATTTTTCCGGGACAGCAGCATCATGGTGGGAAAATTTATGTCACACGCATCCCCCAATGGTGGAGACATGACATGGGAGTAATTCAAGGAAAACTTCCGGGGAGCACATATTCCCATCAGTATTATGAAATTAAAGAAAAGAGAATTTGAGGATCTCAAGCAACGGGGCACAACGGTAACTCAGTACCTCGACTAGTTTACTCAGCTAGCCCGTTATGCCAATGATGAGTATATGACAGAAAACAAAAAGATGGAGAAATTTCTCGACGGACTCATTCCATCTTTAAAGTGCCAACTGGTGGCCCATACTTTTCCGGATTTCAAGACACTGGTAGACAAGGCTATTATTCTGGAAAATGAGCACCGCAATATAAATGAGATTCGCAAACGCCGTATGAACCAGTCAGTACCGGTTCGCAAAAACAGGCCCCGAAATGAATTTCAGAGGCCTGTGGCACCCCGGCCAGCAATTCCAACACCGCGACCGCAACAAAACCGCAGTACCTTCAACAACAGGGCCAAAGAAACAATATTCCGTCCTGGCATCACCTGTTACACCTATGGAGCAGAAGGGCATTATGCTAGGCAGTGCCCAAAACAGGGGAGTAATACCCCCAAACCCAACAACAATGGCCACAGTACTAATGCAGCTCCGCGACACAACAACTTTAACAACAATCACAAAAAGGGGCAGGTTAACCACGTGACATTTGAGGAAGCACATAATGCACCGGACATCATGTTTGGTACGTTCCCTGTCAACACAATTAATGCTACAGTTTTATTTGATTCTGGAGCTTCCCATTCATGCATGTCTAAAAGATTTGCCTCGAAGAATCAATTTCCTTTTTTGCCTTTGAAAAATTCAATGGTTATTCAGTCCCCGGGATCAAAGCAAAGCACCCAATGGTACTGCCAGGATGTGAATATTGAAATAAAAGGAATGAAATTCCTAGCAAATCTTATTGTATTGGAAGCAGTTGATTTGGATGTCATTTTGGGGATGAACTGGTTGACCACAAATAAAGGTTTTAAAGACTGCTACAATCGAACAGTGACTCTCACTGATTGTCATGGGAAGACAGTGAAGTTTGGTACAAGGGGAATTTCTAAGTCATAAGGAAAGCTAAATCAAGTGGACACGACAGAATTAAGCAAGGTTCCTGTGGTATGTGAATATCCCGATGTATTTCCTGAGGAGTTACCAGGCATGCCACCGGATCGTGAAATTGAATTTATTATTGAACTAGCACCTGGAACGGCACCCATTTACAAGAAGCCTTATCGAATGGCTCCGACAGAATTGGTTGAGCTGAAGAAACAAATTAAGGAATTATTGGAAAAGGGTTATGTCCGACCCAGCTCATCACCATGGGGATCACCGGTTTTATTTGCTAAGAAAAAAGATGGTACCCTAAGGTTATGTATTGACTACAGGGCACTCAATATGGTTACTATCAAAAATAAATATCCACTACCAAGAATCAATGACCTGTTCGACCAACTGGAAGAAGCCAAGGTTTTCTCAAAAATAGGAGATCAGGCTACCATCAATTAAGAATCCGATCATCAGACATACCCAAGACTGCTTTTACCACCAGATACGGATTATATGAATTCACTGTGATGCCCTTCGGATTGACCAACGCTCCTGCTTATTTTGTACACCTCATGAACAAGGTTTTCATGAAATATTTGGACAAATTCGTTGTTGTGTTCATTGATGATATACTTATATATTCCAAGACACCAGAAGAACATAAGCAACATCTCTGAATAGTCCTAGAAGAATTACCGAAAAATCAACTATATTCCAAATTCAGTAAGTGTGAATTTTGGTTACGAGAAGTTGGTTTTCTGGGACATGTACTAACACAGGATGGAATAGCAGTGGACCCAAGTAAGGTAAAAGATGTCTTAGGATGGAAGCAACCCACCAACATGACCGAGGTCAGGAGTTTTCTTGGTTTGGCTGGCTACTATCGACGATTTATTGAAGGATTCTCTACCATAGCCAAACCCATGACTCAGCTACTCAAGAAGGATAAAAAGTTTGAATGGACCGAAGCATGTGAGAAAAATTTCCAGGAATTAAAGAAGAGGTTAACAACGGCACCTGTTCTGATCGTGCCGGATGTGCACAAGAAGTTTGAAATATATTGTAACGCTTCCAGGAAGGGCCTTGGATGTGTATTAATGCAAGAAGGAAAGGTCGTAGCATATGCCTCAAGACAACTACGACGACACGAAGAAAATTATCCCACCCATGACTTGGAACTAGCAGCTGTGATACATGCACTCAAGGAATGGCGACATTTCCTTCTTGGTAATCGGTGTGAGATATACACGGATCATAAGAGTCTCAAGTATATTTTCACCCAGCCAGAATTAAACTTGCGACAACGTCGCTGACTTGAGTTAATTAAGGATTATGATGTGGGAATTCATTACCATCCGGGTAAAGCAAATGTTGTGGCAGACGCTCTCAGCCGAAACCCATGCACTGACAATGACAGTGTGCAATTCTCACAGCATGAGTTCAACCGAAAATTTGCCAAACTTAACATGGTCCTAGTCACGGAAGGAACCATTGCTCACCTAGAAGTAAAACCAACAATGGAAGATCAGATCAAAGAAAACCAGAAAGGACACCCCGGTATTGAAGGAATTAAAAGGAAAGTAAATTCAGGCAAGGCGTCCGAATTTACCATTGATAGTCAGGGAATCCTATGGTACAGAAAAAGGTTATGCGTGCCCAATAAGGAAGAGCTAAAGTAACAGATCTTGGCAGAAGCCCACACCACCCCATACTCCATTCACCCAGGGGGAACCAAAATGTACAAGGATCTACAGGAAAAGTTTTGGTGGCACGGGATGAAAAGGGATATAGCCGTATATGTCGCACGGTGTGACTCCTGTCAACGTATAAAGGCAGAACACCAGAAGCCAGCGGGATTGTTACAGCCACTCAGAGTGCCTGAATGGAAATGGAATGAGATAGGGATGGATTTTATTGTTGGATTACCAAGGTCCCGACACGGGAATGATGCTATCTGGGTTATCGCAGATTTATTAACCAAGGTGGCACACTTCATTCCGGTAAAAACAACATACTCAACACAGAAGCTTGCTAGGTTATACCTCTCCCGAATTGTTTGCTTACACAGAGTACCCAAGACCATAGTCTCTGACAGAGGCACTCAGTTTGTCTCTAGGTTTTGGGATCACCTGCAGCAAGCCTTAGGGACTCAACTAGTATTCAGTACAGCATATCACCCACAGACAGGAGGACAGACTGAACGGGTAAATCGGATATTGAAGGACATGCTGAGAGCTTGTGTCCTTACTTATGGAGTCAGATGGGAGGATAGTTTACCATATGCGGAATTTTCATATAACAACAGTTATCAAGCCAGTCTAAAGATGTCACCCTTCGAAGCCCTATACGGACGAAGGTTTCATACCTCACTCAATTGGTCTGAGACCGGAGATAGCCGAATCTTCGGCCCGGAAGTTCTCAAAGAAGCAGAAACAAAAGTGAAACTTATCCAAGACAGACTGAAAGCAGCCCAGAGACGTCAGAAGAGCTACTATGATCAGAAACACCATCAGATCAGTTTTGAACCCAATGATTATGTGTATCTCAGAGTATATCCAATGAAGGGACTGCAGAGATTTAAAGTTAAAGGGAAACTGGCACCGAGATTTATTGGACCCTTTCGAATAATTGCAAGGAGAGGCAAGGTTGCCTACCAACTAGAGCTACCAGCAGAATTGTCGGATGTTCATGATGTATTTCACGTGTCACAGCTGAGGAGATGTGTCAGCAACCCGGAGAAACAAGTCCAACATCAGGACCTGGATATCCAACCAGATCTTACATATAGGGAACGTCCTATAAAGATTTTGGAAGAGTCAGAACGGAGGACCCGTCAGAGTGTGATAAAATTCTACAAGGTCCAGTGGAGTAATCACACCGAGGAAGAAGCAACATGGGAGAGAGAGGATCACCTAAGGACTGAGTACCCGTACCTGTTTGAGGGGCAGCTGAAATCTCGGGGACGAGATTTTTCTTAAGGGGGGTAGGTGTTGTAACACCCCAAAAATATTTCCATTTTAATTTTAAAATCTTTTATTTAAAACAAAATTCTTTGGATCACTATGACCCTTTTTTCTTTTTCTTTTGTTTGAAAATCCTTTTGAGTTTTCAACTGGGTTTCAAAAAAAAATTCAATGGTCCTGAGTTGATGGTTTATTATTTGAGTAATTATTTTTGAAGTATTAAAATATTTTTCTTTCAGAAAAGTTTTGAATAAATAAATTTTTTCAATGAAATGATCCATTTCACCTCTTCTCAAATACATAGAGAATTCTCCCAAAAAAAATTCTGTCACTTCTAAATTATCATCCAAGTCATCCTCACATCCTAGGATAGTACCCAATCTCTCTCCTCTCCATAAAAATATTTTTACCATATTTAGTAAATTCCAAAGTTGGAATTTCATTTATTCCTAGTTTCTTTGATTTACAAAGGAACTATAATTTTTCCAACTCTTCTGCACCCACAAAAATTATCCCAGCTACTTGACAGTACCCACACTTCATTTCACCAAAAACATTATGTTCCACAGTTCAAAATTTTCAAATTTCATTCATTTGAAATTTGGAACAGATTTAATCCCTCTGATCAAAACCCAATTTTAATTGCTCCAAAAACTCTGAAACTTTGCCAGCATCTCTATTATGCATCAACACCTCACCACAAAAATTCTCATAAATTCCTAAAATGCCTAGAGCCACCTAGCATTTCATCATACACTTGGTGTGCACACTGTAGCTACTGTCGAAAAATTCAGAAAAACAGAAAGTTCAGAGACAGAGGGATTCGGCGCCGTGCGGTGCACTCCACTCCATCTCCTCCTCATCCGCACCTCTGCTCGCCATCAATACACCGCCGTGGGACCTTCTGGTCAGTTGCTCGCCGCCGACAGCACAGGAACATGCCGGTGTAACGGCCACCGTCCTCAGCCGCGGCAGCCGAGCGGATCGGCACGGCTCCAGCAGCCATCACTTCAGCTACTACTCCCTCTCCTACTCCCTCTCCACGCATCGCCCTCCTCTGCCGCTTCACGCGCCGTCCAAGCCGTCCCGACCCCTCCTGGCAGTCGCCGGAGCAGATCACCGCCGCCACACCCGCACGGGAGCCTCGCCGTGGATAAGGCGATAGAGCTTGAATTCGTCTGCGCTAGCACTTCCAGAGAGCTCCACCGATCTCACCAACCCCACACCAACCTCGCCACCGCCCCTAACTACCTCGCCGGCCGGATTTAGTCCTGCGTGATCCGCACCGCCACTGACCTCTTTGAGCTGCCTATATAAAGGATCCCCGAGCTCCATTCTAAGCATCCACCACCTCTACGCCCTCCCAATCAACCTCCCGCACGCCTCCCCGACCTCGGGGAGGTCTTCTTCTCCCCTTTCGACCGGCCGATCCGCCTCGGATCCCCGGAACCACTCGACGCCAGTAGACCACCTCCACCACTCAAACCTCACCAATAGTCCTCTGGTCCACTGTATCACTCATCCCGCGCATCAATTTGGTGTTTCCACGCTTCCCCGACGAGATCCAATTTCACGCGACGCCGCCGTCCGCCGGAGTCGACCTCGCCACCACCACCACCACCCACCGACGCGGAATCCCTCCCCGAGAATATCCCGACCATCGCCGCCCTCTGAAATGCCGGCGATCGTCGCCGGTGATTGCCGCACCTCCTCTGTACACGCGCAAGAGCGCATTTGAAATTCAAACCTGATGGGTGGGGCCCACCCGTCAGTGTTTTAATCTTTTTCTGATTTAACCGAAAGCGTATTCCGCCCCTTTATGCTTTCTGCGCTGGAAAGCGTATTTCCTTCCGAAGCGTTTTCTATTTTACCTCACAGGGACCCGCTGGCAAATTTCATTTTTGCAGAAAAGTACCTGGTTTTAAAACTTTAATAACTTTTTAACCACTCTAGTTTTTTGAAAATTGATTCTTTTTCACTCTAGTTTTTTTAGTATTTATTTAAAAATATTTTGGGACAACTTTTTTTACCGTTGCAAAAATTTTAATTTTAATTTGAATTTCCATTTTTATAGAAAACGAAGAGGGGGACTTTGCCGGGAATTTCAAGGGATCATCTTCTGACTACTTTGATCAAGGCAAGCATTTTGAACTTGGGATATGGTGATTGCATGCATATTTGCATAAGTTAGAAATATCACCGAATGTGAAATGGATAGGAGTACATGCATGGTCATATCATCTTTGCACATTGCTTGCATTCCACTCAAGAATATTTCTAACATGGATAAAAGCTGTGAGAATTGAGGAGTGTGTCTCCTGCCTTGGACGTGCCGGTGGGCACGGGTCATGTTATGGCACGATGGTGTCACCGTGGCATGAGAGACATGCCAGTCATAATAACAAACCTGCTGAGTCGACCTAGATCGAGTCTTGTTCCGTTATGCCTAGCTAAATACCGTGCTGCCACATGTCTTCCCACGAGGGGAGTATGGCCTAGTAAGTTGCTAAACCCTTTCCGTGTGCACACCACTTAGAGAGGCCATGATGAGGGTTCCATGGTCATGGACTAATGCCAGTCATCGGGTCAGGGGGCATGGGTGTATCCGGCTGGGCCGAGAGGGGGGCACCCCTTGTAATCCATGCGTTATAATAGTGATCCCATGCTATTCGAGACGATGGTCTCCCCGACTTAGAGTTTTTCTTGAACGATGCTTTGGGTGATTCCTGGCATCCGGAAAGTTAATCTGGTGTGTGCTGGTCAGGTGTGTTTTCAACCCAAAAACCGTGATGGGAATTAGTCAGCGTCTCGGTGTTGACTAAAGAAATCCTTTACTTGTGGGTAAAGAGTACACCCTCTGAGAGTTATATCTATTCGAATAGCCATGTCCGCGGTCAAGGACGTTAGCTGGGAAGGGTTAAGTGTCGGTCCCGGTGTCGGTCTTCGGAGGAAATAATTAAATTGAGCATGATTCATTTTGCAGGATAATTATTGCCACTACTGAAGTTATCATGAATATTATTGTCACCATAAATATTATTGTGGACTAACCCTGTTTTTCTATGTGAAATCTGAGTATCACTTGGGATGGCTAGTCCACCTGGATACTCACTTTTATTTTTTTTTCTGGGTATCACTTGGGATGGCTAGTCCACCTGGATACTCACTTTTATTTTTTTCTGGGTATCACTTGGGATGGCTAGTCCACCTGGATAGTCACTTTTATTTTTTCTGGGTATCACTTGGGATGGCTAGTCCACCTGGATACTCACTTTTATTTTTCTGTGTATCACTTGGGATGGCTAGTCCACCTGGATACTCATTTCTTTTCAAGACCTCTCGAGGCGTCGCTTTCAGACACCCGTTTGGCATTTCTTTTCAAGACCTCTCGAGGCGTCGCTTTCAGACACCCATTTGGCATTTTTCTTGGAATTCCTCGGGTTGTCCAGCGCCCGATGTTCCATTTTATTTCCTGGGTTCATTACTAACAAGTTATATATCTTTCATCCACACCATATTTATATTTATCATGCCTTGATTAAATTTCGGTTAACATATGCATATCATTTAACCCAGCATGAACATATGCATTCAGTATATCTTTCGTTCATAATGTTTGCGAGTACATTACAACGTACTCACAGGCTTGTCCCTGGCTTGTTAATTTGGCCAGACCTGGAGGAGGACGAGCTTGTGGAAGAAGAGTGCGCTAGCGAGCCCGACGCTTAGAGGTGTTCCCAGTCAGTCAGCTTGTGGTCTTGGAGTCTACCACTTGTATCATCCGCAGTGCTTCCGCTTCACGAATAAATAGTCAAGCCTCACACTGACGCTTGGCTCTACATTATTGTATCAGTGTTGTACCATTACCACACCACTGTCATATTCTGCCACCACCATATATGGACAAGTTTGTAATAAATGTTGAGCACTCTGGCTCAACCCTGTGTAATATTATGTATGTATTGGTTATCTATATCAAGGAAGTCCACCAGTTGTTCTGATCTTGGGACAGATGTGACTTGGGGCTATTCTGTGATTTATTTCGGAAACAGGCCTGACATAAATGGTTGGAGTCCTTCCAAAATCTTCTTTGTTATGGTGTGTGATACGTCCCCAGCGCATCTATAATTTATGATTGTTTCATGCTATTATCATACCACTTTTACATATTTTTGGCAACAATTTATATTATTTCTATTTGGACTAACCTATTAACCCAATGATAAAGGCCAGTTCCAATTTTCTATTGTTTTGGGGATTTTTAGGTGAAAAATTCTCAGAACCGGAATGACTTGAAAATTTACGTGGATTTTTTGTGGAGTATATCTGAATTTTTGGCGCAAGAATCAATGCAATACGAGGCCTGTGGGCCTCACAAGCCAGAGGGCGCCCCCACCCTAGGGCGCACTGGGGTGACTTGTGGAGAGACCGTGAAGCTTCTGAGCTCTCCTTCGGCTGCAAGGAAGATAATATTGGGGGAAAAATCGTGTTAAAATTTCAGTCCAATCGGAGTTACGGAACTCCGGCTATAAAAGAAACGGTGTACGGCTAGAAAACATGACTGAAACAAAGAAGAAACCCTAGAGATAAAGAAGAGGAGAGATCCAATCTCGGAGGGCTCCCACCCCTCGGGGTCCATGGCGGCCAAGGACTAGAGGGGGAACCCTTCTCCCATCTAGGGGGAAAGCCAAGCAAGAAGAAGGATGGGGGCTCTCTCCCCCTCTCTCCCGGTGGCGCCGGAGCGCCACCGGGGGAACCGTCGTGACAACGATCTACTCCAACAACTTCGTCGCCTTCATCCCCAACTTTCTCCCCTTCTATGCAGTGGTGTAACCTCTCTCACCCCACTATAATCTCTATTTGAACATGGTGATCTATGCTATATATCATTATCCAATGATGTGTTGCACCTCAATTATGTTTGAGTAGATTCCTTTTGTCCCGTGGGTCAATTGTGGTATGGTATGGTCGATATGAGTTATATGTTATTATGGTGCTGTCCTAAGGTGCCCATCGTGTCGCGCAAGCGTGTGGGGTTCCCACCGTAGGGTGTTGCAATATGTTAATGATTTGTTATAGTGGGTTGCGGGAGTGACTAGAAGCCTAAAACCCGAGTTTGTGAGTTGTTGCATATGGGATCAAAGGGGACTTTTTACTTAATTTTATGGTTGGGTTTTACCTTAATGAATCTTTAGTAGTTGAGGATGCTTGCTAGAGTTCCAATCAAATGAACATATGATCCAAGTACGTTAAGTATGTTAGCTTAAGTCTCTCCCTCATAAGTATGATGAGTATCACACGTGTCATATTCAATTGCCTAGGGACAATCCTTTTCTCATTGTTCTCCAAATCTCTCTACTTTATTGTTCTTTTATTAAAACAGCAACTAACACTTGATTATCCTGTAAAGCTATCTTTTTATTCCTTCAAACTAATTTTATTTCTTGTTCTAGGTAAAGTGGATGTAGTGTGCGTAGAGTTGTATCGGTGGTCGATGGAACTTGAGAGAATATTAATTCTACCTTTAGCTCCTCGTTGGGTTCGATAGTGTGATCTAGTGAATTCTGTAAAGTTTCAATGGTCGCCTCAAGACCAACCACTAGTGGATAGAGGTCCTTCCTTTGCTGGGAGGCTTAAGGAGGATAGGATGAGTCATAGGTGGTGTTCGGGAAGCTTTGACCCTCGCACCCCTCCAATGGAGATTAGCACTCTCCGAGTAGTGTGAACTTTAACATAACTCCTCATCTTAACTTGTGGTTAATTCATTCCCCGTTCTTTTTTACTTTGTGCTTGTGCTTGCTAGCTAGTTATTGACATTGCTTACCTTGTTTAGCTAGCTTTGCTTTGCCATATAGGATGTTCCCACCTTAGTTACATATCTACAGAACTTATTTTATCTTCACAGCCCCTTAGATTTTTAACAAATGCTAAATTTTTGTAGTCACATATTCACCTGATAACCCACAAGTTTAGAGGATCGCAACAGTTTTCGCGGGTAGTATTTCACCCAGATTTATTGATTAGACACAAGGGGAGCCAAAGAATATTTGCGAGTATTAGCAGTTGAGTTGTCAATTCAACCACACCTGGAGAACTAAATATCTGCAGCAAAGTGTTTAGTAGCATAGTAGTAGCAATAGCAATAGGAGTAGAAACAGTAACAATAACAGTTTTGTAGTGATTGTAACAGCAGTAGCAACGAAAGTAACTTAGCAAAGATCAATATGCGAAAAGCGTAGGCATTGGATCGGCGATGGATAATTATGTTGGATGACATTCATCATATAACAGTCACAACCTAGGGCGATACACAATAGCTCCAATTCATCAATGTAATGTAGGCATGTATTCCGTCTATAGTCATACATGCTTATAGTAAGAACTTGCATGACATCTTTTGTCCTACCCTCCCGTGGCAGCGGGGTCCATAAGGAAATCTAAGGGATATTAAGGCCTCCTTTTAATAGAGAACCGGAACAAAGCATTAACACATAGTGAATACATGAATTCCTCAAACTACGGTAATCACCGGAAAGAATCCCAATTATTGTCACCTTGGGGTATGCGGATCATAACACGTAATAGGTGCATATAACTTGCAAGATAGGAGCAAGAACACAAATATATTCAAGAAAACATAAAGGGTTCAGATCTGAAATCATGGCACTTGGGCCCTAGTGACAAGCATTAAGCATAGCAAAGTCATAGCAACATCAATCTCAGAACATAGTGGATACTAGGGATCAAAGCCCTAACAATTTGACTCGATTACATGGTAAATCTCATCCAACCCATCACTGTCCAGCAAGCCTATGAAGAAATTACTCACACACGGTGGTGAGCATCATGAAATTGGTGATGGAGGATGGTTGATGATGACAACGTGGTTGAATCCCCCTCTTCGGAGCCCCGAACGGACTCCAGATCAGCCCTCCCGATGAAGAACAGGAGGTGGCGGCGGTTCCATATCATAAAACGCGATGATTCTTTCTCTCTGATTTTTTTCTAGACGAATAGGTACTTATAGCATTGGAATTAGGGTAAACGAAGCTGCCAGGGCCCCACAAGCCTGGGAGGCGCGTCCTGGGGGTTAGGCACGCCCCCTGAGGTTGTGGCTCCTGGGTGGCCCCCCTCCAGTAGATCTTTTCGCCAGTATTTTTTATATATTCTGAAATAATTCTCCGTAAATTTCCAGGTCCATCCGAGAACTTTTATTTCTGCACAAAAATAACACCATGGCAATTCTGCTGAAAACTGCGTTAGTCCGGGTTAGTTCCATTCAAATCATGCAAATTAGAGTCCAAAACCAGCGCAAAAGTGTTTGGAAAAGTAGATACGTTTGGGACGTATCAACACCCCTCTAGTCGACCTATTTGATCCTTTCAACTTTATTAAGGTTGATTAAACATTAAAATTTCTTTTATGGTAGCTATCATGCGATTCCATCTGACCGAGAATCGAACCCAGATGCTCTAATCCATTGGATGCATAGTGCATGCTTCTTTACAAGTTTTTTTTGCCATATCTAGCCAGAAATAAGAAACCCATTGCTCTGATTGGTGGAAAATGAATCTATTGCCTCCTTAATATTGTATGTCATGCCTGGACAACAAGAGTTGCATGCCATGGAAGGACACTGATACATGGACATACTACGAGTAAAACTATCCACTTGTAGGAGGCATCAGTGTCGTTGTGGCACGACTGTCATGTTGGGTGTAGCGCCTTTTGTCGTTACTGGACCCTTTTGATACTTACATAGAATTCAAAAGCACTTGAGAGTGATGCTTTGTAATTTATAGAAAATGATTTTTATTATAAAAAGATATGCAATAAACTCATAACCCTCAAATTCGAGTTGGGTTGGAGGTACAAAAGATGGAGAGAGAGGAGGTGCGTATAGGGGCAGACTTCGACATGACCCCCCTCCACACACACACACCACCAAGTGTATATTATGGACTACTTGTACTAACTATTTTTGTGTTAATTATGCAAATATAATATACAAAAAGAGTAGACTTAAATGTTAATATGCCTATGCTAGGGTTTGCAGGAGACCAAACAAGCACAATCACAGCCAGAATTAGCTCGATTCCCCTCATAGAGAGGTGGGGGGGGGGCTCGAGTGCCTATAGGTGTTCTCAAGAGACTTTTCTGGATAAGTGTTATGGTCCTCAACGACAATGTTTTGGCGGTGGGCACGGTGTCACTGAAAAATAATAGGTCATCTGGTTCTTCCCCCACTTCGACAATGCTTTATCGGGCGACGCCATGGAGCCACTACTATGTTTTATCTTTAATTTTGGTGCAACTGCTCTTGTATACTTTAGGTTTGTGTCCTCACAAATCTGATCTTTCATATTTGTTGAGTTTTTCTCATTGTAGCTCGGTGCTTTTGTTGGCTTGAATTTTTGTTGATCCTGGTCATTCATCAATAGTATGATGAAGATATTGTGATTCGACAACCTACACTTCTAGGGGGTCATCCTCGACCCAAGTCCATTCATCATTCACGACTTCCCATATCGTTGGATAGGCGAATCAAGGGGCTCTCAAAAACCTGTATTGGTAATCAAGTTCGTGCATATGTACAAATGGTGATGTCGATGCTCTAGTCTAATTGTTGTGTATGTGTCACTACTAAAGAGATGAATAACACTAGCCCCTCATCAATGACCAGCCCATGGCCAACTGTCATAGATGAGGGTCATCAGTGACGGCTCGAACTAGGCGCGTCAGCAATGAGCCTCTATGAGCCATTGTAGCAAGTCATCACTAGCCGGCTTGAAACTGGTCGGTCAGTGATAAGTGCTCGTGCCAACTGAGTTGGGTCATATCTGACCCTAACTTATCACTGACCGGTCACTAGCAGTGGTCCGTCAGTGATATGTGTGCATCACTGACCGATGTTTTCCAGTCAACCAATGATGTATATTCTCTTTACTGCATACCGCTTCATACTAAGGGCATCCCAAATTCCTTGCTCACCGCTTTAGGTCCTCTCACTCAAGATAGTGGTGAGGGTGTCCCGGACTAAGGGGTACTCAGGCTGCCAGCCTATCTCTCATGGACCGGACTAATGGGCCACTCTTAACTCATCGAAGGAAGGCCAGATTGCGGGCGACCCCGTGCACGAGAAGGAAACCTCCGAAGACTTGGCATCTCCTCCAAGATATGTTTAGCGTAGCCGGCATGTTTATCCCCTGGTGGCAACCGACCATATGTAACCCTAGGTCCACCTGGTGTCTATATAAACTGGAGGGTTTAGTCCGTAGAGGCAGAGGAACCATTATCGATATACCCACCTAGGGTTTAGTTCATCCGATCTCGAGGTAGATCAACTATGTAATTGTCATACTCCCACATCAATACAACCAAGCAGGACGTAGGGTTTTACCTCTTCAAGAGGGCCCGAACCTGGGTAATCGCTGTCTCTACGTTCCCTGTTACCCATTGACTCCAAGATCCACAGTTCGGACCCCCTACCCGAGATCTGCCGGTTTTGGTACCAACATTGGTGCTTTCATTGAGAGCTTCATTGTGGGGTCATCAAGGATCAATGGCTCGCTTAGTCATCGGCGACGGCATCCGCAGCGGGGACACCTTCGTCCCCGGCCAGCTCTTCGCGTTTGGCAGCATCGTGTTGCACGCCAACCCGACCGGTCACCTTGACCAGATCAACAGTTTTGCCCCTGAGTAGGAAATCAGGTTTGGTAACCTAGAGTATGACGCTGACTCTCGGGGCGATCTGATCTTTACTGGGATCTCAGTTTTACCTGAGGGGCCCAGTGATCCCGAGGCCTCAACTTTGGATCTTCTCCCCGACCCCATCCCCGGGCCGGCCTTTAGTTCGGATTTGGCTTTGAGCTCGGATCCGATATCAGCGTCCCAGAACCAGGGGTTAGCCTTGGCCGAACGCGCCCCCAACCCAAGGACACCGGAGGTTAACCCTGGAAGATGTCAGGGGATAGATCCGGCAGACCTCTCACTGTTAAGCGAGACGCTAGATCGGATCCAGATGATGAGTATCGTGGATGGCCCGTCCTCAGTCTGTAATCGTATAGGACTTGAGGCGAACCGCAGGGAATTCTATGTCCCACCCACCACCCACTTAGTAGCCACTGTCAAAGATTTAACCGACATGCTGGACTATGCCTCCGGGGAGGCTGATGACATGGACGAAGACATCGACGTCACATCCTACACTGCTCCCTCCCTTGCCACTCCCAACACTGGCAAGTGGACCGCCACGTCCACCTACGACGTTTATATGGTTGACACCCCCAAAAAGGATGGTGACAACCCCGGCGAAGAGCCGCCCAAACGCCGACGCCAGCGAAGGCGATCCAAGGGGCGGGGAAAGGGCAGGGAGAGCAACACAGACACAAACGACACCAAAGATAATGATACTCCGGACAACATGGAGGAGCTCGGCGACAACACCACCCTCGAACAACACCGCGACGCTTCTGAAGGGCATGAGGACCAGGGTAACCCCGAGGACCCCAATGATTCCGAGGATAGCAACTACCTCCCTCCTTCCGAAGAGGAGGACTGCCTCGGACTCGTGGATTTTATCGTCCCCGAGGACCCTCTAGATCAGGAAGATTTCAAGCAGCAACTTATAGCTACCACACAAAGCCTGAAGAAGAAGCAACAGTAGCTAAAAGCTGAACAGGACACCCTTAATGACAGGTGGACGATGGTCTTAGCAGCCGAAGAAGGCTTCGGCAATCAGCGACAGGATCAAAACAAAAGCTACCCACGGCGGCGTTTGCTTCCATCATTTGAAGACGAGGCCCTTGAGCCCATACCCCCCAGACAAACTCAGGAAAACCAGCCCAATCAACCCCCTCGAGGATGGGACAGGGCGGCTGGAGAAGCCGAAAACCCACCTATGCTCCCTCACCGGGCGGGCAAGGAGCCAGTACAACTAGATGATCCATATGATCTGCGGCACAACTTAAACGCCATAACGGCACAGACGAGATCCATTTATGGATCTAGAGGACACACGCCCGCTGGACAGGACGGATACCAAGCCTGGCGCGACCGGAACGATAGAGCCCGGGAACAGCATCGTGCTCGGATGGTAACCGATCTCTGGCACGACATGGCCCGGGTCAGGGGCGCCGCACACCCAATGTGTTTTACAGATGAGGTCATGCAGCATCAGTTCCCCGAGGGGTTTAAACCCGTAAATATAGAACAATATGATGGGACAACTGACCCAGCTGTGTGGATTGAAGATTTCCTTCTCCACATTCATATGGCCTGAGGAGATGACCTCCACGCCATTAAATATCTGCCATTAAAACTTAAAGGACCGGCAAGACACTGGTTGAACAGCCTACCCAAAAACTCCATCGGGAGCTGGGAAGAGCTCGAGGATGCCTTTCGAGCCAACTTTCAAGGGACCTATGTTCGGCCGCCGGATGCCGACGACCTGAGCCATGTTGTTCAACAACCCTGGGAGTCAGCTCGGCAATTTTGGAATCGGTTCTTGACTAAGAAGAACCAGATTGTCGATTGCCCGAACGCTGAGGCAATCACCGCATTCAAGCACAGTATTCGGGACGAATGGCTCACTCGCCAGCTCGGCCAAGATAAGCCGAGAACAATGTCGGCCCTTACCTCCTTAATGACCCCCTTTTGCGTGGGTGAAGACAGTTGGTTAGCTCGTAGAAGCAACCAACCCGACGACCCCGGTACCTCAGAGGTCTGGGACGGGAACGGGAGACCCCGGCGCAACAAGAACAACAAGCGCCGGCACACCAACAACGGCAGTGAAGCCGATGACGCGGCAGTGAACGCCAGGTTCAGCAGCTCGAAATCAGGACCGCGGAAGAAGCCCTCTAAAGGGAACCGGGGCGGCCCGATCATGCTGGATAGAATCCTGGATAGGCCCTGCCAGATACACGGTACCTCGGACAAGCCCGCCAACCACACCAACCATAACTGTTGGGTAATCAAGCAGGCCGGCAAGCTTACAGCCGAGGAACTAGGCAAGGGTCCCCGCAGCGAGGACGACGACGAACCTCGTGGGCCGAACAATGGAGGCCAAAAGCAGTTCCCTCCCGAGGTAAAAACCGTGAACATGATTTACATCATGCATATACCCAAGAAGGAGCAGAAGCGTGCACTTCGGGATGTCTACGCCTTAGAGCTGGTGGCCCCGAAATACAACCCATGGTCGACTTGCCCAATCACTTTCGACCGGCGAGACCATCCGACCAGTATCCGTCATGGAGGAATGGCGGCTCTGGTACTCGACCCTATCGTGGATGGATACCACCTCACTAGAGTCCTTATGGACGGAGGCAGCAGCCTCAATCTGATTTACTCAGATATAGTGAGGAAGATGGGAATCGATCCGTCAAGGATCAAACCCAATAACACTAGCTTTAAAGGAGTAGTCCCAGGTGTTGAGGCACGCTGCTCAGGAACCGTGACCTTGGAGGTGGTCTTCGGCTTGCCCGAAAACTTCCGAAGTGAAGATTTAATCTTTGACATTGTTCCCTTCCGCAGCGGTTACCACGCACTCCTCGGCCGCAAAACGTTCGCTCGCTTTAATGTCGTCCCGCACTATGCATATCTGAAGCTTAAAATGCTAGGACCTAAGGGTGTCATTACCATTAACGGCAACACCGAGCGCTCGCTCTGAACCGAGGAACACACAACAGCTCTGGCAGCCAAAGCCCAGGCCATTGAAGAAACATCGAAGGCCCAGTCTACCATGAAGACACCGGACGCACGCAAACGCACCCGAGCTACGGCCTCGGTTCAGGAGCACTTCCGCGCTTACCCTAAATAGGGATACACGCCCCACAACATGGCCTCCCCAGGCGTGAAATACGTACCTCGGGTACATAATTTCGCGCTTAAAATTCCATGGGCAGTTGTGGGGGCAAACATTACAAGGGTCGAGCGCTCGGTTCGACCCAGCCATGACCAAAGATGTTCTCGGATTAACATCAATAACAGGCACCATCTAGGGCCTGATCAGCATCAAGCTAATACCCTGCGGTGACTTCTCAAAACCCTTTCTCAAAGGGCTCGACCCCGAAACATTATTACTTCCGTCGTACATGCAAACGGCGACTTTAATCGCATGTTCCCACGGAAGCTTCATAAAGAGCAAAGGCGCAGACGTGCAACAGGGTGCAGTTGGGACGTCAAACCACTTATGGAGGCCCTGTGTAAACCTTTCCTCTTATAATTCTATCTTTTCTTTCAAAAAAAAAGTGTCTATAAAAGTTGCTTCGGCAGTTCGGATTGTACGGTTGGACGTCATAGGAAATAAAGACCATTTTTTTTCTTCGGTCATATTGCAGTCATTTGTGTTGCGTATTCCTTTCCGCTCATGGGCCAAACTAAACTATAATGATACATCATTTTTTAGATGCAATCTGCTAATAGACCGGGGGCTCGACCATAAATCTTGCCCCAAGCATCATTCCGGCACCAATTTCATTGCATGTGCTCGGCGTCTCGGATATTGCATTATATGAATTAGTTCCGAATTATGTCTTTGGTCAATAGTTGGGTTGCCCGGCTCCTGTGTTTGCCCTCTTACGTTCTGCATAGTTCAACTAGGAGGGTAAAGGGAGAACCACTGCAATTGTACTTCTAGCTCGCCTGGTTAAGTACCTCAGTGGAGAAAGCCGAAAACTGACTGTCATAATAAGCGAGAACTGGTCAGCGATCCGATGACAAGTGTTAAACTAAAAATCGATGGAGGTTTTTCCGTGTCAAACGAAGGGTTCGCTATCACAGGAATCAAGTGATAATGGCATCAACCTCGGTACGTCCGGATATCACGTATACTGGGGGCTAGTCACTAGCCCCCGCAGTCAAGCTCCTATGGCCAAGTGAAAGCACTAAAGCCGCATAGTCTGATTACCTTATTTTCCCTACACACAACCGCCTTCGGGCATTGAGACATCGGCTAAGGGTTAAGGTGTTAGGGAAAGATACCCCATGCAGTATCTGCAAGGGGGTTGAAGCCGACGACTGGTAACTTTCAGTTCAAAACGGCCGCACAGGAGTCAAAATAAACACACAAAGGCATTACATATAAAGTCGACCAGTTGCATTGTAAAGCCCCAAAAGTTTCAGCTTCTTGGATACAAGGAAAATAAATTCATTCATAAATTACATCCTTCGAGCACTGGGCCTCTATCGCCCGAGCACCATCCATCACAACGGGAAAGTACTGCTCGGGGCACCTGTGCTCCTTCCTAGGGGGCGGCGGTCCGGTGGCCACCTTGGTTGGCTTGATCTTCGGCCAATGCACCATGGTCTTGCCGAAGGCCATCCGAGCTCCCTCAATGCATACGGAGTGCTTCCAGACATCGATCCGGGGAGTGGCATCGTACAACCTCTACACCAAGCCAAAGTAGCTGCTCGGCAATGGCTCTGCAGGCCACAACTTGACGCAGAGGTCCTTCATCACCGGCTCCGCCATCCGATGCAGCTCCATCAGCTGCTTCAGCTGATTGTTGAGGAGGGGAGGATGTTCGGGCGCTTGAAACTGCGCCCAAAACATCCTCTGCTCGGTACGACCCTCCTGAGACGCAAAGTACCCAACCGCGTCTGAAGCACTCCTCGGGAGGTCCGCAAAAGCGCCTGAGGAACGCCATACTCGGGTGAGCAAAGCGAACCTGTTACCACCAAAGACACTTTGCAGTAAGTATGGCTTACCATCCGCAATAAGTTTGGCTTAATGGAGTTCCTCCTGGTAACCCCGCGCCTCCGTTCACGCCTCCTTGGCCGCCGCTCTCAGTGAGGTTAGCTCGGTGGCCTGGTCCTTACTCTTTTGCTCAAGGACCTCACATTTTGTGATGACATCCTTGAGCTCCTGTTGCACCTCAGACACCCTGGCCTTGTGCTTCTGGCTAACGGTTTTCACCGTGGCCAGTTCGGTGGCTGCCTTTTCGGCTGCAGCTCTCTGCTCCGCGGCTTCCTGCTGAGCTTTCCTCAGCTCGGCCTTGAGGTTCTCGACCTCCGTGGCGGTAGTTGTAGTAATGTCAGTTACAACCCGTTTAGATTAACTTCTTAAGTTTTACTAAAAAAACGCTATCGTAAATAGTTTAGTTCGGACTTGCCTTGCGCCTCGTCGAACCACTTATTCAGTAGATCGAGGTCGTCATCGGAGCTCTTGAGCTTCTGATTCAGCTCGGCCAGCTCCTCGGCGTTGGCAGGTGCCGCCGAGGATGACGCTTGCACATTAGACTAAGCACATTAGATTCACGAGTTATCGATTTTCGATCCTCTGACCGGCTTTCTCAATCCGGCCATAGTCTCGGGGGCTACTGCTCATTTTGCTATCATCTACATCTCAAAAGTTATTCGACCCCCGCATGAGTTTTTCAAAGTCACACAGGGCTCGGGGGCTACTGTGTATGAGGTTGCATGATTATATAAAAGAAATTTTCTAAGGAAAAGTCATTACATGCCCTACCTTGAAGCCTGTCAAATGGCCATTGAAAGCCTCCTTCAGTCCGTTGTCCACGGACCGAAGACTTTGCAAAACCGTGCCCATCAGGGCACGGTGCTCTTCGGCGATAGAGGAGCTTGTCAGAGCCTCCTCCATCTCATCCGGCCACCCAGTTGAGGCTCACCCTGGCTCGGGCGGGGGTGGCGGGGGCATTTCGGGTCCTCCCCTTGAGGAGACCGAAATGGTCAGCTCCTGGTGCCTGGATGGCTCCGGAACCATCTTCGAGGAGAGCTCGGATTGTCCGGGCTCCCCCTTTTCATTCACCAGAAGGGTTCTCCCCTCCTGGTCTTCGGCGGCTGAGGTATGCTCCTCAGCCATAATGGCGTCGCCTCCTCCCCCTGTGTTCGGCACGGGAGGGGCCCTCC
The DNA here is from genome assembly GCA_039707655.1 of Elymus sibiricus. Taxonomy (NCBI): domain Eukaryota; kingdom Viridiplantae; phylum Streptophyta; class Magnoliopsida; order Poales; family Poaceae; genus Elymus; species Elymus sibiricus. The sequence continues at coordinate 355,573,893 of CM077676.1, read as the reverse complement.
TTGACAGCACCTCCTCGGCCTCCTCAACGACCGGCGGAGGCGAGGCGCGTGATTCGATCCCGCTCTCCGCCAGCGTGGCCGGTGGAGAGTCCCCCTCCGAGACTCGATCGGTAGGAAGGTCGCACAGCAGGCTGCAATGTTAAAAGCAGGCGCGCGATCAATAGCAGACTTAGTTCAGCCAAAAATGCATAGGTGTATCTTAGGATATATACCTCTGGGCCAGCGGTTTGACCCTGGGGGTCCTCCGAGGAACCTCTTCGGAGGCCTTAGAGTGCTCGGCTTATTGGACAGGGCCACCTTGGCCCTGCATGGTCTTTTAGGGGTGGGAGGAAGCTGATCCTCCTCAGCGTCTTCGGACGTAGCCCTCTTCTTTGTTCGGGAGGAATCGCTTTCCTCCCCATCCTCTTCCTGCTCCTTCTCCCCCTCAAGGGTAGAGGGGGCATGGGTGTCCCCGGATCTAGTGTCCGGAGGTCCACGGGAACGGAGGCCTTCTCTAGCCTCCTTCTTCTTCTCTTTCTTCTTCTCCTTCTTCTCCGGCGCCTCGTACGGCTCCTCGGCCAACATGGCCGTCAGCAGGGCTGTCCTGGGGCCCTTGGGCAGTGGAGCCGGGCTGTTGATTCGCTCGGCCTTCTTCAGCCAGTTCTGTGGATTGGGAAAAGTAAATTTTAGTACTTTGTCAAAAGGGAGCATCCGAACATAAGAGTAAAACTTATCATACCTCGCGAGGGGGGTTTGCGGCGTCGAGGCCGATGTCTTCCTCCTCGGCGGGCCAGTCCTTCTGCGGCTTGAATAGCGCTTTCCACAGCTGGGCATGGGAAGTGCGGTAGAAGCGGAGCACGGTGGCGGGGTCTTCGGGCTTATAGGCCCACATCGGGGAGGCCCGGTCTTGAAAGGGGAGGATGCGTCGGCTGAGCATGATCTGAACCACATTGGGTAGTTCAACCTTCCGTTCGATCATCTTGGATATCCGGCTCTGCAGCAACGCCACCTCCTTGGCTGACCCCCAGTCAAGGCCCTTCTTGGTCCACGAGACCAGCCTCGTGGGGGGTCCGGATCTGAAAGTGGGTCCTCGTTGCGAGGCTCTGTGATATAGAACCACTCTTTCTGCCAGATCTTGACATTTTCAATGAAAGTGCCCTCTGTCCACTCAACCCGGGGGAGCTTGCTGACCATCGCCCCCCCCCCCCGCAGTCCACCTGCTGGCCATCGACAATCTTCGGCTTGACATTGAATACTTTCAACTGCAAGCCGAAGTGTGTCTGGACCCAAAGAAAGGCCTCACAGATGATGATGAAGGGCGAGATGTGCAAGAAAGAGTTCGGGGCGAGATCGTGGAAATCTAACCCGTAGAAAAACATTAGGCCTCTGACGAAGGGGTGGAGGGGAAAGCCTAGCCCCCGGATAAAGTGGGGGAGGAACACCACCCTCTCGCCAGGTTTCGGCGTGGGGATGACCTGGCCCTCCTCTGGAGCGTGGTGAGCGACATCGGCGGGGAGGTAAACCACGTCCTTCAGCTCCTGGATGGCGCTCTCGGTGACGATGGAGGCCTCCCACTTGCCCTTAGACCCGGAGCCGGCCATGGCCGGATTGAGGGGATGGCCGGAGAGGATCTTGGGAGGAAGAACGGATCTGGGCGCTGGAGCTCAGGAGATTGGGGAGGCAACGACGCAGGAGGGAGCAAGAGTGTGCAAAGGAAATGGTGGCCGTTTCCCTTTTATGGGCTACCGTAAGACCAAGAGTCCTTTTGTTGTGCTGTGGACCTCGCCACTTCCCGATATAATCGTGCAATTATGCATGCGTGGGATAACACAAATCATTGATCATATCCCTTAAAAACAGGGCACGATCTCCATATTGATGGGACGCGCCAATGGAGGAACCGCCTCGAACTGCGAATCGAGTTTTCCTAACTGGCTCGTGGTCGTGGCAGGTCGTGACCCTTCGGCAAAAGTTGTCAGATGGGGTCACTGTTCACACTTATGCGACTGGCCTTCGGGGCTAAGTTATTGATACACTTCGGAGACCGAAGCATAATTCGGGGAACATATGGCTGGAAACAGCCAGGCAACCCTTGAGGACTTGATTCAGAGGAGTTGCAGGCTTGACACAAGTACCACAGAAGGGAAGGAACTGGTCCACAAAGTCGATAGTGTTTGGTATATACCTCGGCTTCGAAGACTAGTTCGAGGGCTACTGAGGGTGTCCCGGACTAAGGGGTACTCGGGCTGCCGGGCTATCTCTCATGGGCCGGACTAATGGGCCGCTCTTAACTCGTCGAAGGAAGGCCAGATTGCGGGCGACCCCGTGCACCAAAAAGAAACCTCCGAAGACTTGGCGTCTCCTCCAAGAGATGTTTAGCGTAGCCGGCATGTTTATCCCCTGGTGGCAACCGACCATATGTAACCCTAGGTCCCCCTGGTGTCTGTATAAACCAGAGGGTTTAGTCCGTAGAGGCAAAGGAACCATTATCGATATACCCACCTAGGGTTTAGTTCAACCGATCTCGAGGTAGATCAACTCTGTAATTGTCATACTCCCACATCAATACAACCAAGCAGGACGTAGGGTTTTACCTCTTCAAGAGGGCCCGAACCTGGGTAATCACTGTCTCTACGTTCCCTGTTACCCATTGACTCCAAGATCCACAGTTCGGACCCCCTACCCAAGATCTGCTGGTTTTGGTACCGACAAGTGGATCACTGGCCGATGCGCCACTGATTCACCTCACCATCGGCATAAATTCCCATCGCCCCCAACCGTAGCTCTCCCAAGCCGACCCTCGTCTTTTTCTAAATCACGTCAAAATTGGACCCAAAAAATCAATGTGTCTGAACAATGTCTATACCACCATATAATATACGACTAACTTTGAATATAGACCGTTGGGTGAACTCAATCCGATGGATGAGAGGTAGGAAATCTGAGCGTTGTTGGTCGTTCGATCTCCTTCTTATCACATCAAATTCTGCCATGTGTACTACATCTAGAGGTTTCCATGTTTAAATTCAGTACGCCTTCTAATGGAGAATATATGTAGCACATGTACTATTTCCACAATCTTCTCTTCTATTTTAGACTATTCCATATATGTTTTGTTCCAATTGTTTTCTCTCCTAAAAAAATGTCATTTATGATTGGGTTTTCTATTTTCGTGCCCCTGGTTGCAAAGTTGTGTTTAGTTTTGCCCTCGGCGACTAATGTTGCTCACTTTTGCCCTCCCTCCACCACCTGCTCGCAAAAGCCCAAACGGAGCACTTTCGTCCAGTCAAAGCCTTTGACCGTTACCTCCTGACTAGTGGAGCCGCATGATATCCGGACAGGTGGGGTCGCTCCACTCTCTCTCACCACAGTGCTGATGCAGTAGAATCCTGACATGTGGGGTCGAGGCAAGTTATGACATGTGGGGCTGCTTGATACCCTGAAAGGTGGGGTCAGACCACTCTGTCCCCACAGTACTGACGCGGTAAGATCCCGACATGTGGGGCTGCCACAACTTATGATAGGTGGGGCCGAGGCAGCTTATGACAGGTGGGCCGGCTTTGCATATGACAGGTGGGGTATATTCTGTCTATCATTTGTTAATGGCCGACTATGCACAGCCCCGAGCACCTCCCCCCCACATCCCACAGAGCAGCCATGGCCATGGCTGCAGCTTGCCCACATCATCAGATCTGATTCCGGCACCGACTAACGACCGGCGGCGGCCCACGTCCACCATGGCACCATCATTATTTCTCTGCCCGCATTGTCCCTCTAGGCCAACATACCGCACGCAGAGCTTCCGCCCCCGACCATCTGGATTTGTTCTGCCATCGAAGACAACCACCAACAGCCGCACGACATTTCTTAGTAAGCTCTCGGATGTTGATCCGCCTTTTTCAAGCGCGTCAGAACCCTTTCCCTTAATCTCATATGAACCCCTAATTTCAGGGGCGCCGTCGCGGTCAATGTTTGGCCGCAGCAGTTACAACGGCGAGGGTGGTGATTCGATCATGTCTTGGCCACGGTCACCTACACCAGATTCGGAGAAGGTTCAGGTAGTTAGCGCTCATGGCTTATCTGAATGATCCCTTGTTTAATTTGTAGTGTTAATTGTCTTTGGGGTGGATTATTACAGTTTAACAGGCAGGCTGATGATACTTGGTATATTATTGCATACCAAGATGAGTCAATCCAGTGGGGTAGAGAGAAGATGGCATTGGAGGAGGTGGTGGCTAATTTGAGTGTTGAATTAGCCAGTAAAAACAGATTGATTGTTGAGCTGAAGCATACTATTGCGGAAGAAAGGAGAATTGCTCGCAATGATAAGTTGAAACTAGAGACTGATTTGGCCATATTTGATCATAGGTAGAGGAGCTGCAAATGGACGGAGAGGAGAAAGTAAGAGTCATACAAGGACTTAAAGTGAAGGCAGAGGAGAAAAACATATACATGGTGGCACTTTCCATAGTTGTCATCTCTTTACAAGCTCTTTACTATGTAGTTAAGGTAAATTGAAATAATGTAAGAGATCTCCAAATATGATGAGTTTTTGAGCAAGTTTGTACCCTTGGAATCTGGGCAAGATGTGACATCTTGTTAACCCCTTGGAATTTAGTCCACATCCTCCACATCTTTTGCACTTGCGCCTCCTACGTGTACCTCCCTTTCCACTTGCTCTTATTATGTTCTTCCTCGGCCTTCCTGGTGATCTAACTAAAACTGGAGTGTGAAGCTTAAAACCTGGATCGATGATAGTCCATTGGTCTTTTCCCGACAATGCAGGCATGTTCTCAGCATATGTTGCCTTAAACTTCGCAACAGAGAAGTATTCAGACACATACTGATCAACCTCACCATCTTCACCCCGGATGAGTGTCATGAGAAACATGGCATGTATGCATGGCTGCCCACGGATCTGCCATTTCCTACAGCTGCATGTCTTAGTAGTTAAATCCACTGGATACCTCCATTCCCTGTATTTAGTGTCAGTATATGTTACCTAAGCCTTGTATGTTGATCGTCTAATGCATTTCATCCTCAATCCTCTTGCTCTGGCATGCAATGCCTTTATCACAGACAGGATTATGAAATGGCCAACATATTGTGTTTCTTCAATTCTTCTAAGCAAATCCATCTTTATCATGATCATCTGCCTAATCTTGTCAAATGCTTGCCACAACATAAGCCCTTTCACTCACTTAATTTTTGAATTGAAACACTCGGCAAGGTTATTGGTCACATAGTCTACATTGCATATTTCATTGAATTTGCTTCTTGACCACACCTTCCCATGATGTGCTTCCATGTATTCCCGCACAACAGAATTTTCAGCATACATAACTCTCAAGTGGTGCTCATGCTTCCTCAAGCTGCAAGTGTATGATGCTGGCCATAGGTTCTCATCATACACTTTACCCTTGAATTTCTTTGTAAAATTAGTAGCTAGGTGTCTCATACATTCCCTATGATCAACTCCAAGGAATACTACATTTACTGCAGTCTCTAAACCCTTGCAAGCATATGTGCGTATAGCCAATCCTAGTGGCTACCCTATAATGTTGCGCAAATTCTTCAAAAACCACACCCAACTTTCCTCTGACTCCATCTCCAACACACCATAAGCCACTGGAAAAATCTAGTTGTGTGCATCAACTACACAAGCAACTACTAGTTGTCCCCTAAATCTTTCATTCAAAGTCGTCGCATCCAGAGCCAAATAAGGCCTGCAACCGTCCAGAAACCCCTGCCAGCAAGCGTTGAAACAAACAAAAGCCCTCCTGAAACATTCTTTATCAAATGTCTTCCCCCTAATTTTGTACTGTATAGTATGCTTGTCAAGCTCTACAACACTGCCTGGACTTGCCATCTCCATTTCAGTTTTGTAGGTGTACAACAAAGCAAAACTTTCATTCCATGGACCATTAATTCTGTCAAGAGCCATGTCCTTTGCATAAAAAATCTTCATGTACGGTATGCTCATCTTATACTTCTCAAACAATAACTTGTGTAGTGTTGTAGGACCAAGTGTTGGTGTCTCTCTCAGCCAATCCATGATTGCATCTGCCACCCACCTAGTTTTTGCTAATTTTGTTGTTTGGGCCTTCCCTCCTCCAGGTGGGCAAGTGTGCACATGTGGGTTCAGTTTGACATGAAATTCAATGAAACAAGTGTATCAAATAAAAGGGATCAAGCATTACTGAAACTAATGTTGTGTGCAAAATTAAATACTTGAATAAATTTACTTCTACGCATATGGGAGGCATGCAACCTCCACCTACACCTCTCATATGGACAGTGAACCGTCAACCTTCTGGCTCACTCTTGTCAATCACAAAATCATTTTGAGTGAGAATGCAGTATGTAGTCAGTGCATTCCGACAGTCCATCATCGATTCAAATATTGTTCCCGGAGTAAGCTGAGGATCGTTGCTGCCCCACTCAATTGTTGGCATGTCTTCACCAGCGTATTCGTTTGGAACCAACATGTCACCATTCTCCTCCTTCTCTTCATCATCAGTGTCATCAAATCTAGCAGGGCCGGTTGGCTGTAACACCCCAAAAATTTAACCATATTTTTGTTAAATAAAATTTGGCCAGAAACAAAATTTTGAATTATATTAGGTCTTTTATTATTTTCAGAGTCTTTTCTGTTTTCTGTTTTTCAAAATTCATCCCTCCATAGCAAATTATTTGGAAAATATTGTGGGCTTTGGAAGTTTTCTTAAAACAATTCATTTATATTTTAAATAACAGTAGGAAATATTTTCATAATAAATTTTTGCCCAAAATAATATTTTTTATAGCATTTTCAATTCTTTAATTGCCTCTGTTGCACTATAACTATTTTAAATAATTCTTTAAAAATTCCACAAAAATTATGAGGGGTCATGTGATGCCTATAGATCACTTTTATGTAAAAACCCACCATGGTCTTTTGGAAATTTTGAGCAAAACATCCTCTTTTCTTTTCTGGTACAGATTCAGCTTTGAACTACAACCTCAACTTTTATTGCTCCAAAAATTCTGCAATTATTCCAACTTATAGTCCTTACCAAGAAACCCTTAATTCTAGGAGATCAACTCCATTTGCATCTTGCAGACCCACCAAATTAATCCCCCAACTTTCTGTCCAGAACTGAAATTCTTCCCAACTTGCACTAGCAAGTATCTCTTTTTGCCAAACCAACTCCACCATCATCTTCATGATCTAAAGAGACACCATCCTGCCAAATCTCACATCCAAAAATGTTCCCTAGCTAGCCCTAGCATTTTATCAAGCACATTGTGTGCATGGCAGAATCTGGCAACTTCTTTGAACTTGCACTGGGGACTTGATCTTCTGGCAAAATCAACATGTCCACTAGCCTTGACATCTAGAGGAGCCCCATCCTGCTAAATATCTCTTGCAACAAGTTCCTCTAGAGCCCCCTGGCATTCTGTCGAACACGTTACGTGCAAGTCCAGTGCGCGCACGGCATACCTGGCGCGCGCGTATGACCGTGCCCTCCTCCGAGCCCCTGACGCTCCCCAGCTCCTTCCCTCACCCGTCCTGATCCACTCCTGGATCACCAAGTCACCCCTGGTCCTGACCGACACCCCGCCTCGTCGCCTGGCGCCGGCAAGCCACCGACCCGAGCCGCCGCCATCGTCCTCCACTCGGATACACCACCGTCCAGAAGCCCCTCGGCAAATCTGCGAGCGCCAGCACATCTCCCCTTAATTACCACCTACCTGAGTAGCTCAACGATCTCGCAACGGCCTCGCCGGCCTCGTCACCGTCCGCGCTCGCCATGAATGGCCGCTGCCACGGTCTGCCGTGGACGGCACCGTCGAGGCCACCTGGCGCTCCCCTGACCCCTCCAGACCAACTGCAGACCACCGACTCCCTCACCTATCCACCTACCGCGTCATCGCCCCAGCCGCCTCCTCCTACTGCCATCAATGGCCGCCGCCGTTGTGACTTCTTCGGGAAGCCACGGAACCGCTTTACCCCGCCTATAAAAGGCCACCGTGAGCTTGTCCTCGATCATCACCACCTTCCCCTCTCCCTCTGTAAGCTCCCCGTGGAAGGAAAGCGACCGAAGTGGTCATCTTCTCCGTCTCCAGTAGCCACGGCCGCCGCCATTTTCCGGTTGATTCCGACGCCAACAGGACTTTCCCCTTCTACATTTCTTCTCCAACAACCTCCACTAGACCCCACAGATCCATACCCGCCGCCAATTTCGTCGGAGGTGGCCCGTAGACGAAACGCCCAATTCGCCGTCGCCGGAGTTTCGCAGGAGAGCTCGCCGCCGACGATTGGGTGGACTCCGAAGACCGTGACGCTGCTCACCGGGATCGCCATGAGTCCCTGAGCACGGCAATGTGCTCACCCTCCAGCGCCGCGCCCCCAATCGCCGGCGAGGATCGCCGGGAGCCTCGCCTTCGCTCGGTCAGAGGAGGGGGAAGGCCGGATTGACCAGGGTCAAACCCGACAGGCGGGCCCCACTGTCAGTGACCCTGGCCGCACTGTTTCGGCTGTTAAGTGGAGGCGTAACTCCGGGATTACGTTTTCTCCTGTGGATAGCGTGTTCCTGTAGTACGCCTTCGACGTCATCAGTTCTCCCGCGCAGCCGAACGGCTGGGCCCGGCCCAGTGGCCCCGCAAGGCTAAGTAGCGCTCAGGGCGCACTTCTGTTCTTTTCTAATTTCCATTTCCAGTAGACTTTAAATAATTCCACAGCAATCGTTTCATAGCCAAATCTTATAATTCAAATTTCCACATACTCCTAAAATCATACTCTATTAATCCAGATAGGGTGAACATTTTTCCTAAGCCCTGTTTCTGTTAGATCTATTAAATAGTCCATTTCCTTAATTATTTCAGCTTAGTAATTCCATAGGAAAATCATCTGAACTCCAAATGAACTGGTTCTTTTTCCTATAATTTTTATTTTTCATCTAGTTTACTTTAGTATTTATTTTAAAATTTTCCTAATAACTTTTTAGTACTGTGTTAGCTCTATGTGGTAATTTAAATATTTTTGAAAATAGAAAATGGAGGGAGATAAAATTTTCAAAACTTTTGGAGTGCACCCAATATTTCTGCATGATCAAGGCAAGCATCTTGAACACTTGATATGGTGATTGCATGGTTAAATGTTTGCAAGAATAATTAAAATCATGCATATGTCAAACTCAAATAAAATTTGCATGTATGTAGTGTTGGCATGTTTTTCCCGTACCGTGCAACGTGTGTTTGTCATGACTAACTTGCAGGAGCAGGTATAAGAGAAATACCGTTACCAGTAGAAGGGTGATCACGTTGGAGCGTGATCATGCCTTGTTGGTTATGCATGTTGGGACATGCAAGGGCTGTGGCCCTGTTTTGGTGTTACTGTTGAAAGAACACTTTATTGTGCTAACCACTTCAGGAAATACATAAGCCTCCTGAGTCGACCACTTCAGGAAATAAACTTGATCCGTGCTACCACATGTCCCTGCCGCAGGTAAGGTATGGTTCAGTAAGTTGTTAACCCCTTTCCCGCACACACCGTACAGAGAGGCCATAGTGAAAGATACCATTGATCACTGGTAGGCATGTCACTTGGTCAGGGGGCATGGGTGTATTCGGTTGTAGCCGAGAGGGGTAGCTGTTGGGGAACGTTGCATGGGAAACAAAAAATTTCCTACGCACACACAAGATCTATCCATGGTGATGAGCATCTACGAGAGGGAGAGTGAATCTACATACCCTTGTAGATCGCTAAGCGGAAGCGTTAAGAAACGCGGTTGATGTAGTCGAACGTCTCCGCGATCCAAATCGCAAGTCGTCCCTCGATCCGATCACGAACTAGTGCCGAAGAGACGGCACCTCCGCGTTCAACACACGTACGGCTTGATGACGCCTTCACCTCCTCGATCCAGCGAGCGATGGTGAAGTAGTAGAGTGATGGTGGTGAGGAACAATCTCAGCAGGGCTTCGCCAAGCACTACGAAGATTATGACGGGAGAACTAGAGGGTTAGGGTTGCCGACACACGGCTTGGGAAATCTTGATGTGTCCCGTGTGCTAGCCCTGCCCCTCTATTTATATGTTGAGCCCTAGGGTCTAAACTTGGAGAGAAAACCTCCACAAGGTCGGTTTTGCCCGCACAAGGTCGGTTTGGCCCGCACGGAAAGAGTCCAACTCGGATTCCAGCAGTATCGCGTACAAGCGGTAGTACCGCTCACGAGCGGTAGTACCGCTTGAGCGGTAGTACCGCTTCACACAAAGCGGTAGTACCGCGCGGTAGTACCGCTTAAGGCGGCAGCAAAACTTCATTTTGCACTTTCCAATACCTCGTGGGCTTTACCCCTTTGGCCCATATAAAGTGTTGCTGCACCCGAACACTTCGGTAAACATCCGGAACTCCTTCCGGTGAATTCCGGAACCCTTCTGGAGATCAAAACACTATTATCACATATATCAATCTTTACCTCCGGACTCTTCCGGAGTTCCTCGTCATGTCTGGGATCTTATCCGGGACTCCGAACAACCTTCGGTCACCAACAAAATAACTCAACTATACTAATCGTCACCAAACGTTAAGTGTGTAGACCCTGCGGGTTCGAGAACTATGTAGACATGACCGAGACACCTCTACGATCAATAACCAATAGCGGGACCTGGATGCCCATATTGGCTCCTACATATTCTACGAAGATCTTTATCGGTCGAACCTCTATGTCAAGGATTCAGTTAATCCCGTATGCTGTTCCCTTTGTTCTTCGGTATGTTACTTGCCCGAGATTCGATCGTCGGTATCTCTATACCTTGTTCAATCTCGTTACCGGCAAGTCTCTTTACTCGTTCCGTAATACAAGATCTCGTGGCTAACACTTTAGTCACATTGCTTGCAAGGCTCATTGTGATGTTGTATTACCGAGTGGGCCCTGAGATACCTCTCCGTCACACGGAGTAACAAATCCCAGTCTTGATCCATGCCAACCCAACAGACATCCTCGGAGATACCTGTAGAGCATCTTTATAGTCACCCAGTTACGTTGCGATGTTTGATACACACAAGGTATTCCTCCGATGTCAGGGAGTTGCATGATCTCATGGTCATAGGAACAGATACTTGACATGCAGAAAACAATAGCAATAAACTGACACGATCATATGCTACGTTCGTAGTTTGGGTCTTGTCCATCACATCATTCTCCTAATGATGTGATCCCGTTATCAAATGACATCTCATGTCCATGGCTAGGAAACCTTAACCATCTTTGATCAATGAGCTAGTTAACTAGAGGCTTACTAGGGACACAGTGTTGTCTATGTACCCACACATGTATTTGAGTTTCCAATCAATACAATTATAGCATGGATAATAAACGATTATCATGAACAAGGAAATATAATAATAACTAATTTATTATTGCCTCTAGGGCATATTTCCAACAGTCTCCCACTTGCACTAGAGTCAATAATCTAGTTCACATCACTATGTGATTTACATTGTAATGAATCGAACACCCATGCAGTTCTGGTGTTGTTCATGTTTAGCCCTTGGAAGAGGTTTAGTCATCGGATCTGCAACATTCAGATCCGTGTGTACTTTGCAAATATTTATGTCGTCTTCCTTGATGTAATCGCGGATGGAATTGAAACGTCGCTTTATGTGTCTGGTCCTCTTGTGAAATCTTGGTTCCTTGGCTAGAGCAATGGCACCAGTATTATCACAAAACAGAGTCATTGGGTTAAGCGCACTAGGCACTACTCCAAGATCTGTCATGAACTCCTTCATCCAGACACCTTCCTTCGCCGCCTCCGAGGCAGCGATGTACTCCGCTTCGCATGTAGAATCAGCTACCATGCTTTGCTTGGAACTGCACCAGCTAACCTCACCCCCATTAAGAATAAATACGTATCCGGTTTGTGACTTAGAGTCATCCGGATCAGTGTCAAAGCTTGCATCGACGTAACCCTTTACGACGAGCTCTTGATCACCTCCATAAACGAGAAACATGTCCTTAGTCCTTTTCAGGTACTTCAGGATATTCTTGACCGCCGTCCAGTGTTCCATTCCTGGATCACTTTGAAACCTTCCGGCCATACTTATGGCAAGGCTGACATCAGGTCTTGTGCACAGCATTGCATACATGATAGAGCCTATGGCTGAGGCATAGGGGACGACACTCATCTTTTCTCTATCTTCTGCAGTCACTGGGCATTGAGTCTTACTCAACTTCACACCTTGCAATACAGGCAAGAACCCCTTCTTGGACTGATCCATTTTGAACTTCTTCAAAATCTTATCAAGGTATGTGCTTTGTGAAAGTCCTATTAAACGTCTCGATCTATCTCTATAGATCTTGATGCCTAATATGAAAGCAGCTTCTCCAATGTCCTTCATTGAAAAACTCTTGTTCAAATATTTCTTCACGCTTTCCAACATTTCTATATTGTTTCCAATCAGTAATATGTCATCCACATATAATATTAGAAACGCTATAGAGCTCCCACTCACTTTTTTGTAAATACAAGCTTCTCCGTAAACTTGTATAAACTCGAACGCTTTGATCACCTCATCAAAGCGAAGATTCCAACTCCGAGATGCTTGCACCAGTCCATAAATGGATCGCTGGAGTTTGCAAACTTTGTCAGCATTCTCTGGATCGACAAAACCATCTAGTTGCATCATATACAACTCTTCCTTAAGGAAACCGTTAAGGAACGCTGTTTTGACATCCATCTGCCAAATTTCATAATCGAAAAAGGCAGCTATTGCTAACATGATTCTGACGGACTTAAGCATCGCTACGAGTGAGAAGGTCTCATCGTAGTCAACTCCTTGAACTTGTGAAAAACCCTTTGCCACAAGTCGAGCTTTATAGACGGTGACATTACCGTCCGCGTCCGTCTTCCTCTTAAAGATCCATTTGTTCTGAATGGCCTTACGCCCTTCAGGTAATACTTCCAAAGTCCATAATTTGTTTTCATACATGGATCCCATCTCGGATTTCATGGCCTCTAACCACTTCACGGAATCCGGGCCCATCATCGCTTCTCCATAGCTCGTAGGTTCATCGTTGTCTAACAACATGACCTCTAAGACAGGGTTGCCGTACCACTCAGGAGCAGTACGCGTCCTTGTCGACCTACGAGGTTCGATAGCAACTTGATCCAAAGCTTCATGATCATCATCATTAACTTCCTCTTCAACTGATGCAGGCTCTACAGAAACATCTTTCTGTGCTGCGCTACTCTCAGGTTGAAGTAAAGGTTCAACAACCTCATCAAGTTCTATCTTCCTCCCACTCAATTCTTTCGAGAGAAACTCTTTCTCAAGAAATGTTCCGTTTTTAGCGACAAACACTTTGCCTTCGGATCTGAGGTAGAAGGTATACCCAACTGTCTCTTTTGGGTATCCTATGAAGACGCATTTCTCCGCTTTGGGTTCCAGCTTATCAGGCTGAAGCTTTTTGACATAAGCATCACATCCCCAAACTTTAAGAAACGACAGCTTTGGCTTCTTGCCAAACCAAAGTTCATAAGGCGTCGTCTCAATGGATTTCGATGGTGCCCTATTTAAAGTGAATGCAGCTGTCTCTAATGCATAACCCCAAAACGATAGTGGCAAATCGGCAAGAGACATCATAGATCGCACCATATCCAATAAGGTTCGATTACGACGTTCGGACACACCATTACGCTGTGGTGTTCCAGGCGGTGTTAGTTGTGAAACAATTCCACATTGTCTTAAGTGACTGCCAAACTCATAACTCAGATATTCTCCTCCTCGATCAGATCGTAGGAATTTAATCTTCTTGTTACGATGATTCTCAACTTCACTCTGAAATTGTTTGAACTTTTCAAATGTTTCAGACTTGTGTTTCATTAAGTAAATATACCCATATCTACTTAAGTCATCAGTGAAGGTGAGAAAGTAACGATAACCACCGCGCGCCTCAATGCTCATCGGACCGCACACATCAGTATGTATGATTTCCAATAAGTCACTTGCCCGTTCCATTGTTCCAGAGAACGGAGTTTTAGTCATCTTGCCCATGAGGCATGGCTCACATGTGTCAAGTGATTCAAAATCAAGTGACTCCAAAAGTCCATCAGCATGGAGCTTCCTCATGCGTTTTACGCCAATATGACCTAAACGGCAGTGCCACAAGAAAGTGGTATTATCATTATCAATTCTACATCTTTTGGCATCAATGTTATGAACATGTGTATGATTACTATCGAGATTCAATAAGAATAAACCCCTCACATCGGGTGCATGACCATAAAAGATATTACTCATATAAATAGAACAACCATTATTCTCTGATTTAAATGAGTAACCGTCTCGCAATAAACAAGATCCAGATATAATGTTCATGCTTAACGCAGGCACCAAATAACATTTATTCAGGTTCATCACTAATCCCGATGGTAATCGAAGAGCGAGCGTGCCGACGGCGATCACATCAACCTTGAAACCATTTCCCACGCGCATCGTCACTTCATCCTTTGCCAGCCTCCGTCTATTCCGCAGTTCCTGTTTTGAGTTGCAAATATGAGCAACCGCACCGGTATCAAATACCCAGGCACTACTACGAGAGTTGGTAAGGTACACATCAATAACATGTATATCATATATACCTTGTTTGTTGTTGGCCGCCTTCTTGTCAGCCAAATACTTGGGGCAGTTCCGCTTCCAGTGTCCAGTTCCCTTGCAATGAAAACACACAGTTTCTGGTTTGGGTCCAGCCTTGGGTTTCTTCATGAGAGGAGCAACTGCTTTGCCACTCTTCTTGGAGTTACCCTTCTTAACCTTGCCATTTTTCTTGAAACTAGTGGTTTTATTGACCATCAACACTTGATGCTCCTGCTGAATTTCAGACTCAGCGGCTTTCAGCATCGCAAACAGCTCGGCGACTGACTTGTTCATCCCGTGCATGTTATAGTTCAACACGAAGCTCTTGTAGCTAGGTGGCAATGATTGAAGAACTCTGTCAGTGATAGCCTCTGGCGGAAGGGGCATCCCCAATTCAGCCAGACGGGTGGAGTACCCAGACATTTTGAGTACGTGATCACTGATAGACCCGTTCTCCTCCATCTTGCAAGCATAGAACTTATCGGAGATCTCATATCTCTCGATCCGGGCATTCTTCTGAAAGATAAACTTCAACTCCTGGAACATCTCATATGCTCCATGACGTTCAAAACGTCTTTGAAGTCCCGGTTCTAAGCCATACAATATTGCACATTGAACTATTGAGTAATCTTCAGAACGAGCCTGCCAGGCGTTCACAACGTCTAGAGACTCAACTGGAGCGGGTGGATCACCAAGCGGTGCATCAAGGACATAAGCCTTCTGGGAAGCCGTAAGGATAATCCTTAGATTACGGGCCCAGTCCACAAAGTTACTTCCATCATCTTTCAACTTAGCTTTCTCTAGGAACGCATTAAAATTCAGGGGTGCTACTGCGTGAGCCATGATCTACAACATAAATATAGCAAAGACAACTTAGACTATTGTTCAAGATAATGAGTTTAGTTAATCATATTACTTAAAAACTCCCACTCAAATTGACATCCCTCCGGTCATTCGAGTGTAACATGATCCAAATCCACCAACTCAAGTCCGATCATCACGTGAGTTGAGGTGGTTTCAATGGTGAACATCTTCATGTTGATCATATCTACTATATGACTCATGTTCGACCTTTCGGTCTCTTGTGTTCCGAGGCCATGTCTGTACATGCTAGGCTCGTCAAGTTTAACCCGAGTGTTCCGCATGTGCAACACTGGCTTGCACCCGTTGTATGTGAACGTGGAGTCTATCACACCCGATCATCACGTGGTGTCTCGAAACGACGAACTTTCGCAACGGCGCACACTCGGGGAGAACACAATTTTATCTTGAAATTTAAGTGAGGGATCACCTTATAATGCTACCATCGTCCTAAGCAAAATAAGATGCATAAAAGGATTAACATCACATGCAAATCATAAGTGACATGATATGGCCATGAACTTGTGCTTTTGATCTCCATCTCCAAAGCACCGGCATGATCTCCATCGTCACCGGCATGACACCATGATCTCCATCATCTTGATCTCCATCAACGTGTCGCCATGAGGTTGTCGCGCCGACTGTTGCTTCCACGACTATTGCTAACTCATAGCGATAAAGTAAAGCAAAACGGCGAAAATAATTAAAGACAACTCTATGGCTCCTGCCAGTTGCCGTACTCATCGACATGCAAGTCGTGATATTCTATACAACACATGATCATCTCATACATCACATATATCTCATCATGTAATTGGCCATATCACATCACAACATACCCTGCAAAAACAAGTTAGACGTCCTCTAATTGTTGTTGCAAATTTTACGTGGCTGCTACGGGTTTGCAAGAACCGTTCTTACCTACGCAAAACCACAACGTGGTGTAGTGATTGCTTTTTGATCTTCTAAAAGAACCCTCTTCATTGAAATTGATTCAACTAAAGTGAGAGAGACAGACACCCGCTAGCCATCTTTATGCAACGAAGTTACATGTCAGTTGAAGGAACCTGTCTCGCGTAAGCGTACGCGTAATGTCGGTCCGGGCCGCTTCATCTCACAATACCGCCGAATCAAGTATCAACTAGTAACGGCAAGCAATATTTATACACCCATGCCCACAACTCGTTTGTGTTCTACTCGAGATCTCATCTACGCATAGACCTAGCTCAGATGCCACTGTTGGGGAACGTTGCATGGGAAACAAAATTTTTCCTACGCACACACAAGATCTATCCATGGTGATGAGCATCTACGAGAGGGAGAGTGAATCTACATACCCTTGTAGATCGCTAAGCGGAAGCGTTAAGAAACGCGGTTGATGTAGTCGAACGTCTCCACGATCCAAATCGCAAGTCGTCCCTCGATCCGATCACGAACTAGTGCCGAACGGACGGCACCTCCGCGTTCAACACACGTACGGCTTGATGACGCCTTCACCTCCTCGATCCAGCGAGCGATGGTGAAGTAGTAGATGAGTTCCGACAGCACGATGGCGTGGTGATGGTGGTGAGGAACAATCTCAGCAGGGCTTCGCCAAGCACTACGGAGATTATGACGGGAGAACTAGAGGGTTAGGGTTGCCGACACACGGCTTGGGAAATCTTGATGTGTCCCGTGTGCTAGCCCTGCCCCTCTATTTATATGTTGAGCCCTGGGGTCTAAACTTGGAGAGAAAACCTCCACAAGGTCGGTTTTGCCCGCACAAGGTCGGTTTGGCCCGCACGGAAAGTGTCCAACTCGGATTCCAGCAGTATCGCGTACAAGCGGTAGTACCGCTTGAGCGGTAGTACCGCTTACGCGGTAGTACTGCCTTACAGCGGTAGTACCGCTTAAGGCAGCAGCAAAACTTCCTTTTGCACTTTCCAATACCTCGTGGGCTTTACCCCTTTGGCCCATATAAAGTGTTGCTGCACCCGAACACTTCGGTAAACATCCGGAACTCCTTTCGGTGAATTCCGGAACCCTTCCGGAGATCAAAACACTATTATCACATATATCAATCTTTACCTCTGGACTCTTCCGGAGTTCCTCGTCATGTCCGGGATCTTATCCGGGACTCCGAACAACCTTCGGTCACCAACAAAATAACTCAACTATACTAATCGTCACCAAACGTTAAGTGTGTAGACCCTGCGGGTTCGAGAACTATGTAGACATGACCGAGACACCTCTACGATCAATAACCAATAGCGGGACCTGGATGCCCATATTGGCTCCTACATATTCTACGAAGATCTTTATCGGTCGAACCTCTATGTCAAGGATTCAGTTAATCCCGTATGCTGTTCCCTTTGTTCTTCGGTATGTTACTTGCCCGAGATTCGATCGTCGGTATCTCTATACCTAGTTCAATCTCGTTACCGGAAAGTCTCTTTACTCGTTCCATAATACAAGATCTCGTGGCTAACACTTTAGTCACATTGCTTGCAAGGCTCATTGTGATGTTGTATTACCGAGTGGGCCCTGAGATACCTCTCCGTCACACGGAGTAACAAATCCCAGTCTTGATCCATGCCAACCCAACAGACATCCTCGGAGATACCTGTAGAGCATCTTTATAGTCACCCAGTTACGTTGCGATGTTTGATACACACAAGGTATTCCTCTGATGTCAGGGAGTTGCATGATCTCATGGTCATAGGAACAGATACTTGACATGCAGAAAACAATAGCAATAAACTGACACGATCATATGCTACGTTCGTAGTTTGGGTCTTGTCCATCACATCATTCTCCTAATGATGTGATCCCGTTATCAAATGACATCTCATGTCCATGGCTAGGAAACCTTAACCATCTTTGATCAATGAGCTAGTTAACTAGAGGCTTACTAGGGACACAGTGTTGTCTATGTACTCACACATGTATTTGAGTTTCCAATCAATACAATTATAGCATGGATAATAAACGATTATCATGAACAAGGAAATATAATAATAACTAATTTATTATTGCCTATAGGGCATATTCCCAACAGTAGCGCCCCTGATCTTTGCGCACGTTATATGTGAGATTGTGATCCCATGCTATTCGAGATTGTAGTCTCCCCGCCTTAGAGTTTTTCTTGAGCGATGCTTTGGGTGATTCCTGGCATCAGGAAAGTTAATCTGGTGTGTGCTGGTCAGGTGTGTTTTCAACCCAAAGACCGTAATGGGAATTAGTCAGCGTCTCGGTGCTGGCTAAAGAAATCCTTTAATTGTGGGTAAAGAGTACACCCTCTGCAGAGTTATACCTATTCGAATAGCCGTGTCCGCGGTTAAGGACTAGAATCTGGGTTGGTCAAGTGTCTGTCTTTGTGTCGGTCTCCGGAGGAAATAATAAAATTGATCATGATTCATTTTTGCAGGATAATTATTGTCACCACTATTACTATCATGAATATTACTGTTACCATGGATACTACTATTGTCATCATATATTATTGTGGACTAACCCATTTCTCATTTTATTTTATTTTCTGAGTATCTCATGGGCTGGCTAGACTACCCCGGGCACTCAGTTTTATTTTCAAGACCTCTCGTGGCGTCGCTTGAGTTCTCGGATGGTCCTGTCTCATCCGATTCTCTTTTAGACACCCGTTTGGCATTTCTCTTCAAGACCTCTCGTGGCGTCGCTTGAGTTCTCGGATGGTCCTGTCTCGTCCGATTCTCTTTTAGACACCCGTTTGGCATTTCTTTTCAAGACCTACCGTGGCGTCACTTTTAGACACCCGACTGGCATTTCTTTTCAAGACCTCTCGTGGCGTCGCTTGAGTTCTCGGATGGTCCTGTCTCGTTCGATTCTCTTTCAGACACCCGTTTGGCATTTCTTTTCAAGACCTACCGTGGCGTCACTTTTAGGCACCCGACTGGCATTTCTTTTCAAGACCTCTCGTGGCGTCGCTTGAGTTCTCGGATGGTCCTGCCTCGTCCGATTCTCTTTTAGTCACCCGTTTGGCATTTCTCTTGGATACTCGGGCGGTCTTGTCTCACCCGATTATCCACTTTTAACTTTCTTTGTTTGTCACTAACATTTTATTTACTCATACCTCTGCACCTGCTAATATTTTAACATGCCATGATTTAACTACTGTCAGCATGCATATATTTAACCCATCATGAGCATATGCGTTCGGTATATCTTTTGTTCATTATGTTTGCGAGTACATTCAAACGTACTCACAGCCTTGTCCCTGGCTATTTAATTGGCCAGGTCAGGAGTTCAACGAGAAGTACCACAACGACGTCCATGTGGAGCCTAGGATAGCAGCCACGCGGGATAGGAATTATCCAGGTCAGCTGTTCATGTGGGAATGGAGTCCCACCGACGTTGGAGAACCACGAGTCGCTTCCGTCATCCTCACTAGAGATCATTGTTGTATCATTAGACATGTATGGTCTTGTATCCAATTCTTGTAAATGCTTGGTAATCTGTAACAAGGACGTGTCCACCAGTAACAGTAATCCTGGGCTGGTGACGACACGAGGGGTTAATTTCTGTGATATCATGTCCCGGAAATCCGGCCCCGACAGCCTTGGTATCAGAGCCAGGCTGATCACTGGCTAATCTTATCCTAGCCTGGTCACTATCCTTAGGTTTCCACACCATCCAAATCTTTTCCTGTCCATAGCCAAATACATCTCCTCCGATAGCTTGCACAGTGGCTAGTCGACATCTTTTCACAGTCGGTGCCCAACCTACCAGCCCTGCCCACAGGCCGTGTACCTGTGGCCGACACCTGAGTTGTCCCATCCACAAGCGTGCGATGGAAGACTCTGCTGGCTTATAAGGGAAGCCTTGCCCCAACTCAGCTCATCACAGCCTCACTCTCAGTTCGGTATCCAACCACCAAGATGCCTGGCCCCATCGTTCACAACGAGACCACCGCAGCCGAGCTTGGAGGCTTTGTAGCCGTCCTCGCCAATCTCACCCGTCGTGCTTTTGGCATAGAGCAGCCGCCTGAGTATGTTGTGTACTAGGAGCACACGAGTGATGCCATCCACCACTTCTGGGCCACGGTGCACATCTACGGGAGGGGCACCGCATCGGAACGCCCCTACCGGTTCACCGGGAGGACGACCTCCGACGAGCCCCAAGCCATCCAACTTGCAGCCCGAGAGGCTGTAGTTCAACTCCGGCATCTGTCGCCAAGAGTTAACATCCGCCCTTTCTACTACTACCCTAGCCGGGAAAGCTATGGTAGCCCGACCCAGGTTGCCAACGGAGACCATGAGTCGGATCCTGCCCTGGTGCATCTGGTACGCTACCTGAGAGCGCAAGAGGCACTATTCGATCAGGTCACCCTTGATCTGATTGCGACCCGCAGGACGCTCTCTCTCCTGACCCCGGTGATAAGTGAAGCTGCACCCGCCACCGACACCTCGATAGTGCTGCTTGGGAGGCCTGTTGAGCCCCCAAGTTCCGCCCCGGTTATCTACCCGGGCAGTGCCTTTGCCTCCCCCGGGGAACTCCGTCGTCTCTTGGAGACCCACTCCAACGGGACGGTGACCTCGACACCCCGCGAAGGGCACCACCACTACCCCAGCCCTGTAGCTCCCCATCCGACCCCGGTCAACTCCGACACCGAAGCACACGGAGAGGCCTCAACATCTACAAGACGCGCCCGGCTAGATGTCGATGAGGTGGACTGAGTCCACCAGTATTGTTGTAGGGCCTTAGTGGTCCTATTACCCTGTATTTTTGTAGTAGCGGTTGTATGGTGTAGTAAGTTTGTAAACCACTTGTGTGCCAATGGTAGTATGCGTGCCCTGGCATAAATTGTTGACGTGTGGTGACTGAGTAAATTCTAGACGTGATGGCCGAATCCCCCCCCCCCTAACCGACATGGACAGTAATATGTCACATTCCTTGTTGGGATCAAGGACTGAGACTTTGACTCAGACAACCCTATGACGGAGCCAATACGCAAGTCGTACTGGCGCCGCCTCATGTTTCCTAACCCAGGCACTTTATAAGCGGCCATATTTCACTCCGCCTCGAGTACTGCCTTTCCCCATCCATCCATCCATGTCTCACCCCGGAACTTACCTAAGAACCCCCGATGCAAGCCCTGGTAGCTTTGTTAAGATTTTGTGGGATTTTACCCGCAATACTCTTGGCTCCACCCATCCACCCCAATATGAGCCGTTCAAATCGAGGATCACTCCCGGTCTCTCGAAATATTGGGCAGCTGTGCACATCCCACCAGCGGATTTAAACCAAGGCCCTCCATATGTTATCTTCATCGGGAGATCCATGCCAACCTCAGGCATGGCCATTGAGTCTGCTGCTTATGAAGCAATTACCCGTCTTCGATCCATGGTACCCTGTGCCAGCAGAAGGGAATATTGCTATTTTCCGAGCCGCGCAGCTTTAGAGCAGAAGCTACGTTCCGCTATGAACGTATAGAGAGCGATCCAGCCCTGGTCTATCTCATTCAGTATGTGATGGCCCAGGAGCGTTTCACCCAGCAATTACTGGAGTATCTCCACTATCTTGTTGTCCTGAATCCCCGGATCGCCATTGGTGGACCCCCTCTGCCAACCCAGGAAGGACGTGTTCTTCGTTTGCTCACTCCACTTCCTCCGGAAGAAGAGGAATGTGCTCCAGCACCAGGAAATCTTCCGCAAGACCCTGTAGATCTTACCTTCGAGCCGTAGACGGTCATAAGTAGGGTTGTTGCTGTGTTTAGCACTTATTTTCATGATGCAACATTGTATTGTATTTTAGGGCGTATGTCATAAGTGCATTGCTATGTTTGCATTCTGCATAATATTGTTTGTTGTGATATGCATTTAGTTCTTCCGCCCTTAACAAATCTCGAGGACGAGATTTTCTTAAGAGGGGTAGAGTTTGTAACACCCCAAAAATTTAACCATATTTTTGTTAAATAAAATTTGGCCAGAAATAAAATTTTGAATTATATTAGGTCTTTTATTATTTTCAGAGTCTTTTCTGTTTTCTGTTTTTCAAAATTCTTCCCTCCATAGAAAATTATTTGGAAAATATTGTGGGCTTTGGAAGTTTTCTTAAAACAATTCATTTATATTTTAAATAACAGTAGGAAATATTTTCATAATAAATTTTTGCCCAAGATAATATTTTTTATAGCATTTTCAATCCTTTAATTGCCTCTGTTGCACTATAACTATTTTAAATAATTCTTTAAAAATTCCACAAAAATTATGAGGGGTCATGTGATGCCTATAGATCACTTTTATGTAAAAACCCACCATGGTCTTTTGGAAATTTTGAGCAAAACATCCTCTTTTTTTTCTGGTCCAGATTCAGCTTTCAACTACAACCTCAACTTTTATTGCTCCAAAAATTCTGCAATTATTCCAACTTATAGTCCTTCCTAAGAAACCCTTAATTCTAGGAGATCAACTCCATTTGCATCTTGCAGACCCACCAAATTAATCCCCCAACTTTCTGTCCAGAACTGAAATTCTTCCGAACTTGCACTAGCAAGTATCTCTTTTTGCCAAACCAACTCCACCAACATCTTCATGATCTAAAGAGACACCATCCTGCCAAATCTCACATCCAAAAATGTTCCCTAGCTAGCCCTAGCATTTTATCAAGCACATTGTGTGCATGGCAGAATCTGGCAACTTCTTTGAACTTGCACTGGGGACTTGCTCTTCTGGCAAAATCAACATGTCCACTAGCCTTGACATCTAGAGGAGCCCCATCCTGCTAAATATCTCTTGCAACAAGTTCCTCTAGAGCCCCCTGGCATTCTGTCGAACACGTTACGTGCAAGTCCAGTGCGCGCACGGCATACTTGGCGCGCGCGTATGACCGTGCCCGCGTCCGAGCCCCTGACGCTCCCCAGCTCCTTCCCTCACCCATCCTGATCCACTCCTGGATCACCAAGTCACCCCAGGTCCTGACCGACACCCCGCCTCGTCGCCTGGCGCCGGCCAGCCACCGACCCGAGCCGCCGCCATCGTCCTCCACTCGGATACACCACCGTCCAGAAGCCCCTCGGCAAATCTGCGAGCGCCAGCACACCTCCCCTTAATTACCACCTACCTGAGTAGCTCAACGATCTCGCAACGGCCTCGCCGGCCTCGTCACCGTCCGCGCTCGCCATGAATGGCCGCTGCCACGGTCTGCCGTGGACGGCACCGTCGAGGCCACCTGGCGCTCCCCTGACCCCTCCAGACCAACTGCAGACCACCGACTCCCTCACCTATCCACCGACCGCGTCATCGCCCCAGCCGCCTCCTCCTACTGCCATCAATGGCCGCCGCCGTTGTGACTTCTTCGGGAAGCCACGGAACCGCCTTACCCCGCCTATAAAAGGCCACCGTGAGCTCGTCCTCGATCATCACCACCTTCCCCTCTCCCTCTGTAAGCTCCCCGTGGAAGGAAAGCGACTGAAGTGGTCATCTTCTCCGTCTCCAGTAGCCATGGCCGCCGCCATTTTCCGGTTGATTCCGACGCCAACAGGACTTTCCCCTTCTACATTTCTTCTCCAACTACCTCCACTAGACCCCACAGATCCATACCCACCGCCAATTTCGTCGAAGGTGGCCCGTAGACGAAACGCCCAATTCGCCGTCGCCGGAGTTTCGCAGGAGAGCTCGCCGCCGACGATTGGGTGGACTCCGAAGACCGTGACGCTGCTCACCGGGATCGCCATGAGTCCCTGAGCACGGCAATGTGCTCACCCTCCGGCGCCGCGCCCCCAATCGCCGGCGAGGATCGCCAGGAGCCTCGCCTTCGCTCGGTCAGAGGAGGGGGAAGGCCGGATTGACCAGGGTCAAACCCGACAGGCGGGCCCCACTGTCAGTGACCCTGGCCGCACTGTTTCGGCTGTTAAGTGGAGGCGTAACTCCGGGATTACGTTTTCTCCTGTGGATAGCGTGTTCCTGTAGTACGTCTTCGACGTCATCAGTTCTCCCGCGCAGCCGAACGGCTGGGCCCGGCCCAGTGGCCCCGCAAGGCTAACTAGCGCTCAGGGCGCACTTCTGCTCTTTTCTAATTTCCATTTCCAGTAGACTTTAAATAATTCCACAGCAATCGTTTCATAGCCAAATCTTATAATTCAAATTTCCACATACTCCTAAAATCATACTCTATTAATCCAGATAGGGTGAACATTTTTCCTAAGCCCTGTTTCTGTTAGATCTATTAAATAGTCCATTTCCTTAATTATTTTAGCTTAGTAATTCCATAGGAAAATCATCTGAACTCCAAATGAACTGATTCTTTTTCCTATAATTTTTATTTTTCATCTAGTTTATTTTAATATTTATTTTAAAATTTTCCTAATAACTTTTTAGTACTGTGTTAGCTCTATGTGGTAATTTAAATATTTTTGAAAATAGGAAATGGAGGGAAGATAAAATTTTCAAAACTTTTGGAGTGCACCCAATATTTCTGCATGATCAAGGCAAGCATATTGAACACTTGATATGGTGATTGCATGGTCAAATGTTTGCAAGAATAATTGAAATCATGCATATGTCGAATTCAAATAAAATTTGCATGTATGTAGTGTTGGCATGTTTTTCCCGTACCGTGCAACGTGTGTTTGTCAGGACTAACTTGCAGGAGCAGGTATAAGAGAAATACCGTTACCAGTAGAAGGGTGATCACGTTGGAGCGTGATCATGCCTTGTTGGTTATGCATGTTGGGACATGCAAGGGCTGTGGCCCTGTTTTGGTGTTACTGTTGAAAGAACAATTTATTGTGCTAACCACTTCAGGAAATACATAAGCCTCCTGAGTCGACCGTAGATCGAGTCTTGTTCCGGTAACCCCCAAACTTGATCCGTGCTATCACATGTCCCTGCCGCAGGTAGGGTACGGTTCAGTAAGTGGTTAACCCCTTTCCCGCACACACAGTACAGAGAGGCCATAGTGAAAGATACCATTGATCACTGGTAGGCATGTCACTTGGTCAGGGGGCATGGGTGTATTCGGTTGTAGCCGAGAGGGGTAGCGCCCCTGATCTTTGCGCACATTATATATGAGATTGTGATCCCATGCTATTCGAGATTGTAGTCTCCCCGCCTTAGAGTTTTTCTTGACCGATGCTATGGGTGATTCCTGGCATCAGGAAAGTTAATCTGTTGTGTGCTTGTCAGGTGTGTTTTCAATCCAAAGACCGTAATGGGAATTAGTCAGCGTCTCGGAGCTGGCTAAAGAAATCCTTTACTTGTGGGTAAAGAGTACACCCTCTGCAGAGTTATACCTATTCGAATAGCCATGTCCGCGGTTAAGGACTACAATCTGGGTTGGTCAAGTGTCGGTCTCCGGAGGAAATAATAAAATTGATCATGATTCATTTTTGCAGGATAATTATTGTCACCACTGTTACTATCATGAATATTACTGTTACCATGGATACTACTATTGTCATCATATATTATTGTGGACTAACCCGTTTATCATTTTATTTTATTTTCTGAGTATCTCATGGGCTGGCTAGACTACCCCGGGCACTCAGTTTTATTTTCAAGACCTCTCGTGGCGTCGCTTGAGTTGTCGGATGGTCCTGTCTCGTCCGATTCTCTTTTAGACACCCGTTTGGCATTTCTCTTCAAGACCTCTCGTGGCGTTGCTTGAGTTCTTGGATGGTCCTATCTCGTCCGATTCTCTTTTAGACACCCGTTTGGCATTTCTTTTCAAGACCTACCGTGGCGTCACTTTTAGACACCCGACTGGCATTTCTTTTCAAGAACTCTCGTGGCGTCGCTTGAGTTCTCGGATGGTCCTGTCTCGTCCGATTCTCTTTTAGACACCTGTTTGGCATTTCTTTTCAAGACCTACCGTGGCGTCACTTTTAGACAGCCGACTGGCATTTCTTTTCAGGACCTCTCGTGTGGCGCCCCGCCTGAATACCACTGTAGTCAGACGGTCGCCGCACACGCCAGCCCAGGAAATCACACTGGCGTGCGCTTTTACAACAAGTATCATGAACATAGACATTTATATTAGTGAAATATATCAGTCTTACATGATATATTACAAGGGTGATGGCAGCGGAAAGCCTCTATCTAAGGCAGCATGGTCTTGGTGCGGCTCCAATCCATAGGGATCTGACTGGGTTAGTCTTCTAGCCCACGAACACTCCGGCTCCTCGCTAGGGGACGTCGAATCCTTAGGTGAACCTGGCCACATTGAAGGCCGTTGAGTACTTTTGAATGTACTCGCAAGCAAACCAAACCAACATATACACCAAGCAATGCAATCCATGGCATTCAAGCATGCATTTTTATCTTATCCGTATTAATCATCATGTTATGGCAGGAATATCTAGCAATATTAAACATCTAGTAACATTAATCATCTTAAGTGCTTAAAATGCTTACTGTTACCAATTACCAACTTACTCTCTTCTGGGTTGTCCCACAACCCTCGAAATACTCAAGATCCATTGAGCACTTCCAAACATAAGACAAGTTCTTCCATCATTATAATCAATGTTACGGTTAACCATCCTAGTGAGGCCTAAGCGGACTGTCCAATACCATGGACGTGGCTATTTGAATAGGTTCTTACACTCTGCAGAGGTTGCGCACTTTACCCACACCATGGAGCTCCTGGCCTCATACTCCCATTCGGGTGGACCAGTGCTGCTCCAACGAAACTTGCCTAACCCGTGACTCCCCCACCGTACCACCGACAATCATCCTCCCCCGGAGTCCTGTCCTGGGTGGCCCCTGTGTCACCCCGTGACACCTGCCACCGTCGTGGCCAAACAAACTGTCCCAAACGGGGACCTGGATCCGAATAACTCATCTGGGCTCACAAGGTTATCGCCGCCTACCGGGCCAGGGTAGCACGCACGCATAACCTTCCCTCTTTGGTGGTACCGATAAGAGAGCACAAAGCTAGACCAAGTCAAGGCCGTCCCATACCGACAAATGTGGTTGCACGGATAAGTCCGGATAGGTGGATCTTGATCAACCAACTAAGTTTAGTGATATCAAGCATTTAACTAGCATGGGCATTAAGCATGATCAACTTAACATGGCAGTAACTATTCATCAAAGTAAATTACTATGAATTTCACATGTCAAAATAATGCATGTTGTAACAACTGTGAAAACATCACAACCTATCTTCATATAATATCACGACGAGTCATTAGTGCAACAACATGACGAGCATTAACAAGTAATGTAAATAGCAAGTTCAACCTAGCGGAAGTTTAATTACTTTACAAGTCTTAGCTGTAAGTGACAACCATCTGAACCTTTGCATGAAACCAGCAAATAAACCAGTAGCCACCAGAACGGTCTTTACAACTCAGATCTGGGTCGTTATCGGAATAACTCAACCCCGACTCAAGACGGCTGAAAAGCAGCTCAGAGCATGAGATGGTGTTGATAAAAAGAGTGTAGCGGTTCCCTCAGACGGCCGAGAAAACAGCTCAGAGCATAGGGTCACCGCTACAGAGAGAAATTCAACAGCTGCTCGAGACGGCCGAAAAGCAGCTCAGAACACGGGACAGTTGTTGAAAAGAGAAATATAGAGTCGGCATCCACCCCGGACGGCCGAAAGTAGCTCAGAGCTCAGGCGTGGTGCCATTACCAAAGAAAGTGCGAGCAAGGGTTCATTGGCGTCACATACAGCTCACCACTACGCATACAGGCATAGGCATAAAAATTTAAACACGCAAGAATAACACAGAGCAATGCTTTAGGGCATATATCAGATGGTCGGCTTTCCTGGGGGTGAAGGAATACTCCGGGAGAAGTGCGATCACCTCGCGGAAGAATTCGCCGGAAAAGATTCCCTCTCGGAGGGGCTGAATAGAGGGCAGGGGTAAAATGGTCATTTTCACAGAGTGGAAACCTTATGAAAAAGATACCATCGGAACGGATTCAACGAACTGAAGAAGTGGGCATTGGATTCACCAGAATCGGAGTTCTAGGCAAAAAGATATGAGGGGTTGAAGTGGGAGGGACCTTTCTATAAATAAACTATTTACTTTCGGGTCCTTGGCTGATTTTTCTGCGAATAAAAGAAAATGCTACTGTTGCACTTGGGCTGGCTTGGGCCGAATCTGCCACGGTTGTCGCTGCTCCACTGGGCCGGCCCACAGCTGCCGCTCTGTTTTAAAAAAAAACAGAGGGAGGGAGGTTTAGCCGCTGGCAAGGGGGTTCCGCTGGCAGGGTCTTCGTCCTTGCCCTGCCGAACAGAGGGCGGCTCAGCCGTGGCTGACGCCGGCGAGGTAGGGCGCGGCGGGCTCGGCCGGCGGTGGAGATGGACTCCCGGCGTCGTCCCGCGCCCGTGGATGGTCGAGGCAGAGGCGGGAGCGACCTGTGGCAGCCGGACGGGGTTGTGGCGGGCGGCGACAGAGGCGAGCTTGGGATGGAGGTCGTGGCCGTTCCCGGGGAAGAATGGAGGCGGGGAGGTCCTCTGGGTGGTGGTGGTGGCCGCGGGAGGGGATGAGATAGGGTGGAGATGGCTTGGGTACCGCGAATTTGAGCGGCGGCCGGAGTTGGCCATGACAGCCGTGGGGAAGAAATCGAGCGCGGGAGCTCGAGTCTTGGAGCTGGGGAAGGGCTAGGGGAGAGAGGAGGATGCTGTGGTGGTGTGGGTGATCGGGGAGAGGCTCGGGCCGCGCTATTTATAACCGGCCGAACGAGGCGATAACCACGGCCACCGTGGCGTCCTCATCGGCGCACTGGCGCTCGGGGACACGCGGAGGACGGGGAAGATGTCGGCAGGGTCTCCGGGAGAGTGGAGAAGCCGGCCGCAGCTTCGGGAGGGCTCGGAGTGGAAGAGGACAGAGGAAGACGACGACGACGGTCACGGGCGGAACAGTGCCATGGCAGTACTCGCCGCGGCGTGGGGAGGAAGAAAACGGAGGGGGAGATGACCCGAGAGGACGAAGTGGACGACGGGGGAGCTGCTGGACATGAATGGACAAGCCACGATGGCCTGAGCTGGCCTGCCCGACGCGACAAACACGCGGTGCACAGTTTCTGCGTGCAGCTCACGCGGTCACCATGGGCATGTCGTGTTCTGGCCCTCCTCTGGGTGCCAAATCTTGTCAAACACGGAAGGCATTGATCATATAGATGAGATGGGTCATTGGATGGACCAGGATTGCTCTAGAGTGATCAGGAGGATCCAGAACAGTTTCTGGACAGAAACTTGGGGAGGAAGTTGTGGTCGGACAGAGATGCCAAAGAGCTGGAAAAGTTGTCACAGGGAAATGTGGTAGGAAAGACTAGGTGCTTGCCAAATTTGAGGTCATTTGGACAAGTTTTGCATATACTTCCTTTGCAATGCAAATTTCTGGTCCAGAAACTTGACCTTGAAGCTGCACTCATTTGGCTTGATGAAATGAACTGAATTTTGGTGGAGGGTGATGATTTGGAGATATGAAGGCACTGGAAAAATTTCAGCTCATTTGGATATACCAAAATGGTACTTCCTTCACAGAGCTAGAATCTGGACAGAAACTAGATGGAATTTTTGGGAGAAATTGGCTAGATGAAATGATGTTAATTTTGGCATACTCACATCATATATGGAATTTGAGGTCCTGGATTAATTTGAGAATTTTTGAAGCAATATAAAATATAGTTGCTTCACAACCTCAAAATAAATCCAGAAACAAGAATTGGATGATGCTCTCAAAATTTGAGCTATGGAACTTGGGATCTTGATGGAAATGGTGAAGATATGGATATGAGAAGCTCCACAAATTATTTGGGATTTTTCCTGGCTACCAAAATGGTAGCTCCTTTGGAAAGTGCCCAAAATGCAGTATTGGCTTTAAATAGGAAAATGCAATTTCCCTTATTTAATTATGGCCAATATTTTTATTGGAGCTCAATATAATCAAAAAGAATATCTCCACAAGTTTTCATGAACTTTGGAGATGGATAGATATTTTCCTGGATTTAATTCCTTTAACTGACAGAAAAGGAATTAATTTTAAATGAAAAATATAGCAAATGACGTGGCAATATTTTTGCATATCCAGGGTTTATAGATATGGGATGATCACTGGGAAAAGTTTGGGAGGCAACAGATGAAAGGAAATTGGGGTTCCTTTGTAACGGAAGGAATTAGGGTTTCCCTTCCGGCAACTCGGAAGGTAAGGTTTCGGTGGCAAAACATCGAGAATATAACTTGGGTGGCAAGGTTAGTCTGGAGAGAATCTCTGGTTGGATAGGAAAGTCAAGGCTAAATGACCATCTTCATATACCCAAGAGCGATAGAAAATCCGATAACAGTGAAAAAAAGACGGGAGTCAAATCCCGCGAAGGAAAAATCGAGGAGCGAAAACCAGGGTGTCACAAACCTACCCCCCCTTAAAAAAATCTTGTCCTCGAGATTTCCGGGCTTACCTCCCGGCTGAGGGGACATTACCTGAGTGCGACTTGGATCCATCAGCTATCTTGTCTTCATTTGTTTACTGACCATTTAACTGCCTCTTTTGATGGCTCAGGTGATGTCTTTTTCAGACGGCTACCTTGAATCCTTCTCTTTCCTGTCAGGTGTACCTTTTATCCTGGCAGTGGTTTTGCTTGGTGGGGTAGCTCATAGTATCGAAAATAGCTTGATTTCCATGGCCTAGGACTAGCTGCTTCGGATGTTATTGCGATACTTCTGACTCTCATGGGCAAGACATCCTTCTTGGTGCATGGTATTGCATGCATACATCCACTATTTCTCCTGAGTATCTGTGGGCAAGGGTCCATGTGTCTTGCTCAGGATAAATCCTTAGTCTGGCTGTGGGTTCTATACGGGTGCTTTCTTCTGTCATATGCATTTGGGCTTTGTCCTCAGGTGATCCATAATTCAAGGAACAACATGACCGAGCTACTGCTGCTATATCTCCAACTGAAATGTTAGGCATAATCACAAAGTAATCATAGACGGTAATCTCTGAGGTGGCTCTGCCATATATAGCCCCTGTAGTTCCTGGTTATGATCACTGAGCTGAACATAGCTTGGCTATCATTTTTGGTGTATCTTTCGGAGCATATCGTCTTAACTTGGTTGATGGCCCATATTTATGATGAGTATGACATGCTGGCTGCATGGTTGTGGCCGTATATGCAAGAGTCCGACAAGGATTGGCAATATTACCTTGTTTGTGAAGCTTTACCTCATTGATCGTCGCGGAGGTTGTTTATCCAAAACTTCTTTGTTCTTGAGGATTCCTCTTTGGGAAACTGGTCATGACCTATCATCATGGCTCCTTGGTCATATCCCAGCTTGTTGGGCTTGTATTCACAATTTACTCTTGCATATCTCGTAGGGATTGCTGTGTTCGTATCCTTCTTCGACGTATGGGGCCAATGTTTCTCTGAACACTGTCATTCCCGTGTACGAGTGGCTCGCATGAACTGATCCACTGGACTGCATGCTCACAACATATGCAGGGGTAGGATAAATCCTTTCATAACCACTGGGTTCTGAGGCGGATGTGTGTCCGAACTAGTTCATGCTTCTGACAAGATTGTTGTGGATACGATGGCATGCTGAAGAAGGCTGAATTCCTTGCACTCGAAGCTTTTGCCAGGGTAGCGTGCTGAAGAAGGCTGGGTATCGTACCCCAGAAGCTTTCCTTCATGTGGCTTACTGCGGAAGGTCAGGTGCCGTATGCTGGAAGCTTTCCACGGTAGCGGCTGAGGGAGATTGGGGTGCCGTACCCCAGAAGATTTTCTCACCAAGTGGTGTAGCGAGGGAGGTTGGGAGTCTTGCGTCGTAAGCTCTTCTCGATAGCTTGCGGAGGAAGGCTGGGTTGCTTGTACCGAAAGCCTTGTACTATGATACGCAGTCGGACCTATGGCCGATTCTGGCTTCCTTCCGAAGTATTCAAAATTTACCCATTGCGGAGCCAGAACTTGGTGTAGGCCACACCTTGACTGAAGATACTCGTCCTTCTGCTGGTCTGATCATTGTTGTTGTAGAGGTTGCACAACTGATGCAGACTTCATGTTGGCCATTAGTCCGAAATACCTTTTTCATTCGAACCAAGTGTTGCCGGTAGTAAGTAGTTGACGAATAATTCCATTCGGTTCAGCTGAGCTTCCAAGCATGTGAAATTCTCATTGATTCTGGGCAACCGTGAACTCATCCATATTTCTCGCAGACCTTGTTCACCATGCTCAGAATCTTATGTATGCATCGGTAAATTCCAAAGTATTCTGAAATTTGTATTAACATACCAGAGTTTTGTCGTTGCTGTTGGCTCATTCGCATTCTTGAAATATGTCTTCTGTGGATAATAAATGATTCTTGAGTCCATTGGGAAGAACTCAAGATTTACCCCACTGACTAAAATAATCCTGGTGTCGAGGACGGAATAATTTATCCCTGTTGGTGTCCATTCCTGATAGCTCATCTGACTCTTCCTTAGATTTGTTCTGAGGCAAACTCTCTCAGGTATAGTCTAGCCTTGTCTATTGCACTCAGAGTCTCCTTCTGACCCATTCTTCCTTCTTGATAGATCCGGTGATAATGCTCTGAATATCAAGCAATTGGCTGGACTTAACTCTTACTGAATTTGGATTATTGGGTATTATCCAAGTTGTATGTTGGTCTTCCTGACGGCACTTGCGGATGGATCCAGTCGAAGCGAGAAAACGGAGACGAGAAAAGAGGCAAGAACCGCGAAAAACCAAAAAGCAAATAAAGCTCAAATTTTGTGGACCTTACACTTGTGGTCGAAGATTCACTAGTATAACTAGCCTAGCGCACTCGATGCACCTCTAAGGATTTAGAAGCAAAACCACACAATGCTCCTGGTAGCAGTTGGTGTCAAGCTCCTACTACTTCCTTAGGGAACATCAAACTCGACGCATGCCCATAGCCAAAGTGGCTTAGTCAACGATCCTAGGGTTATCGGGGAAAGATGGAATTTATAGGCGTTTCCCAAAGGAAACTGGATTTGAGAAGAGAAATGCCATGGTTAGCAAGCAAGGCAGGGATATCTGGTTTACCTAGGGGTTCAGGGCTCACGGGTCGTTGCCTGGTGCGGACATTTCCCACCGGAGGCAAAGGCCACGAGAGTTGGGGTCTGATGGAACCAAAACCCTAGGGGATGGCCTTATGATCAATAGTAGTCGTGCCTGTCTGGCAAAGATGCCTGAAATCCATCTGGGCTTTCTACTGGTCAGGAGGCCATGAAGTCTGGCTAGGGTAACCTACGGTCAGCCTGGCTCTGATACCATCCGTTGTGGCGCCCCGCCTGAATACCACTGTAGTCAGACGGTCGCCGCACACGCCAGCCCAGGAAATCACACTGGCGCGCACTTTTACAACAAGTATCATGAACACAGACATTTCTATTAGTGAAATATATCAGTCTTACATGATATATTACAAGGGTGATGGCAGCGGAAAGGCTCTATCTAAGGCAGCATGGTCTTGGTGCAGCTCCAATCCACAGGGATTTGACTGGGTTACTCTTCTAGCCCGCGAACACTCCGGCTCCTCGCTAGGGGACGTCGAATCCTTAGGTGAACCTGGCCACATTGAAAGTCGTTGAGTACTTTTGAATGTACTCGCAAGCAAACCAAACCAACATATACACCAAGCAATGCAATCCATGGCATTCAAGCATGCATTTGTTATCTTATACGTATTAATCATCATGTTATGGCAGGAATATCTAGCAATATTAAACATCTAGTAACATTAATCATCTTAAGTGCTTAAAATGCTTACTGTTACCAATTACCAACTTACTCTCTTCTGGGTTGTCCCACAACCCTCGAAATACTCAAGATCCATTGAGCACTTCCAAACATAAGACAAGTTCTTCCATCATTATAATCAATGTTACGGTTGACCATCCTAGTGAGGCCTAAGCGGACTGTCCAATACCGTGGACGCGGCTATTCGAATAGGTTCTTACACTCTGCAGAGGTTGCGCACTTTACCCACACCATGGAGCTCCTGGCCTCGTACTCCCATTCGGGTGGACCAGTGTTGCTCCAACGAAACTTGCCTAACTCGTGACTCCCCCACCGTACCACCGACAATCATCCTCCCCCGGAGTCCTGTCCTGGGTGGCCCCTGTGTCACCCCGTGACACCTGCCACCGTCGTGGCCAAACAAACTGTCCCAAACGGGGACCTGGATCCATATAACTCATCTGGGCTCACAAGGTTATCGCCGCCTACCGGGCCAGGGTAGCGCGCACGCATAACCTTCCCTCTTTGGTGGTACCGATAAGAGAGCACAAAGCTAGACCAAGTCAAGGCCGTCCCATACCGGCAAATGTGGTTGCACGGATAAGTCCGGATAGGTGGCTCTTGATCAACCAACTAAGTTTAGTGATATCAAGCATTTAACTAGCATGGGCATTAAGCATGATCAACTTAACATGGCAGTAACTATTCATCAAAGTAAATTACTATGAATTTCACATGTTAAAATAATGCATGTTGTAACTACTGTGAAAACATCACAGCATATCTTCATATAATATCACGGCGAGTCATTAGTGCAACAACATGACGAGCATTAACAAGTAATGTAAATAGCAAGTTCAACCTAGCGGAAGTTTAATTACTTTACAAGTCTTAGCTGTAAGTGACAACCATCTGAACCTTTGCATGAAACCAGCAAATAAACCAGTAGCCACCAGAACGGTCTTTACAACTCAGATCTGGGTCGTTACCGGAATAACTCAACCCCGACTCAAGACGGCTGAAAAGCAGCTCAGAGCATGAGACGGTGTTGATAAAAAGAGTGTAGCGGTTCCCTAAGACGGACAAGAAAACAGCTCAGAGCATAGGGTCACCGCTACAGAGAGAAATTCAATAGCTGCCCGAGACGGCCGAAAAGCAGCTTAGAACACGGGACAGTTGTTGAAAAGAGAAATATAAAGTCGGCATCCACCCCGGACGGCCGAAAGTAGCTCAGAGCTCAGGCGTGGTGCCATTACCAAAGAAAGTGCGAGCAAGGGTTCATTGGCGTCACATACAGCTCACCACTACGCATACAGGCATAAGCATAAAAATTTAAACACGCAAGAATAATACAGAGCAATGCTTTAGGGCATATATCAGATGGTCGGCTTGCCTGGGGGTGAAGGAATACTCCGGGAGAAGTGCGATCACCTCGCGGAAGAATTCGCCGGAAAAGATTCCCTCTCGGAGGGGCTGAATAGAGGGCAGGGGTAAAATGGTCATTTTCATAGTGTGGAAACCTTATGAAAATGATACCATCCGAACGAATTCGACGAACTGAAGAAGTGGGCATTGGATTCACCTGAATCGGAGTTGTAGGCAAAAAGATATGAGGGGTTGAAGTGGAAGGGACCTTTCTAAAAATAAACTATTTACTTTCGGGTCCCTGGCTGATTTTTCTGCGAATAAAAGAAAATGCTACTGTTGCACTTGGGCTGGCTTGGGCCGAATCTGCCACGGTTGTCGCTGCTCCACTGGGCCGGCCCACAGCTGCCGCTCTGTTTTAAAAAAAAACAGAGGGAGGGAGGTTTAGCCGCTGGCAAGGGGGTTCCGCTGGCAGGGTCTTCGTCCTTGCCCTGCCGAACAGAGGGCGGCTCAGCCGTGGCTGACGCCGGCGAGGTAGGGCGCGGCGGGCTCGGCCGGCGGTGGAGATGGACTCCCGGTGTCGTCCCGCGCCCGTGGATGGTCGAGGCGGAGGCGGGAGCGACCTGTGGCAGCCGGACGGGGTTGTGGCGGGCGGCGACAGAGGCGAGCTTGGGATGGAGGTCGTGGCCGTTCCCGGGGAAGAATGGAGGCGGGGAGGTCCTCTGGGTGGTGGTGGTGGCCGCGGGAGGGGATGAGATAGGGTGGAGATGGCTTGGGTACCGCGAATTTGAGCGGCGGCCGGAGTTGGCCATGACAACCATGGGGAAGAAATCGAGCGCGGGAGCTCGAGTCTTGGAGCTGGGGAAGGGCTAGGGGAGAGAGGAGGATGCTGTGGTGGTGTGGGTGATCGGGGAGAGGCTCGGGTCGCGCTATTTATAGCCGGCCAAACGAGGCGATAACCACGGCCACCGTGGCGTCCTCATCGGCGCACTGGCACTCGGGGACACGCGGAGGACGGGGAAGATGTCGGCAGGGTCTCCGGGAGAGTGGAGAAGCCGGCCGCAGCTTCGGGAGGGCTCGGAGTGGAAGAGGACAGAGGAAGACGACGACGACGGTCACGGGCGGAGCAGTGCCATGGCAGTACTCGCCGCGGCGTGGGGAGGAAGAAAACGGAGGGGGAGATGACCCGAGAGGACGAAGTGGACGACGGGGGAGCTGCTGGACATGAATGGACAAGCCACGGCGGCGTGAGCTGGCCTGGCCGACGCGACAAACACACGGTGCACAGTTTCTGCGTACAGCTCACGCGGTCACCATGGGCATGTCGTGTTCTGGCCCTCCTCTGGGTGCCAAATCTTGTCAAACACGGAAGGCATTGATCATATAGATGAGATGGGTCATTGGATGGACCAGGATTGCTCTAGAGTGATCAGGAGGATCCAGAACAGTTTTTGGACATAAACTTGGGGAGGAAGTTGTGGTCAGACAGAGATGCCAAAGAGCTGGAAAAGTTGTCACAGGGAAATATGGTAGGAAAGACTAGGTGCTTGCCAAATGTGAGGTCATTTGGACAAGTTTTGCATATACTTCCTTTGCAATGCAAATTTCTGGTCCAGAAACTTGACCTTGAAGCTGCACTCATTTGGCTTGATGAAATGAACTGAATTTTGGTGGAGGGTAATGATTTGGAGATATGAAGGCACTGGAAAAATTTCAGCTCATTTGGATATACCAAAATGGTACTTCCTTCACAGAGCTAGAATCTGGACAGAAACTAGATGGAATTTTTGGGAGAAATTGGCTATATGAAATGATGTGAATTTTGGCATACTCACATCATATATGGAATTTGAGGTCCTGGATTAATTTGAGAATTTTTCAAGCAATATAAAATATAGTTGCTTCACAACCTCAAAATAAATCCAGAAACAAGAATTGGATGATGCTCTCAAAATTTGAGCTATGGAACTTGGGATCTTGATGGAAATGGTGAAGATATGGATATGAGAAGCTCCACAAATTATTTAGGATTTTTCCTAGCTACCAAAATGGTAGCTCCTTTGGAAAGTGCCCAAAATGCAGTATTGGCTTTAAATAGGAAAATGCAATTTCCCTTATTTAATTATGGCCAATATTTTTATTGGAGCTCAATATAATCACAAAGAATATCTCCACAAGTTTTCATGAACTTTGGAGATGGATAGATATTTTCCTGGATTTAATTCCTTTAACTGGCAGAAAAGGAATTAATTTTAAATGAAAAATATTGCAAATGACGTGGCAATATTTTTGCATATCCAGGGTTTATAGATATGGGATGATCACTGGGAAAAGTTTGGGAGGCAATAGATGAAAGGAAATTGGGGTTCCTTTGTAATGGAAGGAATTAGGGTTTCCCTTCCGGCAACTCGGAAGGTAGGGTTTCGGTGGCAAAACATCGAGAATATAACTTGGGTGGCAAGGTTAGTCTGGAGAGAATCTCTGGTTGGATAGGAAAGTCAAGGCTAAATGACCATCTTCATATACCCAAGAGCGATAGAAAATCCGATAACATTGAAAAAAAGACGGGAGTCAAATCCCGCGAAGGAAAAATCGAGGAGCGAAAACCAGGGTGTCACATCTCGTGGCATCGCTTGAGTTCTCGGATGGTCCTGTCTCGTCCGATTCTCTTTTAGACACCCGTTTGGCATTTCTCTTGGATACTCGGGCGGTCTTGTCTCGCCCGATTATCCACTTTTAACTTTCTTTGTTTGTCACTAACATTTTATTTACTAATACCTCTGCACCTGCTAATATTTTAATATGGCATGATTTAATTACTATCAGCATGCATATATTTAACCCATCATGACCATATGCGTTCGGTATATCTTTTGTTCATTATGTTTGCGAGTACATTCAAACGTACTCACAGGCTTGTCCCTGGCTATTTAATTGGCCAGGTCAGGAGTTCAACGGGAAGTACCACAACGATGTCCATGTGGAGCCTAGGATAGCAGCCACGCGGGATAGGAATTATCCGGGTCAGCTGTTCCTGTGGGAATGGAGTCCCACCGACGTTGGAGAACCACGAGTCGCTTCTGTCATCCTCACTAGAGATCATTGTTGTATCATTAGACCTTTATGGTC
Organism: Elymus sibiricus; assembly: GCA_039707655.1. Lineage (NCBI taxonomy): Eukaryota > Viridiplantae > Streptophyta > Magnoliopsida > Poales > Poaceae > Elymus > Elymus sibiricus. The sequence continues at coordinate 355,535,272 of CM077676.1, read as the reverse complement.
TTGTATCCAATTCTTGTAAATGCTTGGTAATCTGTAACAAGGACGTGTCCACCAGTAACAGTAATCCTGGGCTGGTGACGACACAAGGGGTTAATTTCGAGGATATCATGTCCCGGAAATCCGGCCCCGACATTGGCTCCTCCGGGTATTCATCTTGCATTGTCTGTTTGCTGAATTCATCAACCAATTCAGGGTACATCCTCTCATCCTCGTCATTGTTTCGAGGCACTGGCTCGTCAGGCTGTGCATCATCTTCTACACCCACTGCAGCACTCACCTGGCTTTCAGTGCCAGTAGGTTTAGCCGGTCTGGACCGACGAGGAGTGTGGGGCCGCTCACTATTAGTAGAGTTATCAGGTGCGGCACCCTTTCCCTTTTCCCATTCTTTTCACGGCTGGAGCACGTCGATTTGAATTTTACCGAAACGGCTGCCAGCATTCAAGCCAAAAAGATTTTATAGATGCTCCTCGCAAGTTATTGGCACAAATTTTTGCTCACTACTATTGAAATATTTCAGTTCAATAGCATCGGCTTGGCTCCAGGGATAATCAGAACAGAGGGATTTGCATAAATGTAATGCCCCTATAATTAAGCTACGGTGATTTCACCCTAATTATGCCATGTAATCTTATTTTGCTAAGCTTAATTGCCCTTTGATAAAAACGAAATTCAAATTGCAAGTCAAATTATTATTTCTTCACACAGTAAAAAAAATGTTGGTTGGGTAGAAAATATTCACTAAGTAATTTTCATGAATTATCCAACATCATTCGAATTATTAAAATGCCCTGAACAACATTAAAACAGAACCAACAACCTTTAATTGAGCCATTTCAATTTAAATAAATATTTAAACTATTCAAAATAAATTGAAACTTGGTGGGCTAGCTCAAAACACTGCCTACTATTTATGTGACAAGTTTCATTTGCAACTAAATTCATTTAGTATAGAAAAGAAATGCAAAACAGTGAAGAAAGAATAATACAGCAAAGGAAAAAAGAAAGAAAATGCAAAAGCCTCACTGTTGGACTAGGCTCTATGTGCACAGTGCACGGCCCAGCCCATCTCCCCTCGTTTCCTACCTCCTATTCACAGAGGGGGCATCGTGGCAGGCATCCCCCAGCCATGGTCGCGCCATGCCGCGTGCCGGCCATCCCCCGGCTCCCCTGGAGCATAAGGCCGACCCCCACGACCCTGGGACAAACCCTAGCGCATTTCCCCCTCTCCTCGCGCCGCTTTCTTCTCCCCAACGCAGACCTGAGCGTAGTCGCCGCCATGACCTTGCTACCCACATAGCCACTGGTCGCATCTCGCCGCACTGACGTGTCCAGGAGCTCCGCCGTCGTCTGCTTCGTCTTCCTCGCCCACGAGCTCAAGCCCGGAGCCACCACATCGCCGGATCCGAGCCTTCTTCCCCCTCGGCTACCGCGCGCCTCTCGCCGTCGTGCCGCCCCTCCGATTCGGCCCCGACCTCCTCGAGCTCACCACCCGCCCCGCGGTGAGCCCCTCCGTCGATCCCCCCTTCCCCCCTCGATTCCGTCACCGTAGCCACCGCCCGCGTCCTCCCGATGCTGCGCCCGGAGCTCTGCTCCCGCGTGCGCTTGCGCCCCCTGGCCACGCCCCTGCTCGCCCGCGTTGCCGCCTCTCCGCAGTCGCGCGCGCCTGCGCTAGCTCGATGCCGCTCACGCCCACCCGCTGTCGCGCTCCACTGCTGTCGCCGCTGCTGCTCGCTGTGCCCGGCAATGGCACGGCTGTGCCACTGCCTAGTAGGGCCCGCCTAATTAGTTTAGTGCTAACTAGAGTTTAGTTACGTTAATTAGGGCCTTGTTGGCCAAATGGCCACTGGCTGGGTACACTTCTGGGTGTATCTAGCTTTTTAGTCATTTAATATTTTGAATTAAAATAAATCCAGAAAATCCACAAATTCATTTAAACTTTGAAAAATCATGTAAAATAATCTATAACTCAGATGAAAATAATTTATGTATGAAAGTTGATCAGAAAAATATGAAGAATCTGAATATGTCATCCACATACCTGTCAAACCCATCTAACATAATGAACCTGGACATTTTGCATCAGGATCATCTGACCGAATAATACCTGGAGCTGGGAAAACATTGCCAGATGTTTTCCCTCTTCTTTTAAAATGTTTAGTGATGTATTAGAGCATATCATCCACACATATCGCCATGACATGCATCTGTGTTACATTTCTATGCCCATTATTTATCTTTTCCCCCCTCTCCTCTGTTCTTATCGGTAGACCCCGAGGCTGCCGTTGACCCCGAGTACAACTACGTCACCGACGACCCATCCTTCTCGGCAGAGCTTCCAGGCAAGCAAACCCCCTTGATCATTCCAATATCGCATATTCCTTCTCTCTACTGCTTGCATTAGAGTAGTGATACTGTTACTACTTTATCGGTAGATCCTATACTGCTGCATAGCCTGTCTTTGCTACTACAGTTGATACCCTACCTGTTATCTTATATGCTTAGTATAGATATGCTAGTATCCCATCAGTGTCCCTACACCCTTGTCCGTGTGCCATGCTATATTATCGGGCCGTGATCCCTTCATGCGATGATCACGGATAATATTATATACACTATACATGTTACATGATACATTAAAGTCGGGTCGGCTCGCAGAGAACCTGCGAGAGATTCTCTGTGGCGGAGCGACAGGGCAGGTGGAGACCATCTAGGGAGAGGTGGGCCTGGACCCTGGTCGTTGTCCGTGGTTATTTAATAATAACACATTATCGAGATTTGGGTATTTGATCCGAGACTGCCACTGGCATATACGCACTAACCGCCGCGCGGGATAACAGTTTATGGGCCCCTCGGCGTCGTACGTTCCTCCCAAAAGCTCTGTCAGATGTCCAGTTCAGAGAGGCGGCACGGTAGACCAGCAGATATCCTCTGGATTAGGTGAGGCTGCAACCCTGCCCGCGACGTGCAGGAGTGCTTAGGGGTGAGCGGCCGAACAACCCCTTCGCGCTTAGGATGTAGACCAGCGGGGACCTGTCTAGAGAACCTAGGTTGGACTATGGCATGTCAATTGTCTGAGGCCGGGCATTACCCATGAAAGTGTGTCTGGCCAGAGGTAATCAAGCGTATCGGGTTATGTGGTGCACCCCTGCAGGGAAGTAAACTATTCGAATAGCCGTGTCCACAGTAACATGACGACTTGGAGTTGTATCCTGACCTCTTACAACTAAAACCGGATACTTGATAAAATACACACAGATAACAGATATGAATACCCGAGGATCGCATTCTCGCAGGGAGTCGAGGGAGGATCTCGGGGTATGTTATTGCTATATGTACTTACAAGTTGATACCATATACGCTCCTCTCTTCTACTGCTTGAAAATGTAGTCTTCGATAGGATGAGTACTCACCGTTGCTTTGCTATTATTTTCATACAACCCGGTTGCTGCAACAGCTGGTAGCTCCGCGGATGCAGGTAATTTCCGAGGATGGCTACTACGTGGAGTTCGACGTCGACGAGTAGTTCGGAGGTCCCAGGCAGGAGGCCTGTGCCTTTTCGATCATAGTGTCGTTGTTATGCTCAGCCTTCTTAAGGCAAAACTTGTCTAACTATGCCTGTACTCAAATAATATTTTCTTTCATGACTGATGTATTATGGCTCCTCGTGACCCTAGCTTGTATATAAAGTTTTATGTTTAAATTTGTGTCGTAGAGTTGTGTTGTGATATTAACGTGGGTCACCGTTTGTGATCGTGTATGATGCGTGTATGTTTAGTGCACGGTTATAAACGGGGGCGTCACAATAAATCTTTAAACGAAATAATTGTTTCTACCACCTTTGGATAGCAAAATCCAGACAAAAGATGCGCTTTTGTACCTCGCAGGATGCTAGTTTCCATTCTAACTGCGAGCCAAAAGGCAAGCGCTCGATCAATCCTACAATTAGGTAGGCAATAATTCAGTTAGGCAGGCAACAATTCACGAACCCATTGGTCAAATGCTAGGCATATTTTCGAGTTAGATCACACATTGCAAGGGGTTCAAGGCTTACCCAGCCGGAATCCATGAGTTCTCTGCTGCTCCAGGTTCAACCCAATCCTCCCCATGGTGGATGGGACGGAGGGCCGGTGTCCCTCGACATTTCCCAAGCCTATGCAGCTCAAGCTGCTACCGTAGGCCCACCCTCCAGATCCCCTCAAGCCACTACAAGTCTGGGGCACAGAACGCGATGGATCAGTGCATCGTGGGCGAGGGTTCTTGTCGATTGCAGGCTAGATTGGGCGACAGTGGTGGGCTAGGTGGGTAGGGGTTGGGGGAGGGGGTACATGCGGTGCAGCCTTTCTTCAGTCGCCCCACCGGCTATAGGAGGGCGCTCCGACGGCGGCGACGGCGGGTGTGTGGGGAATGCCTCGGGTACGGGCTGTTCGAAATGGGGTAAGAGAGAGAGAGAGAGAGAGACGTCCACCTGCCTAGGCCCCACGTGTTAGGATATCAGGCGGCCCCACTAGTCAGGAGGTACCTAAAAAGAAACTAGTCAGGAGGTAATGGTCAAACGCTTTGACCGGAGGGCAGTCTGCAGTCCAACGTTCGGGCTTTTGTGAGCAGGTGGTGGAGGAGGGAGGGCAAAAATGAGCAAAGTTAGTTGGCTTGGGCAAAACTGGGCCAACTAAGGAATCAGGGGCATGAAAATAGAAATCCCATTATGATTACCATGTGAAATTTTGTTCAAAAGTGAAAGACTTACGATCAGCCACTTTTAAATTCTATACATATTTGTAGAGATTTTTTCCCTCTAATGTAATTGATGTGCAAACAATTGTCCACTAACATCATTGAAATTTTGTTCAGAAGGTGAAAATAGAAAATAATGTTTGGTTCTAACGTATCACGGATGGGCCGCCCAAATGATAGAAACGCACCAGAATTATAATGTTTGTTTAGGGACTACAATTAGTGTAAAAACGTTAGAAAATTCCATGTAGTCCTGAATGATGTTGAGAATGCACTAGAATTATAATAAAAATTGATGAACAAAACTCATACCTTTTTTTTGCATGGTAATACGTGTCTCATTTATATCATAAGTATCATAGTATAAGTCACGTAAATACCGACCTGGCAAAACTGAATACATAGCAGAACGCTAGCCTTTGCACAAAGGAACACCAGCCAAGAAGTTAAATTACAAACAAGACCGAAGAAACCTCTGAGCTTGACACCAACTCCCGTCACCTGCCTCTGGCACCACCACAACAGCCACCAAAGAAAAAAAATGACGGATCACCACCACACCCGAGCTCGACGCGGCTCCATCGCTGATATGCAGCTTTACGGACCTCCAAGGTGGCTCGCCAAAGGCGAAACCATTATCGTTGAACGAATCAGACTGGGGCAACACACCGGACACGCCATCGAACTCCAGATCTGGCAACCCCACATGACTAAGACGTCGGAGGAGGAAACCATACCTGCCATCCACGTACCACGAACCCAGCACACAATCCACCATCTTGTAGATGCCGCCAATGCAGACCACAATCTGCATCCGCTCCTGGACTACCTCCCAAGCTCCGCGCCGGCGCTGGAGCAAATGACGTCGCAATGGCGGAGCCCGAGGACACAGGTCCACCACGAGAATGCCGCCGCCGCACCATCCTTGCTTGAACAGACTGGATTCCAGATCCATCCCCAACCATAGGACTGATTGCCTTGTCGGAGTATGATCTGAAGAAACTTTATTCAGCGCCGCCATCGCCACCGCCGAAGCCAAGACGATGAACAGCCTAAAAACTAAGCTTCTTTGGCCTAAAACTATCCACACGCGTGGATCCGGCGCCCCCCCTCACCACCGATGACCGAGGTCATCAGCAGAGGAAAGCCGCCGGAGGACGGCGCTGGAAGGCTGGCCTCTCCTGGCGGCGCTAGGGTTCCAGCCGCGGTCTCGAGAGGAAAAGAACGCTTCACAAAACTCATACCTCACATCGGGACAACACTTAACTCTCATGTATGTAATAGTACATTTGTATGACAACGTACAAAAAAAATCTTCTTTTGCCTGTACGTACAAAAAATAATAAAAAAGGCGTAAAAATGTTGTTAAAATTGTTGCCATATACTACTAGGCACTAAATCAAAAGGCCTACACCATAAAATATATTCTTTCACATGGTAAAACACAAAACCATATTTGGTTGACACTTATCACAGACCAGCCATTAAACGTGGTCGGTGTTGGAGTACGCATAGAGGATCATATTGCGTGCACATGAGACAGAGGATCATATTGCGTGCACATGAGACAACGATTTACCAGGTTCAAGCCCTCGAGCTGAGGTAATACCCTACTCCTGCATGTCTGGTTGTATGGTGGTTATCTCGTATGAGAGAGACATGTTGAGCCTGAAAGGATCGATATGGTTGACTAGAGGGGGGGGGTGAATAGGCAACTACCAATTTTTAGCTTTTCTTAACAAATTAGGGTAGCAACAAAATAGGTTGTCTAGATGTGCAACTAGGTGAGCAACCTATATGATGCTAACAACAACGACAACACAAGCAAGCAAAGGAGACAACACAGTAATAGCTTGCCCAAAGTAATGGTAAGAAGTAACCACAAGTGGAGCCGGTGAAGACGAGGATGTGTTACCGAAGTTCCTTCCCTTTAGGGGGAAGTACGTCTCCGTTGGAGCGGTGTGGAGGCACAATGATCCCCAAGAAGCCACTAGGGCCACCGTATTCTCCTCATGCCCTCGCACAATGCAAGATGCCGTGATTCCACTAGTGGTGCCCTTGAAGGCGGCAACCGAACCTTTACAAACAAGGTTGAGGCTCTCTCCACAACTGAATTGGAGGCTCCCAACACCACCACGGAGCTTCATCACAATGGAATGTGGCTCCGAGGTGACCTCTTCCGTCTAGGGTGCCCAAACACCCAAGAGTAACAAAATCCACACAAGAAAGTATGGGGGAATCAAGTTTCCTTTGGTGGAAGTGTAGATCTAGGTCTCCTCCTTCAATCCCTAGCAAATCAACAATTTTGAGTGGCTAGAGAGAGAGATCGGGCAAGAAAGCTTGAAGGGCATCAATGGAGGAGAGAGAGAGGCAAGAGGTAAAAAGGTAGGTGGAAGACCCACCTACTTATATAGTGTCCCCCAAATCCAACCGTTACAGTAGTTTTTACACTGCAGCGGTACAACCGCTTGAACCACCGGTACAACCGGTATTCACGGGTCCACACTGCAGAAATGCCCTAGCGGTACAACCGGTGGAGCCGCCGGTAGTACCGGTCGGCCGGAGCCAACCAGGAACTACCGCTCCACCACTGCCCAACAACCGCCTCTCATACAGAAGGGGTTCATCCCATAGCGGTGGTTGGGGCGGTGGTTGTGCCGGTACAACCGACAGATCAGCGTTCTAGTGGTGGCTAAGTCCGGAGCGGTACAACCGCTCCAGACACCGGTAGTACCGGTTCACCGAAGCCATCCGGGAACTACCGGGCCACCACCGCCCAGCCACAGCTCCACTACAGAAGGATTCCGGTAGTGGAGCAGTGCAGGGCCGGAACAACCGGTCAAGCGGTACAACCGCTTCTTCAAGCGGTACAACCGCCCGGCACTAAAAACACTGCCACAGAAAGACTTTGAGGACCTCTCTCCTCGAATGGAAGGATGTATAGTGGGTGCAATAGAATGTGTACGTGCATTGATTCACCCAGTACCTTCCGATGCGGATTCCCTATTAATAGTACGGATTTCCTACGACCAAAGAAATAAACGCGTCGGAAACTCCGTCTTCGATCTTTTCCATCCTGAGGGAATGCCTAACCATGTTGCGCCAAACAAGGTGTACCTGAGTAAACTTGGGCGCACGATTAGTCCAAAGGTGCATTGTCATCATCACCAAAGCCCTTAGGCGGGAAATGCCCTAACAATCTCCCCCTTTTTGGTGGATGATGACAACCACACGATTTGCACCGGAGATCTAGAAAATATAGACGGGGCTCCCCCTATATGTGAGCACTATTTTGATTTTGCTTTTGGAATGCAAAGTGCTCACATTAGGATCAATGCTCACCCTAGATTTTATAGACCAACCAATGACTGCAAATGAAATGAATAGACAAAAGGCATGCATTTGCAGGAACATGAAGTAGAGCAATAGATAAGGGCAACAATAATAAGCACACTCTACAAACATACGAGACACGATATAAAAGGCTTAAGATAGATAGATCGGGATCACATGTCTCACACCATGCACAACGTCTCCACGCACGACAAGTTCACAAACCAACTCGAAGCAAAGAGGTTCAACTGACACCCAAAGCAAATGCAAATAAAACCCATGCAAATCCCGAGACCTAATAGAACTCTCTCCCCCTTTGGCATCAAGACACCAAAAAGGAAAAGAGCGATGCTAACGCCCCAAAGCTCAGTAGTCCTCCTCTGACTCCTCGGTCTCCTCTGGATCATCACCATTAGATGCCTCTGGATCGTCGTCAATAGACTGCTCGTCCTCATCCATGATATCATCCGCGGCGGCGGTAGCAGAGGTAGAGGTAGCAGGATGGCCAGAGGCCTCATCGTCAGTCCACGTGCTGTTCTCGAAGATCCACTTGTCCTCTGGAGTAATGCTCTTCTCAGAGCCACTGTCCACATGCATGTTGAGGTACCTCATCATCTCAATCTGTCTGCATCTGGCCTTCTTCTCATTCACATGAGCCTCATAGAGCTTCTTCTGGATGTGAGTATGCAAGCAAAAGGTCTTCTTCACCTTGGCTGTGAGCTTAGCAACCCAGGAGGGCTTGGCCCCAGCCTCCAGCTCAAAGTCCTCATCACTAGAGGTGGCAAAAACATCCTCGGGATCATCAGTAGGATAGCGAGGCTCAGCATGTTTCTTCTTTCTCAACTGCTTGACCTCATGCACAGTGAGGTTGTCTGGAGATGTAAGAGGCTCTCCTGGCCTGCGGACTGCCCATACATAGTTCAGGAAACACATGACAAACGGAGCATATATGGGTACCTTTCGGTGCATGACCATTGACGGTGTCCTGGATTAGGGGGTGCTTACCGGGCCGACCCGTCTCCTCGGTTGGGCCGATGTACCCCCGTACGTGACCAAGATGGACTCCGGAGACTGTACGTGGGAGACGTGATTGACGCTGTCTCTACCGAAGACTTGCAGTACACTTCAAGATTTGTCCAGCCGCCTTACTCCTAGATACCGACATTGTAACCCTAGGTACCCTCTCTAGCATGTATATAAGCCATAGGGTTTAGCCCATAGAGGGGACATCAACGCAACATTGCTTACCTAGCCATAGAAGTTAGACACATATTACGATCTCGAGGTAGATCAACTCTGTACTCGATACATCTCCATCAATATAACAAGAGCAGGACGTAGGGTTTTACCTCCATCGAGAGGGCCCGAACCTGGGTAAACATCGTCTCCATTGTCCCTGTTACCATCGATCCGAGATCCACAACTCGGGACCCCCTACCCCAAGATCTGCCGGTTTTTACACCGACACTGGTGCTTTCATTGAGAGTTCCGCTGCGCGATCACCAGAAGGGTCGATGGCTCACCTACGGATCAATCACACCAACAGCTGTGGGGGCGTCTACGTCCCCGGACAGCTTTTCTTCTTCGGCAGCATGGTATTCTGCGCCGATTCGATGGGACACCTGACTTTCTGTCGAGAACTACGCCCCAGGATGGATCGTAACTTTCGGTGGCCTCGAATACACTGCCGATACCCGCGGCGAACTCGTCCTATCAGGATGGACGCCCGGCCTGATCGAGAGCTCGGCCGGTTCTGGAGGCTCGACTCCGGAACCGAACTCTGTCATGACATCTTTTGAGACTACTGACACTGCCACTCCGGTTGATCTCTCCCCGACCACTAGTCCGGAGAGAGATCCGGCTCCCACTCCCGAAGCGGTGCCGATGCCAGAGTTTATTTCGAATCAAAACTCCGAATTACGTTCAGATTCCCTTCGCTCCGAAGACGCTCCTGGTCACACACTGGATGTACTTCGAATCAGCCCTGCCTACGGCGCATCCATCGATCCCGAAGAGTTATCTCACCTTGATGAGATGCTTTGCCGCATCCAGAGCATGTCCATCTCGGACGGCAAGACTTCGGTTTACGATCAGATCGGACTTAAAGCCGACGATAGGGAAATTTACATCCCACCCACCACCCACCTAGTCACTACGATCGATGACTTAACCAACGTATTGGACTACGACGAACACTCCGATATGGAGGAGGACGCCGACGGCCCCATCGAGAACACCTTGCCCTCGGTCAACACGGGCAGGTGGACCGCCACATCCACCTATGATGTCTATATGGTGGAAACCCCCAAATCCCCTCCAAGACGCCGGCGACGGCGCCGAAGGGGCAATAATGGGGAACCCATTGGCAATGACGCAACAGCCAATAACGGCAACGAGGAGGACGGCGACGCCGATAACCTTGAGGAGGACATTCAAGCCTCCCCAGTAAGGAACGGCACACCAGACTGACCTCTTGTGGACTCCGATCCCGATGACCTCTTCGAAGGGGCCGACGACAATTACATGCCGGAGTCCGAGGAGGACGACAACCTCGGTACCGAGGACTTCATCGTCCCTGAGGACCCCTTCGAACAAGAACGCTTCTGGTGACGCCTCGTTGCGACGGCCCGGAGCTTAAAACGCAAGCAGCAGCAGCTGCAGGAAAATACCAACGCGCTAAATGAAAAGTGGGTTGAAGTGCTCTCCGCCGAGCAGGATATGGAGAACCGACGCCATAGTGCGCCGAAGTCTTACCCACGCAGGCACCTCCTACCAGAATTTGATGAAGAACTCGCTGACGACCTCGATCGGCCCCCTAGAGGCTAGGACAGGCCAAGACGAGAAGACCATGGTGAAAGGCCACCTCCACGCCGTCATGGTAAAGACCCCGTGGACTACCTGGATCCTCGCGACACTAGACGTCGTATCGAAGAAAATAGGGCTCCCCCTCGGTCCATCTATGGATCAAGAGGACGTGCCCCCGCTGGGCCCAACGGCTACGATGCCTGGATGGACAGGAACGGTCGTGCCCGAGATCAAGCTTACTCATGGCTATCTCCCAAGATCCGACGAGATCCTCCTCGGTCCCGAGGTCCAGCTCACCCAATCTGCTTCACAGACAGGGTGATGGAGCATCAATTCCCGGAAGGGTTTAAACCCATTAACATAGAATCATATGATGGTACCACAGACCCAGCAGTTTGGATCGAGGATTTCCTCCTACATATACACATGGCTAATGGAGATGATCTCCATGCCATCAAATATCTGCCGCTCAAGTTAAAGGGGCCGGTGAGACACTGGCTTAATAGCCTCCCTCCTCACTCTATTGGCAGTTGGGAGGCCCTAGGAGACACTTTTCGAGCAAACTTCCAGGGCACGTATGTCCGACCTCCAGACGCTGATGACCTCAGTCGTCTTACCCAGCAGCTAGGCGAATCAGCCCGGAAATTCTGGAATAGGTTCCTCACCAAGAAAAAATAGATCATAGACTGCTCCGAAGCCGAGGCCATCGCCGCATTCAAAAATAATATTCGAGACGAATGGCTAGCTCGACAACTCGGCCAGGATAAGCCGAGGATTATGGCTGCCCTGACCTCTCTGATGACCCGCTTTTGCGCGGGAGAGGATAGCTGGCTCGCCCGAAGTACTCATAACGGCGAGGCAGGCACCTCGGAAACCCGCGACGCCAATGGAAAACCGAAGCGCAATAAGAACAAGCGCAGGTATAAAAACGGCAGAAGTGACACTGAAGACGCCGCAGTCAATGCAGGATTCACCGGACCTAAATCCGGGCAGAAAAGAAAACCCTATAAGGGGAGAAAAGATGGACCTAGCCAGCTTGACAGGCTCCTGGACCGCCCATGTGGGATTCACGGTACTCAGGAAAAACCAGCAACACACACTAATAGGAATTGTTGGGTCTTCAAACAAGCTGGCAAGATAGCGGCAGAGGGTCAGACTAAAACCCAACACCGCAGCGACGACGAGGATGAACCTCGGCAGCCCAATAATGGAGGGCAAAAGAAATTTCCTGACGAGGTAACAGAGGTCAACATGATCTATGTTACCCACATCCCTAAACGGGAGAGAAAGCGTGTGCTTCGGGACATATATGCGTTGGAGCCAGTCGCCCCGAAGTATAACCCATGGTCGGCTTACCCGATCACTTTCGACAAGCACGATCATCCGACCAGCATCAGGCATGGCGGATCCGCGGCGCTCGTTCTGGACCCTATCGTTGATGGTCATCATCTAACACGCGTCCTGATGGACGGGGGAAGCAGTCTTAACCTCATCTACAAGGACACTATTCGGAAGATGGGCATTGACTCATCTCGGATAAAGCCGAGCTCTACCACCTTTAAAGGTGTCATTCTGGGCGTCGAGGCCCGTTGTACCGGGATACTCACCCTCGAGGTAGTCTTCGGTTCGCCCGAGAACTTCAGAAGCGAGGAGTTAATCTTCGACATCGTACCCTTCCGGAGTGGATACCACATGCTCTTAGGACGCACGGCCTTTGCACGCTTCAACGCAGTCCCCCATTATGCCTACCTTAAGCTCAAAATGCCGGGACCCAACGGTGTTATCACAGTCAATGGTAACACCGAACGTTCACTCCGGACAGAGGAACAGACCGCGGCTTTTGCAGCCGAGGTCCAAGCGTCCGAGGAGGCAGCCCGCAGCGATAAACGCGCCGCTCGCTCTTTGAAGCGAGCCCGGGCTGCACAAGTCGACCTCGGCCAGCTACCCCCGCACCCGAAATAGGGATGCGGGCTCCTCGCGTGCCCTAGCTGTGGGCACTACGTCCCCAGGGTACACAACTTCACACTCAAAATTCCCTGGGACGCCGAGGAGCCAACACAACTACCCACACGTCAGGCGCGGATTAACCACGCGAAGACAAGGCTTAGAGCCCTAGCACAGGCTGGTATCTGTAAAAGAAACAGCCGAGTGTAACTACGTCTTTGTGGCCTTAACCACAGAATGATTCCGGCATACACCTCCCTTTGAGGAACTCGGTCAATCAAACACTTAGAGTGTATAAAGGGCCGGTCGAGCATCGACCTTCGCAAATCCTTCGTCGTCAATCGGAACGATTTGGTCAACAGTTCGGAAATGCAGACGTGCGGCAGGCTTCAGTCCGGATCCTTTAAAATCCGTCAGTAATTATCCGACCTGTTTTTTCCTCTTCCTTCCTTACTATTTACGTTATACTCTTCCGATTACTTTCGTCACAACTGGGCATGTACACGGTTGATATTATGAAATAAAGAAACCATGCCCTTTCAAGGTCTTTATTGTATTTATTTATCAGCATAGCTCCGGGGCGATGAAGTACTTTAAAAAGATGCAATTGTATATGAAAGTTCGATGTATTCGGCGTCTCGGATTTTTGGCCTTATATGCATCAGTTTCGAACCTAGATTTCGGTCAATAGTTGGGTTGCTCGGCTCCTATGTGTACCCCTTACGTTCCCGATGTATTCGGCTAAGGGCGTAACGGGAGAACCACTGCGATTGCGCTGCCAGGTTAATTGGCATGGCGCCTCAGTGGAGAAAGCCGAAAACTAACTATCTAGGTAAGCGTAAACTGGTCTGCCATCCGGAGACCGCGTCAAGCGATGCGACGATAGAGATCACCCGTGTCAAACGAAGGGCTTTTATTTCTAGCCGAAGTGTGCTATGGCCTAGACCTCGGCCGCGTTGGCCGCACACTTCCTATGCCGGGGGCTGGTCCTCAGCCCCCACAGTCAAACTCCTACGACTAAATGAAAGATGTCAAGCCACTATAGTCCGATTGCCTAGTTCCTCTAAGTCATTGACCGCCTCCGGGTACCGAGACGTCGGCCAAGGGTCAAGTATGCCTTAAGGAACACCCTCTGTATAACCTACACTGGGGCTGATGCCGACGATTGGCCACTCTCATTTTGAACAGTCATATTGGAGGAATAATCGAATTATAAAATAAAAACATATGGAATTTCAAGCCATCTTCATTCAAACACGAGATAAAGTTTTTACGTTATACATTTCGGCATTCCGAAGTATCACCTAAAAATACAGAGTGTCCTTGGGGCACATGGCCTCGGTGGTCCGAGCTCCCGCCTCAACCTCGGCGAAGAACTGCTCGGCGGTCCGCGGCTTGTCGGCAGGAGGGCCAGCGGCACACGTCTCCGCATCAACCTTGCGGAAGTGAGTCTTCACGCAAGCGTATGCCCTCCGCGCCCCTTCGAAGCATGCGGACCTCTTCCAGCACTCGACGCAGGGCACGGCATTTTGAAGACGGGCCGTCAGGCCGAAGAGACTCTTCGGCATGGCTTCGGCAGGCCACAAAGCGACGCAGAGGTCCTGGAGCGCCGGCCTTGTCATGCGGAACAGCTCGACCAGCTGCTTCACTCGATGATTCAGCAGCTGCGCAGACGGCGACCCCGGGAATTGACCCCAGAAGGCTTTCTCCGCCTCATGGCCCGCCAGTTGGCCGAAGTATGCCACCGCATGCTCCGCGCTCTACGGGAGATCCTCGAAGACCTCTGCGGAATGCCATAATTGGGTGAGCTCGACACACCCTTTGCTGCCAAACGTACATTGCAGCAAAAATTTCTTACCCGAGGCAATTTGCTCCACTTGTTAGAGCATCTTGTGATCCGCTCGGGCCGAGGTCTTGAGCTCGGAGTGGGCATGCTGCAGCTTCTCGAGCTCCTCCTTCGTCCGCTGCCCCTCCTCCTGAAGTGTGTCGTGTGCTTCGAACACGCCCTTCAAGGTCTCCTCGACCTCTAGCACCCGTGCCTGGTGCATCTCTCCAGCCGCCTTCTCGGCAGCCCGCGCCTTCTCGGCCACTGCGGCAGCATTCTCCTACTGCCGCACCTCTTTTCGAGCTCTGTCAAGCTCGGCCTTGAGCATCTCCAGCTCCGCTGTCAACACAGTTTGGCCTTAGTTGTCTTCTTTCAGATACATTACACGTATTTAGTAAAAATACAAAGGCAAGTTTAAACTTGCTCACCTTGAGACTGCTCGAGTTTCTGGTTCATCTCCGCCATCTCTTCGGAGACGGAGTCCGGGATCGAGGTCGCAACCTGGAACAAAACGGATCCCCGTTGTAAAGGGAATAATTAAGATCACTCATCGGCTCCTACTACGTCAAGCGACCCCGATGCCGGTTTCTTGCAACCGACTTCGGGCTCGGGGGCTACTCACTCACTAAGCCGTTTAGAAGGCTATACTCTTATATCCTCGGACAGAACTCACAAAAGCAAAAAGCTTAAATAAACAACGTGAATGCGCAGAAATCGTACCTCAAAACCTGCTGCGATGTTCTTAAAAATCTCGTGCAGGACGGCCCCTGCGGACCGGTAGCTCTCCAGCGCCGTGCCCATCAAGGAACGGTGCTCCTCCTTGATGGAAGAACCCCTCGGGGTATCCTCCACCTCCTCGGTCCACCCCGCGCCAGCCCGTCCCTGGGCAGTAGGCTGGGGCGAAGGGATGACCTCGGGTGTCTCCACCCGAGTGGCCTCCGCCCGTTGTGGTGGAGCCGAGGTAGACTCCGGCTGGGCCAACGACTGGCCCAGCAGTTCTTTGATGACCTCGGGGCGCTCCGTCCCCGGATCTTGTCGGGCCAAGGTATTGTCCTTGGCCATGGTCACCACCTCGTTGGCCCCCGTCGAGTTGACTTCGGGGACCAAGGTGGATGTCGCCTCCCCCAGACCGTCAGGCTTTGGGGGAGAAGCAGCGGGCTCTGGAGTCCCGCTGGTTGATGGCAGCCCATTTGAAGAGCCGCTGGGGATTACCCTCGGTGGACTGCACATGAAAAACTACTTGTGTAAGATTCCCCCTTGCTGAAAAAGTGACTTAAGGAAAGACGATAGAGACAAGGGCTTACCCTCGAGGTGCCGGTTTCTTCCTCCCCATTGCGAGGGGGTCTTCCTCTGAGTCACCGGAGAGCTCGGCCCTCTCCGATGATTTGTTGGCGGCCTCGGATGAGGCTCGCCTCGGCCTCTTTGAGCCCTTCGACGGCATGACCACGTCGGCATCTTCTATCGCCGACCTCTTCCCCTTCGGAGGGGGAATCTCCTCCTCGCCCTCCTCGGCGCCACCGTCTTGAGCGGCGGAGGTGTGGGTCTCTTCTGACCGGGTGACCGAGGTCCCCCTGGTCCGGGCACTGGACCTCCCCGTCTGGGGCTTCGTCCCTTTGGAGGCCACCACATGTGGCTCCTCGGTCAGAAGTGCCGAGAGCAGGGGAGTTGGGGGCTGCTCCGGCAGTGGGGCTGGGCATCGTACCCCTTTTACCCAGGCCGACCACTTCTGCAAAATGTCAAAACACGACGATTCGAGTAAAAACTTTGATCCTCGATACAATGAACAAAGCAGAGAGATTGAAGGGCAAAGCCACTTACCGGGGGGGCCTCGTAGCCGTGTTCGAGACCGCGGTCCTCCCCCGCTGGAGGAATCTTATCCTTGGCTAGCTTCATGAGCCTGGACCACATGGCTGCCAAGGTGGAGCAGAAGAAGGTGTTGATGGTGTCCATGTCATCGGGCTTTTGTGCCCACATCGGGGTAGCCCGAAGTTGGAGAGGGAGTATCCGGCGGTTAAGCATGACGTTGATGACGTCGGCCAGCTCAACCTTCCCCACCGTGGACCACCACAGGATCCTGTCGACCAGGGTCTTCGCCTCTTCTTGATTCCCCCAAGCAACGCCCTTCTCCTTTCAGGACTTGAGCTTCCTGGGAGGCCCGACTGAGAAGGCTGGGACCTTGGTTTGACCAGTGGCGAGGGGCTCGGTGATGTAGAACCACTCCCTCTGCCACTCCTTCACCGTTTCGATGAAGGTGCCCTTGAACCAGGTGCCCCCCTGGTTCTTGCTGATCATGGCCCCTCCGCACTCCGCGAGCTCCGAGCCACTTGACTTTGGTTTAATCCCCAAGAGCTTCAGCCATAGGCCGCAGTGTGGTTCACAGCGGAGAAAGGCCTCACAGACCGTTATGAAGGCGGCGAGGTGGAGAATGGAATTAGGGGCCAGATGGTGGAAATCTAACCCGTAATAATACATTACCCCACGCATGAAGGGGTGCAGTGGGAACCCCAGGCCTCGGATGAGGTGGGGGACGAAGACCACCCGCTCCCCGGTGTTGGGAGCGGGCACCAGCTGATCGGCCGCTGGAGCACGGGCGGCGATGGCGGGGGGCAGGTACCCCACGTCGCGCAGCTCGGCGATGGTCGCAGCTGTCACGATGGAGCCGCCCCAGTGTCCCTTGAGGGTGTCGGCCATGGCTGGACCGAAGAGTCGGGCTCAGGAAAGGGAAAGGCGTGCTGGATCTGGGCGCTGGAGCTAGACGAAGCAGCAGTGGGGGAGAAATGGAAGCGTGCGTTGTTGCCTTGATCTCGCTTTGCTCTTATAGGCCTATGAAAGGCCAAGAGTCCCCCTGCTACGCCGATAAATTCGCGGCCACTATCAAAAATGCCGTTGAAACATATGGGGGGAAACAAAATCTTGATAATATCCCTAAGAAAGCGGGCACGATCTCTCTTTCGAAGGGACGTGCCAGTAAATGGGCTGCCTTGAACCGCGATTTGAGGATGAGGCACTAACTGCTCGACCCATCATGGGGCGAGCCTCTCCGATAAAGTTGTCAGACAGGATTGGATTGTTCATACCTGTACGACCAGCCTTCGAGGCTAAGATACCTACACCCCTCGGGCAGGGTACCAGCTCGGTTGGACCACGGATGTCGATGTTCTGTTGAAGAGAATCCGAAATGTAAAGTGGAACTCGTCTGTCAAGCCAAAGACTCCGGATCCGAAGTAATATCTGTCGACCATCATCCTCGGCGAGACCAGTTCGGGGGCTACTGACGGTGTCCTGGATTAGGGGGTGCTTACCGGGCCGACCCGTCTCCTCGGTTGGGCCGATGTACCCCCGTACGTGACCAAGATGGACTCCGGAGACTGTACGTGGGAGACGTGATTGACGCTGTCTCTACCGAAGACTTGCAGTACACTTCAAGATTTGTCCAGCCGCCTTACTCCTAGATACCGACATTGTAACCCTAGGTACCCTCTCTAGCGTGTATATAAGCCATAGGGTTTAGCCCGTAGAGGGGACATCAACGCAACATTGCTTACCTAGCCATAGAAGTTAGACACATATTACGATCTCGAGGTAGATCAACTTTGTACTCGATACATCTCCATCAATATAACAAGAGCAGGACGTAGGGTTTTACCTCCATCGAGAGGGCCCGAACCTGGGTAAACATTATCTCCATTGTCCCTGTTACCATCGATCCGAGATCCACAGCTCGGGACCCCCTACCCCGAGGTCTGCCGGTTTTTACACCGACAACCATGCTGTACATCTCCTCCCACAGCCACTTGGAAACATCAAAAGTGGCACCAGACCCCACCTTGGTCTTCATAGCCACCAACAGATCCACCAGATAGCCATAAATCTCATCCTGATTCCCAACCTTGGGCAGAAGCACATTGCGGAACACACGATGCATAATGTCATATACCTTCTCAAGATCCTTGGACTCACCAATGACTCCACGTCCTCGGATGTACAGGGGTGCAAGCTTCTCCTTGCTCATGGATGTGGCACGGTCGTGAGGACGGATGCCACCATTCCCGGTCAGACCGGTATCTTCATAGCCTAGAGCATTGCAGAAGGCTCTCCACGGCACCTGAAATAACTCATCACGGCACATGAAGGACAGAGTACGAGCATCATCGGTGCCAAAGTGAATAGTGGCATAGAACTGATGGATAAGCTGCACATCAAAGTCACAGTTGATAGACATGAGCTTGACCAAGTCAAACTCCTCACATAGAGCTAAGGCCTCTCCAAAGTACTCTATGTTGTTCCTCCAGTGATCAAGGTCAATTGTCCACTGCTTGGTGAACCTGTTCTTGTTATGCTCAAAAAGCTCATGCACAATCCTCACTTGCATCTCGTTCCTGAACTGAGGTGTGGACCAACGAGGATGAACTGGAACATCATAGGGATTCTGCAATCGGAATTTCTCCCAATCCTATTGTTTCCACCTGTGCATTGGTACGGCCACACGTTGCTTGGCAGCGGCAGACTTCTCACGGCGGGTGGGCTTGGTGGGAATCACCACCTCCTGCTCTTCCACAGTGTCATCAGGACGCTTGCTCCTACGGACTCTCTTTCTGGTCTTCTGGCGAGGAGCAGAGCGAGAACCAGAGCCACCTGCACACACACACGGGAACCACACAAGATACCCAGCACAGATGAGAGGAATGTACACAAGATCAGAGGAATATATTACATGTAAGTAGAGAGAAGAAGAAACAGTACACAAAGGTTCAGTAAAGCCGGTTGTACCGGTCATCCTAGCGGTAGTACCGCTCAGTCGGTTGTACCGCCCACTGGAGCGGTTGTACCGCCAACAGCGGTTCCACACACAGGAGAACAGGTACAAATCAAAACTGAATCTAGATGCAATATTTCGATTTCTAACTATCTACAAGTAATAGAGGAATACAATACGATCTCTTCCACCCAATAGTTTAGCCAAAAATATGGGAGAACACGTAATGCCCTAGATAGATGGATTCAAAGATTGAAACCAAGAACAAGAGGGAATGGGGTATTACCGGTATCAATGGGAAGAGATCGGGAGTAGACGGCCTCCACGGAGCGGATCCGATGAAGAGCCGACGGATCCGGAGCACCGGAGGGCACTCCAAGGCAATGGGGGCAGCAACCGGCGACAGGGGCAGGGGAAGAGGACGGGCACGAAGGGGAAAAGGAGAAACCCCTTCGGCCCGCGCCCTTAAATACCCGCCCAAACCGCGGAGCGGTTGTACCGCCCCCTGGTACTACCCGGTGGTTAGGAGCGGTACTTCCATCGCCTGATAGGCAGCGATAGTACCGCTCGTAACAGCCCGGTAGTACCGGCCGGAAGCACAGGCCAGAACCTAAGCGGTAGAACCACTAAGGTTTGACCGGTAGAACCGCTGGGACGCTACAGCCAAATGGCAGGGCGGTAGAACCGCCCCGACCACCGGTTGTACCACCCGGTCACAGCCACCCATGCCAAGATAATAACTTGTGTACATTTGGAGCAGATAGTTTTAAGGGTAGAGGAGGATTGGGATGGAAACTTGGCACAGTATTATGGTGAAGTAAACTCCAAGAGTGCAAGAAGCAAACGATAAAGGCCAACACTTGGAGGATACAAATACCTAGGACCTAAAAAGAAAACTAGCAAGGCAAATAAGATCCAAAAGGAGAAACAAACCTCCACAACGAGAGGAGGGGCGGTGGCCGAAGCCACCTATGTTTGAGTCAATTGGTATGGCACCGCGAAGATTTTAACCTTGGGCCCATGACCAAAACTCATCTTTGAAGCACTAGTACCATAAAAAATGGCTAATGTGAAAGATTGGGTTTATTTATGCATAATACGGGGAGGGAGAGTTCATTGAGAGAACAACACTCCCCCTAAATCCATGCCTACATCTAGAACAAGATAATCATGATGAATGCGGTGGGGTGTGATGAGATTCAAGACACGTTGCTCGAATCAATGATATTTAGCTCATGCCTTAACTCGCTAAATCTTGCTTTATCCAATGGCTTCGTGAAAATATATGCTAGTTGCTCTTGAGTTCCAACATGAATAATATCAATCTCTCCACGCTTGACGTGACCCCGGATGAAATGATGACGAATCTCAATGTGCTTCGTCTTGCTATGTTGCGCCGGATTGTAGGAGATCTTGATTGCACTTTCATTGTCACAGAAAAGAGGCACTTTGTCACAAGTGACACCGTAATCCTTTAAAGTTTGCCTCATCCATAGCAATTGTGCACAACAACTTGCAGCGGCTACATACTCGGCCTCGGTGGTGGAGAGACACACACAATTTTGCTTCTTCGAAGACCAACTCACCAAAGAGCGACCAAGGAATTGGCACCCTCCGGAGGTTGACTTCCTATCCACATGGTCTCCCGCCCAATCCGAGTCCGAATATCCCATGAGATCAAAGCTTGCTCCTTTGGGGTACCATAAGCCAAAGTTTGGGGTATGAGCCAAATATCGAAAGATTCGCTTGACCGCCACAAAGTGACTTTCCTTAGGCACGGCTTGAAACCGTGCACACATTCCCACACTCAACATGATATCCGGCCTAGATGCACAAAGGTAAAGCAAGGATCCAATCATAGAACGATATACCTTTTGATCCACCGCTTTACCATTGGGATCAATGTCGAGTTGGCACTTGGTAGGCATTGGAGTCTTGGCCGGTTTGACATCTTCTAACTTGAATCTCTTGAGCATGTCTTGGGTATATTTGGCTTGGTTGATGAAGGTTCTTTCTCTTCTTTGTTTGACTTCGAACCCAAGAAAGAACTTCAACTCTCCCATCATAGACATCTCAAACTTCTCGGCCATGAGTGCGCAAACTCATCATTGAAAGCTTTGTTAGGAGAACCAAAAATAATATCATCAACATATAGTTGGCATATGAACAAATCCCCTTTAACCCTCTTAGTAAAAAGAGTGGGATCGATTATCCCAATTTCAAACCCACGGTCTTGCAACAACTCGGTAAGGTGCTCATACCACACACGTGGGGCTTGTTTAAGGCCATAGAGTGCCTTATCAAGCTTGTATACATGATTGGGGAACTTGGGATCCTCGAACCCCGAGGATTGTTTGACATATACCAACTCATTAAGAGGACCATTAAGAAATGCACTCTTCACATCCATTTGTTGCAACTTAAAATCATGATGAGATGCATATGCAAGCAACATATGAATAGACTCAAGACGAGCAACGGGAGCAAAGGTTTCACCGTAGTCGATACCCTCGACTTGGGAGTAGCCTTGTGCCACCAATCTTGCCTTGTTTCGAATGACAACACCGTTCGTTTCTTGCTTGTTCTTGAAGGTCCATTTGGTTCCAATGACATTATGATTCTCCGTTGGCCTTGGCACCAATGACCACACTTTGTTGCGCTCGAAGTTGTTGAGTTCATCATGCATGGCCTCAAGCCAATCCGTGTCCTCGAGAGCTTCATGTACCTTTTGGGGTTCAACACAAGAAACAAACGCGTGATGCTCACAAAAGTTTGTTAATTGTCTACGAGTGGTTACCCCCCCCCTCTTTAAGCTTCCATAAACATTCTCCAAGACATGTTGTTGATTCTTGAGTTTGGAAGCAATATTGGCGGCACGATGCTCCAATAGTTCCTCCGAGGTCACTTGAGGAGGATCATCTTGAGCATCTTGAGCGTCATCTTGAGCTTGCTCTTGATCTTGAGCTTGCACTTGAACTTGAGCTTGCTCGGTGTTGGGGATGGTTACCAGCATGGAGACCCGGCAGGGTGTTAACCCGGCCATAACGCGAGTTTAGCGGGTCAACTCACTGCGGGGCTGAAGACTCTATGTGGGCCAGCTTAACGAGGCCTGGCAAGTGAGCCGGATTAAGCAGTGGGCCGGCTCACGAGAAGTTAGATGGCAAGAAGACCGCTTTGGAGAGTAAGTAGAAAAGAGTAGGAGACAGGTTAGAGGACGACCCAGACTCTCGTGTAATCTAGGGTTCCACCTGTGTATATAAAGGGGAGCACCTATACGAAAAGACTTAAGTTGCAATCTGATCGAGAGCTAGGTTAGCGATTCCGCATCCTTGTAATCGAGATCTACAGCAATATAATCAAGAAGGACGTAGGCTTTTACCTCCACCATGAGGGGCCGAACCTGGGTAACCCAGCGTCTTCTCGTTCCCGATCAACCCCGTTAAGCTTCCACACTTGTGCGATGGCCTCATCCTTAAGTCCTTTCACAAGGGCATCTGCCGTGTCAAAACCACGACACTCGGTGTCGTGATCTTGATCTTGGGCATCATTTGGTGCATCACCATCATCTTGAGGTTGATCTTGCCCTTGATCTTGATCACTAGGTTGAGGGCCTTCGATTTGTTCTTCGGAAGCATGTGGGTCAATGATTGGTGATGGCTCCACTTGCGTAGAGCATTGTCCTTCTCCTTCGGCCACAAGGGGTTCCTCAATGGGGAGTATTTGACCAATCCCCATTCTTCTTATGGCTTGGGGAGGAATTTCATCACCTACATCACAAAGACCACTTTGCTCCACTTGGGAGCCATTATTTTCATCAAAATCTACGTTACACGTCTCCTCAATGAGTCCGTTGGACTTGTTGAGGACACGGTAAGCATGAGAGTTTGTAGCATAACCAACAAATATACCCTCTTGAGCTCTAGATTCGAATTTAGACAAACATGTACCTTTCTTGAGAATGAAACACTTACACCCGAACACCCGGAAGTACTTGAGGTTGGGCTTGTTACCGGTAAGTATCTCATATGGAGTCTTGTTCAAGCCTTTGCGGAGGTAGAGCCGATTGGATGCATGACATGCGGTGTTGATGGCTTCGGCCCAAAAGTTGTACGGAGACTTGAATTCCGCCATCATGGTCCTTGCCGTGTCCATCAACGTCCGGTTCTTCCTCTCCGCTACACCATTTTGTTGAGGGGTATATGGTGTGGAGTATTGATGTTTGATCCCCTCATCACTAAGGAACTCATCCAAGGTGTAGTTCTTGAACTCGGTGCCGTTGTCACTTCTAATCATCAATATCTTTGCCTCATGTTGACGTTGAGCTTCATTGGCAAAGTCGATGACGGTTTGTTGGGTCTCGCTCTTCCTATTGAAGAAATATACCCAAGTGTATCTTGAATAGTCATCCACAATCACCAAGCAATACTTTCTCCCCCCAAGACTATCAAAGGATGGAGGTCCAAAGAGATCCATGTGAAGGAGCTCCAAGCGCCTCTTCAAGTAGATGATAGTCGTGGGTCGGTGAGCCATCTCATGTAGCTTTCCTTCGATACAAGCACTGCAAGCACGATCTTTGGCAAAGCTCACATTTGTTAGTCCACGAACGTGGTCCCCTTTGAGGAGACTTTGGAAAGATCTCATATTGACATGGGCTAGTTGGCGATGCCAAAGCCACCCCACATCAACTTTAGCCATTAGGCAAGCCGTGGTCTTAGTGGTCGCTCCGAGAAGCTAACCACATAGAGACCGTTCTCGACATGCCCAACAAAAGCTACTTTAAGAGTCTTTCTCCACAAAAGGGCCACGGTATCAAGGTCAAAGAATGTGGCAAAGCCCATAAGTGTAAGTTGACGAACGAAAAGTAAATTGTATGCAAGGGTCTCAACAAGCATGACTTTCTCAATTGATAAATCATGAGAAATCACAACCTTGCCAAGACCCAATACCTTAGATGTCGAGGCATCACCGAATTGAACATGGGTGGGCATAGATGAGCTTGGTTGCACGTCCACTACCAAATGCTTGCTCCCGGTCATATGATTTGTTGCTCCACTATCGAGCAACCATGATCCTCCACCGGAAGCAAACTCCTACAAGAGATCAATGCTTGGTTTTAGGTATCCATTCTTGAATGGGTCCTTTGATGTTAGTAACAAGGGTCTTAGGAACCCAAATAGACCATTCAATGTACTCATAATAAGAACCAACAAATTTGGCATAAACATGCCCATCACTAGCATGGCATAAAACATAAGAAGGGTTAAAGTCGCCGGCTTTGTTTGATGGAGTGGGATTGCCCTTCTTGACATTTCCACCCACCACCTTGTTCTTCTTCTCCTTATGAGCACCCTCTCCCTTCTTGACAAATACCTCTTTGAGAGGGAGAGGTTTCTTGGTCTTGTTGTTCTTCTTCTTCTTTGACTTGGGTGCAAACCCGAGCCCTTCCTTTGCCACAACCTCCTTTTGATTGCTCAAAAGATCATCGAGGTTCTTCTCACCTTGTATGCAAGTCACAAGGCCTTTCTCAAGTTGCTCTTTCAACTTGGCATTCTCCTCCACAAGATGCTCATGCTCACAACAAGGGTTAGTAGCATTGACATTATCAATTAAAACAAAAGGAGGACAAGTGGCTATTTCCTTAGTGAGCTTTGCTTGGAGTTGATCATGAGACTCCTTGAGAGTAGCATGTGCACCTTTCAAGGCCTTGTGAGCCTTGTCAAGTAGCTCAAACTCCTCTTTGAGTCTAGCATGGCCAACCCCAAGCTCAGCATTCTCGGATTTAAGCACACGAGCAAGAACTTGAGCATGATCATGATCTTTCTTTAGTTGAGCAAGGTTAACGTTTTGCGACTCCTCAAGAGCCGAACGAAGACCTCGCTCTTCCTCAAGAGCGATGGAAAGATCCGCAATCTCATCGGCATAGTCACGACTATGGCCTTCTAAGTTAGTGATGTTCTCCTCGTGAGACTCAATGACATCATTGGCCTCACCAAGTTGTTCCAAGAGAGCAACAAAGTGCTTCTTGGTCTCACCTTTGAGCTTACCCAAGAACTTATCAAACTCATTCTCATCCACCTTCACCTCCTCTTGATCATCCACACAATCCAACAAAGAAGGATTAGGAGAGATGGAAGTTTTGATGTTGGAGGTTACCTTGGTGACGCCTCTCGCCATGAGGCACTTGGGGATGATGTTCTCATTGGGGGCATCGAAGAGGGACACCAAGGTTGGAGAAGAGGTGGCAATGGCCACGGTGGCCGTTGCTAACACTTGACCACTTGTATCATCATCGGAGTTGTACTCTTCTTGCGCCACCAAGCCCTTTGGAGGCACCTTCTTGTTGAAATTGTTCTTGTTGGGGAAGGACTTGGCCTTGTCTTTGCGGATGAGCTTGCCACCATTGTCCTCCCTCTTCTCATACGGACAATCCACCACAAAGTGACTCACATTGCCACAATTGTAGCAAGTCCTTACTCGTTGCTTGCCCTTTGAGTTGTTCTTGGAGGAGTTGGGCCTTGTGTTTCTCTTGTTGCCCCAAAATTGCCTTGACGCAAGAGCCATGTGTTCGTGGTAAGCATATTTGGTGTCTTCGGGGCAACTCTCTTCTTCTTCCTCTTCTTCTTCTTCTTCTGGAATACCCTTGGCCTTCAAGGCAAGGTTGGGTGAGGCTTTTTTTGACCGTTGGACACGAGCTAGAGCATTGTCAGCGGTCTTGTTCATGATATTCATGGCAATAAACTCATCCAACACTTCACTTGAAGACAAGGTGTGGAAGTCCAGTCGTTGACGAATCACGGAGGACATGGCCTTGTTGAATGGCATGATGGCCTTGAGAAACTTGCGCTTGATCCAATTATCATCCGTATCCTTGCTCCCATGATCTTGAAGAGCGACCGCAAGAGTTGTCAATCTTCGGTAGAGATCCCGAGGATCCTCATCTTCATTCATCACAAACTCATCGGCCTCATCAAGCACCACCTCAAAGTTGGACCGTTGAATGCTTGAGCTCCCCTTGTACAAAGATATAATGTGTTCCCAACAATCTTTTGCACGGGAGAAGGGGCGCAAGTGAGCTAGATCTTCGGGAGGCACTGCGGATTGGAGGATGAACAATGCGGAGTGATTGTATTGATTGTTCGCCTCTTCTCTTGGAGTGAGGTTGCTTGGATCATGTGGGTAGAAACCTTGCTCGATGATTCTCCAAAGATTTGTTGAGCTGTGATTCAAATGAGACTTGATACGAAAAACCCAATTAGCAAAATCACCCTTCACAAGCTTAGGAGGAGGACCAAGGTTGTTAATATGCGGTGTAGGGACCGATCCTCCATAGACCGGGGGAGGGGGAACTGAGGCGAAGGTTCCCGTCCCATTCTTACCATGAGGGGAAGAGGTCTGAGTACCCTTAGCCGCTTCCTTGCCGGAATTGGCCTCCGACACCGATGCGGTGGTATTAACCACAAGCAACGCATCGGGAGTAGACTTCAACCCCTCAAGAAGTTCTTTAAGCATGGACTTGACCTCGGCCGTCATAGACGTCTTAAGTGAAGCCATGGCTTCATTTAAGTCATCTCGGGTGACCGAGTTCTACTTCACGGTCTCTGGCACTTCCTCATCCCGATCCCCGTCGTCAACCATACTCTTCGGGTGGTGAAACCCTTAATAAAGAGACGAGGCTCTGATACCAATTGAAAGGATCGATATGGTTGACTAGAGGGGGGGTGAATAGGCAACTACCAATTTTTAGCTTTTCTTAACAAATTAGGGTTAGCAACAAAATAGGTTGTCTAGATGTGCAACTAGGTGAGCAACCTATATGATGCTAACAACAACGACAACACAAGCAAGCAAAGGAGACAACACAACAATAGATTGCCCAAAGTAAAGGTAAGAAGTAACCACAAGTGGAGCCGGTGAAGACGAGGATGTGTTACCGAAGTTCCTTCCCTTTAGGGGGGAGTACGTCTCCGTTGGAGTGGTGTGGAGGCACAATGCTCCCCAAGAAGCCACTAGGGCCACCGTATTCTCCTCACGCCCTCGCACAATGCAAGATGCCGTGATTCCACTAGTGGTGCCCTTGAAGGCGGCAACCGAACCTTTACAAACAAGGTTGAGGCTCTCTCCACAACTGAATTGGAGGCTCGCAACACCACCACGGAGCTTCACCACAATGGAATGTGGCTCCGAGGTGACCTCTTCCTTCTAGGGTGCCCAAACACCCAAGAGTAACAAAATCCACACAAGAAAGTATGGGGGGATCAAGTTTCCTTTGGTGGAAGTGTAGATCTAGGTCTCCTCCTTCAATCCCTAGCAAATCAACAAGTTTGAGTGGCTAGAGAGAGAGATCGGGCAAGAAAGCTTGAAGGGCATCAATGGAGGAGAGAGAGAGGCAAGAGGTAAAAAGGTAGGTGGAAGACCCACCTACTTATATAGTGTCCCCCAAATCCAACCATTACAGCAGTTTTTACACTGCAGCGGTACAACCGCTTGAACCACCGGTACAGCCGGTATTCACGGGTTCACACTGCAGAAATGCCCCCGCGGTACAACCGGTGGAGCCGCCGGTAGTACCGGTCGGCCGGAGCCAACCAGGAACTACCGCTCCACCACCGCCCAACAACCGCCTCTCATACAGAAGGGGTTCACCCCATAGCGGTGGTTGGGGCAGTGGTTGTGCCGGTACAACCGCCAGATCAACGTTCATGTGGTGGCTAAGTCCGGAGCGGTACAACCGCTCCAGACACCGGTAGTACCGGTTCGCCGAAGCCGTCCGGGAACTACCGGGCCACCACCGCCCAGCCACAGCTCCACTACAGAAGGATTCCGGTAGTGGAGCGGTGCAGGGCCGGAACAACCGGGCAAGCGGTACAACCTCTTCTTCAAGCGGTACAACCGCCCGACACTAAAAACACTGCCACAGAAATTCTTTGAGGACCTCTCTCCTCGAATGGAAGGATGTATAGTGGGTGCAATAGAATGTGTATGTGCATTGATTCACCCAGTACCTTCCGATGCGGATTCCCTCTTAATAGTACGGATTTCCTACGACCTAAGAAATAAACGCGTCGGAAACTCCGTCTTCGATCTTTTCCGTCCTGAGGGAATGCCTAACCGTGTTGCGCCAAACAAGGTGTACCTGAGTAAACTTGGGCGCACGATTAGTCCAAAGGTGCATTGTCATCATCACCAAAACCATAAGGCAGGAAATGCCCTAACAGAGCCTATTGATCATGCCAACTCAAGAGGCTTGACGGTCCTCCCTAAGGGGGGCCATTGATATAGCCAACTTTTCATTTTTCTTTGGAGACTGCGACTTTGTTGCCCTCTTATCTTCCCTTGGTGAAACATACGCCGACGGAGGTGAGATCGTCAGGTTGGGAGCCACAATAACCACCGACCCCTGCAATCATCTCCTTCCCTTCCCCCGATAGGTCTAACTTCTTGTTCGCCGAGCCGCCCGCTAGTTCCTCTTCTTATACTCCCTCTTTAGTTTGCTTCAAAGGACCAGCAGCAGTATAATCTAGCTCATCATCATCACCCCTAGATGGACATCTTGAGAATTACGCTTACGGGCATAGTGTTGGCACGACCAGATCTTCCTCTCCTTACGTTATGCCCTCCACGAGGACCTCGACCCAGAGCTCGGCCTCCTGATGTCGGTGCATAAGACACTTCACGCCTCTTGGCAATCAGCATACCTCGACCACATTGCTTATCCTTCTCTTGCCAAACCCCATTGCCACGCTCTCCGAAATCATGTCCCATGAATCCACACACTTCGCAGAAAAAGGGGATTTTTTTCCTCATATTTTAGAAACAACATCCGTCTACATTCTCCCTCAACTGTCGGGGTGAATCGAGTCAGTGGCCTCGCATCAGGCACACGTGCTCGAACACGAACGTAGTCTCCTTCATAGTACATAGACGGTAAAAGCTACACTTCTCTAACCCTACCAATTCGGCGGGCTAGTTGATCAACGACCGACGCATGCATGGCTGTACAAATCCGACACCTTGTGAATCT
Source organism: Elymus sibiricus (assembly GCA_039707655.1). NCBI lineage: Eukaryota > Viridiplantae > Streptophyta > Magnoliopsida > Poales > Poaceae > Elymus > Elymus sibiricus. The sequence goes on along the minus strand of CM077676.1, from coordinate 355,505,857 downwards.
GCGCCCACACATACAAGCCATCTAGAGAAACCTTTGCAGGATCAGATCTTCCATCATGATCCTCCAAGACCAAGCCATAGCCCCTTAAGACCCAAGGGCCACCATGCAGTACTTTCTTCCAATCTCCCAAGCAAAACATCCAAAAAACAAAAAGGTTCTCACTGAATTTTGGCGTATATATGCGCTAGTCCCCATGCGAATTTCATCGTTTCGAACATGGTTGTAGCACTGAACGGGCGATCAGTGTTCGGCCTACCCACACCCAACAAGCGAGTATCCTCCTCCATCTGCTCCACGTTTGATTTTCCAAGAACCACATCATCGAGTTCATTATCCTACAGATCCATGTGCTTCAACATCTCCTCAATGTTATCCTCAGTCCAAGGTCCTGCTGCCGCCGATTTAGGCGTTGCCATCTTGTCACCGATCTGCCAGCCTTCTTCACGACGAGACCACCGTGCAGGCGACGAGACGGTGAAACTACGGTAGACTCATGGTGGGGATCAAGATTGCTACCGGAGTAAGGGAAACCCTAAAAGAGAGGGTAATTCCTGCAGTACCAATCCTACATCTTTTTTGAGCAATACCAATCCTACATTTGTTTTAGGGGAAATACCAATCCTACATATAAGCTTCCTAAAACCACTTGCAAATATACCTGGCCATGGGATACCTGGCCCGGCCGGCCTGACCTGACCCGACCCGGCCCGGTCTTGCCAATGGGCCGGGCCTGGGCTTGGCTTTTTTGCGTTTTAGGGAAGAGGCCCGGCCCGAGGCCCGAGGCCCGACGGATGGCTAGGTATACTCGCAAACAACTCCAATTGGACCGGCCCACTCGAACGAACGGTTGTCCTTGTTGCGGCGAGGGCTGCAGTAAGGGCCATATCTCTCGTGTCCCTACTAGCATAGACCCGCGCGGCGGCACGCCGCGCCTCGTCGATACGTTGTGTTTATACATGATATCTTTGTCTTTTCTATATACTATGTTGGTAAGGTTTTAGTCACAACAAAGGAAGTCATGCTTTGAAGAAACCGCATATGGGACATTTATATTCACCATGAGTGGTACATATTAGGGAACATGAAGCACATACTGATACACTTCTAATAAGACTAAACACGGTACATTCACTTCTGGTCTACAACATTCTGGTGGAGCTCCCTGCAAAATATGTTCCCGTGATGAAGTGGTAAAGGGCCTTTGCAAATTGTGGTTGAGACATTATGTGAATTGTTTTGTGTAATATATAATTCTTTACTACTTTCTCTGATCCATGTTAATTATTGCTGAAACGGGTGTATCTAGACGTATTTTAGTGCTAAATACATCTAGACGTCGTGAGCCTGCTCAACGGCAACGGCGACAAATCCTTTTCTTTAATGAATAGTCATTTGAGTTGTTAATAGTTATTCGAGTAGTAGAATGTAGTGTTGAAAGTGTAAATTTCCTCTGAGTTACCTGTTCATTTGAGCCAATGTTAACTGGTTGGGTCTGGTGTTATTTTCTACTCCCTCCGTTCGAAAATACTTGTCAGAGAAATGGATTATACTATATAAATTATTTGTTTAACATAGACGATAAATAATTATGCACTCCAGGTCAATATAACAATGTATTATAAGTGAAACCCAAATATCTGGAATAACCAGTGGAGGAAAAATGTACAGCTGATGCTAGCAAAATGTCCATAAGCAAAATGTACTAAACCTTCAAATATGCAAGGAAGCCTATCCTTGAAATTGAGATCTTACTTGATCATACATCAAGAGCAAGATTAGATATTTTGAGACATAAGCATACATTTGGGATGAACATTGATCCAATCTAAATATGTTGAGACACAGCAAGATTAAGGTAAAACTGAGAATGATGAACATTGATCGCCACATATATGCACCAAGACATGTTATTTTTTCCTTTTTCAAAGATCCAAATAAAATGGATCAATTGGCCATAATGCAACAGTTTGGTATACACTAAGGTTTCAGATTTCCAAGACTCAACAAAGGGAAGTCGTGTATAAACAAATTCATTCAAATAGCTTCCATAGATCCAATCTAAATGACGTATAAAGAAGCCTACAGTGAACACCACCCTAAACAATATGTACCTTCTAATTTCCTGAAGACCTTATCTTCTTTTATCAACAATAGCAATAGGAGCATCAGACAATTTATTGGCAATTGCTCGTGCTCTAACAACAACACCGACATAAGGGGAAACAACCACAAGATCCTTTGAAATTGTTCTGATAGCAAGATAATCCAGATCATGAGCTGGGAAGAAGAAAATCCAATTAAGTAAATCTCATAATCTACTACTTGGTTACACCAATACATCACCAACGTCGACATGCATCAATCACAATGAAAGCCCCATCAGCATTTCGTCGACGGGAGAGCAAGTGGGCTGCACCAAGAAGACATCGCAGCCCCTAACAGTCTCTTGGAGTTGCATGTAAATTTCACTGTAAGCAAAGCGCTTGATAAGGATCTTGCCAAGGTCTACGCCCAGATAAGAGAAGCAAAATACAAAAGGCCGTACATTTTTAGAAGTACATACACCAGGAAGGTCGTATTATTTTATCAAATTCAAATAGCTCATCACCTGAACGATTAATCTTTCTTCTGTCCGTGACGAACAGAAATACTGAAATCGCTTGGCGCGCTCAAGCTCTCGTTCTAAAACTTGAGATATGCATTTGCACTAAAATGGCAGTAAATTCTACACGCACGACGCACCTGCCTGCATCTGACTTCAGAACTTCAGACATAAATACTAAAGTAATCTCTCCAGTTCTCCACAATAAACTACAGTTTCTAGGCAGAAGCACCACCCGCTTACAATAATACACGGACAGCCAGATCAAGACAATCCAGAAAATAAAATGTCAACATCTCATAGATACTCGACTATGGGGTATTGGGGTGTGTACATTCTTCTTTTTAGAACAGGTGTGTATATTCTTCAGTGGCTGCATAGCAACTACGGAAGGCGCAAACCCCTTCTCCCTTTTCATATAAAGCCCCCAAATCAAAAGCAATTAAGAAATTATAATTGTGAATTCTGGGTTACTATTGCCCAACCAAACACTAAGAATCAACCGTATGCTGCAAATCGGATAAAAAAGTATGTTTTTCCTTCCGGGAAGGAACAGGAGAGGTACCAGCTGCGTGAACGGCGGTTGATGCTACCGGAGAAGATCTTGAGCCTGGAGTCCCTCGTCTCCTACGCAGCGCAGCAAGTTTGGCTCCTGCGCGGGCACAACGGCGTGACCACTACAGGCGACGCCGTACCGCGCCAGGCGATGAAGCCGCAAGGCAGCTGGAGCAAGGCGCGCCAAGGGGCTGAGAGAGAGAGAGAGAGAGAGAGAGAGAGAGAGAGGAGCGCGCTGGGGACTGGACCTGCAGAGAAATTGCTGGCGACGCAGCACCTGTACCCCTGTGACGTGCCACTGGCGCCCAGGCGTCATAGCCGCCGAAGCGGCCCCCGAACTCCCGCACACAGCGCAGCCCCTGCACCTCTGGCTCTGAGCTGCCCGGCAGGTCGGCATGGTCTTCCCCGACGGTGATGCGGCGCGAAGCAGATCTCTGTAGAGCGGCCCCGTCGATGCGGCACCAGGCGGTTCACGCCTAGGACGGCAGCAGCTTCCCCAGAGCGCCTTGGACTGCAACAACGGTGTCTACCATTGCCTCCCGGTCGCCCGACCGCTACGGTCGACGACGGCGAGAACACCAACAACGGCGATGCTGCCACGGCCTTGGTCCTTCATCCTTCGTCATGCATGCACGCAACCGTCAGTCCTAGCCTCCACACGCCGTGCGCCGTCTTTGATGGCCTCCGTGCGGAGATGAGATTAGGGTAGGAGGGAGTGGAGGGGCGGCTTTGGGACAGAGGTGGGGAGGACTGCTGCATCCGTGATCGAGAGACACACACACCGGAGAGACTTTATAGGAGCAAACAGCGGTGGAGCGATGACACCAGATTCGATGGGATCCTTGGGGAAACCAAACGAAATATCTAATCAAACACCGAGAAGGTTAGAAACCGCTAGAAAAATCAGCCAATGCACATGCATATACGTGGTCACATCTTGCATGGTGCCATCACGTGGTCACATCAAATAATCTCCACGGCTGCATGCTGCATGCTGCATGCCGCACCTGCCAAAAAAGCCACCGCCCGCCAGGAGCCGACATTAAGCATGCGGTTGACCAGGAAACCGAGGAATCGTACAACGTGTCAGCCCGCGAATGTACACGCCCACGAAAGAACACACACGTAATACAGTCAACACACGGACCGGCCCACACGCACCAAAATTAAATAGGCGCACCCACATACCGCAACTCACGTTAAGAAAATTTACTGATGGAAATCTATGGACACACGAATTTCTACCCCTCTACATCCCAAACTAATGCACGTGTCCGCACTTGATAGGGCAGCATATGACATCAGGACAAGTGGTGAAATGTGAAAAAATCTCTGGTGTGTGGTGTCCCTTTCGCGTTCCAGTCGATAATCGATTGATCGCCGCCGCGCGCCCTAGGGCATAACCGCGTAAGGGCCATAGGCGCGTAGTCCGCGCCGCTCGGAAGCTTCGTCAAGAACTCGACGTCGGTGACCTGCGCCGGCTGCCGCGGGCATGCCGAGGCGGATCAGCCGATCTGCCAAGCTTCTCCGACCTCGCGATCGATACGGCTCGGGCCTAACCCCACGATCGATACAGGTATGTTGTACACACTGCAGTTATTAGATAATAAAAAACTATGACTAGTTAGATGTTAGATCGATTACAGGTTACATACATGACCACGTGTTCCATCCATACAAACATGGGGCTGCCGAAGCTACGGGATTAAGTGAAATTCTAGTTTATTTATTTCCTAGTTCTGTTACGCACTAAGGGCAACTCTAATCGATCCCTTATAACTAGTTAGAGGAGTAAAATTTCTGTTTTACTCCTCTAACCAGGACCTAGCCGATCCCTTATCCGCCGTAAGGGAGTAAAATTTTACTCCTCTCCCTTATCCTCTCCCTAAATTTACTCTGCCGATTGGCGGCTGAGTAAAGCCGAGCCGCTCCCTCGCGTCGCCCCCCGCGCCTGCACTTTCGCCGGCGCGATCCCCGGCGACCCGCCGCCGGCCCCGTCGCTGCCTCGTTGCTCCCCTGCCCTCCGCCGCCCTTCTGCCGACGTCCAGCCCTTTCGGCCCCCGTCCCCGTCGCCGGAATTAGGTGAACCGCCGCCGCCGTCGTCATTGTTGTTGATTCGTCGGATTGCTTCTTTTCTTCTTCTTTTTCTGCCGGCCGTCGCATCTCACGTTGATTGCACACCGCTGTAGGTCGTTCCCTCTCATCGCCGCCGGCCTGTTTGGTCAGAACAACACCGGCAGGCCGGTGCACCACCACGGCACCGCAAGTGTTCGATGAATTGGCTATGTGAGTTTTTTTATCGTTTCTTTGTGAACCAAGCCGTTTGAATTGTAGATGAAGAGGTTGAGGGAGATGGCTTTGGAGGACTCGTCGTCATCCGAAGAGGAAGAAGACGACGATGACTTTGACACTGTTTTAGGCATGGTTTTCAATGATGATGTTCGGCACCCGAGGAGAGGATCATAGTTTGGCCGCATACACATCAACCGTGATAGAGCGGAGGGTCATGCGAAGATCATGAGAGACTACTTTGCCACAAAGCCAACCTATCCGGAGAAGTACTTTCGCCGGCACTTTCGGATGCACCGTCAAATTCCTCGAGGAGCATCGCAAGATCGAGAACCGTCAAGTTCATTCTCAGCTCCAACAAGATCTAGTTGAGCATCAATGGCAGTGTCTTAGCGAGTCCTAGTTGTTCTATCACATGCTACTTTGCTACATTTGAACCATTCGGCGTGTTTAAATTTGAATAATTCGGATTGTAAACTTTGAATTCGGTTTGTAAACTATATTGGAGATTTGCTTGAACATTCAAATTTATGTTTAGTTTCTATATGTATGCTAATATGTAGTTGCAATTTATACTAGAATTTCAAAGTTTAGAAAAACAAAATTTTACTCTGTTAAATATAGGGGATCGGCTAGGTCCGGCCAAAACTTAGTGGAGTATATATACTCCACTAAGCTTTTACTCCACCGGATACTCCACTATTTTTAGGGGATCGGTTAGAGTTGCCCTAAGAATGAAGAGAAACACACCACCAACCCAGGGTTGCACCAACAGAAATGTATTAGCTTTCTTCTGAATTACGAAATATATTGTTACAGTTTGATATTGATACTATGTACTAGAAGACTTGATATAGTTTTGCACTAGTACCTTCATTGTCTTGTCATATCCTGGCTTTGGTGTCCCTATGCACTATCACCTTTGTAACCATCCAACCAATGGTTGGTATTCCTAAATATAAATATGAACAATAAGCTACCCAACCGAGATATTGTTGGTGTAAAGGTGACATATGGTGTATAGCATTTCTGCTAGCTGACCTAGGTTATGGTGTCTCTTTTTATATGAAGAGCGAACATTGGTGGAAGCGCATATTTGTCAAAGTTGACATGCAACATGGGTAGCCCACATTGTGTCATGGCACATTTGGCGCTCCAATTTTCGTATAGATATTGAAGGGGGGCATTAGCTTAAGCTGGCACATGAGACATGGCGTCCACTACATACTGAAAATGGGAGAATGGTGGTAGCACCGCTTTGGATCCATCAACATAGCTGGCGATCTGTGCGCCTGGCACCAATGAAGAAAATTAATTGTGCTTTGAGCATGTAGTTACTCCTACTAGTTTCCCCTGGTGAGCTTCTCGGAATTGTGTGCTCAAGGGGTGTCGTCACCGGAGAAGAGGAGGATGCCATCTAGATACATGCTCTAATACAATGCAAACATGTGCGAGGAGACGAGGACTATGTTCATGGTGAGGCGCGTCTACCAGGTAGGGGCCGCTCTGTTTATCAATGATCATTGTCAAACAATATTACTCTGAGTACCAAGTCTAGGGTTTAACCGGATAACACTTATCAGCACATTATTGACATTTCAAATGACACATTAGCAAACTGTAGCATAAATATTATATTGAAGTTGTGTGGAAATAATTCGTTAAAGAGCGCTAGAAAGTCGTAGGTAAGAATGGTATGCATAGCTTTCAGATAGAAAGCTGCTGCTCCATTTTTTATTTTATTTTTGAAACTTGCTGCTCATTTTTCGTAGTGACGCGAGGGAGATAGGAAGCAACTACCTCGTTTGCCTTCGTTTTGTAGGAGCAAAGCTTTAACTATCGAACGACGATTTTTATCGAGGTGGGACGGGGTTTGCAGTTGACCTTGTTACCGTGAATAACATTCAAATAAATTTTGAATTCAGAATTTTTCATCTGGAAGTAGTTGACCCTGAACTTGAAAACAAAGAAACAAAACGGTCAGTGGAATCTATTCGGTAGCCCAGGCTAGGAAACTCGGTAACCAAACGGTCAGAGAACTTACTGCCTGGCAACCAAACCTTGCTCATTAGTCAGCTCTCTAGGATTCTTCACAGAATTAGACCGCAGTAGAGACGACATTATCGGTCCTTGTAGGCTAGCTCAGCTTAGTTTAGCTTGGAGATAGGAATCTGCTGCCGCATTCGTCTTCCTCCTCGAGGAGAGGAGAGAAGAAGCCTCCTCTGCTCCATCCATAAGGTCTCTCTCTTTCACTGTTAATTTGTTTCTCTCAAGCAAACGGATCAAACTTGAGCTTCGCTCGGCACAGACAGAAGTATGCTTGCATATTTACGAGACCTCAAAGTCCAAGCAAGAGATCACAGTCCGAGCACACGATGGCAGTCCATTAGTAGAAGGAACCCCCTTGCTTATACGACAGCACATTTGCCCAATCATTTAGGTTCAGGTCAACATGGAAATGGAAAAAAAGTCAGCTTGCTCTCCTGTAATCCGTAGAGTCATTCATCCTTCGTGTCGCCGACCAAATTAATATTACGCGCTGCTTGCAAGAAACGGGCAGTGATGCCTGGATTGTGTCGTGGAGTCAACTTCAATCAAATGGACAAACGTGCGGACAATTACAACATTTTTTTGGCTTATCCTGACTGAGTTTTCCTTTCTTTTTTGTTTTGTCACGTCATTTCTACACTAAACGGCTTCTATATAGCCGATTTATTGGTACGCCGGTGTACACAGAGTTCTTCTCAGGAACTTCCTAAGAACACTTCACAAGTAGTCTTGAGAATACTACATCGAGAGTGTCAGATGGAAGCAGCAGATGAGGAGAGGCCGCTGCTGAACCACCATTGCCGGCCTGCACAGACACAGGTGATCATCCCTGCTCTCTAATTGGTACGTATAATGCTAAAATTTGAATTTCCATATGTGAAACATAGCATGTGAACTGCATTGGTGTTCAGGACGAAAGTTCAAGGTACACAAGTGATGGAACAGTTGATATCTACAGACAGCCTGCTCTCAAGCAGAGCACTGGCAACTGGAGAGCATGCTTCTTCATTTTAGAGTAAATTGCAAAAAACCACCACAATTGGGTCGAAGTTTTCAATGCTTCAGAAAAAAACCACCAGAAAACATGCATTTTGGTGGGTGTTTGATGAATTTTGCACAATTGTGGTGGTTTTTTGCAATTTACTCTTCTTTCTAGGTATCGCAGAAAACTTACGAAAAACATCTGCTTTATGCTCTACATTTTCCCTACAGAAGTAATAACATGTTATGCCTTGGACGTAAATCAGGTGCCGAATTCAGCGAATGCATGTGCTTCACGGCAACAGCGAAGAAGCACATGCATTCGCTGGCGAGGGTCTTCCAGGTGGTTGTGGCAGCCACAAGGAATCATCGGGCTTGCATGTGCTTCTTCGCTGTAGCCGGCGAGGGTCTTCCAGGTGGTTGTGGCACCTACAAGCCACTAGGAGGGGGAGGTAGCCCGCTGGCGAGGGTCTTCCAGGTGGTTGTGGCAGCCACAAGGAATTGCCGTCTCGAGCTGCCCGATGATTCCTCGGCCCTCCACGAAAATGACAGAGCTGAGCATACCAGTCAATTCACGTTCTTTGACAAGGCTGCGATCGTGCTGCCGTCGTCGGAGAAGAAGGGCCCATGGCGGCTCTGCACGGTGTCGCAGGTCGAGGAGCTGAAGATGCTGCTGCGGATGTCCCCCGTCTGGGCGTCGCTGCTCATCTTCTTCGCGGTCACCGGGCAGATGTCGTCCACGCTTATCGAGCAGGGCATGACTATGGACAAGCGCGTCGGTGCCTTTGTTGTGCCGCCTGCGTCCTTGTCTACCTTCGACGTCATTAGCGTCCTCATCTGGGTTCCTATTTATGACGCTGTTCTGGTGCCGCTCGCGCGGCGTGTCACCGGCGAGGACAGGGGCTTCACGCAGCTCCAGCGCATTGGCGTCGGCCTAGCACTGTCCGCGGCTGGCATGGCGTACGCTGCGTTGATTGAGATGAGGCGGCTGGCGGCGCCGGCGACCTCAATGAGCATCATGTGGCAGGCGCCGTGCTACTTCGTGCTGGGCACGGCCGAGGTGTTCACCAGCATTGGCATGCTCGAGTTCTTCTACGACCAGTCCCCAGGGTCCATGAAGAGCCTGGGCGGGGCACTCGCCCAGCTCGCCATTGCTGGCGGTAACTACCTCAACTCCATCCTACTCGGCGTTGTCGCGTCGGCCACGGGGTGGATCGCGGACAACCTTGACCAAGGCCACCTTGATTACTTCTTCTGGTTCATGGCTGCTCTCAGCGCGCTCAACCTGTTGCAGTTCGTCTACTGCTCGACCAGATACAAAAGTGTATAGATCAACAAATTTTAACTAAATCTTTAGTACTATAGTAGTCACATGTAAATGTTCTCAATTTGAAAATCTATCATCGATCGTACTTGAACAAGAATTTTGTTCCTGTTTAGCTTCTTGGCGACGTATCAAATGAAAATGGAATTCAGTGCAAACTTGAAAACTTCCGTTTCTAGATTGCTGGACTCTAGATGGACAACTGTGAATTTTTTTAAAGAGGGAAAGACCATTGGCCTCTACATCAAGAGATGCACACAACCAAATATTATTAATAATTAAAAATGCCAAGTAAATCGGCTTACGAAAACAAGGAAAAAAAAATCTAAGACCATTCACATAGGATATGCCTCACGACAGAATCTCAAAATCGTACCGCCAAACCCAACGCTTCAAGACAATGTATTCAAGAAAGAATCATCGCTCGTGCGTCGGTGCTGGTTGGTCCAACCAAATGCCAAACCAAGAGCTATCACCGCAAAGCAGATCTTCGAACCAACACCTTCAACAAGGTAACGATGCGCAGACATCGACGCTACCTAATCAAGGCAGAAGGCAAGATCATGGATTTACACCCGGAGAAAATGCATTCCCAATGTCTGCCACCATAGTTACGGTCCACCACCACCCTACCTACTTGCTCACACAGAACTAGCGGGCCAAAGAAGAAAGACGACATCACGTCACATCCGACTACTACGGCACCATCGACCCACCAGTGATTGACATATGCGTCACAGATGCCAAGCAACCATCACCATCACATGCGCCATCTAGATGCCAATGCTAGCGTTGACACGCGATCATCCTTGTGGTGGACATGTGTCCTCGGGCTCCGCCGTTGCGACGGCGTCTGCTCCAACGTCGGCGCGGAGCTTGGGAGGTAGTCGAGGAGCGGATGCAGATTGTGGTCTGCATCGACGACATCTGGAAGACGGAACGTGTGCTGGGTTCGTGGTTTGTGGATGGCAGGTATGGTTTCCTCCTCCGACATCTTAGTCATGTGGGGGTGCCAGATCTGGAGTTCGATGATGTGTCCGGAGTGTTGCCCCGGTCTGATTCGTTCAACGGTAATGGTTTCGCCTTTGGCGAGCCACCTTGGAGGTCCGCAAAGCTGCATATCAGCGATGGAGCCGCATCGAGCTCGGGTGAGGAGGTGATCCGTCATTTTTTCTTTCGGTGGCTGCTGTGGTGGTGCCGGAGGCAGGTGACGGGCGTTGGTGTCAAGCTCAGAAACGTTCTGCTATCTTTTCAGTTTTGTCATATCGGTCATTATGTGACTTGTACTTTAATCTTTATGATATGAATGAGACACATTACCATGCAAAAAAAAAGACATAACTGCCCTCGGAGACATAACTGCCCGGGGTAATTACACCAGTGGTACTTGAACTTGGCACGGATGTTCACTTGAGTGCCTCAACGTTGTATACAAATATTCGTGTGTCATTAACAATTATCTTGTGGTACACAAATATTCGTGTGCGCGTATTATTTCTAAAACAAATTTATAAGCCATGCCCCATGCCACGCTGCTGTGGCTTGTAAATATTTGTGGTACATAAATAATAACCTTGCGGTACACAAATATTCATGTGAACACAAAATAAATATATAGATGTATGCAATAACATAACTTATACTAAAAAATGTTCCTGTAATTTTTAGAAATATTCACTTTTAATTTAGAAAATATTTTTTAAATACAAGCCATGAGTGTTTAAAGTAAATAAATAAAAACATTTAAAATACACAGTCATAGATTATATTTAAAAATACTTATTTAATACAAAAAAAACTAAAAAATTTAGTGAATACAAACACTTCTATACTTGCATGGCTTATATTTAAATTATACTCTCTCCGTCATGAAATACTTGTCGGAGAAATGGATGTATCTAGACGTATTTAAGTTCTAGATACATCCATTTTTATCCATTCCCGCGACAAGTAATTCCGGACGGTGGGAGTAGAAAATTATGGATTACAACATTTACTAAATATTTATGAATATACACTGGTGTATAATTTCACTTGTGGCTTATTTTCATAACTTTTATATAATGTAAACATAATCCACGAGTGAATATTCATATAAACGTTTAATTTTAAATTAAACATATTTCGGAATTATACAAATAAATTCTTAAACAACACACTTATGAATTATAAAAATGTGTGTATAATTATTCAAATGTTTGAATTATTAAAATAACATTTACGAACTGTAGTTTAAAAATATTTGTATTATTTATATTATGCATACATGTAATATTCCATATTTATTATTTCAATTATATGAATGTTTTTTAATAATACATTAATACTTCTACATTAGATGAACATTTATATATAATTTTTGTAACACATGAATAGTTTAAGTTTATTGGTATCATATATTATAATTTACAGACATTTTACATTTTTTAAACAAATGTTGTGTGCAAAATGGGCCACTGGCTGCAGCACATTTAAATACCACAAGGCTTTTTGTTCAAAATACATTAAGTCTGAGGTGTCGGAGTTAGTATCAAAACCTGTTGGGTTTGTTGGGTTCCGAACTTCAGGTTTGTGGTTCTAGTCCGGGCCCGTCTGTACCTTGCTTTTAGCGACACCGAAGAATACTCGACTGAAGCGAGGTGCTAAATGGGCCTGGCCTAGGTACGGGGAAGCCACAGCCTCGTTTTATTTTTGTTTTATTTTCACGTTTTTTGTTTTCGTTTTTTTACTTTTTTATACTTTCAAATATATGAAATAAATATATTACAAAAATCACACTACATAATTTTTTTTAAATGTTAACCAAGCATTTAAAAAGTGTTAAATGTGTATAGAGAAATGTTTCTCAGGTACACGATGTATACAAAAAATATACAACGTGTGTGAAAAAAGTTGATCATCTATTTAAAAAAGTTAAAGTCAAGCATTCAAAAAAATGTTTAACTAGTATTTGAAAAATATTAAATTCGTATATAAAAAATATTGACCATGTATTCAAAAAGTCATAACTTTAATTTGAAAAATGTTGATCAAGCATTTGAAAAAATGTCAAATGTATAGGAAAAATGTGACCATGTATTTAAAAAATGTAGATCTAGTATTTGAAAAATGTTACTCAAGCATTTGAAAAAATGTTTAAATGTGTATAGAAAAAATGTTGACCATGTATTGAAAATGTAGATCTGGTATCTGAAAAATGTTATTTAAGCATTTGAAAATGTTTATAGAAAAAATGTTGTCCATGTATGAAAAAAATGCTAATCTTGTATTTGGAAAATGTTAAATGTGTATTAAAAATGTATTATACAAAAAATATGTATAGAAAAACAGTGAAAACCCGAGAGAAATCAAAGGAAAACCGATGAAAAACCAGAAGGAGACAAACAAAACCGAAGAAAAATGATGAAAAAGGAAAGAAAAGAAAAAAGCTAGTGAAAATCGAAAAAAATTAAGAAAAAAGAAATACTAGAAAAAACCCAGTAAAAACAGAGAAAGAAGCAAAGAAAAATCGGTGAAAAAGGAAGAAAAAACAAAAAACATTTTTTTTTGGAAAACCAGTGGAAACCTGGCTGTTTCCCTTCAATGTGGGCACACCGTTCTATTTTATCACAAACCCAAATGTGATGTAATGGCTAGTAGCGCTACAAATCAGGTCTTTGGATCGAATCCTCGCACGCTTGCTTTTTCTACTATATTTCCTTTAACCTAGAAGCTAATAGGCCAGCCCGTTACTATATACGCTTCGTTTTCTATAGAAAAAGCAAGCGCGCGAGTATGTTAATAGAAATCTAGTAGAAGCTAATAGACCGGCCCGTTACTATATACGCTCCGGACGAGAGTTTCTACCGTCTCTCTATAAGCGAGATATAGCCTTTACGTTCTAGTCGGTAGGATGCAATTTGCATGTTAATTTTTTTCAGTACTGACAGCGCGACCCACTACTGATAGAGACATATTGTAATATTCAAGTAAATCCTGCTTCGCCGCTACAAGTGTGCCTTGCACCATGTCGGCGCACTTTACGTTTACGGACGAGATTAACGTCTTTGCACGTTCGTGCCAAATTTTAGAACCAGTTCGACCTAATTTTTAAATTCAGACACTAAAATAAACATCCATAGCAAGTTTAAACACCACTTGTGTAATTACCTCTTTTTCGGTAGGGGAAAATCTTGGACCGGCTCACCCGCACACATGCGTCGTCCTCAAATTAACGGCTACGGACTTTACTGCCCGACAACGAAACCATTCTCATTACTCAGGTCTCTAGCATCCTGCACAAAATGAAGGCATCAGTCGAGACAACGTTGTCAGGGACCCCGACAAGTAGAATAACTATCCATCGACTGAACTGAGTAATCTGAAGAGTTAAATACACTGCGGGTGCTTTAACTTGTCTGTCACGGTCAGTTTGATGGCTAAAGTTGTAAAATACATGAAAGTGGTGCTCAGACTTGTCCGGTCGTTCAAATACGGTGCCTCATGGCGGCGGCCCACATGTAAGTAACTAGGAGCATTTTTTATAGCCAAACCCCTCAGATTTTATTTAGTTACACATATGTATCGCATACGGATGTGGGTCTCGCATGTCAGCGTAGGCGAGCGGATGTAAAAGTAAGAAAGAAAAAGAGCGTGCCTACAAGGATTGGAGCACAGGACCTCATGAGCACACACACACATTTACCACTACACCAACAACGGCCGTATGTGTTACTAACAGATACAACTCTTTTTATAATAATAATACTGTGTGAAATAATAGATATAATAATAGAAAAATGGAATTCTAAGTTCGTACCAGAAGCTCACGTGCCAGCCTTGTAAGCTGGCTAGTAAACCAATCAAGGTTTTTTTTGTTAAATTTAGAGAAATTAGACAATATCCCGTGAGTTGCAGCAGGATGGTAGTGTAATAAATTTAAAAGAGAGGGGCACATGGTAAGGAAAAAAGGAGTAAAAAAATAAAAATAAGAAATATTTTGCAGCAGAAGATGGCTTGAATTTAACATGTAACTCTGATATAGAGTAGTGAGGATGACTCTCTCCCTGCACGTTGCTGCGGTAACTTTGTTAAAAAAATGCGTAAGTAGTTGACAAAAATAACTAAATCTAATAAAAAAAAAGTATAAGCTCGAAAATCAATAAAAGAAAGTGTTTAAAAATAGAATAAAAACTTTTGAATTACAATAAAATGTGAAGGATGACTAACATGAATATATGATGTGGCAGTGTTGCATGCATAGACTAATGCAAAAATAATTGTAATTTATAAGTTAAATGCATGACTCGCTTATGTGGTAGATTTTGCATGGCTTAGTGGGAGAGAAGACTTAAATGCATTGCTTAGTGGGACATAGAGGTGGACACTTCGCATGTAGAGAGAATTGGGACCAACTTCTTAAGAATGTAAGATGTCATCCTGTATACAATAAAAATTACCAATTTTTTTGGCGTTGTATCTAGTCATCTGTACTACTGTTTTTCTTAATACCGGATCTCGTGTGTGTGGTATGCATCCGTGGACACGTCAATGACAATTTATTTGTTTGGTGCACCTAAATTCTTCACTTGTTACCGTACGTAATAACATGCCTGCGTAACAATCTCATTAAGGTATAAACTATATTTATCCCGTTAGAGCGTCTATAGTTGGGATTTTCCTGCAGTTTTATTTTTCCCTTAGGTTTTCTTTTTACGGTTGATTTTTTTTTTCCCTTAGGTTAGTCCAGGTGAGACCTTGGAAGGTCGTGGTTCAATTTTAAAAAAATACTGTTCACCAGGGGAACTCTTGGTGCTACCAACGCGCCTGTGTGTGCTAACCAAGAGACAAGACACCACTTGATGCCTTAATGAGATAATTTATTTTTTAAATGATTTAGTATTGAGAGAGATTTAGGAAAT
Organism: Elymus sibiricus; assembly: GCA_039707655.1. Lineage (NCBI taxonomy): Eukaryota > Viridiplantae > Streptophyta > Magnoliopsida > Poales > Poaceae > Elymus > Elymus sibiricus. The sequence goes on along the minus strand of CM077676.1, from coordinate 355,490,157 downwards.
ATGCCAGTGCATCTGAAAAAAATGTTCAACATGTTTTTGAAAAATGTTTCACATGTATTGTAAATTTGGAAATGTGTTTTTGAAAGATGTTTGACATGCATTCAGAAAATCGACAACAAAAAATGTTCAACGCGTATTGAAAAATTTATTGTGTAAAATTATTCTTACATTTCTACAAACACTTTTAACATGTTTTAATACATTTCTAGAATTACTATTATTACACAATAAATTTTAATACATGTTGAACAGTTACATTGTCAATTTTTTGTAATTGTGTATTTTAAAAATACAATGAAGATAGACAATAATTGTCTGTGCTTGTGCTCTTGCATGAAGATACATAAATTTACACAAGAATTTTTGATATACGTTGGACTGTCCTAATCCACATAAATTTTAGAAAAAGTCATGTTTACCTCTTAAAAAACACAATAATGAAAATAGAATAGATTGTCAAAAAATGAAAATGGAATAAAGACTTAAAATACACAATAATTTCCTACTGATAATTATTGTATTTTTTATATGGTAAATTTTACATATCATGAAAACTAAGCAGGAACTCGAAAAAAAAAACATGTAGAAAATGTGTCAAGCAATTGCATGCAGAGCGATATGCGGAATTGGTCTATTTATGTTTTTGGCTAATACTACGATGCATTACTTAGTTCGCCTCGCTTCAGTACTTGTAGTCGTCGCTAGGTGGTCTACGAATCTGGATGTAATTTTTATTATTTCTAGTGTTCGTTGTACTGCCATGATTGAAGATGAATAGATCGAAAGTTTTCCCGCAAAAAAAAAACTAAGCAGTAGGTCCCAGGATCCCCGTCCCTACAATTTATTTTAGTGATTTCTCTCTCTTTCATACTGACACATGGGACCCACATTTCTAATTTTAGGGGCCTTTCTAGGTAACTAAATAAAACATGAGGTGTTTTCTCCAAAAACACAAACAATCGTTCACTTCCTTACGGCAGCCCATACGGTCTCATACGGGCAGAGGCACCGTATATGCACGGAAGATCAAGTTACAACACTAATTTTGTGTATTTTGCAAGTTTAGGTATAAAATTGACCGCAACGAACAAGTTAAGGCACCGGCGGTGTATTTAACTCTAATCTGAAATACCCCACCCCCACGACAATGCGCACGGCACACATCTCAGCGCAGACGAGAGGTTAGATATTCCAGACCCAGTTGATATACGTCGGGCAGAATTTTGTTCCCACTTTTCGGCGAACGGATCCTCTGACATCCACAAGGGATGTCACGAAGCTACAGTGAACTATGTGTGTAAAACGAAGAAGGGATGTCAGGGTACTGTAGCGATAACTGTGCGGATTTACGGTAGCATGTATAAAAATAAATCTGAAATTAATTTTATTGCACCATAATTTTGTTTGTATGTAATTTTTGTAAATGTATACAGTAGATTTGTAATTTGCAAATTAATTATAATCATTTTAGGCTTAATCATATGGATGTGAAGGAGGGAAGTCACAGTTACTGTAGCTTACGTGACATCCCTTGTGGATGTTAGAGGATCCGGTTCCCACTTTTCGGTGTCTTTACGGCAAGCGGAGATAACTGGTTTGAGAACTGTTAGAAAGCAACGGGTCAGTGTGGTGTATAGTGACTGGTGAGTGATGGGCTGATGGCTATATCTCCAGGCCCTTGTTCCTTTCTGCAGGTTGTACGCTAGCTTAAATTAGTTTAGTTTGGAGATAGACGGTTGCTCCTCCTCCTTTAAAGCGAGGAGGTAGGAATCTGCTGCCGCATTCGTCTTCCTCCGCGAGGAGAGGGAAGAACAGGGCTCAGCCTCACTCATCAGGTCTCTCTCTCTCTCTCTCTCTCTCTCTCTCTCTCTCTCTCTCTCTCTCTCAATTTGTTCAAAAAATTGTACGTATATCCTTTGTCTCCCTAGCCGCCTCTGGTTTTTGTTACGGAGCTTCATTTCGCATAATATGAACCTGAAAGTCCAAGCAAGAGATCGCAGTCAGAGGACACGATGATAGTCCATTAGTAGAAGGAACCCCCTTTCCCCAAATACTTCAGCTCAACATGGAAAGAAGAAGAAGAAGAAAAAGCCTCAGCTTGTTCTCCCCCTGTATTCAATTATTCACCGTTCGTGTCGCCCACCCAATTAATGTTGCTTGCGCAAACAAACGCATCCAATGCATTCAAACGGTAACCAAGGCAAAGTTGCACCATGTCGCTGGATCTGGTGCCGGTAGAACAAACGTGCAGACAATTCCAAACAGTTTTGTTTTTTTTTCTTATCCTGATTGAGTTTTTCTTTCTTTCTTGTGTTGTCCCATCAGTCTACACCATAGGATCTCTATATAGCGAGTTCCTGATAGATCGGCGTGCACAGAATTCTTCGCAGGAACTTGGATGAAATATTTCTGAAGACTAGCTCCAGAGACTCAGATGGAAGCAGCAGATGAGGAGAGGCCCCTGCTGAACCATCGTTGCCTGCCTCCACAGCCACAGGTGATGTGATAGATATTTATCTGCTCAAGTGCTCAACCATCACCCCTGCTGTCCAGTTGGTATCCTATAGTGTGGAATTGGGTAATCTAATTCAGTCTCTGCATTTTGTTCAGGACGGATGTTCAAGATACACCAGTGATGGAACAGTTGATATCTACAGGCAGCCCGCTCTCAAGCAGAGCACCGGCAACTGGAGAGCGTGCGTCTTCATCCTAGGTATTGCGCAAAGTTACAACAACTTATGCTTCATGCTCCACATTTCACCCTTTCTTCCAAAGTAACCTGTATAAATCAGGTGCTGAGTTCAGCGAATGCTTGTGCTTCTTTGCCGTCTCCAAGAACTTGGTCACCTACCTCACGACGGTGCTCCACGAGAGCAACGTCGACGCCGCAAGGAATGTGTCGACCTGGGTCGGCAGCTGCTTCATCACGCCCGTCATCGGAGCCTTCTTGGCCGACTCTTATTGGGGACGATACTCCACAATTGCAATTTTCCTCTCTGTTTACATCTTTGTAAGTGCGACAACCAAAATGCCATCCAATCGGTTTAATCCGCAATTTTCCTCTCTGTTTACATCTTTGTAAGCGCTTCCGTACCACCCCCCCCCCCCCCCCAAAAACGTATAAAGGGCAGGGGGTCATTTCACAACGCGTTTGCATACCGCCCGACGTACGCCCGCCCCGCCCACGTCGACGTACGGGGTGCATACCCGCCCGACGTACGCCCGCCCGCTGCCGTAGCCCGTCCGCGTGCGCCCGCCCGCTGCTGTAGGCCCGCACGTTTGTAAAAAAAAAAAGACGTACGGGTCGGCCCGACGCCGCCAGCAGTCCAAACCCTAGGGTACGCGACTGTCTGCCGCCGCCGCTTTCACCGGCGGTATCTTGCCGAGGGGGAGCCCTGACTGCCCCGCCGCCGGCAACGACGAGTCTTGACGCCCTTTCCGCGGCGAGAAGAACGCAGGTTCGTCTTCCACAAATCGATCTGGTCGCCGACACGGCTTCGTCGTCGTCGGGAGGCTCGGTTTCTCGAGCCTCCCGCCATGGTTTCTCGAGCCTCCCTAGGGTTAGCACGCGCACACGACTGTAAATGCACATTGACGATCGATCGATCCATCGACCGCGTGGTGCATGTACGTCTACAGCGCAGTTGGCCATCGCCTCCCCAGCCCAGGAGATATATTCATATTATGATCAGTGAATTGTTCATAGATTCGCAGAAATCTAGCCTAAACATTGGTTGCCCCCCTAGCCCATTTGCCCCTCCTAAAATGTGTTCCAAGCTCCGACACTGCCCTCGCGTAATGATTATATTTGCGATTATGTTACGTGATTTTTGAATTGATGAAAGACTATATTTGCACGTGTCGGGATAATGATTACGACGGAGATGATGGCGATAGCGAGGATGGCTCATTGTCATTCAATGAGGACGGACATGACGCAGAGAACTATATGAGTTTGGATGAATCCTACAGTGGCAATGTAAGTATTTTACGCGTTGGAAAAAACACGAAACACAAACAACCGTGGTGACACTAAAATGTAATTCTTTGTCTTTGTACAGCAAGGTGAGGATGATGACAATGAGGATATGGATATAGATGATTCATATGCTGAAAGTGGTAGCCAGGTACATATAAAATGACGGTACGGAATAACATAACAACCGCATCACCTCTTACATGTCTTTTTCTAAATGTGCATAGATGGATGTGGAAGGGTTCTATGAGCTGGACATATTCGATAATAACATGGACGAAAGCGATGTATATGCATCAAATGATGAGAGCTCGAGCAAAGTAAGTTATGAAAAGTGTTTTTATATGAGAGTCGCGCATACAACAACTTATTGACATGGGAGGTTCTATATTAATTGTTTTGCAGGGACATGATGGTGGCCCAAGCGGGAACAATGAGGATGCCATTGGTGATGAGTGTAATTTTGACATTGGCTACGATGAATACCAGCAAGAGTCACTGGACAGGCATTGGAAGGTGATGACCATGACGTTCAGGTCAGAAGAGGAGGCATACGATTTCTATAACGAGTTCGCGAAAAAACGTGGATTCAGCATTAGGAGGGACCAGCTGAAATACGCGAAGGGTGTTCACGCTCCTATGCGCTTGAGGAGGTTTCTGTGTTCGAAGGCTGGGAAACGACAGGCCAAGTTTTGTACAATGAAAGGGAGGAAGCGTAGGCTGAGACCGGAGAGTCGATGCTATTGCGAAGCCCATTGTACAGTGAAGCTTGATAGAGAGCGCTCAATTTGGTATGTCAGCAGTTTCAGCGACGATCATAGTCATATTCTTGCTAGACCGGATGAAGTTACCTATCTCCGGTCTCATAATCAGATAAAGGAATATCAGAAGCTCGAGATCTTAGCTATGGCAGGTGCTGGGATCAGAAAACATATTATTTGACAACTTCGTCAGTAGGTATGGCTCATATGCGAAGGCTGGTTTCGGGAAGAGGAAGCTTTATAACATGTGCTATAGAGAAAAAATGAAGTTGCTAGCAAAGGGTGATGCTGACACTGCGATTGGGATCATGATGACCAGAAAGGCAAGGGATCCAGACTTTTTCTTTGAGCACACTGTTGACGCGGAAGGCAGGCTCAAAAACCTGTTCTGGTGTGATTCTCAGTCACGTCGGGATTACCTTGACTTCGGTGATGTAACCGTATTCGACAGCACATATAAGATGAATAGGTATGGAATGCCATTCATACCTTTTGTTGGTCTAAACAACCATCGTTGCACCACTGTCTTCGGTTGTGCTTTGGTATCCGATGAGACCGAAGATACATATGTTTGGGTGCTGCAGACCTTCTTGAGAGCTCACTGTCAGAAGAAGCCCATGTCTGTAATTACTGATGGAGACGCAGCCATGATAAGGGCCATCAGGAAGGTCCTTGCGGACGTGTGGCATCGACTTTGTTTGTGGCATATCGAGAAGAACATGCAGAAACACCTTCATCACAAGTCCCTTAAAGAGTTCAGGTCTCTTATTTACTATGCTACCACACATGAAGTCTTTGAGCAGAGATGGGCAGCGTTCACAAGTAAATGGCAGTCGGAGAAAACTGAAACATGGTTGCGTAGGATGTACAGGAAGAAAAGGCTTTGGGCTGCGTCTTATCTGTCCGGTGGGTTCTTCCTTGGTATGCGGAGTAACCAGAGGAGCGAGAGTCTGAACTCGTGCCTTCATATGCATCTGGACTCCGGCATGACCATTGTTGACATGGTTGTGCATTACGAGAACTGTATAGTTCGGCTGCGTGAAAACGAGTCATACGACGACTACAGGTCCACACAGACACTCCCAGTACCAGTACTCGATGAGTTTACACACATTGAGAAAGCCGTAGCTCGTGACTTCACTGCGGCAAACTTTTACATCTTGTAGCAGGATATGAAGAAGGCAGAGGAGCTTCGTATCGTTGAGAGACTCAGAGGAGCCAACAGTCAGAGATTCATAGTGGCGTGGAAAAATGACAGCGAGCTCAGATTCAAAGTGGACTATACACCTGGTAACTCTGAAGAAACAGTGAAGTGCAGTTGCGAAAGTATGAATCGCAAAGGTCTCCCTTGCAAGCATATTTTATACGTTTTGACCAGGCTGGACTTACGAGATATACCCAAGTGCTTAGTACTCCGAAGATTCACGAAAAATGCTAGGGGTGGACTGCCCGTGAAGCGCACTAGTGATCTTTTTGCTTGGGGTTGGGCAGGTACTGAGCAGAGGAATAAGTACAGTGAGTTGACTATCCTGTCTGCAGAAGCATCTCATGTCGCCAGTAATAAACCATTCTTATTTGACAAGTTGAAGGCTGCTCTGGAGGATGCAATAGCGAACAAGGACACTGACGAGAATGATTATGTGAGTCAGAATAGGGTTAGTGCTGATGATGCATTTCAGCCGAATGGAGATCATGTGTTGGTAGGTGATCCATTGAAAGTTTCTACCAAAGGTGCACGCAAGCAGAATGCCCAGGGTAAGGATGGGCCAGACGTCAGTAAGAACGGTAGACCAAAAGCTTTCGGCGAGAAAAATGTACGCTTATGCGGTATATGCAGGACAAAAGGTCATTTTAGAAACAATTGTCCTGAAAATCCTAAGTATGTGTTATCGTTTATTTAATTTCTTTCCTGAAAACAATTATACACTTAAGCGTTTATAGATGGTTAACATATATTAATGTCTTTGTATGCAGGAACAAGGCATGACGACGAAAGCACGGACAATGCATGATGAAAGCACGGACAATGCATGAACTTTATGGATGGTTCAGAGTGAATTATATTGTTTCTGTTGATGTCAAAAATAGCTATAACTTTATTTCTCTTCTTGTCAGAAATTGATACTGGAGTCACAATGAATTGTTTTCTTTCTGTTGCTATCAGACATTGCTACAACTTTATTTATGTTCTTGTCAGAAATTGGTACTGGAGACTTATTTTAATATGTGTTTTGGGTGTAATATTGATGGCACTATAGCTTCTGTTATTTACGCTGTTATAAGTTGGTTATTGTGTGCTGTTATAAGTTAAAAAAAAGTTAAAAAAAGTGCCCTATATAAGCTTAAAAAAAGTGCCCGCCCAGGCCGCCGGCCGAGCCTTACTTCGCCAGTCACTATCCAGCCAGTTCAGGCGACTGTAACGGGCTGTCAGACATTGCTACAACTTTATTTATGTTCTTGTCAGAAATTGGTACTGGAGACTTATTTTAATATGTGTTTTGGGTGTAATATTGATGGCACTATAGCTTCTGTTATTTACGCTGTTATAAGTTGGTTATTGTGTGCTGTTATAAGTTAAAAAACAAGTTAAAAAAAGTGCCCTCTATAAGCTTAAAAAAAGTGCCCGCCCAGGCCGCCGGCCGAGCCTTACTTCGCCAGTCACTATCCAGCCAGTTCAGGCGACTGTAACGGCGTTTCAGGTCTCGGGTCGGCGGCAACCGGGCCCCACAGGGCGGTCGAGTGAGCAAGCGACGACAGTGTTAACAGGAGTTCGAAGCAGTCGGGGGATCCAGGTTTATAAACCGGTCGACGCCTCCCTCGCTCGGCGAGGTGGGACTAAAGACTGCTAGGCGTCGTGCGCCGCGAGTTGGCGGTCGAGGCGGCCGCCACGGGCCGGCCCACTAGTGCTGTGGGCTCGACTGCCCGGCCGGTAAGAGGGTCGGGGCGACGCGCGGCGCGCCGGCCCTAATATGTTTTTTTTTCGGCGACTGTATGCATTTTAATACAGAATATTTGGAACAAAAAGATTCAATAAAAAAAAGAATATTTGGAACAAATAATTCACTGTCCATATCATATTGAAAATAAGTACCGTATGCAATTTAATAGTACAAACGTCCGATGCGAATTATTTTAAATCCGTACGTAAATGGTAAATAAAAAGTGCCTACACAATCTTGAAGCACACATTGTAAAATATTTAACTAAAATGAAAGCACGCCTAGCACTGCTGCGTGCGATAGTTATTTCTTCTTCTTTTCCTTAAGACGAATAACTTTGTTCATCACATCCGTTAGCTTGTTCTTGGATGAGAAAATAATTGAAGATACCATTCGTTCTCTCGAATCATCGATTGATTCCTGAAATAAATACACACGCTTGTAATATGTACAAGTGGATATATTAACAAAGATGATTTTTGCAAAATAAAATTTACCGACCTGCGAAAAAAGCCCTCTGAACTTGTCACCGTCCCAATATTGAAAGCATTGAAGGAGGAAAAGGCCACATGAATTCCTGTTTTTCATAAATGAAAGTGCATTTTTTAGATCATGTTTTTCGGACAACACGCAAGTATACAATGTTTAGACAGTACATGTATCTAGGTACTCACCCATCTTCTTGTTGGGGCATTTTGTATGGAACAATAGGCCATGCCGACACGTCGGGGAACGAAATAATTAAACTAGCATTTGCATCTTCGATATCTCCTGATAGTTGTGCTCTCTGTAAAAATAATCGAAACGACGGACAAACATTCAGTACAAAAGGTAAACAAATGTTAGGCTCAGCAAAACTTACATGATAATGAAACTTACAAAATCCTCAATGAGTTTCGTAGTACATTCAGAAAGTTGTTCTTGTTCTCCCATCAACGAGTCAAGAACCTGAAACTCTTTCTTACATGTGTGCATGACAACCGTAATCCAGTGGTTGTTATTCTTGTTAAGAGGGAAATAAGCCTGCATGATAATTGAAACATGTTCATCAACCTTGGACCATGCATACGTTTGGCACGTATAACATTTTGCAGCTTGGAAAACTTACCTTTGGTTTCACAAAATATTCGGTCATGCATCTGTTCAAAGGTTCATTCACACGTGATTCGTAGTCATTTTTGTCAACCGACTTCGCTGGTCTGCCTAGAGTGGGGCGAGTGTGCAGAAGCCAGTGAGCCCTATGTGTTGGCACTAGATAACGATCGGCCACATATTTATCCGAAATGTACGACGCATAAGCGTCGATAACCTGAAATAAATGAACAACTATGATAGCGATACCGGTGATAAGTTACTATGAAACACAAATGCTGATAGGTAAATTGCATACATCACCGGATAACCATTCATGGTTAAGTATCTGGCAAGCTCTTGCCGCAGATAGTCCGCCGCCCATACCACTGTTGAAAATTTCATGGTTCTTATGTTTTGGTGACTTCTCGTACGCTCGGACGTACTGCACGGCGGCACGGACCAAATCCTCCACACTATTATCATTCTCAGGGCTTTTTTCATTAAATAGTTCTGCAAACCAAGTCACATAAGTCAGCGGCACATTGTCAAAAAACATGTCAGCGGCATGTGTAAAACATAGTTAACTTACTCGCTTTGGTGGCACGTCTCGCACGCTTTTTCGGTTTGCTCTGTATGTAGGGAGATTTCTGGTATTTTGACATAGTCCTCCTTCGCTTCCTGAGAGTCTCCTTCTTCTCTTCTATACCGCTACAATCGTCTGACATGCCCTGTGACACTTCTTGCTCGTTTGCCTTCGCTGTAATTCTCGTCGATGAAAGTATTTTATCTGTCCTTAAAGATGATGCCTCATTTTTTTCTGACTCTTCCGGTAAATGTATAGGATCATCCTTGTCACCGTTATAGCTATTTAACTGAGGGGAAGTGCAATTGTATGGTTTACCTCCAAGGGAATTGAAATCAGAGTTCTCACCGCCCTTTCGGCCATCAGGTGTGTGCATGTCATCGTACGGGAATTCTTTTTGAGGAAACTTGTTTTCAAACCTGCTTCCACTGTTCTCTCCAAACAAATTTTCCTCCTCCCCTTCAATGTTGCCGGGTTTGTATCGCACACCAGTTTGATTCATTTTCTCTATCAATCTCTGCAACATAACAAAGTTATAATGTAAGTATTTTGGCAGTAACTTCGTGATTACTAAACTATCAAAATGCTACCTGTGCGCATAACTCAGGAAGACGAACAATTTCCTTGCGAATGTCCTTTATGTCTTTCATGATCCGGTCCATAAAAGGCTTGAGGTTCTCATGAACCTCCAAGGAAGTATCCACTTTCCTCCGCCCCGTAACGGACGACTTTCTGCTACTAGGTTTTTTATTACTATCCGCATGCTGTTCCACAACTTTTTTCATTCTATAGTCGTTCGTAATGCAGTCATCGATCTGCACCATGAATTTTTGATGCAATTATAAGTACTTCAGTAAATGAATGCACGATGCAATTACATATGAACTAAAAATAAATTAGTACCGTCCCATGACCACGACCATTGTCATCGTCGTACTTGTCTCTTCTCTCTGCACGCGATTCCGTCCAGTTTTTCATCAGGGGGCTCAACAGCGATAAAGGATCATATTTGGGTCCGGTGGTCGGCTCCACCTTCTCCCTGTATAAGTACTGCATACAAATGACACAATTTACGTAACTAACATGAATTGACGAATAGTACATATCATTAAATAGCACAATTAATAATATGAAAAGTACTTGTATTAGGGATAGATTGCCAGCTGGCCACTTCCTAACACGGCCGTCTTGCAGAACCTTACCGATCTCCATCAAACACGTTCGCAACGTGAATGCGTTCCAGTTAAACTTGCTGATGAGCTTCACATCATGCACCAACGCGTAGTACTCCTTTGGGACATAAACATCGGACATAGGTGCAATAACAGTCCCAAGCAAAACTAGAACCACCATCCGGAGAAACTCATCGTCCGCAGCTTTGTTCCTCACAATTTTTTGGATCAAATCGTCTATCATAATGTTACCGTTTTTTTTTGTTCACATACTGAATTGGTATTTTCTTCACTGCTTTTTGTCCTTCCATACTAAGAACACCAAAAACGTCAACACCTTCATTTTCTAATCCAAATATATTGTACACGTCATCGGGACGTAGTGAAATTAGACCTTTACTTCCGGCTGCTTCTTGTATCATAATTTTTTTACTATTCGGATTATAGCCTTTTATCATGAAATGCAGCAAGAAATCTCTCATTTTTATCGGCGGAATCAACAACATTTCTTGCAACGTTGTTTCGTAAAACCTAAATCGCTGAGAACTTGTAAATCTTTCTGCGAGGCTGACCCACTTCTCTATTGAACATGGGATCACACCGTTGATGTCCATACTGCATATAAAAATTTTATTGTCACGTTCAGTTGTACAATTAGGCTACATCTACCACAAAAAATACAAACATCCTTCGAGATGAAAATCACCTGGGCGATGCAGGGCGGCTTCAGGTTGTGGGAGGACGCGACGGATCTCAGGGGACACGCGGCGCGGATGTGAGGTGGGCGACAGACGGCGTGGCCGCGACTGCAGGGTCGTCGAGGGGCCGCGACCGACAGTCAACGTGGTTCGTCGCATGACCGGGCGGGTGGCGGCGTCGGCGGGGCGGGGGGTGTGTCGTGTTGCGCGAGCGACGGTCAACGGGGGGCGCCGCACGACGTGGGGGCGAGTGACGACGTAGGGTTCGTTCGACGCGTGTGCGGGCGGTACAGGCCGATCAACAAACAGACAGACGTGGCCCGTCGTGGCGTGCCGCGTCGGTCGGCCCACTAACCCGACGCAGTCAACCAATGCAGTCGACGCGATCGACGAGCGACGTCGGTTAGTCCCACCTCGCGACGCCAAGAGGTCGTTGACCATCTTAAATACCTTTATTACTCAAGTACGACAAGCATCGGTCTTCATTGAACTCTGTGGAGGATCTCGAATGGCACTAGGAGTCTTCTCCTGTTCCGAACTAGCGAAGATTCCTACTGACATTTGAGATTCTACACAAAAAGATCATTGATGTCCGATGTCTTTTTATTTCTGTTTTTAACTTGCACACAGCTTTCTCACACAATATATAAAGTTCGGGTCCGCCAGAGTGGAGAGTCTGCACACGTTTTATTTCCGACTCCACGGTCCGCCAGAGTGGATGCATGTCTCCTCTTCGCATCCGTCAAACGGGCTCAGATTTTTTTCACGGGCTAGAATGACCATGGCAAGCATGCATGCCAAAATTTGACGCGTTTCGACACTGTATGCATTTTCTACGATTTTCCGAGCCGAAAAACCCTAAAATAGTGTCCGGACGTGACACAACGTGCGTTCGGTGTCAGATTTCGTTCATTTTTGGCGTGGGGTACCAGGGTGGGGACCCACACACGCCGGCAAAAGTTGGTACATTCCGACTTCATGTGCAAGGCAGGGGTTTCGGTATGGGCGGAAGGGATCCTGTAAAATTATGAGAATTTTTTTCTTAATTCAAAACAAGAATATATTTGTTATAATTATTAGCTACATTTCAAATAAATTAACAAGTTTTTAAAAAAGTAAACAAATACAGTTTAAGTCAGAAAATCACATGAGAGAAAAAAGGAACATCCCGACGGGTCGACTAGTCCAAGTGCTGGTTCGCTTCTTTTTTTCTGTTTTTTTTATTTATTTTCATTTTTCTCGTATTTTATGTTTATTATATTTCATAATAGGTTTATTAATTTTTTTTCTTTCGTTATCTTTACTAGCAAACATGCCCGTGCGTTGCAACGGAAAAAAAAAATCATAATTTCGAATGGCAATGATCACATTTTACTACATCATCGATATATACTATCACTCATTTTTGTGAAAACATGAGCAATTTTTAAAAATCATGAACATTTTTTTAAACTCATGAGCATATTTGAAATTGTGAACATTTTTTAAATTCACGAACATTTTGTAAAATCAAGAACATTTTTTGAATTCATGAACATATTATACTATTTGCAAACATTTTGTTTAATCGGCGAACATTTCTAGAATCGACTAACATTTTTTTGGGATTTGATGAAACAATTTTCTAATTTAATGAACATTTTTTGAACTGCATGATCTTTTTTGAATCAGTGTATATTTTGTGAATCAATAAACTATATATTTGAATTTATGAACAGTATTATTTTATGCTATTTTTTAATATATGAATATTTTTTGAATTGGCGAAATTTTGTGAAAATTTAAAACATTTTTTAATACATGAACTTTTTTAGAAAAACTCATGAATGTATGTTTATTTCCCGGACATTTATTAGAAAATTTGCTAATATTTTTTAAAAATCACAAACAATTTCTGAAGCCACAAACATTTATGAATTATTAAATATTATTTTAAAATTCCCAGTTTTTAATTTTGGAAACTTTTTTAAATTCACTAATTATTTAAGAAAAAGTTCAACCAAATGGAAATACTGATATTTCATTAAAACATACTTTTAGTTCGTACAAACTTTTAGAAATTTAATTAAACATAAAACTTCAAATTAAAACATAGAAATATTACACATATTTTAACTAAACTTAATTATTTAAAATAATCCTAAACTAGTCCTCGTTGTCGCTCGCGTCGAGGTCGATAACGCCGTCAACTGCGCCGCCGCCGCCGCCTGGTGCTCCGGCCCCGTCGTCGCCTGCTGCTCCGGCCCCGTCGTCGCCGCCGTCGTCGCTGCTGCGTTCGAGGTCGTCCCAGTCGATGTCGTCGTCTGCCGCCGCCTCCTCCTCCACTAAACCAGCCACGGCCGCCACCGCGGCCGCTGCTTCCTCGGCCTCTACCGCCGCCGCCTCCTCCTCCGACGCCAAAATAGCCGCCAGCAGCCCTGGGACATCGGCGGGGTCGCCCTCCTGTGCCAGCTCGATCTGCTCCAGCGGGATCTCCACGGCCGGCGGTGGAGGCGGAGAGGGAGCGTCGACCGCCGGTGCTGTGTTGCCGCGCCCGGCGCGTGCCGCCCGACGGCACTCCGCGACGACGTCCCAAAAGTTTTTGCCGTACCAAAAACGGCGGCGCTCGAGGATGTTCCAGCGGCCGCCCGGGTGGGTGAGGAGCTCCTCGTCGGTGGCGCCGGGGCCGAGCGTCGCGTACCCGTCCGCCGTGATGTGCCACTCATGCGGCAGACGGGACGACGGCGGCACCAACAGGCCGAAGCGGCACAGGTCGTTGGCATCCCTTCACGTCATGCTGGACGGCCATGCACCGCCCGGTGCCGCGCCGTCGTGCCCGGAGCTGCCGCCGGCGTTGTACGCCATTGATGACGACGAGGGCGCCGGTGGAAGTGTGGAGAGCGCCGGGATGAGAAGGAGAGCGGGGGTGTCGGGTGTGGGAGGAAAGGCCGGCCGGGGTGGTTGTTTATATAGCGCGGCGGGGCGGGGGTGGTGGGTCTCGGTGGGGCATTCATTCCGGCCGGCGCAGAGCGGCAGGGGAGTCCAGGCGCCGAGGCGACCGGCGCGGCAGCCAAGGGGCCAAACGCGGCAGCCGAGGGGGGGCGGCGCGGCAGGGGAGTCAAAGCGGCGCGGCAGGGGAGTCAAGGCGACCGGCGCGGCAGGGGAGTCAAGGCGAGCGGCAGCGGCGGCGCGGAAGGCGAGGGGAGGCGGCGCAAGGCAGCAGGCGCGGTCGCGTCGCAGGAAACCGCCCCATTCACGGCGGGTTTCACGCGCTGAACTGGTCAACCACGTCGCGCACGCACGGCGACAGTTTTTTTTTTAAAAAAAAAACTTGAATACGTATACGTACACATCTGAGCCGGCGGGAACGGACGGGGGCATAGGATATGACTATCCTACCCTTTTTAATGAAGGGGTATGGTTTAATCCTAGACGTTGATGTGTTTAGGGGTTGTACCGAAGAAGTAGTGATATGTAAAATGCTGTGCAACATTTCTGAAAATTCTGTCAGGGGATGCTCATCATGACATCTTCGACGGCGCTTCCGTTGATCATGCCTCATTCTTCCGACGAGAGCAGCGGTGTCCATCGTGCTGCCGTCTACGTGGGGCTCTACCTTGTCGCCCTCGGCACCGGCGGCATCAAGCCCTGCGCCACGGCCCTAGGCGCCGACCAGTTCGACGTTGCCGACCCAGCGGAGCGGGTGGCCAAGGGATCCTTCTTCAACTGGTACTACTTCTCGATCAACATTGGCTCGCTGCTGTCGGCGACGTTGCTCGTCTGGTTGCAGGACAACATCGGGTGGACCGTCGGGCTCGCGATCCCGACAGTGCTCATCGGGTTCGGCCTCGCCGTATTTGTTGCCGGCCGGAAGATATACAGGTACAAGCCACTGGGAGCGGGAGGTAGCCCGCTGACGAGGGTCTCCCAGGTGGTTGTCGCGGCTGCAAGGAATTGCCGTCTCGAGCTGCCCGATGATACCTCGACCCTGCACGAACATGGCAGGGCTGAGCATACCAGTCAATTCAGGTTCTTTGACAAGGCTGCGATCGTGATGCCGTCGACGGAGAAGAAGGGCCCGTGGCGGCTCTGCACGGTGTCGCAGGTGGAGGAGCTGAAGATGCTGCTGCGGATGTCCCCCGTCTGGGCGTCGGCGCTCGTCTTCTTCGCGGTCACCGCGCAGATGTCGTCGACGATGATCGAGCAGGGCATGGCCATGGACAACCGCGTCCGCACCTTTGTCGTGCCGCCGGCGTCGCTCTCCACCTTTGACATCGTCAGCGTCCTCGTCTGGGTTCCCATCTACGACGCCGTGCTGGTGCCGCTCGCGCGGCGCGTCACCGGTCAGGACAGGGGCTTCACTCAGCTGCAGCGCATCGGCGTCGGCCTTGCTCTGTCCGCGGCCGCCATGGCGTACGCCGCGTCGGTCGAGACTAGGCGGCTGTCGGCGACCTCGATGAGCATCATGTGGCTGGCGCCGTGCTACTTCGTGCTGGGCGCGGCCGAGGTGTTCACCAGCATCGGCATGCTCGAGTTCTTCTACGACCAGTCGCCGGGGTTCATGAAGAGCCTGGGTGTGGCGCTCGCGCAGCTCGCCGTCGCTGGCGGGAACTACCTCAACTCCGCCTTGCTCGGCGCCGTCGTGTCGGCCACGGGGTGGATCCCGGACAACCTCGACGAAGGTCATCTGGACTACTTCTTCTGGTTCATGGCGGCTCTGAGCGTGTTCAACCTGTTGCCGTTCGTCTACTGCTCGTCCAGATACAAAAGATAATGATCGATATTTTCATAACTATAGATGTATATTGTAGTTGGTATGCAAATGGTGAGGACAAGAACCATTAGTAAATTGCCTGGTAAAATCCATTAGTTAATTGTACGTAGAGGATAAAAGAACATGAAAGATAAAACTTGCGATGTTCATCTCCGTGGGATGGTGAGATTTTTCAACAAAGGATTTTGTTGGCTCAAAATGATATGCTTCAAGGTGAGATAGTGAGATGGCGGCGAGAAATAGAGCAAGAAGAAGAAGAGGACGCCGGTGGCGAAGTGGAGCGGTATGCCGAGAGGGGGCAACGATCTACGGGTCCAGGAGGGAAGTCGACTCCATTGCGGTAGTCGCGTAGAGCTCCCCCGACGGCCCCAATCCGACGCGGGGAAGGCGAACCGCAAACGGCCTAGAAAAACTTTCATGTTTCACTATATGAGAGGAGATTAGTGCAATGTTAGCTGGGTTACTTTATTTTGGATGTACCGTATGCATGTGTCACATCTTTTATTCATTGTTTTTGATATAGCTTACCACACATGCCAAGTGGTCATGTGTCACATCTTTTTCTTTGAAAACTGTTATTTGTTTCTATTAGTGTCACGTATGATCATTGGATGTCAATTGTGTGATCATTGATGGCCCTGTGGGCCTGTAGTGTTATGTATTTCAGCCTGGATGTTGCTAGGCATTATGCTATTTATGATATGTGTTCTTTATTATGTCATAGTCATCTTTATTATGTGAATACTGGTTGGTAGTAAACTTATTTACTTTGATAAAGTAGATCGATTTTACTAGAGATTTTGATCAACTATAGTCAATTTGCTTTAGGATTCATGCTCTATGTAGCCTCAAATTCTTCTTCCAAGTTTGCGGTGTTCATGTACATGGGGTTTGTTCCTCTATTTTCCTGTCAGCACATTTGGCGTCCTACATTTGAATACAATGTCTCATATTTCTTTTTGGTTTCTTTCTTCCCATTTGGCAACAATAGCATATACACATATGGACCTGGCTATCTTACTATGATTTTCTGTGCCTTTCTTTAGACATCCATGAGAGGCGACTCATGCCACATTTGAGCCGCCTAATATGCACAAACTATGCAAAGATGTCTTACTAATGTCAAGGATCCACACTTTGAACAGAAAACAAACAAGGCGTATATGATGACAGATGTCAGCACTCGCTCAGATGCATAATAACTTTGGCCATCTCATGCTCTGCGTCAGATAAATAATATACCACGACAATATAAACATTTTATGTTATACTTTAAGGTTTCTAAATGAACATATATTTGATATTAACTAATATACTCTATAGTTTAGTATAACAAAAGTTAGCTACAACAAGGCAGTATGCCACTTATGTAGTAGTTGCATCGTATCACATTGGGGCCGATTCGATCCTAAGTCAGCACATGTACCTGCACTTTTTCATTGTCTCGTCTTGCCTTGATTTACTTTATGTTGGACATTGCTCCGGTAAAACAAGTGATCTATTCCACAATGCTTATATTCTTTCTAAACATAAGAAATGTGATGGTCCTATGATTATTCAAGTATGAGTTCGACGTCGGCCATTAAAATATTCAATACCATCATATTATTTAACTCCATAGTTTTACACTTGCTTTCTTAACATCATATGATACAAAATTTTGCAGCAACACACGGCATCATCTAATTTATAATATGATCAAGCTCACAAGTACTGCAATCTTAAACACGATTATACTAACATTTAATTGATTATTAGCTCGCTGCCTAGTCACTTGTAGTTTTCATAACACTAATTCCAGTTCTCAAATCAAGTCTTCATAGATAGCTAGGTGGCGGAACAAGCCTGTAGTGCCTCTCTTATCGAGAGTTTAAAAAATCTTGCACATGACACTTCCATAAATTATTTTCGTCTCGCTGAGTATGATCAAGTAGTACTTTCCTCCATGAGAGTAAAATCTAGCTACCTTGTTCAGAAGTCAAGAATTTAATAAGAGAACATGATTGGTATTTTTAATGTAAAGTTTAGGGATCTTTTTCTTGCCCGGTATAGCGATTACCAGTGCACCCACCTTGCCATTCATAACGAAGATGCGAGTGATCGGAGTGTAGAGATTCATGTCATTGTGTTTCCTCTACAAGAGTTTATCTACTTAATGATGGCATAGGTTAATTGCTCCTTCGTGGACCCTTAGTGAGTGATCGTCCTTCGTGGAACTCACGACCTTGATCTTCGTGATCTAATAACCTTTGTGGTTCGAAGCCTCCATCAACATGGAGTAGGATAGCACCAACTATCCCAACCACACACAAAAAATCTCCGCGCGAGCCACTTCGTGTTTTCATTTCTCTTACTCTACTCTTGCAAGTCTTTACTCTCCACTGCTATACTCTATTACACTTGCATGTGTAGGGGTGCTTGATAGGGCTTAAAATTGCCAAGGAAACTAACATTTGGGACAAGAGTCATCTTCATTGCTTGTAGTCTACCCTCCCACCCACCCTAGATTATAGTAATCGGTCCTTCGGGGGTAGGGGGCGTATACTAATCGATCCTGCACACACCTTTGTTTCTTCATATAGCCGATTGTTTTCTATTCTGTTATCCTCTTCTCCTGGATTAATGAATAATTTCCGACCTGGGAATAGCTAACCAACGTTGGTCAATGTTAGGTGTTAAGAAACCTTACACCGACTAATGCTCATGGTAGGAAATAAATTTTTGTCAATTCTAGTACTAGAACTACGTTCTAAGTTAGACTTGACCCCTATACTCACCCCAACATTCCCGATATCCTATATGGCATGACTCCTTTTCTTTCCCCTCTCCTCTCCACCTTGTGGCAAGATATCTCCACTACTATTAAAAGAGCAAACATAAATTCCCCCAACTCCACACAACAAACTGTACATGAAATAACCAGAACCCTCCGATCGAATCAACTTAAACGTATCCTACTGTCCATATTCTCCCAACGGTCTGCCACCCAGATCAACGTACGAGATCAAACGTTCTGCCGACCAGACTCCCGTGGTCCGCCAATTTTCCTCCTACGCGGCCCCCATCCCCGCCCGCAACTCAGTGATTTCCGAATCGAATCCACCGGAACTGTGGCTCCCCGACCCTTGTTTCTTTAGGCCCGGATCGGAAAGAACGGATACGCGTCAACCTTGCGGAGGCAGTGATGGCGGCGGCGGAAGAGGGCGTGGGTACCAAGGGGTGATGACGATGGTGGTCGTGCCCAAGGACGGGCCTACCAAGGCGGCGGCGGTGATGGTGGAGGCCGCGGCCGTGGCTATGAAGGGTTGGTGATGGCGGACGCGACCAAGGCCGAGGCTATCAGTAGGGCGGCAACGACTACGGTGGTTACCGTGGTGGATATCATCCGGGCGGCAACGACTACGGCGACAACAACTATGGCGGCAGCGGTGGTCGCAGCAACTACGGCGGCCGCGGCAGCAGGGAAGGAGGAGGCCAGAGTCAGCCACCCCCGACAAGCACCAAGCCACGGGGCCTCCCCGCGCTACCACGCAGAGGCGGCCCAGCTCTGGGAGAAGTTCCAGACCATGGACATCAGCCGTGCCAAGCCGACGTTCACGGCGCACCCCGGGTTCGGCGTCACCGGGCAGGAGTGCCTGGTGAGGGCCAGCCACTTCTTCGTCGGCCTCGTGGACAAGGGTCTGCCCCAGTACGCATGTGTCGCTGTGGCCATCCCTTCGCGAGGCTGTGGACTCGAACGCCGCTGCCGCCCTTCTCTACGCACTGCGGATCGTTGTCGCCGCCATAGATCCAACCGATCGGCGATGGAGCAGCTATCGGCGTTCCTCCGCGCGACACCAGGTTCCGTCGCACCTCCTCCAGCATCCTCTCCCCGCCTCACGATCCTCCTCTCAACGCGTCTCCGCTTCCTCTGCGACGTCGTCGGCTTCATGATCTCCACCGCGATGGGCGTCACAATCCCAAGGGAGCGCGTCGAGGCCATGGCGATGCTGTTCCCCTTCCTACCGTCGTCGCCGCGTTCTGCCAATTGCGGCAGGAAGCCATGGCGCACGCAGAGAATCCACCTGCCGAGGAGGCGGCTCCAGCTGCAGCACCGGATAAGTGATCCCTCCGTCATAAGACGAGGTTCTTCAGTTAAACATCTGCAGCTTAAAATTTGTTCCTTTCTATTTTTGCAGATTTTGAATTCAGTGTAGTAGAGAACACCCACAATATCATCACAAGGATTCATGAACTCACTTTTGAATGGAAGAAATGTGATGTTCAATTGCCACACCACGGGATGGCCCTACTGTGCCTTCATCGCAGACCTCACCGGTAAATTCCTTGCTTGCTGTTCTGACAAAAGGCAATTTCAAATCTTTTGCGTTTTTATTTGATACGCCATGTGCCGAAAACTGAATTCTAAATGCTACGATTGGAATTCCCGTTAAGTTCATATGTTGCAGTTCTGAAACTGGATTCTGTGTATGTAGTTATTCTAATGTCCCTCGGATCAACTCTGTGTATTTACTCCATCCGTTCCTTTATATAAGGTGTATTTGTTTTTTCAAAAGTCAAACGAGTGCATGTTTGACCGACTTTTTAGAAAAATATATCAATATCCACAATACGAAATTTATATCATTTGATCCATCATGAAAAGTAGTTTCATATTTTATCTATTAGGTATTGCAGATGTTGTTATTTTATTGTATAATCTTGGTCAAACTTTCAAATGGTTGACTTGCACGGAAACCAATACACCTTATATTCTGGAACGGAGGGAGTACTTCTCATGTTGAACTGATGTATGATACTGGGTCTTGTGCATTTTCAACAGCCTTGCAATTTTTGTTAGGATTTGGTGTGTGTGCATTTTCACATAATTTCTAACAATCAAATTCATCTTTTTGTTGCAGAAGAAGACTAACCAACCAGGCGCATATCCATTTCATTCTACTAAGCGTCCCAGGCTGTGTATGCTAGCCTCCTCCTCTGCATTTGCAGGCCGCCGAGTCCAACTCCTCTGCAGCGCAGATCACCCACACGCCGCGCTGCGCAACTCACGATGCAGGCGGCCCTCCTCCGCGGCAAGGTGGTCTTCACGCTCATCGACATTAGTTTAATTCAGAGTCTATTTCAGTGTGTTTGGAGTGGATGGTAAGATGATGTGCTCAAATAGAATTAGAAGAGAAGACATATCCACTGGGTGGTATTTTTTTCCATAATAAAGTGATGGTGGGGCTAATTAACTATGGGCTTTTAGTTTGATTCAGAGTCTGTAGGTGCACTCCATGTACTTTAGTACATCGCAAATTCGCAAAGAAATTTGACTTTTTGTTCATCTGTGTGAACTTCCTTTGCATATATGTTGATCACAGTTTAACTTCAAAACGGAAAGAGAATCCACATCCATAATGTGCTATAGTAATTTTTGGTGTCAACTAATTCAAGAGTACTTGAAATCCGATGGGGAATACTGTGAATTTGAAGTTCCCCTGTCTCTTATGCCCTCTTCTCCTCTAATTATAATCAAATTAGTACATAAGACAATATATATACTTCATATTAGTACAGTTGACGGATGCATACTGGACATATTTCTCTAGCAATTCTATTCAAAATCAAAGGTTCAAATCTTTGCATAGTAAGACAACCCCTATTCTTCGTAATTCATGCCACATAGTATAGTAATGCTAGGGATTTAGCTTTTATGCCTCATTGGTTGTCACCGGCATTTGTGCATGAATTGGTTACATGTCTGCAAAGATAACCAAATAAGAATGAGATGAATTACATGTCTGCAAAGCTAACCAAATATGAATGAGATGAATTTCGTGACTGCAGTTTGTGCCGGAGCTTACTATGAAAGAAACGCTCTATGCCAAAATCACTACTCTCCTATTATTTTTATTTTCACCGGTTTACTGACTTCATTCTTCACCAGAAGCAGCGAAAAATCTCTATGAATAGCAACAACTAGCAGTAACTATGTTTGGTTCTAGGTCGCCATGTTCCATGCAAGTCTGACAAGTCTTTTGCAGTATCAGTAACAAATGTAATTCTTCACCATGTTAATTAGCATTACTACATGCCAGAATCCATTCTCTCCATGCCCTGGAAGTACTTAACTTCCTCTTTGCAGAATCCACATACTATGTATTCCATGTAAAAAAATGTTTATGCAGGAGATTTTCTTCTTCTCACGGTTATACGTGCATTGCACGTGCACGCTTACTAGTCATAGAAAATTATAGTTTTTTCTGACATGTGGACAACACCAGGGGAGGCATGCATTTGTTAAGCATTGGAGCACACTTCATTTTCTTGGAACTCAGTGCGAACTATTTTTCTTAGACCGATATATTACTCACGCTTTTACAACTTACTATATATTGCTCACGCTTTTACAACTCAGTGTGAACTCAGTACTAATGTTTGGGTGCACCCCCTTATCTGCATCGTCCAACTTTGCATGAAGATCTGTGCTAGCTCACTATCTTCACTTCATTGTGTTATTTCCCCCCAAACGGAATAATATATGAAGTTGAACTTTATAGGCCAGTGAAACATTAGTACTAGTACTACAATGTGCAAGAAATATTTTAGATTTTTTTGGAGCAACATAAATATATTAAATGAGATTAACACAAGTACTCCCTCCGTCACGGTTTAGAAGGCACAGTTAAATTTACGTGCGTTTCCACAATAGACAAGGTTTAGGACGCATTGCATTTACTCCTAGTAGTTAATTAGTACTCCGCTATACTACTCCTATATGCATGCGTAGTGTGAATGCTATTTTTCAGTTCATCTCACAACCAATCAATAACCACCTAGGTCCCAGAGAATTTCCAAGCACGCCTTCTAAACCGTGACGGAGGGAGTAATATAATTTGAAGTAGTATTTATGTTGCATACAAAAAATCCAATCTTTTTTTGCATATTGTAATTCAAATGTACTGTTCACCTGCAATGCTTGAAATTTCTTTTGGGGAAATAAAAAGGAAAAAGTTCTTGGAGTGGGTGGGTACACCTAAGCAATTCAGCCACACCTTTCTCCCCTTCAAATAATATTATTTCGGTGGGCTTTAGCTTTTGTATCTGATGGAGCGGTAAACGAACTGCAACAGGTTGAGCGTGCTGAGAGCAGCCATGAACCAGAAGAAGTAGTCGAGGTGGCCTTGGTCGAGGTTGTCCGGGATCCACCCCGTGGCGGATACGACAGCGCTGAGCAGGGCGGAGTTGAGGTAGTTCCCGCCAGCGACGGCAAGATGCGCGAGCGCCGTGCCCAAGCTCTTCATTGATCCTGGGGACTGGTCGTAGAAGAACTCGAGCATGCCGATGCAGGTGAACACCTCGGCCGCGCCAAGCACGAAGTAGCACGGCGCCAGCCACATGATGCTTATCGACGTCTCCGGCCCCGCCGCCAGACGCCTCGTCTCGACCGATGCGGCGTACGCCATGGCGGCCGCAGACAGTGCGAGGCCGACGCCAATGCGCTGCAACTGCGTGAGTCCCCTGTGCTCGCCGGTGACGCGCCGTGCGAGCGGCACAAGCACGGCGTCGTAGAGGGGAACCCAGATGAGGACGCTGACGATGTCAAAGGTGGAGAGCGACGCCGGCGGCACGACGAAGGCGCCGACACGATTGTCCATGGCCATGCCCTGCTCGATCAGCGTGGTTGACATCTGAGAGGTGACCGCGAAGAAGACGAGCATCGACGCCCAGACGGGTGACATCCGCAGCAGCATCTTCAGCTCTTCCACCTGCGACACCGTGCAGAGCAGCCACGGGCCCTTCTTCTCCGACGACGCCAGCACGATCGCAGCCTTGTCAAAGAACCTGAATTGACTGGTATGCTGAGCCATGCCATTTTCGTGCAGGGCCGAGGTATCACCGGGCAGCTCGAGACGGAAATTCCTCGCGGCTGCGACGACCACCTGGGAGACCCTTGTCAGTGGGCTACCTCCCACCCCCAGTGGCTTGTACCTGTAAATCTTCCCACCGGCAACGAACACGGCGAGGCCGAATCCTATGAGGACCGTCGGGATTGCGTACCCGACGGTCCACCCGATGTTGTCCTGCACCCAGACGAGCAACGTCGCCGACAGCAGCGAGGCAATGTTGATCGAGAAGTAGTACCAGTTGAAGAATGAGCCCTTGCCCACCCGCTCCGCCGGGTCGGCGCCGTCGAACTGATCGGCGCCCAGGGCTGTGGCACAGGGCTTGATTCCGCCGGTGCCGAGGGCGACAAGGTAGAGCCCCAGGTAGACGGCGGTACGATGGACGCCGCCGCTCTCGTCGGAGGAACGAGGCAGGAGCAACGGAAGCGCCGCTGATGATGTCATGATGAACATCCCCTGGCACATTGTCAATGAAAAAGTTTCAGAAATGTTCACAGCATTGTACAGTAAATTCAGAAACGTTGCAGATTAAGCCGATCTGATAGCATTTTGGCTGTCTCGCTTACAAAGATGTACACGGAGAGGAACACTGCAACTGTCGAGTATCTTCCCCAATAAGAATCGGCCAAGAAGGCTCCGACGACCGGCGTGAGGAAGCAGCTGCCGACCCAGGTGGACACATTCCTCGCGGCGTCGACGTTGCTCTCATGGAGCACCGTGGTGAGGTAGGTGACCAAGTTCTTGGCGACGGCGGCGAAGCACAAGCATTCACTGAATTCGGCACCTGATTTAGGTCCAAGGCGCAACATGTTACTACTTCTGTAGAGAAAATGTGAAGCATGAAGATAATGTTGTTAGTAAAAGTTTCTGCGATACCTAGAATGAAGAAGCATGCTCTCCAGTTGCCCGTGCTGTGCTTGAGAGCAGGCTGTCTGTTGATATCAACTGTTCCATCACTCGTATATCTTGACCATTCGTCCTGAACAACAACGCAGAAACTAAATTTGATTACCTATTGTCCAAACTATAGGATACCAACTAGACAGCAGAGATGCTGGTTCAGCAGAGAAATATCCATCACCTGTGGCTGTGGAGGCAGGCAACGATGGCTCAGCAGTGGCCTCTCTTCATCCGCTGCTGCCATTCTGACACTCTCGATGTAGTCTTCAGAAGTATTCTTACACCGAGCGTCTGAGCTAACAGGAACTTGTTATATAGAAAACCCGTTGTGTAGAAATAGAATGATTGGACAATATAAAAGGAGAAAGAAAAGAGAAGGTCTATCATGAGAAGCAAAAAGCACATGATGTAATCGTCTGCATAATTCTGCGAATAACAAGAAGCAAAGAACAAGCTGACTTTTTTTCTGTCTCCATGTTGAGCTGAACAGCGAGAGAGACCTGAGTGAAGAGGAATGCGGCGGATGAGACTTTTTTCCTCTCTTCGCGGAGGAAGACGAATGCGGCAGCGGATTCTTATCTACGCTCTTGTTTAAAAATGAGCAGCATCTTTGTTCCTACACACTAAACTAGTCTCTAACCAATAAGCTAAGCTAGGCTACAACGTGCAAAAAGGACAAGGCGGATGGAGACAATGCTGCTGGAGCTGGTGCACCGTCGGCATCACTCACTGGGTCACTTTCCAATAGTTTTTTTTTAATGTTGACAGAAGAACTGCCAAATTCATCGATAAGAAGATGAGTAACAAGAGCCCTTCAAAGAAGGAAAGCACAACAAAAAAGCTAGTGCAGAAAGAAAAGAAAGGAAAAGAAACCCGCCGGCACCAACACAAACCCAAGCTCCGCCAACAACCATGCACACCATCGGAATCCATCATCGAGGTCTCCAAGATGACGCCTCCAAGGAGGAAGTGATATCGAGAACACCACCGTCATCCAATCTGGCTTAGGTTTTCACCCGGAGACCTCAGCCATGAGGTAGGAAGAGCAATGAGCTCCACGGCGGTACCTCAGGAAGAAGACGACATCCATAGATGCCGTTACCGTCGGCACTGACGAGGTCGATGCAGGATTTTCATCCGGAGCCAAGCCTTCTGCCACCCATCCAGGATCCGAGACCTACCTAGCGCCACCGGGCAGGACGAGGCCAAGCACACACTATCAGACACGGAATTGTCGTCGCCACACGCAAAACTAGGCGAGCACACGCCAACCTGACCGGTCCGCACTGCCGCTCGCGCGCAGATCTGGGCGAGAATTCGCACCGCAGCGCACAAGAAAGACTGGAGAAGAACCAAAACTGACCGGTCCGCACCACCGCGCACTGAAACAGAGCCAAAAACGAAGCCAAAGTTAACCGGCTCGCACCGCCGCGCGCTAGGACCAGACCTCCGTGCTTGATCTGGTCTGCCCGACCCTCCCCTAGCACCAACAGGCTGGACGGCGCCCCTGCTCCAGGAGCTGGACGTGCTCACACTTGAAGGGAGGAACCCACCAGCATCCACCGGCACAACCGCTACTGCCTCCACCATCTAGGCGCCACCGGGCGGCTAGATTTGGCCGCAGGTCCGCCCAAACTCAGATCGGGCTCGGCCGCCGCGAGCCCCTGACCGCCGTGACGCCCAACCTCCTCGCGCGCCGCCACCCAGCAGATCCGCACGGGGGCGCCGATGGCGTGCATCCCGCGCCGACGGCGTGCATCCCGCGCCCCACGCGCTGCAGAACCGCGCTGGGAGCAGCGCCTGGGCGCCATGCACAGACGCCACCCCGACAAGCCGGCTGCATCGCGCCGTCGCGCTTTTCGGCCTCCGCCCGCATCGGGCCTTTGGTCACCGCGCGCCCGCTCGCATCCTGCCGCAACCACCAGCGCGCGCTCACCGCGCCCAGGCGCACACCAGCGCCAACCCGCTGCGTCGGCCGGCTCCAGCTCGCCGCGTCGCCCCACGCTTCTCCTTGGCCGAACAGCCCCGCGCAGCCCAGGCCTCGTGAGAGGGAAGAAACGAAGTGCCCTGCCGCCGACGATGAAGCGCGGGCTTTGCCTGGCGGCGCCTGCCGGCGGCGGCGAGGGGGGGGGGAGGATTGGGGAGGGGTAGTTGGCCCAGCGGCTAGGGTTTCTCCCGGGTCGCCCGCGGGGGGGACGACACGGGCGCGCTACTTTCCAATAGTTCGTAACCGGTTATTTCCACTTACCTTTCACATAAGGGCAACTCTGACCGATTCCCTAAATGTTCAATGAGAATCCGACCGAGTAAAATTAGGGAAGTAAATTTATCCTCCGCTATAGGTGGCCGCACCTAGCCGATCCCCTAAACATTAATGGAGTAAAAAAATTATATAGATTTTTTGTTCTAGCCGCATAAACTTCAAACACTTCACAATATATGTCATAAAAACATTGAAATTAAAACATGCATAACATAACCGTCATAACATATAGTTTCATCATCGCGATTTTCAAATAAAAGCATGCATAGTTCACCCAAAAGACATCACTTCAAACACAATGTTTAATCCAAAATCACCATAATCATAACATGTATATGTCGTGGATCGAGCAAACCAATGGCATGCACCAACTCAAACGAGGTGGTCGCCGAAGAAAACATCACCGCCGCCACCGCCGCCATCCTCTCGGCTACCATCACCACCACCATCCTCTCGGCCACCGCCACCACCACCACCCCCCGGGCCACCACCACCACCATTCCGAAGAGAGGCTTCCACTTGGGTCAAGATCTCCCCACTAGTGAGCTCCCAATACTTTCTTGCGATTTCATTCATTATGGTTGGATTCATGAACATGATAGCACGTTCTTCGGACTTCTTAGCATCACGAATCCTCTCCTCCTCAAGTGCAACCCTACGCTCCTCCGCCTTTGTAACACCCCCTTGTAATATGCTACAGTGATCATCCTCTAAATCATGCCAAGTCATCTTTATTTGCAGTGCTAAATCATCATTTGTTCATATCTCATTTCAAATTCCACTTTAAACCAAAAATTCAAAATAAAAGTTGATCAAATTTTAAAACAAAATAGTTCATAATATTTTAAATAATCCCAAGGTAATTATAAAAATAAAACCAACATTAATTGAATTACAAATTTGACCCTAACATCCAAAAACAGTGACCAAAACAGCACTATTAAATCCATTTCTATTTATTCAAATTCAAATGAATTCATCTAAATCCCCAACTCATTGTGACAGTGCAGAATGTTGCAGAGAGTTTGTTAAGATTAATTTCACATTTTTACAAAATCATTTGATGGCGAAAAGAAAATGCAATAGAAAAAAAATAAAGGAAAACAGAAAAATAAAAGGTAAAAGGCCACTTTACATGGGCTCTAAGTCCACAGTGGCCGGCCTAGCCCGTCTCACCGTCGCCTACCTCCTCTCTCCTCCCCGTGTCGGCTGGCCGCGCGCGCCCGACGCCGACGCCGTCGCCACCGCACCCGCACGTCGACCGCGCCGCTATAGGAGGGCGAGGGCGGATAAGGCCGTCGCCGTGGCTCCTCTGGACCTGCGCCAGCCCTTATCCCCCCTCCCCATCGCTCTCTCTCTCGCTCCCAGCCACACCAGTGCGCTACCGTCGCCGCGCAGCCCAGATCCCGCGGCCACCGGCGTCCCCGCTACCGACAACCTTGTCTGAAAGGTGCGCCGGCCACCGCTACGTCTTCCTCGACCACCTGCTGGAGCCGGGACGCGCTGCAGCGAGGGGATCGAGTTCGTCTTCCTCCTCGGCCGCCGCAGCTTCTCCAGCGATCTCCGACGACTCCTACTGCTACTAAACCCCCGCCGGCCTTCCGTGTGCCGCTCGGTGAGCCTCCGCTCCTCTCCCCTCTCCTCTGGCTGTCCATTTCACCCCCTAGCCTTTGCTCCCGACGCGGCCGAGCCCAACGCCGCTGAGCTCGTCGCCGGCCACGCTCCGGCGATCAAACACCCGCGCTCTGCTGTCCGTCGAGCTCGCCGCATCGCGTAGGGTCCCCCTGACCTCTTAGTTAGCTCAAACGCGCGCTGATTCGGCTAGTTCGTCTACGCCCGAATGCCGCCGCCGCCTCTACTCGTCGCCGGCGCACTTTCCGACCATCTCAGCCGCTGCAACTGCCCCCATCCGACGTGGTTCGATGTGGCCGTTCGAAAGCAACTCACCGCGCGCGATTTGACCCACCGTAGCGCGTTTCCGAGCGTCGCCGGCGTTCGGCCGCCGCGAAACGGGTCGTCGGCGCAGCTCCGGCGCCGGCCGCCCACGTGGCATGGCCGGGGCCCACCTCTGGGTCGCTGCCAGTGGGCCACTGGCCTTCGTTGACTCCGTTGACCACGGTCAACTCTGGTTACTGTTCACGTTTGACTTTGACATGTGGGGGCCCGATTGACTAATTACTGTAGCAGTTAAATTAATTACACTGGTAAGTTAATCAGTCACCGACACAGGGCCCCACGTACTAATTAACCTCTAATTAGTTTAATTAATCTTGGTTTAACCCACTGTGCATGACATGCGGGACCCACTGGTCAGGTTTGACCCTGACCAGCTGGGTTTGACCGATGATGTCACCCTGATGTCATGCTGACGTCATGGGTTACTGTTTTGGATAATTCGGATTTAATAATTAAAATAATTCCAGAAAATCAATAAAACTTTGAAAAATCATAGAAATTAAACCGTAACTCGGATGAAAATAATTTATATATGAAAAATGATCAGAAAAATCCAACGATTCCGAATATGTCATCTGCACTCATGTTGGAACCCTCTAAGTAGTTGAACATGGAACTTTTTGCCCGTTTCCAATAGATGAATAGTGCATGACCTCAAATAAATAATTCCATATAAATCCCTAAAACATCTAAAATATTCAGAGATGCAATATATCACCCCTGCATAACATTTAGGAATGTCGTGCATAGTGATTGCATTTGTATGCATGTATTTATCTGTTTCTCCCCCCTCTTCTTCTCCGGTAGACTCCGAGACCGCCGACGAACCAGGGATCAACTACACCATTGCAGATTCCTTTTCGTATGCAGAGCAACCAGGCAAGCAAACCCCCTTGAGCGTGCCTATATCACCTATTCTTTCTCCCTCCTGCTTGCATTAGAATTTGCTACTGGTTTTGATTGATCCTATTCCGATGCATAGCCTGTTTTTGTAAACTGCTATTGATACCTTACCTACTATCCTAAATGCTTAGTATAGGTTGGATGTAAATCCATCGGTGGCCCCTCTTCCTTGTACTAGTTGCCCCGCTTAGATACCAGTGCCCTGATCGATGTGATCGACGGGCTGAGACCAGCACATCACCACACACCTCCCTAAGTTGCTCGACTCTGCAGAGCTAACATCGAGTGCCGAGGGTGATACCTCTTATCTCACTCCTGATGTTACCTCTGTGGTACAGCTAGTTGGTTGTGGGTTACCGAGGGTGATTCCTCTTTCACCACCTCCAACGAAGCTTATGTCGTGCAACCCCGCAAGTGAGAATACCATCGAGGGTGATTCCTCCGGGTTCACCTTGACGGATACGTCGAGAGGGAAATCCAATGAGGGTGATTCCTCGGATTCCTTCTTGATGTTATGAACACACAGTTTAGATGGATTTTACTACAGACACTGGAAAAAGACGGGTCGACCCCGAGGGGTACCCGCGAGAGATACATATGAAAGTCGGGTGGGCCCGGAGAGCACCCGCGAGAGTTACTGTGGCGGCTGGCTGTTTAGCGGTACCACCCAGGTTGTGGTGGTAGCTCCGGACTTGTCCCGACAGCCGTCACTAAAGTTAATAATGCACTAACGGATTTGGGTATTGATCTGAGTTGGCCACTGGCCTATACGCACAATCACCACGCGGGATAATGGTTTAATGGGGCCCTCGACGCCGTATGTATCAGCCGAAAGCTCTGTCAGATGTCCAGTTCAGCATTGTGGCACGGTCGGATCGCGCCATCCAGGCAGAGGTGGCGCTGGTATTCACCCTGCACACAACGACCCAGAGTGCAAAGGGCGATGGGCCCAAGACCCCTGAGCACTTAGGATGTAGACCGGCGGGGACCTCTCTGCGGAGCCTAGGTAGGACTACGTCGTGTCGATCAGCCGAGGCCGGGCATGATCCAGAAAAGTGTGTCCGGCCAGAGTTAATCGAGCGTGTTGGGTAACAGTAGTGCACCCCTGCAGGGAAGATTATCTATTCGAATAGCCGTGTCCACGGTAACAGGACGCTCAGTGTTGTATCCCGATCTACTACTACTTGAACTGGGTACATGTTAATTAATTGTAAGCTCCGGGATCGCTTTCTCGCAGGGAGTCGAGGAAGGATCTCTAGGCTTTGCTACTACATGCTTGATACTTTATGTTATGCTAATCTACACTCTTCTAATGCTGCAAGACGCTACATGATGCTAGTCTTCGATAGGCTAGGCCTTTCTCTCTATTCTGGCATTTCTGCAGTCTAGTCCACAGATACAACCCCTTGATTTGATACCGATGCATAAGTAGAATAGATCTGATGTAAGTCTTGCGAGTACTTTGGATGAGTACTCACGGTTGCTTTGCTTCCTCTTTTCCCCATACCCGATTGCTGCGACCAGATGGCAGAGCCCCGGAGTCAGCTGCCCCAGTCGACGACTACTACAACCCCACCGGTGGAGCTTACTTCTACGTGGAGATCGACGACCAGGAGTAGATTAGGAGGCTCCCAGGCAGGAGGCCTTGCCTCTTTCGATCAGAGAAGTTGATTGTTTTCGCCTTCTTAAGGCATCCTTGTTTAACTTTGTGTCTATACTCAGATACTTTTGTGTTACTTCCGCTAACGCTTGTATGCGAGCTTGTGTAATCGAGCCCTCGAGGCCCCTGGCTTGTAATATAAAGCTTGTAATATTTTTTATTTTGTGTTTAGAGTTGTGCTGTGATATCTTCCCATGAGTCCTTAGGCTTGATCGTGTGCATTTGCGTGTATGATTAGTGCATGATTAAGTCAGGGGCATCACAAGTTGGTATCAGAGCCGACTGCCTGTAGGAATCCCCTTTCCAACTCCTTGGCCGAAGTTGAGTCTAGTCTTTCAAAAACTATTTTACTAACTTGGATGTGTAGCTTACGGGCCCACGTCACCAATGGGTGGTATTAGGATCTTTTATTCCTCTTCCTTACTCTGGGACTCTGCTCTCTCTTCTATTCGGGTTAACGATTTTTACTGACTCTAGGTTCTCGTGATCACATCCACCCGGAGATTTGAATCAACCTTCTTTGAATTGTGGGCCAGGTTCTGCTTCACAGTGTTCACGGACCGCAGGATCCTTTTATCGAGGGCACCCTGCGTTGTCCCTTGCAGATTCCTCGCCCCAGTAGTTTTCTCCGACGTGATGTAGCTTTTGCTATGTCCCGTTGTTGTATCGCTCCACCGCGTGCTGCGTGCCGCCTAGTTTGTCTAGTTGCGAGTGTTTCCGAACTCCTACTGCCGTTTGTAACCGACTCTGTGCATGGATCTGTATGTCTTTAATGACTACTGATATGTATCTAATGCACTTCTTTTTCGTTGCTCATGTTACATCATGAATGACCTCTTACACATGCAGTTGTTCTTGCTAAACTGCCCCTGTTGATTTGGTAGGATGGCTGACGATCCTCCACCTCCACCCTATATTGCCGCCAAGATGCAGCAGTTTGAGCTGAATCGTCAGTTTATGACTGGGGTAATGGCCCAATTTCCAACTCAGAATGCTCAGCAACAGTCTGCCCCAATAACTCTGCAAGAATTCATGCGCCTCAACCCATCCATTTTCCGCAACTCCACCAATCCTATGGATGCTGATGATTGGCTTCGTGACATCCTGTTTGAAATGGAATCAGCTAATGTTGCCCCTAACAATTACGTCACCTTTGCAGCATTTCACTTCAAGAGTCCAGCTACTCAATGGTGGGAAAGTCACAGGGGTATGCTGCCTACTGGAACTGTAACCACTTGGCAGGAATTTCAGTCAGCCTTTCGTGCACGGCACATTCCTCAAGGTCTGAAGGACCAGAAGAAGAAGGAGTTCCGCAAACTCACACAGGGCAAAATGTCTGTGGATGAATATCAGAGGAAATTTCTCGACTTATCCCGCTATGCTGAGGATGACGTCTGCACTGACGCGCGCAAGCAGGAGAAATTCCGTGAAGGATTGTGTCCTGATATAAAGCTAGCACTAGTTGCCCATGATTGCGTAGACTTTGCAACGCTGGTCAGCCAAGCTTTCCGGACTGAAACTGGTCTGAATGAGTACCAAGAGTCGCTCAAGCGCACTCGTGATGTTGGCTCATCCTTGGGCCAGCCTGCTCAGAAACGTCAAGTCTGGCTTCCGCACAATGTTCATCACCAACTTGCCCCAGCCCCTAGGCCGTCTTATGTCGCACCTCGTCTGCCTGCGCCGCCGAGACAACTCAGAATTCAAGACGACAAACCAACTGTTATGGCTCCTTTACCCAATGATGGCTTATGCCACAAGTGTGGGCAGCCAGGACACCTTGCTATCAACTGTTGCCCGGATCACTCTCGGAATGCACCACGTCCTCCTGTTGGTCGTAAGAAGAGCAGACGAAACCGTCATTTCAGAAGCTATAATGCCAGGCCGTCCGCTATGAGTTGTGGTCAAGTTACCCATGTCAAGATTGAAGAAGCTCGTGAGGCCCCAAAAATCGTATTGGGTACTCTTCGTGTTAATTCAATGTCAGCCTCTGTTCTCTTTGATTCAGGAGCATCGCATGCCTTTGTGTCTCAACAATTTGCTCAGTTACATGAGTTGGACATGGAGAAATTACCCACTCCTTTAGCAGTACAATCTCCGGGAGCCAAGTGGCAAACCACAATGGTAAGCCCTCGCAACCAAATCGAAATTGGGGGTCTACTTTTTCCGGCTTCTCTCACTGTGCTCGGACCTTCCAACATAGACATCATTCTTGGTATGGAATGGTTGGCAGCCTATAATGCTTTGATCAACTGTGCCGCCAAGATAGTCCAGCTCACACACCCTTCTGGCCAGGTGATCAACTACTCCGCCCGGATAATCCAGAATGCTGAGAGCCAGATATATGCTCTGAATGCTTCACCTCTTGAGGGAATAGAGAACGTTCCAGTTGTTCGTGACTTTTAAGATGTCTTTCCAGAGGAACTTCCAGGAGTACCCCCTGCTAGGGTTGTCGAATTTGTTATCGACCTGAAGCCGGGCACTACTCCTATTGCCAAGCGCCCAGACAAGATGCCACCTCATGAACTCCTTGAACTTAAGGAGGAAATTGATAAGTCACTTCGTAAGGGTTTCATTCGCCCCAGTTCTTCTGCTTGGGGAGCACCTTCTCTATTTGTGAAGAAGAAGGATGGAACGAATCGGTTGGTTCAAGATTATCGACCTATCAACCAAGCAACAATTCAGAACAAGTATCCGCTTCCCAGAATCAACGATCTGTATGATCAACCTGCTGGTTCCTCGATATTCTCTAAACTTGATTTGAGGTTGGGATACCACCAGATCAGAGTTCGTGAAGAGGATATTCCAAAGACAGCCTTTGTTACTCGCTATGGTTCTTACGAGTACACTGTCATGTCCTTTGGCTTAACCAACGCTCCAGCAACCTTCTCTCGGTTAATGAATTACATCTTCATGGATTACCTCGACAAATTTGTCGTGGTTTATCTGGATGACATCCTTGTATATTCGAAGAATAAAGAAGAACATGCCGAACATCTTCGGCTTGTACTGGAGAAGCTGCATGAACATCAACTGTATGCCAAGTATTCCAAGTGCGAGTTCTGGTTGTCTGAAGTGACATATCTCGGCCACGTGATTTCCAAAGATGGCATTGCTGTTAGCCCAGAACGAGTTCAGGCTATTCTTGAATGGACTCCCCCGAAGAATGTCAAGCAAGTCAGAAGTTTTCTCGGACTCGCCAGTTATTGTCGCCGTTTTGTCGAGAACTTCTCCAAGATTGCCAAGCCTCTGACTGATCTGCTTCACAAAGGCGTTAAGTTTGAGTGGACAGAAAAATCTCAGGAAAGTTTTCAGACACTCAAGGACAAGCTGACTTCTGCCCCAGTGCTTGCTCCTCCAGACTCGCAAGGACTTCGTAATTTATTGCGACGCATCCCGTCAAGGATTAGGCTATGTCCTAATGCAAGAGCACAAGGTGATTGCCTATGGCTCTCGACAGTTGCGTCCTCATGAAGAGAACTATCCAACGCATGATCTCGAACTTGCAGCGGTTATTTATGCATTGAAGTTATGGCAACATTATCTACTTGGTAATCGTTGCGAGATCTACACGGATCATCAAAGTCTGAAGTACTTGTTCACTCAGCCATCTCTGAACCTCCGTCAGCAAAGCTGGATGGAGGCCATTACAGACTATGATTTTGGTATTTCTTATACCCCTGGCAAGGCTAATGTAATGGCTGATGCTTTGAGCCGTAAATCCTACTGTTGTGAACTTGAGGTTCAGCTACAGCAACCACTCATGTATGAAGAGCTTCGAAAGCTGAATCTCGAGATAGTTCCTCAAGGATATCTAAATACCTTGGTTGCTGAACCAGATCTCGAGCACAACATCAAGACAAGGCAGAAGTATGATTCCGAAGTTGAGAAGATTAAAAGCTATCTATCCAAAGGAAATTCATCGTTCTTCACTGTTGATGATGATGGTGCCTTGTTCTTCAGAGGCCGCCTAGTGGTCCCCAGAAAACACAATCTGGACGCGCTCGGATGTCATGAAAGAAGCACATGACACGCCTTTGTCTATCCATCCAGGTAGTACCAAGATGTACCAAGACATTCATCAGCGTTACTGGTGGCCTGATATGAAGCGAGACATTGCTCGCTATGTTGCTGAGTGTGACGTTTGCCGTCGCATCAAAGCAGAACATCAAAGACCTGCTCGAACTCTGCAACCACTTGATATTCCCGAATGGAAATGGGACAAAGTTGAAATGGATTTCATTACTGGATTTCCCAGATCACAGAAGGGTCATGATGCTATTTTCGTCGTCATTGACCGATTCTCCAAGGTTGCTCATTTTCTGCCAGTCAAGGAGACAATCACTGCTAGTCAGTTAGCAGACTTGTATGTTTCCAGAATTGTGTCACTCCACGGTGTTTTGTTGGAGATCAGTTCAGACCGTGGCAGCCTTTTTTACTTCAAGGTTCTGGGAAAGTTTCCAAGCAGCTATGGGAACTCATCTGTCCTTTAGCACTGCTTTTCACCCCCAGTCCCAGGGTCAAGTTGAACGAGTCAACCAAGTGCTTGAAGATATGCTCCGCGCATGTGTCATCTCCTTTGGCAAGAAATGGGAGGAATCTCTCCCGTATGCTGAATTCTCTTACAACAATAGCTATCAAGCTAGTCTGAAGATGGCACCATTTGAAGTTCTTTATGGACGTAAGTGCCGAACCCCTCTGAATTGGTCAGAAACTGGGGAACGGCCACTCTTCGGTCCGGATATTATCCAACACGCTGAAGAGCAAGTTCGTATTGTTCGTGAACATCTGAAGACTACTCAGTCTCGTCAGAAGAGCAATTATGACCGTAAACACAAGGTAATGGTCTATCAACCTGGCGAACAAGCATACCTTCGTGTCACTCCGATGAAGGGCACCTACCGTTTCGGAATCAAGGGCAAGCTAGCTCCTCGATACATTGGCCCATTCCGTATTCTCGCCAGATGGGGAGAAGTGGCATATCAGTTGGAACTACCGCCGAACCTTTCTCAGGTTCACGATGTTTTCCATGTGTCGCAACTCCGCCACTGCTTCAAGGATCCGATCCGATCCGAGCAGTGGATCATGAAGTGCTGGAATTGCAGGATTACCTCTCCTATAAGGAACATCCGATCCGTATTCTTGATCAATCTGAGCGTCGAACCCGTCAGAAGGCAATCAAGTTCCTTAAAGTTCAGTGGTCGAATCATTCTGAAGATGAAGCCACTTGGGAACGCAAGGATCGTCTTCGTGAAGAATACCCCGACCTTTTCCCTTCTACCTCCTGAATTCTCGGGACGAGAATTTCTTTTAGAGGAGGAGAATTATAAAACCCCCTTGTAATATACTACAGTGATCATCCTCTAAATCATGCCAAGTCATCTTTATTTGCAGTGCTAAATCATCGTTTGTTCATATCTAATTTCAAATTCCACTTTAAACCAAAAATTCAAAATGCAAGTCAAAATAAAAGTTGCTCAAATTTTAAAACAAAATAGTTCATAATATTGTAAATAATCCCAAGGTAATTATAAAAATAAAACCAACATTAATTGAATTCCAAATTTGATACTAACATCCAAAAACAGTGACCAAAACAGCATTATTAAATCCATTTCTATTTATTCAAATTCAAATGAATTCATCTAAATCCCCAACTCATTGTGACAGCGCAGAATGTTGTAGAGAGTTTGTTAAGATTAATTTCACATTTTTACAAAATCATTTGATGGCGAAAAGAAAATGCAATAGAAAAAAATAAAGGAAAACAGAAAAAAAGGTAAAAGGCCACTGTGGATGGGTTCTAAGTCCACAGTGCACTGGCCAGCCGGCCCAGCCCATCTCACCGTCGCCTACCTCCTCTCTCCTCCTCGTGGCGGCTGGCCGCGCGCGCCCGACGCCGACGCC
This sequence comes from Elymus sibiricus, assembly GCA_039707655.1. Lineage (NCBI taxonomy): Eukaryota > Viridiplantae > Streptophyta > Magnoliopsida > Poales > Poaceae > Elymus > Elymus sibiricus. Next base: position 355,452,726 of record CM077676.1, on the reverse strand, counting down.
GTCGCCACCGCACCCGCACGTCGACCGCGCCGCTACAGGAGGGCGAGGGCGGATAAGGCCATCGCCGTGGCTCCTCTGGACCTGCGCCAGCCCTTATCCCCCTCCCCATCGCTCTCTCTCTCGCTCCCAGCCACACCAGTGCGCCACCGTCGCTGCGCAGCCCAGATCCCGCAGCCACCGGCGTCCCCGCGACCGGCAACCTTGTCTGAAAGGTGCGCCGGCCACCGCTACGTCTTCCTCGACCACCTGCTGGAGCCGGGACGCGCTGCACTGAGGGGATCAAGTTCGTCTTCCTCCTCGGCCGTCGCAGCTTCTCCGGCGATCTCCGGCGACTCCTACTGCTACTAAACCCCCGCCGGCCTTCCGTGTGCCGCTCGGTGAGCCTCCGCTCCTCTCCCCTCTCCTCTGGCTGTCCATTTCGCCCCCTAGCCTTTGCTCCCGACGCGGCTGAGCCCAACGCCGCTGAGCTCATCGCCGGCCACACTCCGGCGACCAAACACCCGCGCTCTGCTGTCCGTCGAGCTCGCCGCATCGCGTAGGGTCCCCCTGACCTCTTAGTTAGCTCGAACGCGCGTTGATTCGGCTAGTTCATCTGCGCCCGAATACCGCCGCCGCCTCTGCTCGTCGCCGGTGCACTTTCCGACCATCTCAGCCGCTGCAACTGCCCCCATCCGACGCGGTTCGATGTGGCTGTTCAAAAGCAACTCACCGCGCGCGATTTGACCCACCGTAGCGCGTTTCCGAGCGTCGCCGGCGTTCGGCCGCGGCGAAACGGGTCACCGGCGCAGCTCCGGCGCCGGCCGCCCACGTGGCATGGCCGGGGCCCACCTCTGGGTCGCTGCCAGTGGGCCCCTGGCCTTCGTTGACTCCGTTGACCACGGTCAACTCTGGTTATTGTTCACGTTTGACTCTGACATGTGGGGCCCGATTGACTAATTACTGTAGCAGTTAAATTAATTACACTGTTAAGTTAATCAGTCACTGACACAGGGCCCCACGTACTAATTAACCTCTAATTAGTTTAATTAATCTCGGTTTAACCCACTGTGTATGACATGCGGGACCCACTGGTCAGGTTTGACCCTGACCAGCTGGGTTTGACCGATGACGTCACTCTGACGTCATGCTGATGTCATGGGTTATTGTTTTGGATAATTTGGATTTAATAATTAAAACAATTCCAGAAAATCAATAAAACTTCAAAAAAATCATAGAAATTAAAAAGTAACTCGGATGAAAATAATTGGGACAATTACACTTCTCCCCCTAACTTGAGCCACCACCTGGCATTTGCCCCTAATTTTCTGGTATGCTCAAAAATACCCCTTTTCCGTCAAGTCACCTTATAGAAATGCCCTTCTGTGCCGTTATCGTCCGTTCAAAGGGCTTTGACTGTTTGGTGAACAGTAACGCGGTGAATAGTAAATTCAAAAAAAATAGCAAGAAAATTCAAAAAAATCTGAAATTTTGTGGGATCGAGGATACTTAGGTGCGCAAGGTGCGTGAAAATTTTCGTGCTGTTTGGACATTCCAGGAGCTCATGGTAAAGGAAAACAGTAAATCTGTACGCCCGTGAACAGTAAATTCGAAAAAAATAGCTACAAAATTCAAAAAAATATGAAATTTTTTGGCATCCAAGATGCTCAGGTGCGCAAGGTGTGTGCAAATTTTTGTTGTGTTTGGACATTGTAGGAGCTCGTGGAGAAAAAAACAAAATTTGGCTCGGAAAAAAACTTTGAAAAATGCACTATTTTGTTTTTTTTTTTGCTAGAGCTCCTCGTATGTCATTTGATTACAAAAATTTGCAAGCACCTTGCACACCCAAGCCTCTTTGATGCCAAAAAATTTCATATTTTTTTGAATTTTCTTGCTATTTGTTTTTAATTTACTATTCACAGCGTATAGATTTACAATTTTTCCTTTGCCACGAGCTCCTGGAATGTCCAAACAGCACGAAAATTTGCACGCACATTGCACACCTGAGTATCTTCGATCCCACAAAATTTCAGATTTTTTTGAATTTTCTTGCTATTTTTTTTGAATTTACTGTTCACTGTGTTACTGTTCACCAGACGGTCAAAGCCCTTTGACCGGACGGTAAGGGCATTTATATAAGGTGACTTGACGGCAGAGGGGTATTTTTGAGCATACTAGAAAATTAGGGGCAAATGCCAGGTGGTGGCTCAAGTTACGGGGAGAAATGGAATTGTCCCAAAATAATTTATATATGAAAAATGATCAGAAAAATCCAACGATTCCGAATATGTCATCTGCACTCATGTTGGAACCCTCTAAGTAGATGAACATGGAACTTTTTGCCCGTTTCTGATAGATGAATAGTGCAAGACCTCAAATAAATATTTCCAAATAAATTCCTAAAACATCTAAAATATTCAGAGATGCAGTATATCACCCCCTGCATAACATTTAGGAATGTCGTGCATAGTGATTGCATTTGTATGCCTGTATTTATCTGTATCTTCACCCTCTTCTTCTCCGATAGACTCCGAGACCGCTGACGAACCAGGGATCGACTACACCGTTGCAGATTCCTTTTCGCCTGCAGAGCAACCAGGCAAGCAAACCCCCTTGAGCATGCCTATATCACCTATTCTTTCTCCCTCCTGCTTGCATTAGAATTTGCTACTGCTTTTGATTGATCCTATTCCGATGCATAGCCTGTTTTTGTAAACTGCTATTGATACCTTACCTACTATCCTAAATGCTTAGTATAGGTTGAATGGAAATCCATCGGTGGTCCCTCTTCCTTGTCCTAGTTGCCCCGCTTAGATACCAGTGCCCTGATCGATGTGATCGACGGGCTGAGACCAGAACATCACCACATGTACACACCTCCCTAAGTTGCTCGACTCTGCAGAGCTAACATCGAGTGCCGAGGGTGATACCTCTTATCTCACTCCTGATGTTGCCTCTGTGGTACAGCTAGTTGGTTGTAGGTTACCGAGGGTGATTCCTCTTTCACCACCTCCAACGAAGCTTATGTCGTGCAACCCCGCAAGTGAGAATACCATCGAGGGTAATTCCTCCGGGTTCACCTTGACGGATACGTCGAGAGGGAAATCCAATGAGGGTTATTCCTCGGATTCCTTCTTGATGTTATGAACACACAGTTACCTGGATTTTACTACAGACACTGGATAAAGACGGGTCGACCCCGAGGGGTACCCGCGAGAGATACATATGAAAGTTGGGCGGGCCCGGAGAGCACCCGCGAGAGTTACTGTGGCGGCTGGCTGTTTAGCGGTACCACCCAGGTTGTGGTGGTAGCTCCGGACTTGTCCCGACAGCCGTCACTAAAGTTAATAATGCACTAACGGATTTGGGTATTGATCTGAGTTGGCCACTGGCCTATACACACAACCACCACGCGGGATAATGGTTTAATGGGGCCCTCGGCGCCGTATGTATCAGCCAAAAGCTCTGTCAGATGTCCAGTTCAGCATTGTGGCACGGGCGGATCGCGCCATCCAGGCAGAGGTGGCGCTGGTATTCACCCTGCACACAACGACCCGGAGTGCAAAGGGCGATGGGCCCAAGACCATTGAGCACTTAGGATGTAGACCGGCGGGGACCTCTCTGCGGAGCCTAGGTAGGACTACGTCGTGTCGATCAGCCGAGGCCGGGCATGACCCAGAAAAGTGTGTTCGGCCAGAGTTAATCGAGCGTGTTGGGTAACAGTAGTGCACCCCTGCAGGGAAGATTATCTATTCGAATAGCCGTATCCATGGTAACAGGACGCTCAGTGTTGTATCATGATCTACTACTACTTGAACTGGGTACATGTTAATTAATTGTAAGCTCCAGGATCGCTTTCTCGCAGGGAGTCGAGGAAGGATCTCTAGGCTTTGCTACTACATGCTTGATACTTTATGTTATGCTAATCTACACTCTTCTAATGCTGCAAGACGCTGCATGTTGCTAGTCTTCGATAGGCAGGCCTTTCTCTCTATTCTGGCATTTCTGCAGTCTAGTCCACAGATACAACCCCTTGATTTGATACCGATGCATAAATAGAATAGATCTGATGTAAGTCTTGCGAGTACTTTGGATGAGTACTAACAGTTGCTTTGCTTCCTCTTTTCCCCATACCCGATTGCTGCGACCAGATGGCGGAGCCCCAGAGTCAGCTGCCCCAGTCGACGACTACTACAACCCCACCTGTGGAGCTTACTTCTACGTGGAGACCGACGACCAGGAGTAGATTAGGAGGCTCCCAGGCAGGAGGCCTTGCCTCTTTCGATCAGAGCCGTTGATTGTTTTCGCCTTCTTAAGGCATCCTTGTTTAACTTTGTGTCTTTACTCAGATACTTTTGTGTTGCTTCCGCTAACGCTTGTATGTGAGCTAGTGTATTTGAGCCCTCGAGGCCCCTGGCTTGTAATATAAAGCTTGTAATATTTTTTATTTTGTGTTTAGATTTGTGCTGTGATATCTTCCCGTGAGTCCTTAGGCTTGATTGTGTGCATTTGCGTGTATGAATAGTGCACGATTAAGTCGGGGGCGTCACAGCCTTCAACTTTCTCTCTTCGGCCGTCAACTCGGCCTTCCATTTCTCATCCTCCAATACCTTGAGTTCATTCCACCTCGCCATCTTCTCTACCCTACGTTCGGCCGCCAACACCTTCTTGGCCTCATCATGGCCACAAGTTCTTCTTTGTGTGTGTCACCGAATGCATTTCTCTTCTTTCTTTTTTTTGCAATTTTGTTCCCATCCGGTCTATTGTTGGCATCTTCATCAACCTCATCATCCTTCTCAATGGATATGCTCAACCTTGATCTCTTTGGAGTGGTCTCCGCAATTCTTTGGATCCACTTCTCGTTCTTGCACAGCACTTTGTAGCAATGATGCAATGTGAAGGGCTTGTGACCGAACTTGGTATTCCTATGCTTGAATAGTTCTTGGATGTAGGGGCCATACTCCGACACTTGCACACCCCACGGTGGTGCATGATTTACTTGGTTGATGCACCCGGACCATCGGTTGCATTGGTCATGAATGGTGCTCCAACGATGCTCAAGAGAACCTTGCGTGTGGCTTGATTGCACCTCCAAGGAGTTGTTGTAGTGGTCCGTAATTCTCTCCCAAAACATAGTCTTGGTTTGATCCGTTCCAATCGTTGCATCCATGGAGATGTTCGTCCAAGCATCGCAAAGAGCAAACATCTTCAACTTGATTGTAGTTGGCGGTGCTTGACCTTGATGACCGCGTGCTTGCTTCAGTCACCTCCACAACCTCCTCCTCATTGGCCACCTCCTCTTGTTCCATGTCTTCGGCCACCTCCTCTTCTTCGGGCGCCTCTGAATGATGCCAAATTGAGTCATATTTGAGCTCATCAATCCCCATCATTGCCGAGGACTCCAAAGACGCTAAGAATTCGACCCTGTTCATCTCCGTGCTACGATAGCAAAACAACCAAACTACGTCACCATCGGCTGCCAACAATCACCATCAACCGAAATGTTGAAGATGTTTTTATTTACCTTGTCGGCATTTCATCGAGCACTTGGCGGCCGCGACCTTTCTTGCCATTTGCCGCCGTCAGACGCGCCGGAGCAGTGCCCGTAGGTGTCGCCGGAGACGCTGCACGAGCCACCGGCTGTGGACAGGGCGCCGTTGTGGCATTTTTCTTCTTTCTTCTTCTTTTGGCACTGGCAGGAGCGGCGGGAGGGCGGCGGGCCGTCGCCGGAGAGGCGGTCGCCACCCCAGCGGCCTTTGTCGCGGTTGAAGCCGGAGATTGAACCCGGTGGACTTTTTTTTCCCCTAGCTTTTCTTCGGTGTGGGCGGCAGCGCGGGGGTGGTTTCCGGCGGCGACAAGCCAGCGGCGGTGGCCGGCGGGGTGGCGGAAGGGTCCGGGTTGTCCGTTCCGGTGGGAGGGCCGGTCATCGGTGGCGGCGGCGGGGCGTGGTGGCGGCTGCGGCGGGAGACAAGCCGACGCAAGGGTGGGAGGAAGAGAGGGCGCCACTTTTACTCGGCCGCGGCGGGAGCGAGAATATTTAGGGAGATTGGGGGGATTTTCGGTGGGGAGGATATTTTTTACTCCACTATTCGGTTTAGGAAATCGGTTAGGTGCGCCGTAAGGGAGGAAAACTGAATTTATCCTCCCCTACGGCCGGATAGGGGATCGGTTAGAGTTGCCCTAACTTGGTACTACTATATTTTATTTGGGGTAACAGTTTCTCTTTCGCTCACCAATATAATTCTCATTTTGTCTTTCTGCTCTATCTCACCGGCTGAAGGTCACTCGCTGCACATGCAACGAACCTAAGTTGCTTACTTAACAAAAGCAAAATTAGCAGAAGGGAGGATCCATTCAATTGATATCTCCCCCCACCAGTACGTGATCCCATCTCTCTCTTTCTCTCTCCACATCACCATGTACTACTAACAGAGATGGGTGACACGAATCAAATCAATATGAATCTAATCGTTATGTGGTTACGAATCAAATCATTGTGTGCTTACGACTCAGACTTCATGTGTTGATCCCCTAACGGCTTGTGCTGCCGCTGAACGTGGGAACTGGGATACATATAGAAGGCGAAGGTTTAATCAACCGACAAGGAAGGAACACGGTGCTCATCGCTGCTACAGTCCATGAGATCAATTTTACGGCTGTAGCATTGTGTTGTTACTTGTATGCAGCGGTGCTTATCAAATGCAGCGGTATTATACAATAATCTAAATCTCGTTCCTCGGAAAAGAAACAAAAACCGTTCAAGAAGTTGAAGGTATCCACCCCAACCAGAGTTTTCGCATGAGAGGCATGTTTTGGAGTAGCAGACATCTTTCAGACTTGGCTAAACATAAACACATCGGTGACCGTGTGCTTGAACATGGGTTGGATTTTGTGGCGATTTTTGAGGCTGGTAAATGCGACTTCCGTGCACATGTCATTGATCACCTATCAGGTGATTTTGACTACACATGGCATTGTTTACCACAACATAGAAGGTTCAGAGGGATCTTACTTGGGATACGGACCCAGACCATGGACTTGGTTAGCTATTTCGTTTGGTGAATTTCACATCAAATTCCACCTCCGAAATAGAGCTGATAATTTTACATGGAGTCTGGTCGCGGTCTATGATGCTGCCCAAGATGAGAATAAATCCGCTTTCCTTCGGGAATTAGTGAACCTGGATAAGGATAACCCACACCTAATGCTTACTCGAGGCCACTTCGATATCCTTAGGTACCAGCAAGAGAAAAATAACGATCGTTTTGACACTTACTGGCCTTTCTTATTCAACGTTGTGTTCGACAATTTGAATCTTCGGGAAGCTAGTATGTCAGGGCGGCAGTACACTTGGGCCAACAAATGTCTGGTGCCAACATACGAGAAACTCGATCGTGTACTCATGGATACCGAATGGGAATCAAAATTCCCTCTAGTAACACTGCTTGCCCTAGAGCGTATTGAGACACTTTCGGACCATGAACTCATCGTTCTTGATTCTATCTCTACTAGCCCTCCCACTGCTCGCCGCCCATTCAATTTTGAATTGGGATGGTTACAGCGGGATGGCTTTGCAGATATTATCAAGAAAATATGGGAGAGGCCTGTTGTTGGTCGCACATCAATTCAGAGATGGAACTACAAAATTTGAGCCATGAGGCAGTTCCTATCTGGACGGGGAAAACACACCAGTGGTATGTATAAAAAAGAAAAAGCAACGTCCTTCCGCCATTATCGATGACCTCGACAACATCATTGAGACTCGCACTTTATCTCAACAGGAGATTGATATGAAAAATCAATCTAATGAGCAGATTGCACGTCTGTTACGAAGAGGAAATCAACTGGTACCAAAGAACCGGCGCCCAATTCATTTTGAAGGGAGACAACAATATTTCCAAATGGTCGCTAATGGGCGGCACATGAAGAAGTGTATTTTTAGCCTCCAGCGGGATGAGGGACGGGTTGAGAGTCAGGTAGATCTCAAGCGTTATATAACCAGATACTGCAAGTCTTTGTTTGGGGCTCCAGATGAAGGGAACTTCACTCTCGATGAGATCCGAACATATGATATTCCACAAGTCACGGCAGAAGAGAATGATATCCTGGCAACACCTTTTTCTGAAAAGGAGGTGCGAGCTGCGGTGTTCCAAATGGAATATAACAAAGCTCTGAGTCCTGATGGCTTCCCCGCGGAGTTCTATCAGAACTTCTGGGATGTCATCAAGAATGACCTAATGGAGTTGTTCACGTTTCTTCATGCCAGCCAACTTGACCTATCTAGGCTAAATTTTGGCGAGATTGTTTTGTTGCCAAAGACTAAGGAGGTTAACCGGATCCAGCAGCACAGACCAATTTGCCTCCTTAATGTCAGCTCCAAAGTCTCCACCAAAGTGGCGACTAATAGGTTCAAAGCGGTTGTTGACCATGTTGTACAACCATCCCAAACAACTTTCATGTAAGGAAGAAATATACTCGATTGAGTAGTTATTCTTCATGAGACCGTTTACGAGATGCACCAGAAGAACATGGGTGGGGTAGTATTAAGAATTGACTTTGAGAAGGCATACCAGAGTCAAATGGTCGTTTCTCTAGCAGACTCTAAGAATGAAAGACTTCTCCAATAAATGTCGTGAGTGGATCCAAAATTTCGTTACTGGGCAGAGTGACTATCAAAGTCAATGATGATGTAGGCCATTTCTTCCAGACGAAAAAGGGATTACGTCAGTCTTCAATATTATTTATATTGTCGCCGACATGTTGGCTACTTTGACCGAACATGCCAAACAGGACGACCGGACCTTGTAGCAGCAGCAATGTCACCGATAGTAGCAACACCTGCGAGGGATGCATCGCAGCATAGGCGGCCGACGACATGTGCTGCATCACAGCGCGCGGCGACGGCGGCCACAGTGGATATTGACAGCCACGACATGATGCGATGCAACTTTACCGGGGAGTGGCAGCGGGGCAACGACGTCTGCAACGGAGCCGCCTGCTGCAATGGAACTTCGCCGCCGGCGTGGCAGCAGCTTCCTTGTAGCCTCGCCTACTGCAACGTAGCCGGCACATGATGTGGTGGCTAGCGTTGCAGCACGCTGCAGCGGGCGTCTTCCTTGCAGCAACGTCTGGGCTGGTGGTTGGAGAGGAGAGGGGGAGAAGAGAAGGCTCCCTTGCAGCACAATTAATCCGTCGGCCCCGAGGGGAGAGCCCGTGCCAGAGTTAGCAGCAGCCATGCCTGGCTCGTGTGGGGAAAGGAAGATGAGAGGAGGGAGAGAGATGCACCGCACAATTGAGGGGGGCCATGCGCCGTGAGCTACGTTTGATCAATCGCTAGATCACGGACGCGTGGCAAGCGAGGGACGGAGGGACGCGGTTGATTTCTAAGATCATGTACACCATAAATTAAAATAAATCGCGAGTTTCTGTTAAACATGGCACAAAACGGCATGGGACACCACATTGATTATCCATCACTATGATGGAAGAGCCAAACTCTATTGTGATCATATAGAAAATGATTTAAACTTTAAACTCGTGTCAAGTGATCATCTAGAGTATTTAGGATGAAGAAGTAGTCTTCTCTCTACACCGCGCGGAGTAGTGCACAAACTGCGCCAGGTTGAGTAAGCTCAGAGCAGCCATCATCCAGAAGAAATAGTCCAGATGCCCTTCGTTCAGGTTGTCCGGGATCCACCCAGGCGCCCCGCCACGCGTGGTGACCACCGCGACGACACCAAACACAATCGTGTTAAAGTAAAATCCGGACGCGATCGAGAGCTGCGCGAACGCCGCACAGAGGCTCTTCATGGCGTACGGGGCCTGGTCATAGAAGAACTCCGTCATGCCGATGCCCGCGAAGACTCCCGCCGCGCCGTGCAGGACGTGCGACGGCGCCTGCCACAGGATGCTCATCGGCACCGGCACGTTCTGTCCGGCCAGGCCGCTGGCTCGCGCGACCGCCAGCCTCTTCGTCTCGAGCGCCGCCGAGTAGACCATGGTGAGCGCGGACAGCGCGAAGCCGATCCCGAGCCGCTGCGTCTGCGAGAAGCCCTTGTCGTTGCCGGTGCAGCGCCGGGCGAGTGGCACCAGCACGGTCTCGTAGACGGGCACCCAGATGAGCACGCTGAAGACGCCGAAGATGGAGAGGGAGGCGGGTGGGATGGCGAACCCGCCGACACGGTTGTCCATGACCATCCCCTGCTCGATGAACGTCGACGACAGTTGGCCGGTGACGGCATGGAAGATCACGAAAGATGCCCAGACGGGAAACATCCGCAGCAGTATCTTCAGCTCTTCAACCTGTGTCACCGTGCAGAGCTTCCACGAACTCATCGGCGGCGCCACGCATGTTTTGTCCGAGGGGGGCAGCATAATGGCAGCCTTGTCGAGGAATCTGAAGATTACAATCGGATAGTTGACTCAGTGCAAATGAATTGTTTCCAAATGAACATTTAGACATAATCTGAAGTACCTGAATTGACTCGTATGCTGAATTGTGTGGCCCGATTCAGACGAACCGTGAGCTCGTAGAAAAGGGAGACGTCATCGGGCAACTGCATACGCCACTTCTTGAGGGCCGCGACGACCACCTGGCAGAGGCTGGTGAACGGGCTCACTGTCGGTTCTCTAAACCTGTACACCCTCGAGCCACCAACAAACACTGCGAGGGCTAAGGCCATGAGCGCCGTCGGGATCGCGAAGCTGACCCCCCACCCGACATTGTCCTGCAGCCAAACAAGCACCGTACTCGACAGGAGGGAGCTGAGGTTGATCATGAAGTAGTACCAGTTGAAGAAGGAGCCCTTCTTCGCCAGCTCTGCCGGGTCGGCGCTGTCGAACTGGTCGGCCCCGAAGGTTGACGTGCAGGGCTTGATGCCGCCGCCACCGAGCGCGGCGAGATAGAGCCCTGCGTAGACCATGGTGTGATGAACCTCGCCGCCGCTGTATGAAGATGTTGGGGCTGATGCTGACACTGTGAGGACCAGCATTCCCTGACAGAATGAAGTGTTCATTAGAGCTGCAAGTATCATACTACAATGCAAAACTTAAAGGTTTGTCAATTGTTATGTTGTTGTACTACTTACAAGGATGTAGACTGGGAGGGAAAGAACCATTGTCCAGTATCTTCCCAGGTAAGTGTCGACCAAGAAGGCTCCGATGAGCGGCGTGAGGAAGCTGGCGCCGACCCAGGCGGAGACATTTCTCGCGGCGGCGACTTTGCTTTTATGGAGCACGGTGGTGAGATAGGTTACCAAGTTCCTTGAGACCGCGAAGAAGGCCACGCATTCACAGAACTCAACACCTAGGACGCGTTCAATTGGTTAATTAGCCTAGTAGCATGTAAGAAAAGGAGGAGATGGACAGGAGTAGTTTGCATGAATTGCTGTCTGAATTTTGATACCTAAAATCATGTAGCATGCCCTCCAACGGCCTGTACTCCCCTTCAGAGCAGGCTGTTTGTTGATATCAACTGAACCATCGCTGGTATATTCTGAACCTACATCCTGCAGTCCAGTACCAGAATATCTAAGTTGCAGAGAATCGAGGAGACCGGAATTACTCGTATTCTTCCTGTATGTGCTAACCGAAGAGATTACTCTCATGACCATCTGCAGGCAGGCATGAGAGGAAAGAAGAGGAGACGAGAGAATACCTGAGGATTGGGTTGTACATTAAGCAGGGGCTTCTCCTCATCTGCTGCTTCCATGGCTGTCTAGCAAGCGGAGCAAAAGGAGGGTTAGGCAAAGTGTTCAGCAGCACAGCAATTTGCAGCCAGGGCAAGCGACTGAAAACTAGTTTGTGTGATCTTTTCAAATCTGTGGTACAAGACTTTTAGGTGGGAGGGAGAGAGGTGGTACGGAGCAATGGAGAGAGAGAGGTGGTACTGAGCAATGGAGAGAGAGAGAGAGGGAGAGAGAGGGGATCAAGGTATCCTCGAGTGTCCGCTAGAACACCACACGGAGGACGGATGGTTCGAGGGGCGATGTCGCTCGCCCTACCAAAGGGCCGGCTTTATTCGCCTACGTACATACCAGGGCCCGCGGCAAAAAATACTACTCCCTCCGTTTCATAACGTAAAACATTTTTTGACACTAATGTAAAATGTTTTTTGAAGCATCTTACATTATGAGACGGGGGAGTAGTTTCATATGTCAATTTTCTTAGAAAAACATTAGGGCATAAACACTAATGCGGGAGCTGGCCATCCAACCATGCCGGCATACATTTCAACCGCATTATTAGAACAAAACCGGACAAATTTCATGCAAACATGCGGGAGTTCACTTAAGTTCGGACATATTAATACATAAAACGAACGATATTTCGGTTCAACTAAAAGCATAAAAAAAACTAGACTAACTTGTAGCGGACGGTGACCTTGTAGACGTGGCCGCCCTGACCGGCCGCACCACCGTTGTCATCGTCACTGTCCTTCTAGCGGCGGAAGGGTGCGGGGACGCGGCAGCCCTGCCCGGCCGCCGACTGGCACTCGTGAAGGAGCCACTCCGCTTCCTCCAGCGACGTGCGGAGCGCTGCCGCTGCCAATGTCGGCCCCGGCCGTGGTGCTCTGACAGCGTGCAAGGCGTTGGCGGAGGTGTCGCTGAGCGACCAGACCTCGAAGATCATGGTGAGCTCCTATCGAGGTGGTGGCGGCGCCGCGCGGCCGTCTCCACAGTGGTGAGCGACCGGTCACAGGATCAGGCCTCCGCGAGGTCAGGGTCCTCATGGACCCAGGCCGGTGCCTCGTCGGACTTGAAGAACATGGAGCGGCACGCCGCCTCCTTGGCTGTCCTCTCCTTGGCCGACACGATGGTCCAGGACGATCAAGAGCCGCCGCCGCGTCCACCCAGGTAGTGGTGGAGGCGGCTGCTGATAACCCACAAGTATAGGGGATCGTTTGTAACCTTTCTCGATAAATAAGAGTGTCGAACCCAACTAGGAGCTAAAGGTAGAATTAATATTCCCTTCAAGTACTATCGACCACCGATACAACTCTACGCACACCAACGTTTGCTTTACCTAGAAACAAGTAATAAAATTAGAAGTACTTTGTAGGTGTAGTAAGATAAGTTTGCAAAATAATAAAGAACGTGAAAATAAAAATTAGGTGCTGTTCTAAATAAATTACAATTAAGTTAGTATAGCGAGTGTGGAAAAGTGATGGTAGAATTAGCGGAATTGTCCCTAAGCAATTGACTACGTTACTAGACCGATAGCAAGTTTTTATGTAGGAGAGGCCACTGCTAGCATGTCATCCCTTACTTGGAATTCTATGCACTTATGATTGTAATTATTAGCAAGCATCCGCAACTACTAACGTTCCTGAAGGTAAAACCCAACCATAGCATTAAGATATATTGGTCCCCCTTCAATCCCGTATGAATCAATTTCTATGGTAGGAAGAAGTTTCTGTCACTCTTGCCCTCCAATGCATAGTCCTATCAACATAGAACTAACCCTATGGCGTGATCCACGTGCGCTCTCATATGATGGGCAATATGATGGGCACCAAAGGACAGCAACATAACCACAAGCAATTTAAACCAATCATAGCAATTCACCAATCACCCATAGGACAACAAAAATCTACTCAAACATCATAGGATGGCAACACATCATTGGAAAATAATATGAAGCATAAAGCAACATGTTCAAGTAGGGGGTACAGCGGGTTGCGGGAGAGTGGACCGCTATAAATAGATGAAGGAAGGTGATGAAGGTGTTGAGGAAGATGGCGGAGTTGTTGGAATAGATCGCCGCCACACGATGTTTGCCCCGACGGCGTTCCGGCGCCACCGGGAGAGAGGGGGAGAGAGCCCCCCGCTCCTTCTTCTTCTTCCATGGCCTTCCCCTAGATGGGAGGAGGGTTTCCCCTCTGGTTCTTGGCCGCCATGGCTCCCTACTACTTGTAGTATGCGTTGGTATTTCCCCGAAGAGGAGAGGATGATGCAGTACAGTAGAGATAAGTATTTCCCTCAGTTAAGAACCAAGGTTATCAATCCAGTAGGAGAACCAAGCAAAATTTCGTTAAACGCACCTGCACACACAAGAACAAACACTTGCACCCAACGCAAATAAGAGGGTTGTCAATCCTCTTAGCGGTTATTTGCAAGGATTAAATCTTATCAATGTAAATAGATAAACTAAAATATAATTAAAATAAAAGTAAATAAATTGCAGTAAGGTATTTTTAGGTTTTTTATATGATAAAGATAGACCCGGGGGCCATAGTTTTCACTAGAGGCTTCTCTCTTGAGCACATAAACATACGGTGAGTAAACAAATTACTGTTGGGCAATTGATAGAAAAGCAAATAATTATGACGGATTCATGGCAATGATCATGTATATAGGCATCACATCTGAGACAAGTAGACCGACTCCTGCCTGCATCTACTACAATTACTCCACTCATCGACCGCTATCCAGTATGCATCTAGAGTATTAAGTTAATAAAAAAAGAGTAACGCCTTAAGCAAGATGACATGATGTAGAGAAGCAAATTCAAGCAATATGAATAAACCCCATCTTTTTATCCTTAATGGCAACAATACAAATACGTGTCATGTCCCCTTCTGTCACTGGGATTGAGCACCGCAAGATTGAACCCATCACAAAGCACCTCTCCCATTGCAAGATAAATCAATCTAGTAGGCCAAACTAAATCGATAGATCGGAGAGAAATACAAAGTTATAACAATCATGCATAAAAGAGTTCAGAGAAGACTCAAATATTTCTCATGAATAATCTGATCATAAACTCACAATTCATCGGATCCCAACAAACACACCGGAAAAGAAGATTACATCGGATAGAACTCCAAGAATATCAAGGAGAACATTGTATTGAAGATCAAAGAGAGAGAATAAGCCATCTAGCTACTAACTATGGACCCGTAGGTCTGTGGTAAACTACTCACACATCATCAGAAGGGCAGCAAGGTTGATGTAGAAGCCCTCCGTGATCGATTCCCCCTCCGGCAGAGTACCGGAAAAGGCCTCCAGATGGGATTGCGGAAGAATAGAGGCTTACGGCGGCGGAAAGGTTTTTTCTTCTGGCTCTCTGGTGGTTTCCCAATATTTGTGAATTTATAGAAGTGGAATTAGGTCAAACGGAGTCACGTGGGCCCCACAAGGCAACACGGCGCCCCCCCTGGGGCGCGCCCTGTTGCCTTGTGAAGCCTCCGTGAGGCTTCTGGCCTCCTCCCGAAGCTTCCAAGGTTTCTTTTGTCCAAAAAAAATCTCCAAAATGTTTCGTGGCATTTGGACTTCATTTGGTACTATTTCTCTGAAAAGCCAAAAACAAGCAAAAAATAGCAACTGGCACTGGGCACTAGGTTAATAGGTTAGTCCCAAAAATTAATATATAATTGCATACAATTGCATATAAAAACATCCAAGATTGATACTATAATAGCATGGAACAATCAAAAATTATAGATACGTTGGAGACGTATCAAGCATCCCCAAGCTTAATTCTTGCTCGTCCTCGAGTAGGTAAATGATAAAAACAGAATTTTTGATGTGGAATGCTACCTATCATGTTTCATCATGTAATCTTTCTCTTACGGTATGAATATTAAGATCCAAATGATTCAAAGCAAAAGTCTATAATTTGATATAAAGACATCAATACTCAGGCATACTAGCAAACAATCATGTCTTTCAAAATAAAAATGCTAAAGAACGTTATCCCTACAAAATCATATAATCCTGTCATGCTCCATCTTCTTCACACAAAGTATTTATCATGCACTACCCCGATGACAAGCCGAGCAATTGGTTCATACTGTTTAACGCGCTTCAGCTTTTTCAACTCCCACTCAATACATGAGCGCAAGCCATGAATATAGCACTATGGGTGGAATAGAGTATGGTGGTATAGATAAATAAGAGAAGTCAAAAATGGAGAAAGTCTCACATCGACGAGGCTAATCAACGGGCTATGGAGATGCCCATCAATTGATGTCAATGCGAGGAGTAGGGATTGCCATGCAACGGATGCACTAATATCTATAAGTGTATGAAAGCTCAACATGAAAACTAAGTGGGTGTGCATCCAACTTGCTTGCTCATGAAGACCTCGGGCATTTGAGGAAGCCCGTCATCGGAATATACAAGCCAAGTTCTATAATGAAAAATCCCCACTCGTATATGAAAGTGACAAAATAGGAGACTCTCTATATGAAAAACATGGTACTACTCTGAAGCACAAGTGTGGAAAAGGATAGTAACATTGCCCCTTCTCTCTTTTTCTCTCATTTTTTTTCATGGCTCTTTTTCGCCTCATTTTTTTTAGAACGATCTCATGGACTTCATCCCCACTTTTTCGAGGACTCATCAGTCTCCATCATTCTTTCCTCACTGGGACAATGCTCTAATAATGATGATCATCACACCTCTATTTACTTACAACTCAACATTACAGCTCGACACTAGAACAAAAATATGACTCTATATGAATGCCTCTGGCAGTGTACCAGGATGTGTAATGATGCTAGCGTAACATGTATAACAATGATGAACGGTGGCTGAGCCACAAATACTATGTCAGCTATATGATCATGCAAAGCAATATGACAATGGTGATGTATGTCATAAAAACGGAACGGTGGAAGTTGCATGGCAATATATCTCGAAATGGCTATGGAAATGCCATGATAAGTAGGTATGGTGGCTGTTTTGAGGAAGATATAAGGAGGCTTATGTGTGATAGAGTGTATCATATCACGGGGTTTGGATGCACCGGCGAAGTTTGCACCAACTCTCGATGTGAGAAAGGGCAATGCACGGTACCGAAGAGGCTAGCAAATTGCGGAAGGGTGAGAGTGCGTATAATCCATGGACTCACATTAGTCATAAAGAACTCACATACTTATTGCGAAAGTTTATTAGTCCTCGAAGCAAAGTACTACTATGCATGCCCCGAGAGGGATAGATTGGTAGGACAAGGTCCATCGCTCGTCCCCGACCGCCACTCATAAGGTAGACAATCAATAATAAATCATGCTCCAACTTCTCAGCATAACGACAGATCATACGTGCATGCTTCAGGAATCACAAATCTTAACACAATTATTCTTACTAAACCATAATTATCTACTAATACCTCCCCCATATTACCATCTTAATATCGCAAAACTATTGCAAGGAATCAAATTTATCATATTCAGTGATCTACATGAAAGTTTTTATTATATCCCTCTTGAATACCTATCATATCAGGACCAAATTCATAACCCGTGCCTATTACCATTGATGGAAATATGCCCTAAAGGCAATAATAAAGTTGTTATTATTTTATATTTCCTTGTTCATGATAAAGGTTTATTATTCATGCTAGAATTGTATTGACCGAAAACTTAAATACATGTGTGAATACATAAACAAATACCGTGTCCCTAGTGAGCCTCTACTAGACTAGCTCGTTGATCAAAGATGGTTAAGGTTTCCTAACCATAGACATGAGTTGTCATTTGATAACGGGATCACATCATTAGGAGAATGATGTGATGGACAAGACCTATCCGTTAGCTTAGCATATGATCGTTCTGTTTATTGCTACTGCTTTCTTGAATGTCAAATACATGTTCCTCAGACCATGAGATCATGCAACTCCCGGATATCGGAGGAATACCTTGTGTGCTATCAAACGTCACAACGTAACTGGGTGATCATAAAGATGCTCTACAGGTATCTCCGAAGGTGTCCGTTGAGTTGGCATGGATCGAGACTGGGATTTGTCACTCCGTGTTTCGGAGAGGTATCTCTGGGCCCTCTCGGTAATGCACATCATAAGAAGCTTGCAAGCAAAGTGACTAAGGAGTTAGTTACGGGATGATGTATTACGGAACGAGTAAAGAGACTTGCCGGTAACGATATTGAACTAGGTATGGAGATACCGACGATCGAATCTCGGGCAAGTAACATACCGACGGACAAAGGGAATTACGTATGTTGTCATTGCGGTTCGACCGATAAGATCTTCGTGGAATATGTAGGAACCAATATGAGCATCCAGGTTCCGCTATTGGTTATTGACCGGAGAGGTGTCTCAGTCATGTCTACATCATTCCCGAACCCGTAGGGTCCGCACGCTTAACGTTCGTTAACGATATAGTGTTATATGAGTTATGTGAATTGGTAACCGAATATTGTTCGGAGTCCCGGATGAGATCCCGGACATCACGAGGAGTCTCGGAATGGTCGAGAGGTAAAGATTTATATATGGGAAGTCATATTTTGGGTTCCGGAAAAAGGTGCAGTTTTTTCAGTATTGTACCGGGAAGCTTCCAGAAGGTTCCGGAGGATTCCGGAGGGGTCCGGAAGTCCACAAGTGGGTCCACCACGTCCCAAAGGGCTGGCATGGGCTAAGGGGAGGCGCCCTGGCCTTATTGGGCCAGGCACACCAAGTCCTCAAAAGCCCACGCAGCTAGGGAAGGAAAAAAGGGAGAGTCCTAGTAGGAATAGGATTGGACTTTGGAGTCCAAGTCCACGTGTGTACTATTCACGGTTACTGTTCACGTGGCACTATTCCTTCTACTCCAAGCCTCTACACATATATAAATAGAGGAGAGGGGGCGCCCCAAAGCACACAACATTGTCTTAGCCGTGTGCGGCGCCCCCCTCCACAGTTCCGTCCCTCGGTCATATTTTCGCAGTGCTTGGGCGAAGCCCTGTGGAGATAGCATCACCATCACCGTCACCACGCCGTCGTGCTGCCGGAACTCATCCACTACCTTGTCGTCTTGCTGGATCAAGAAGTCGAGGACGTCACCGAGCTGAACGTGTGCTGAACGCGGAGGTGCCGTACATTCGGTGCTCGGTCGGTTGGATCGTGAAGTTGTTCGACGACATCAACCGCGTTGTTCTAACGCTTCCGCTTACGGTCTACGAGGGTACGTAGACACAGTCCCCCTCTCGTAGCTATGCATCTCCATGGATAGATCTTGCGTGTGCGTAGAATTTTTTTTTGTTTTCCATGCAACGTTCCCCAACAACCATTGCTATCATAAGACTCTCAAAAAGATATAAGTGAAGCATGAGAGTGCAACTATTTCTTTCAAATATAACCACCGCCGTGCTCTAACAGATATAAATGAAGCACTAGAGCAACTGCCTTGCTCAAAAGATATAAGTGAAGCACATAGAGTATTCTAACAAATCACGAATAATGTGTGTCCCTCTCAAAAAGGTGTGTTCAGCGAAGATGATTGTGACAAACTAAAAAGCAAACAAACTATATCACAAGACGCTCCAAGTAAAACACAAATCATGTGATGAATAAAAATATAGCTCCAAGTGAGTTACCGATAGATTGTAGACGGAAGAGGGGATGCCTTCCAGGGCATCCCCAAGCTTAGACGCTTGAGTCTTCCTTGAATATTACCTTGGGGTGCCTTGGGCATCCCCAAGATTAGTCTCTTGCCGCTCCTTATTTCTTTCTCCATCGTAGTCTCACCCAAAACTTGAAAACTTCAGCACACAAAACTCAACAGAAACCTCGTGAGATCCGTTAGTATAACAAACAAATCTTAAACTTTAGGTACTGTTGTAAATTGATTCATATTTAATATTTGCACAATGCTACTGTACTCCAACTTCTTCATGACTCATACCCCCCGATACGATCCATAGATTCATCAAAATAAGCAAACTATGCAACAAAAAGAGAATCTGTCTAAAACAGAACAGTCTGTAAAGATCTATTTAGAAGCTATACTTATGTAACTCCAAAAATTCTGAAAAATTAGGACAACGTAAACAATTCATATACCAATGTTTGTAAAAATTTCAGATTTTTTGGACGCTACAGTACATAATTAAAAATCCAGCACTGGGCGCAAAACTTTCTGTTTTCCAAACAGCATCAATTATACTATCATCAATATCATCCCAAAGGCATTACTTGGCACAAACACTAATTAAAACATAAAAATACAATCATAACAGAAGCTATAATTGTGCAAACACTCAAAAACAGAAGGTAAAAGCAAAAACTTATTTTATTCATTGGGTTGCCTCCCAACAAGCGCTATTGTTTTATGCCCCTAGCTAGGCATAATGCATAATTTCAAGTGTTGTCATCCTTCATCCCCAAGTCCTTTTTGATTAAATCTTCCAAAACTTTTCTCATTAATTCTCTACTCTGATGCTCTTCTGTTCTAGTGGGTGATCTTAGGTAATTGAAGGGGCTTTGATTGGTAACCTTAACATTCATAACTTCAAACTCAGGATCATCACCATAAACATCCTCATACAAAACATGTATCTCATCATCAATAGGATCTCTAGCCGTACTCTCAAACCATTCTTCACTAAATCCCTCATCAATTCCTTTAGTAACCCATTCAAATTTATGGTGGTACATAGCTTTAATTACTTCGGCGTATGGAACTCTCCTTCTAATATTTTTACCATAAGCAAAATAATCTTTAGATTCCAACCTACGAATAGTATGTTTATCATGGAGAATCTCCTCTATAGGAGGATGCTCAAATTTTATTTTGTAAACGGAGAAAATATCCCTAGCTTCTCGGATAATGTAATCAAACTGATGCATAAGGATTACAGTGGGAATTTTCTTAGCCCTAGGATTGTGGATGTTGGGAAGTTCATAAAATATCTTTTGTAAGGCGGGATGGATATGTAAAAAAATTCTTTCTAATTTAACCACAAGCATTGCAATAGCATCCACATAGCAATTTGTTTTATCAAGACTGGATTCATTAATTATTGGTATAACTCCCGCGCAATTAAAGAATTCCTGAATAATGTTTTTCCCAATAATATTACCACTTCCCACACGATAAACTTTAGTTTTGAAATTAGTGGGGAGTTAGTCTCCGGGGGGTCAAGATTAAGATCAAAAGAATGTGTTTTATCCCCAAGAGATTCACTACCACTATCCTCACTAGCACTTTCAACCACAACTTTTTCAAATTCAGACATGATAACAGTTTCAAGCAAAGCAAGTAAACTAGCGAACAAGCAAAAAAAATTGTGTTTTTGTAAAAAAATTTAGAAGTGGGGGAGATGAAAACGAGAGGCAAATGCAAATGAAAGGTAAATAAAGTAAATGCAAGTGAATGATAATTTGTGCGAAGGTACTTGGTAATTTTGATGATGTCTCCCCGACAACGGCACCAGAAATTCTTCCTACTACTTGTAGTCTGCGTTGGTATTTCCCCGAAGAGGAGAGGATGATGCAGTACAGTAGAGATAAGTATTTCCCTCAGTTAAGAACCAAGGTTATCAATCCAGTAGGAGAACCAAGCAAAATTCCGTTAAACGCACCTGCACACACAAGAGCAAACACTTGCACCCAACGCAAATAAGAGGGTTGTCAATCCACTTAGCAGTTATTTGCAAGGATTAAATCTTATCGAGGTAAATAGATAAATTAAAATAAAGTAAATAAATTGCAGCAAGGTATTTTTAGGTTTTTTATATGATAAAGATAGACCCGGGGGGCATAGTTTTCACTAGAGGCTTCTCTCTTGAGCACATAAACATACGGTGGGTAAACAAATTACTGTTGGGCAATTGATAGAAAAACAAATAATTATGACGGATTCATGGAAATGATCATGTATATAGGCATCACGTCCGAGACAAGTAGACCGACTCCTGCCTGCATCTACTACTATTACTCCACTCATCGACCGCTATCCAGCATGCATCTAGAGTATTAAGTTAATAAAAACAGAGTAACGCCTTAAGCAAGATGACATGATGTAGAGAAGCAAATTCAAGCAATATGAATAAACACCATCTTTTTATCCTTAATGGCAACAATACAAATATGTGTCATGTCCCCTTCTGTCACTGGGATTGAGCACCGCAAGATTGAACCCATCACAAAGCACCTCTCCCATTGCAAGATAAATCAATCTAGTAGGCCAAACCAAATTGATAGATCGGAGAGAAATACAAAGCTATAACAATCATGCATAAAAGAGTTCAGAGAAGATTCAAATATTTCTCATGAATAATCTGATCATAAACTCACAATTCATCAGATCTCAACAAACACACCACAAAAGAAGATTACATCGGATAGAACTCCAAGAACATCAAGGAAAACATTGTATTGAAGATCAAAGAGAGAGAAGAAGCCATCTAGCTACTAACTATGGACCCGTAGGTCTGTGGTAAACTACTCGCACATCATCGGAAGGGCAGCAAGATTGATGTAGAAGCCCTCCGTGATTGATTCCCCCTCCGGCAGAGTATCGGAAAAGGCCTCCAGATGGGATCGCGGAAGAACAGAGGCTTGCGGCGGCGGAAAGGTTTTTTCTTCTGGCTCTCTGGGGGTTTCCCAATATTTGTGAATTTATAGAAGTGGAATTAGGTCAAACGGAGTCATGTGGGCCCCACAAGGCAACACGGCGCGCCCCCTCCCCCCTGGGGCACGCCCTGTTGCCTTGTGAAGCCTCTGTGAGGTTTCTGGCCTCCTCCCGAAGCTTCCAAGGTTTCTTTTGTCTAGAAAAAATCTCCAAAAAGTTTTGTGGCATTTGGATTTCATTTGGTACTGTTTCTCTGAAAAGTCAAAAACAAGCAGAAAACAGCAACTGGCACTGGGCACTAGGTTAATAGGTTAGTCCCAAAAAATGATTTATAATTGCATACAATTGCATATAAAAAATTCAAGATTGATACTATAATAGCATGGAACAATCAAAAATTATAGATACGTTGGAGACATATCACTCCCGGAGGGCAGGAGCCCCTCTGAGATTGGATCTCTCTCTCTCTCTCTCTCTCTGTTATCTTCTGTTTCGCGCTCCTGTTTTCTGGCCCTTCACCGTTTCTTATATTCCCGGAGATCCGTAACTCCGATTGGGATGAAATTTTGAGGAGATTTTTGTCCGGAAATTATCTTTCTTGCGGCGAAAGAAGGGCCCCAACCGGCGTTCAAGGGAGTCACAAGGCAACACAGCGCGACCCCCCTGCGCCGCGCCCTGTTGCCTTGTGGCCACCTCGGGCACCGTCTTGCGTTGATTCTTCTTCCTAAAAATCACATATATTCCAAAATAATTCTCCGTAAAATTTTATCGCATTTGGACTTCGTTTGATATGGATTTTCTGCGAAACAAAAAACAAGCAGAAAACAGGAACTGGCACTGGACACTGGATCAATATGTTAGTCCCAAAAATAATATAAAATGTTGCCAAAAGTATGTGAAAGTTGTAGAATATTGGCATGAAACAATCAA
The DNA here is from genome assembly GCA_039707655.1 of Elymus sibiricus. Taxonomy (NCBI): domain Eukaryota; kingdom Viridiplantae; phylum Streptophyta; class Magnoliopsida; order Poales; family Poaceae; genus Elymus; species Elymus sibiricus. The sequence continues at coordinate 355,429,529 of CM077676.1, read as the reverse complement.
AAATTATAGATACGACGGAGACGTATCAGCATCCCCAAGCTTAATTCCTGCTCGTCCTCGAGTAGGTAAATGATAAAAAGATAATTTTTGATGTGGAATGCTACCTAGCATAATCTTGATCATATAATCTAATCATGGCATGAATATTAAGATGTGAGTGATTCAAGGCAATAGTCTATCAATTTGATATTGAAAGAATAATACAAAACATGCATGTATTTTATGATTGTTTTTCATAATAATGGAGCTAAAGGAAACAACCTCTATACACTTAGTTGTGGTAAGTATGACACGCTCGTTCTTCCCTGCATAGACATATCAAATCAAGAGTACCCCGGTGCCAAACCAAGCAATTGGATCGTACTTTTTAACGCGCTTCAGCATTTTCAACTTCACTCAGCGTGAGCCATGGACATAGCACTATGGGTGGAATAGAATGCGGTGATAGAAATCAATAGGAGAAGTCAAAAAGGAAGAAAGTCTCACATCAACTCGGCGGATCAATGGACTATGGAGATGTCCATCAATTGATATCAATGCAAGGAGTAGGGTTGCCATGCAACAGATGCACTAAGAGCTATAAGTGTATGAAAGCTCGACTGAAACTAAGTGGGTGTGCATCCAACTTGCTTGCTCATGTAGACCTCAGGCATTTGAGGAAGCCCGTCATCGGAATATACAAGCCAAGTTCTATAATGTAAAATTCCCACTAGTATATGAAAGTGACAACTCTGGAGACTCTCTATATGAAGAACATGGTGCTACTCTGAAGCACAAGTGTGGTAAAAGGATAGTAACATTGCCCCTTCTCTCTTTTTCTCTCATTATTTTTGTTTTTTTTTTCTCTTTTTTTATGGTCTCTTTTTGGCCTTTTTTTTCTTTTTTTAATTTTTCGTCCGGAGTCTCATCCCGACTTGTGGGGGAATCATGGTCTCCATCATCCTTTCCTCACTGGGACAATGCTCTAATAATGATGATCATCACACTTTTATTTACTTACAACTCGATAAAAACTATACAATATGACTTTATATGAATGCCTCTGGCAGTGTACCAGGATGTGCAATGATCTAGCGTAGCAAAGATATCAAAAAACGGACAAGCCATGAAAATATCATGCTAGCTAGCTTACGATCATGCAAAGCAATATGACAATGAATGCTCAAGTCATGTATATGATGATGATGGAAGTTGCATGGCAATATATCTCGGAATGGTTATGGAAATGCCATAATAGGTAGGTATGGTGGCTGTTTTGAGGAAGATATAAGGAGGCTTATGTGTGATAGAGCGTATCATATCACGGGGTTTGGATGCACCAGCGAAGTTTGCACCAACTCTCGAGGTGAGAAAGGGCAATGCATGGTACCGAAGAGGCTAGCAAATTGCGGAAGGGTGAGAGTGTGTAAAATCCATGGACTCACATTAGTCATAAAGAACTCACATACTTATTGCAAAGCCTACTTGCCCTCGAAGCAAAGTACTACTCGCATGCCCCTAGGGGGGAGGTTAGGAGGAGTTAACCATCGTGCGCCCCCGATCCGAACAACACAAAGACTCAATCAATGATAAATCATGCTCCGACCTCACTGCTAATGTCAGCGGCCACCACTTTACATGCGTGAGGATTTACTTGCATAAAGACTTACTTTCCTTAACACCATTATTAATACTCAACTTTAATTCTTTTACTAGCATGCCCCAATATTACCACCTCAATATCGCAAAACTATTGCAAGGAATCAAATATATCATATTCAGTGATCTACAAATTTTATGTAGGATTTTATGACTAACCATGTGAATGACCAATTCCTGTTGACTCTCTAAATAGATATAAGTGAAGCACGAGAGTTTAATTCTTTCTACAAAAGACCACGCTCTAATAAATATAAGTGAAGCAAAAGAGCATTCTACAAATAACAATTTTCCAAATGTAGAGAAACAGGCATCCAAACTTCAAATGATATAAGTGAAGCACATGAAGCATTCTATAAAGCCATACTCAAAAGATATAAGTGAAGTGCATAGAGAATTCTATAAATCAACCAAGGACTATCTCATACCAGAATGTGCATTGTTAAAAGAAAAAGAAAAACACACGACGCTCCAAGAATTTACGCATATCATGTGAACAAAACAAAAACCGAAACATATTGATAATTGTCGAAGAAAGATGGGATGCCTTCCGGGGCATCCCCAAGCTTAGACGCTTGAGTATCCTTGAATATTTACTTGGGGTGTCTTGGGCATCTCCAAGCTTGAACTATTGCCTCTCCTTATTCTCCTCATATCGATACCTCCTCGATCTTCGAACACTTCATCCACACAAAACTTAACGGGTTAGTACATATAACATCAAATCCCATCATGTCCTGTTGTAACATTATTGTTTAATTATAATCAAACTATAACCACTATATGCTATCACAATTATATGGCTCCCAAGTCAATGGGGCTCAACAAGATTTCAAACATATGCAAATAAAAAAACTATAACAGCAATCAGGACAGTCTGTAAAGATGCAGATGAAACATATACTCAGATGAAACATATACTTCTGTAACTCCAAAAATTCTAAAAAATTAGGGAAAAAAAGCAATTTGCATAGCGGTACTGTGTAAAAATTTCAGAATTTTTGCACGTTCCAGTAAATTATCAAAATTCATGCACTACAGCAAAAGTTTCTGTTTTTTCATAGCACACACCAAACAAGCAATTTAAACACCCTAAAGGTAAATCTTGGCACATTATTTTTATAATACAATGAATTTGTACAAGGGGATAATTATTTTTGTTGAAAATTTTCTGTAATCAAGGTTCACAAAGTTTCCATGGGCATGAACAAAGTTCAAGGCTAGCCCCCACTTCCACATTGCTCACCTGTCTCACTTTTACTTTTCTTTTTGTAAAAGTTTTAGGTTCCCCTCTATATTTTTTTGTTTTTAAACTTTTTAAAAAGCACTCAATAGAATAAAATGACTCTCTAAAACTTTCGGGTTGTCTCCCAGGTAGCGCTTTCTTTAAAGCCATTAAGCTAGGCATATAGTGCTCAAGTAATCGATCCATCCGGATCCCAAGGTATATCAAAGCCAATTTTAATTAACAATGATTTGTAATTTAGTAGTGAGCACAAAGCAACATATTTCATGCAATGACGAAGTCTAACTCTCTTCCTATGCATCGGCATGTCATAAAAGAATAATTCATGCACATCAAGTAAAGGCCAATGCATAGTATAAACAGTTTCTTGCAATTTTATCGTATTGGAAACATAGAGAGGTGGAGATGTAGTTCCTCTCTCATAGTAATTGCAATTAAGAGCAGTAAGCACATGCATATTATATTCATCAAAATCATCATGTGTAATAGTAAAACACAACCCATCAATATAATCCTTAATAAGCACAAACTTCTCCGATATAGTGTAGTTTGGAGAATTCAAAAAGATAATAGGACTATCATGTGTGGGTGCAATAGCAACAATTTCATTCTTAACATAAGGAACTATAGCAAATTCATCTCCATAAACATAATTCATATTGGCATCATGGCCACAAGCATAGCAAGCATCAATTTCATCAAAAAGGGATATTTCAAACGAATCCAAGGGATCATAGCAATTATCATAGCATTCATTCTTCGGTAAGCACGAAGGGAAATTAAACAATGTATGAGTTGAAGAGTTACTCTCATTAGAAGGTGGGCACGGGTAGCTAATCCGCTCTTCCTCCGTTTGTTCTTCGCTCTCCTCGTCATCTTTTTCATCTAATGCGCTCACAGTTTCAGCAATTTCTTCTTCCATAGACTCCTGCAAAATGTTAGTCTCCTCTTGGACAGCGGGGACTTTCTCAATATATTCTTTAACATAAGCGTTAGAAGCATAGTTTTCATAGCAATATTTAAGTATGGCAAAATTTTCAGATTTGTAAAGAGTAGCATCACACTTTTCAATCAAAGAAGCAATTTCATAAGCACCCTTAAAAGAAACAAATTCTTCAATTTGTTCAATATCATAGTAACTATAAACACCTTTGACATCAGAAGATAAGATTCCATTATCCTTAAACTCACATTGGTATTGAAGGTGTTTTTTAGGGTCTTCAGAACAACAAGTAAAATCATATATTTCGCATAAATTCCAAGCATAGCATTGCAAACAATTAATTTGATGCCTTAAGAGTTTCCCTTTTTGAGACAAGCGGTGTCGCACAAAACAAGCATGCTCATCTAATGATTTTCACTCAACTAAGCTAGTTGGGTTTTCAGCACGAGCACAAAGGGATCGAAGATGATCCAAGTAGAAAGCTTCAGCAGTATGAAAGATTTTGGGTGGTTCTTCAACCATTGGTTTAGCAAGTACAACTAATTTTTTTCGTATTTTACGTTTCCTACCCATAACTAAAGATAGAAAACAAGAGCACAAAATAAAAACTACTTATAGATAAAGCAAACAAGCACACACGAGAATATCAACCCCACGCTATTGCTCCCCGGCAACGGCGCCAGAAAAAGGTCTTGATAACCCACAAGTATAGGAGATCGTTTGTAGCCTTTCTCGATAAATAAGAGTGTCGAACCCAATGAGGAGCTAAAGGTAGAATTAATATTCCCTTCAAGTTCTATCGACCACCGATACAACTCTACGCACAGCAACGTTTGCTTTACCTAGAAACAAGTAATAAAACTAGAAGTACTTTGTAGGTGTAGTAAGATAAGTTTGCAAGATAATAAAGAACGTCAAAATAAAAATTAGGTGATGTTCTAAATAAATTACAATTAAGTTATTATAGGGAGTGTGGAAAAGTGGTGGTAGGATTTGCGGAATTGTCCCTAAGCAATTGGCTACGTTACTAGACCGATAGCAAGTTTTTATGTAGGAGAGGCCACTGCTAGCATGTCATCCCTTACTTGGAATTCTATGCACTTATGATTGGAACTATTAGCAAGCATCCGCAACTACTAACGTTCATTAAGGTAAAACCGAACCATAGCATTAAGATATATTGGTCCCCCTTCAATCCCGTGTGAATCAATTTCTATGGTAGGAAGAAGTTTCCGTCACTCTTGCCCTCCAATGCATAGTCCTATCAACATACAACTAACCCTATGGTGTGATCCACGCGCGCTCTCATATGATGGGCACCAAAGGACAACAACATAACCACAAGCAATTTAAACCAATCATAGCAATTCACCAATCACCCATAGGATAACAAAAATCTACTCAAACATCATAGAATGGCAACACATCATTGGAAAATAATATGAAGCATAAAGCACCATGTTCAGGTAGGGGGTATAGCGGGTTGTGGGAGAGTGGACCACTGTAAATAGATGAGGGAAGGTGATGAAGGTGTTGAGGAGGATGGTGGAGTTGTTGGAGTAGATCGCCGCCACACGATGTTTGCCCTGGCGGCGTTCTGGTGCCACCGGGAGAGATGGGGAGAGAGCCCCCCTCCTCCTTCTTCTTCTTCCTTGGTCTCCCCCCCTAGATGGGAGAAGGCTTTCGCCTCTAGTCCTTGGCCGCCATGGCTCCCGGAGGGCAGGAGCCCCTCCGAGATTGGATCTCTCTCTCTGTTCTCTTCTGTTTTGCGCTCCTATTTTCTGTCCCTTCACCGTTTCTTATATTCCCGGAGATCCGTAACTCTGATTGGGCTGAAATTTTGAGGGGATTTTTATCCGGAAATTATCTTTCTTGCGGCGAAAGAAGGGCCCCAACCGACGGCGCGACCCCCCCTTGGCCGCGCCCTGTTGCCTTGTGGCCACCTCGGGCACCGTCTTGCGTTGATTCTTGTTCCTAAAAATCACATATATTCCAAAATAATTGTTTATAAAATTTTATCGCGTTTGGACTTCGTTTGATATGAATTTTCTGTGAAGCAAAAAACAAGCAGAAAATAGGAACTGGCACTGGGCACTTGATCAATATGTTAGTCCCAAAAATAATATAAAATGTTGCCAAAAGTATGTGAAATTTATAGAATATTGGAATGAAACAATCAAAAATTATAGATACGACGGAGACTGATACGTCTCCAACGTATCTATAATTTTTGATTGTTCCATGCTATTATAGTATCAATCTTTGATGTTTTATATACACTTACAAACAATTATATATCATTTTTTGGGACTAACCTATTAACTTAGTGCCCAGTGCCAGTTGCTGTTTTTTGCCTGTTTTTGGTATTTCATATCAGTACCAAACGAAGTCCAAATGCCACGAAACTTTTTGGAGATTTTTTTCTGGACATAAGAGACACTAGAAGCTTCGAGAGAGGGCCAGACGACAAAGGAGGTGGCCACGAGCCACCAGGGCGCGCCCCAGGGGGGTGGCGTGCCCTGGTGCCTCGTGGGCCCACCTCTGCTCCGTTTGACCTAATTCCACCTCTATAAATACTCTAAAATCGGGAAACCAACAGAGGAGTCCACGAAATACTTTTTCCGCCGCCGCAAGTTCCTGTTCTCGAGAGATCCCATCTGGAGGCCTTTTTCGGCACTCTGCCGGAGGGGGATTCGATCACGAAGGGGCTCTACATCAACCTTGCTGCCCTTCCGATGATGCGTGAGTAGTTTACCATAGACCTTCGGGTCCATAGTTAGTAGCTATATGGCTTCTTCTCTCTTTTTGATCTTCAATACCATGTTCTCCTCGATGTTCTTGGAGTTCTATCCGATGTAATCTTCTTTTGTGGTGTGTTTGTTGGGATCCGATGAATTGTGAGTTTATGATCAGATTATCCATGAATATTATTTGAGTTTTCTCTGAACTCTTTTATGCATGATTGTTATAGCTTCGTATTTCTCTCCGATCTATTGATTTGGTTTGGCCAACTAGATTGCTTTATCTTGCAATGGGAGAGGTGCTTTGTAATGGGTTCGATTTTACGGTGCTCAATCACAGTGACAGAAAGGGACATGATACGTATGTATCGTTGCTATTAAGTGTAAAAAGATGGGGTTTATTCATGCGTGAGTTTACTTTGTCTACATCATGTCATCTTGCTTAAGGCATTACTCCGTTCTTTATGAACTTAATACTCTAGATGCATACTGGATAACGGTCGATGTGTGGAGTAATAGTAGTAGATGCAGAATCGTTTCGGTCTACTTGTCTCGGACGTGATGCCTATATACATGATCATTGTCTTGGATATCGTCATGATTATTTGCTTTTCTATCAATTGCCCAACAGTAATTTGTTCACCCACCGTATGCTATTTTCAAGAGAGAAGCCTCTAGCGAAAACTATGGCCCCCGGGTCTACCTTTATCATATATTGAAAATCCTAAAAATACCATGCTGCAATTTTACTTTATTTATTTTATTTTGTATTTTTGTTAGATCTATCTATCTATCACCATACAATTTAATCTTGCAATTAACCGCCAGGGGATTGACAACCCCTTGTTCGCGTTGGGTGCGAGGATTTGTTGTTATGTGTGCAGGTGCTGCTAACGAGTTGTTGCGTGATTCTCCTACTGGATTGATAACCTTGGTTTCATAACTAAGGGAAATACTTATCTCTACTGTACTGCATCATCCCCTCCTCTTCGGGTAAATCCCAACGTAGCTCACAAGTAGCAGAGACGTATCAGCTGCACACCTTGGTGATCACAGGTGGCACCTCCTCCTTGACGCCCTTGCCGCGCCAGGCCCGGCATGGCGGTGACGCGGGCTGGTCAATGCGGTCGTGGCGGCAGTGTGGCGGTGACGGTGGCTCGTCGTTCACGCGACGTCCGATTTGGACGCCATAATTGCGCGGGAGGGGGGCACTACGGCTCCGCCTTCACGCAGCGGAGAGGTGACGACGCCGGCTCGTGCTTCATGCAATAGCGCGGCGGCGACGTCGGCTCGTCCTTCACATGTGCTGGCGGTGGTGAGGACGGCGCTGGACCATGGTCCGAGACGACCGCTCCGTCAGTAGCTCAATCTGCCGCAAGAACTCGTCATCCGTGACCACGGTTCCGAGAGAAGGCGCGGCTGCGGCGGCGGCGCCTGGTCCTTCTCGTCGGAGGAGGAGATGGTGATCTCTTCCTTGTCAGAGGAGCCGATGACCGTTGAAGAAAAGGGCCCCAAAGAGCGACCGCGGCAGCCCCAGGATCCGGAGCGAGATCGGAGCCGCCGCCGCTGGCGGGCACGGAGAACCATGACTTGGACATGGTGGATTGGTGGTCGGAAGCGGAGAGGGTTTGGAGATGCGATGTGGACGACACCGGAGCATGGCTTAAATAGGCTCGGCGGCCAGCCGAAGGGACGAGAAGTCGGCTTTAATACGGCGTAGCGGCGAGGGTAGGCTTCTCGATCGCCGTGTCTGCACTGAAGCGGCACCGCCCGCTCATCCGGTTGCATCGCTCTGACCGGCATCAACGCCGCGGAGTCACGTCTGCTCTAGGGTGGCACTGACCGGCATGAATGCACGACAACCGTTTCGCGTGGAGAGAGTTTTCTGGGTGGGAGGGTCTTTAGGTGGGACCGGGGTGGCGGACCCATGCGTGACAACGGTCCGGACGCCCGCAAAGTCCCCTGGTTTGCCCCCAATTTACGGAAAACGGACGTCCGAATAGCTCCGCTGACCGATGGGTTCCAACGCCAAATCCCGTCCGGACCGCTTGGTCCGGACAGTTGCGAAGTATTTAGGGTCCATGTTGGAGATGCTCTTAGACACATGACAACGTATTTAGTTTTACGCTAAAAAACATTGCATAAATGTTTACTAGTTTTAGAGCGCTGAAATGTGTTTTTCTATTCTAATCGAGGACAGAAAATATTCCAGTTTGATAAAAATCACAATTTTGTAAAAAAAAACTCGAACAAGTACGTGACATGTAGTTAGAATCCCGATTATATGATACGATTCCACAACTTTACGATCTAAAGTGATTGGATGAATTCTATGATTTTAATTAGTTGAATTCACGAATTAAATACATGACTTTACGGTTCTATTGGTTATGATCCTGCAATTGTGATCTTAACATAAGGTTCGATCCAATCCGAAATCGTTATTCTGACTACCTCAGTACATACCTAAGTTTTTCAGATGTCTCTCATTTAGATTGTTTGTTATGATTTTACTGCTTATACGAGATGCAAATGCTGGCGGAGCCATTTCGCTCCTTGCAATGCTTCTGCCAAGATTGAAAGGTTGGTATAGCCTTTTCATTTCGCTCCTTGCAATGCTGGGATTTTACTTTTGTCAAAACTGGTTTTTTTTATAAACGGAGGCAAAAGCTTTGCCTCATCTCATTAATTAAGAAGAAGTAGGATAATGTTTCAAGGTTGCAAGACCACGCAGGTCCGATCTAAAGGGATCACTCACCCGGAATTAAATTGCCCAAAAATCTCACCCCGGCAACTACCCAAGTCTTCGCCTCCTCCATAATCGTCACAGCCACCGTCGCGGATAGGGAGGCCTTGTTACGGAAAACCCGAGCGTTTCTCTCGTTCCAATCTCGGAACATATGAGCATATGTAAGGAGTTAGTCGCCTTTCTGGAGTAGCCAGGCCGACCCTCGCTAGAAGTCCACCATTGTTTGACTGTCTGAAGGTCTCTCAAGGAAGGGCTTGCCGATTGCATTCTCAGCCAGTCGTAGATTTCCGTATTCTTATAGTAAAACGACATTTGAACAACAGATACGGAGTTGTCAAAACCGTTGCGACGTTGTAAGCTTTTTGTCATCGATAACAAGAAAGCTTTTTGTCTTCGGTAACCAGAAACTACCGTGCGGCAGGTCCGGTTAGCAATCACAAATCCTGATATTGAGGTAACCAGAAACCAATCAAGGCATTGCCATTTTTCCATGTGCAATCAAGGACGACACAAATGTTGTTTCGTAGACAAGCAGCTGTTAGAGATACAAATTTGTGACCCTCAAGATATCCTTTGACCATCAAGGATTCAATTAAATAAACTAAGAGATATCAATGGTGACGTAACTTTTAAAAATTAAATTCATGTGGTGAACTTAAAAAAGCCGCATGATACCCTAAAGATACCCATTAGCACCCTGACAACTGTTGAACGTATATGTACGTATAGATTAGGGTCATGTATTGTCACGCCTCCTTTCTCCTACGTACAGGGAGACAAGTCGAGGTCGTGCACCCTTGTACCTATATATGTGCACTTGCACGTGATCAATCAATTGTGTCGCATGCAATCCCATCTTTCCTAACAATATGGTATCAGTTTCCATTTTCTCTCCTGCGACCTAGCTTCCGCTCCTCGCCGCCGCCGCCGCTACCTCCAGCCGCCGCCGCCGCAACCTGCCGCCGCCGCCCCTCCTGCCGCCGCTGCCTCTCTCCCTCCCTTATCATCTCAGCTTTTCCTCCTCGCCGCCGCCGCACCTTGCCGCCGCCGCCGCTACCTCTAGCCGCCGCCGCTGCAACCTGCCGCCACCGCCACCCCTTCCTCTCCCCACTGCAGTCGCCGCCCTACTGTCGCCGCTGCCTCTCTCCCTCCCTTCTCATCTCCCACAAAAACCCTACCCCTAATCCACCATAGCCGCCGCACCTCTTTCTCCCATCTCCATCTGTTGCTGCCACCATGGACTCCCCCACCCTCTCTCGCCGGCCCTCACCCGTGGACCGGAGTGGTCCACGCCTACCACATGCCGCGCGGCCCCGCACCGAGTCTCCCCGGTCCGCGCCCGACCGGCCATCAGGCACACTTGGCGGCGCCGCACCAGCAGCCCAGTGGCGGCTACCCACAGCTGCCCGCGCGCGCCGATGACGGGTGGCTACCCACTGCCGCTACCACCCCAACCCTACGGGGGCCATGTCATGCCGCCGCCCCCGACGCCATGGGATCCCGCTCCTCTTGCGGCGCTGCACTCGGCTCCTTCACCGAGTAACTCCGGCGGCGGTGGTGATTGGTACATGGACACGGGCGCTACCGCCCACATGTCATCACATCCCGGTAACCTCATCTCTTCCTATCCGGTTAGCACATCCACTCGCATCACCGTAGGCGATGGCTCTTCTTTACCTATCACCCATATCGGTCATACTTCTTTTCCTTCTACATCCATGCCATTATCTATGTCTAACATTCTTGTCTCACCTGCACTAATCAAGAATCTTGTTTCTGTTCGTTCTTTTACTCGTGAAAATCCTGTTACTGTCGAATTTGACGAAATCGGTTTTTCTGTTAAGGATGCCCGTACACGGATGGTTCTTCACCGATGTGACAGCCCAGACGAGCTCTACCCGGTGCACTCATCCTCCACCGCCACTGCCACCCCAGTCGCCCTCTCTGCCGGGGTAGATATTTGGCATGCTCGTTTGGGTCATCCAAATTCAGCCGCACTTCGTCATATCCTTCAGAGTTTTTCATTCACGAGCAGTAAGATCGATGATCATACTTGTCATGCTTGCCGTATCGAAAAGCATGTTCGTCTTCCTTTTAGTGCATCCACCACCATATCTTCTTTTCCGTTTCAATTACTTCATAGTGATGTATGGACATCTCCGGTCGCGAGTAACACTGGATATCTTTATTACCTCGTGATCTTAGATGATTTTTCGCATTATGTGTGGACGTTCCCTTTACGTCGCAAGTCCGATGTACTAGCGACTCTTACGGCTTTTTATGCCTACGTCTCCACACAGTTTGGTCGTCCCATACATGCACTCCAAACCGATAATGGGACAGAATTTGACAATCTTGCCGTTCGCACACTTCTCGCATCACATGGCACCATCGTTCGCCTCACATGCCCATACACATCTCAGCAGAATGGCCACGCTGAACGTGTGCTACACACTCTCAATGACTGCATCTGTACCCTTCTCTTTCATGCTAACGTGCCTCCTCGGTTTTGGCCCGACGCACTTGCCACCGCATCCCTTCTACTTAACATACGTCCATGCCGCCCTCGCTGGAACTACGCACCACACCAGCTTCTTTTCGGCACTTCTCCCTCGTATGATGAGCTTCGCGTGTTTGGGTACCTTTGTTACCCTAGCATCGCCTCCACCGCCCCTCACAAGCTCGCCCCACGCTCCCTCGCTTGCATCTTCCTAGGTTACCCTCCCAACACCAAAGGTTACCGGTGCTACGATCCCGTCTCCCACCGCGTGTTCACCTCACGGCACGTTTACTTTGACGAGAAAGTTTTTCCCTTTCACCAGGTACCACCAGCAGCGGCATCTTCGCCGCCCCCTCTCGCCGCGCTCCAGTCCTGGCGTCCTAGCCGACTGAGGGCCACGGCCACGGGCGCGGCTGCTACGGGCTCGGCCGCCTCGTCGGCCCCCTCAGGCACGGCCGCCTCGGGCGCGGCCCCCACGGGGGCGCCTGCTACGGGTGTGGCCGCCTCGTCGCCCCCCTCAGACACGGCCCCTACGGGCGCAGCTGCTACGGGCGCGGCCACCTTGCCGCCCCCCTCGGGCGCGGCCACCTCACCGGCCCCCTCGGGCACGGCTGCTACGGCGGCCTCTTCAGACGCAGCAGCAGGCTCCTCGGCCAGCTCCTCTCCGAGCACTTCCCGCTCGCCGCCCGCGGGTCCTGGTTCTGCGAAGGGCTCACCACCACCATCGCCTGTCGCTCCTCTGGTGGCGCCACACCACATGACGACTCGTGCTCGCGCCGGTGTACTACGTCCCAGCACGCGCTATGCGTCCGACGAGTACGCATGCACCACGTCGACCTCGTCCCCTTCACCGGTCCCCTCTTCAGCTCGCGCTGCTCTTCGCGACCCTCACTGGCTCGCCGCGATGCAGGAGGAGTTTGACGCGTTGCAGCGTAACCGCACGTGGCAACTTGTGCCGCGCCCCCCTCACGCCAACGTCATCACCGGAAAATGGGTGTTCCGCCACAAGACCCGCCCCGACGGTTCTCTTGAGCGCTACAAAGCGCGATGGGTGGTCCGTGGCTTTCGACAGCGCGCCGGAGTTGACTTCACCGACACCTTCGCCCCGGTTGTTAAACCGGGCACGATTCGCGCTGTCCTACAGCTCGCGGTGTCTCGTGCATGGCCTGTGCATCAGTTGGATGTCTCCAACGCATTTCTTCACGGCCACCTCGCCGAGCAGGTCTTCTGCCAGCAGCCCACCGGATTCATCGACGCCACTCATCCGGATCACGTCTGCCTGCTTTCTCGATCCCTGTACGGGCTCAAGCAGGCACCCCGCGCGTGGTACCAGCGCATCGCTGCCTTCCTCCAGCAGCTGGGTTTTTGCTCCACCCGCTCCGACGCGTCGTTGTTCGTCTACCATCAGGGCACTGCTACTGGCTATTTCCTGCTCTACGTCGACGACATCATCCTGACGGCATCCTCTACTGAGCTTCTTCATCAGCTCACTGCTCGTCTACGAGATGAGTTTGCCCTCAAGGATCTGGGGCCTCTGCACTACTTCCTCAGCATCGAGGTTGTCCGGCGCACTGACGGGTTCTTTCTACATCAGCGGCGGTATGCTCATGAGCTTCTCGAGCGCGCGGGCATGCTTAACTGCAAGCCTGCCGCCACGCCCGTCGACACGAAGGCCAAGCTTTCTGCACTTGACGGCTCGCCTGCCCCGGATGCAGCGTTCTATCGCTCCATCGTCGGTGCGCTGCAGTACTTGACGCTTACTCGTCCGGATCTCCAGTATGCCGTGCAGCAGGTGTGCCTTCACATGCATGCTCCACGTGACTCCCATTGGACCCTGGTGAAGCGGATCCTTCGCTATATTCGCGGCACCATGGCTCTTGGGCTCACGCTGACGGGGTCCTCCTCCACCGACCTCGTGGCTTATTCAGACGCCGACTGGGCTGGCTGTCCGGATACTCGACGCTCTACATCAGGCTACTGCGTCTATCTCGGGCCCTCACTGATCTCGTGGTCGTCTAAACGACAACCCACGGTTTCCCGCTCGAGTGCTGAGGCGGAATACCGGGCAGTGGCTAAGGCTGTCGTTGAGTGCTCTTGGCTTCGCCAACTCCTTCAGGAGTTGCTTTGCGATGTCCATAAGGCCACGGTCGTGTACTGCGACAACGTCTCCACCGTCTACCTATCCGCCAACCCCGTTCATCATCGCCGGACGAAGCACATTGAGCTCGACATACACTTCGTTCGTGAGCAGGTTGCCCTTGGGCGGATACGCGTTTTGCATGTTCCCACCGCTCAACAGTTCGCCGATGTTATGACTAAGGGACTTCCGACATCCACCTTCGAGGAGTTTCGGTCCAGTCTCTGCGTCGCCGGCGACGTTTCGACTGCGGGGGGGTGTTGAACGTATATGTACGTATAGGTTAGGGTCATGTATTGTCACACCTCCTTTCTCCTACGTACAGTGTATAGCTTGGGAGACAAGTCGGGGTCGTGCACCCTTGTACCTATATATGTGCACTTGCACGTGATCAATCAATTGTGTCGCATGCAATCTCATCTTTCCTAACAATAACAACCAATGGCCCTGCTGGCAGCTAAGGAACCAATTATGGACACGGTTAATGGCGTCGAGGACATGCTTGAAGATAGCATCTTTTGCGAACCAAGGAGAGCCGGGCCTACAACCCTGGATAGCTGACATTTCCGAGATATGTTCCAATGTGTTGTGCTTGCAGGCTGATTGAAGTTAAGAATTGCAGGCCGTCCTTCAGACTAGCCCCAGTGGGAGTAACTTCAAGAATAACACCGGATCCAACTAAGCAAATTTGCCTATGTGACAATGAGTTAATGAGGAGAGAGGTAAATTGAGTACAGCTAGTTACTCATTCTATGAATAACATCACACATATCAAGACAAAATGAGTCTATAACCTAATAAATGAAGCTTTACATGACACTACACATATGTTACTACCCACTATGAAGGTAGTAACATAGACTAGGATAGTGTGTAGTATGTTACTAGTGTAAGTTACTCTCCACTGTGACTAGTCTCAGTACTCTTTATTTTTCAATCCCAGCCAATATCGGCCATTGTCCAATCACTGTTCCTGGCATACACTTCACGTGCCCCTGTATGGTGTAGAATCCAAGACAAGATCCGACGGCAGCTAACATTCCAAAAAAACTAAAAACATTCCAAAAAAAAAAAAGTTCCGACGGCAGCTACTAGTGGAGCCCCGTCCCCCCTGATTTCCCAGACATTTCCACTGCTTGAAACAAAGAGACGTGAAAAGAAAATTGAAGGTAAAGTGATGAGGACTGCGGTTCATGTAGCCAGGTCAGAAGTCGTTCCACCTTTGGCCAGAAAAAAATAAGGCGCTCCACCCGCTTGCACACAAGGCCGGCCTCTTTGATTAATACACATTTTGTCATCTGTACTAATCAACTACTTCATCCGTTTCTAAATATAAGCCTTTTTAGAGATTTCAATACGGACTACATACGAATGTATATAAATGTATTTTAGAGTGTATATAATTAGAGTTTGTGTTCCCTGGCCCTGAGAAAGGCTCTCGACCCCAGCTCCCGTGTAGCCGCGCCGGGCCGCACCGGGGCTCTCACCGCCGGCCGCCAACAGTCCTCCCCCGCGCCGCCTCTCCTCCCGCCGACGCCGGGGTCGTCGCCGGGCAAAGCCCGTGCGGCGCGGCGGCGGCGGATTTCCTCGGTCGACGATCTGGACCGCGGCGGCGGTGCCTGTCCCGGCCTCTTCAGCGGCATTGTTGCAGGGTGGCGGCGGCCAGCGCGGCTCGGCGTGCTTGCGGCGGCGAGCGGCGCAGACGGCAGTGGGTGGCCGCGATGTGGGTGCAGGCAGGCCCGATCTGGGCCCAGATGGGTCTGGGCGGGCCGCGACCTACACGTGACTGCCCCTTCTGCATCTTGACGGCTCCGACGACGGTACGCGGAGGTGCTCCTGGGCTAGTCCCGCAGCATGAGGAAGCCTAGGGCAGCGGCCCGGGCATGGCGGTGGCGGCCTACTCCTCCGCCGGAGTTGGTCGGCCGACTGGTTGTGGTGGATCTCTTGATCCCATATCTAGTCCTGGCGGTGAGTTGGGGAGGCATGGCTGCCAGTGAAAACCGAGCTCCGACTACGGTCATGGCAGGCGATGGGGGTCTACGCGCCGTTACCTTGTTGAAGGCATCACCATTGTAGCCACCTTCTACCCACTCGCGCTGCTCAGGGGGAAACCCCAGATCCAGGATACCGGATCAGACGATGGCGGCGATCTCGGTGTCGCTCTCCCTCATGAGGGCATTGTTTTGGAGCAGCTGCTGGATGGAGGACGCAAGGAGGGAAGCGGTGTACATCTACCGCGTCGACGACGGTGAGTCTCAGCGGCGTGGCGCAGCGGGGTCTCGGTGATGGACTCGCGCAGGGCGGAGGCGCTGTCTGGCGTCGTGGTGGCATCAACGGTAGGCGTGGCAAGGTCGATGTGTCAGTACCTGCTCTAAAGATGGATTGGTGGAAGACGGTGGCGACGGCCTCTGCAGCGTGCGCATGCGGTGCCCGCTGAGAGCGCGCCGGACCGGTGTGTGCCCCAGACCTGGCATTGCGGCTTGGTTGGGGCCTCCGGCTTTAGATGTTAGGCTTTGGTGTGAGGCCTGGGTATACGGCTCAGACAATCTGCACCCCTTCATCAAGTGGATAGGAGTAGCGACAGATGTTGCCAAGATGGTGGCTTCAGACTTATTGATGTATTACTTTGTAAAGTCTTGGTGAATAATTAATAAAATGACTGCATGCATCCCTAGATGAAGAGGCCATGGGTCATCCTCCTTTTCGAAAAAAAATATAGTTCATATTAGAATCTCTAAAAGAGCTTATATTTAGGAATGGAGGGAGTATTTCCTAGTCATTATTGGCCCGGGTATTTGCATTTGGAAGAGATGTGATTAGAAATGTGCATGAAGGAATAGTATGGCGTTTTGGATCTTGGCCTCCGTGGAGGCTGAACTTTTTAAAAAGTCGAAATTCGAAATTTTCGGCTTCAAAAAAATCCGAAAACATTTGTACAAGTAAACAAGGCTGTGAGGTGTATGTGTGTAAAATTTCAGGATAAAATATATTGAAATGAGACCTGTACAAAAAGAACAAATTCATTGTCTGAGATGATGAATAGTATAATGTGTTAAAAAGCCTTAGATTTTTTTTTTGCACATCCCTCATTTCAACGTATTTCTTCCTGAAAATTTACACACTTGTGCATTATGCCTTCACTATATCCGCAAAAAAAATCAGAATTTTTCGAAATGTAAAAGTATGAATTTTCACGAATTTTGAATTTTGCATTTGGAGGCCTCCATGGAGCTCGGCCTCCAAAAGCAATTTCTCATGTAGGAAGGACAAACACCGTATGATACACCTGGTAACCTGCTTGGGGCTGTTGGGGAACGTTGCATGGGAAACAAAAATTTTCCTACGCACATACAAGATCTATCCATGGTGATGAGCATCTACGAGAGGGAGAGTGAATCTACATACCCTTATAGATCGCTAAGCGGAAGCGTTAAGAAACGCGGTTGATGTAGTCGAACGTCTCCGCGATCCAAATCGCAAGTCGTCCCTCGAACCGATCACGAACTAGTGTCGAACGGACGGCACCTCCGCGTTCAACACACGTACAGCTTGATGACGCCTTCACCTCCTCGATCCAGCGAGCGATGGTGAAGTAGTAGATGAGTTCCGGCAGCACGACGGCGTGGTGATGATGGTGAGGAACAATCTCTGCAGGGCTTCGCCAAGCGCTACGGAGATTATGACGTAGGAACTAGAGGGTTAGGGTTGCCGCACACGGCTTGGGGAAATCTTGATGTGTTCCGGGTGCTAGCCCTGCCTCTCTATTTATATGTTGAGCCCTGGGGTCGAAACTTGGAGAAAGAGCCTCCTCAAAGTCGGTTTGGCCCGCAAGGCAAGAGTCCTGCTCGGACTCCAGGACCAGACGCCAGGGTCCTCGGCGTCTGGCCCCAGACGCCAGGGTCCCTGGCGTCTGGCCCCTAGCCTTCGCAAAACTTCCTTTTGCACCTTCCTAAAGCCTCGTGGGCTTTACCCCTTGGCCCAAATAAAGTGTTCTCGTACCCGAACATTTCGGGAAACATCCGAAACTCCTTCCGGTGAATTCCGGAACCCTTCCGGAGACCAAACACTATTATCCCATATATCAATCTTTACCTCCGGACTATTCCAGAGCTCCTCGTCATGTCCGGGATCTCATCCGGGACTCCGAACAACTTTCGGTCACCAACATAACAACTCAACTATACTTATATCGTCACCAAACGTTAAGTGTGTAGACCCTGCGGGTTCGAGAACTATGTAGACATGACCGAGACACCTCTACGGTCAATAACCAATAGCGGGACCTGGATGCCCATATTGGCTCCTACATATTCTACGAAGATCTTTATCGGTTGAACCTCTATGTCAAGGATTCAGTTAATCCCGTATGATGTTCCCTTTGTTTATCGGTATGTTACTTGCCCGAGATCCGATCGTCGGTATCTCTATACCTAGTTCAATCTCGTTACCGGCAAGTCTCTTTACTCGTTCCGTAATACAAGATCCCGTGGCTAACACTTTAGTCACATTGCTTGCAAGGCTTATAGTGATGTTGTATTACCGAGTGGGCCCTGAGATACCTCTCCGTCACACGGAGTAACAAATCCCAGTCTTGATCCATGCCAATTCAACAGACACCCTCGGAGATACCTGTAGAGCATCTTTATAGTCACCCAGTTACGTTGCGACGTTTGATACACACAAGGTATTCCTCCGGTGTCAGTGAGTTGCATGATCTCATGGTCAAAGGAACAGATACTTGACATGCAGAAAACAATAGCAATAAACTGACACGATCATATGCTACGTTTTACAGTTTGGGTCTTGTCCATCACATCATTCTCCTAATGATGTGATCCCGTTATCAAATGACATCTCATGTCCATGGCTAGGAAACCTTCACCATCTTTTGATCAACGAGCTAGTTAACTAGAGGCTTACTAGGGACACAGTGTTGTCTATGTACCCACACATGTATTTGAGTTTCCAATCAATACAATTATAGCATGGATAATAAACGATTATCATGAACAAGGAAATATAATAATAACCAATTTATTATTGCCTCTAGGGCATATTTCCAACAGTCTCCCACTTGCACTAGAGTCAATAATCTAGTTCACATCACTATGTGATTTACATTGTTCTAACACCCAATGAGTTTCGGGGTTCGATCATGCTTTGCATGTGAGAGAGGTCTTTAGTCAACGGGTCTGCGACATTCAGATCCGTGTGTACTTTACAAATCTCTATGTCATACTGTAGACACTGCTACCACACTCCACTTGGAGCTATTCCAAATGGCTGTTCCACTATATGTATCCTGACTGCTACTCAGAGTCGTCCGGATAGGTGTCAAAGCTTGCATCGACGTAACCCTTTACGACGAACTCTTCGTCACCTCCATAATCGAGAAATATTTCCTTAGTCCTCTAGTTACTAAGGATAATCTTGACCGCTGTCCAGTGATCCACTCCTGGACCATTCTTGTACCCCTTGACAGACTCATGGCAAGGCACACACTAGGTGCGGTACACAGCTTGGCATACTATGCAGAGCCTATGGATAAGGCATAGGGGACGACCTTCGTCCTTTCTCTTTCTTCTGCCGTGGTCGAGCTTTGAGTCTCACTCAACTCCACACCTTACAAATCAGGCAAGAACTCTTTCTTTGACTGATCCATTTTGAACACTTTCAAAATATTGTCAAGGTATGTACTCATTGAAAGTCTTATCAGACGTCTTGATCTATCTCTATAGATCTTGATGCCCAATATTTAAGTAGCTTTATTTCAGGTCTTCCTTGAAAAACTCCTTTCAAACGACCCTTTATGCTTTCCAGAAATTCTACATCATTTCCGATCAACAATATGTCAACCACATATACTTATCAGAAATTCTATAGTGCTCCCACTCACTTTATTGTAAATACAAGTTTCTCATAAACTTTGTATAGACATAAAAACTTTGATCACCTCATCAAAGTGTATATTCCAACTCCGAGATGCTTGCTCCAGTCCATAGAAGGATCGCTGGAGTTTGCATACATTTTAGCATCCTTAGGACTGACAAAACCTTCCGGTTGTATCACATACAACCTTTCCTTACGGACACCGTTAAGGAAACGATGTTTTGACATCCATCTGCCAGATTTCATAATTGAAAAATGCAGCAACTGCTAATATGATTCCAACAGACTTTAGCATCGCTACGGGTGAGAAAGTCTCATCGTAGTCAACTCCTTGAGCTTGTGAAAAACCCTTTGCCACAAGTCGAGCTTTATAGACGGTGACATTACCGTCCGCGTCCGTCTTCCTCTTAAAAATCCATTTGTTCTGAATGGCCTTATGCCCTTCA
This sequence comes from Elymus sibiricus, assembly GCA_039707655.1. Lineage (NCBI taxonomy): Eukaryota > Viridiplantae > Streptophyta > Magnoliopsida > Poales > Poaceae > Elymus > Elymus sibiricus. Next base: position 355,409,240 of record CM077676.1, on the reverse strand, counting down.
GGTAATACTTCCAAAGCCCATACTTTGTTTTCTTACATGGATCCCATCTCGGATTTCATGGCCTCTAACCATTTCTCGGAATCCGGGCCCATCATCGCTTCTCCATAGCTCGTAGGGTCGTCGTTGTCCAACAACATGACCTCTAAGACAGGGTTGCCGTACCACTCAGGAGCAGTACGCGTCCTTGTCGACCTACGAGGTTCGATAGTAACTTGATCCGAAGCTTCATGATCATCATCATTAACTTCCTCTTCAACTAATCATAGGCTCCACAGAAACAACTTTCTGTGCTGTGCTACTCTCAGGTTGAAGTAAAGGTTCAACAACCTCATCAAGTTCTATCTTCCTCCCACTCAATTCTTTCGAGAGAAACTCTTTCTCAAGAAACGTTCCGTTTTTAGCGACAAACACTTTGCCTTCGGATCTGAGGTAGAAGGTATACCCAACTGTCCCTTTTGGGTATCCTATGAAGACGCATTTCTCCGCTTTGGGTTCCAGCTTTTCAGGTTGAAGCTTTTTGACATAAGCATCACATCCCCAAACTTTAAGAAACGACAGCTTTGGCTTCTTGCCAAACCAAAGTTCATATGGCGTCGTCTCAACGGATTTCGATGGTGCCCTATTTAAAGTGAATGCAGCTGTCTCTAATGCATAACCCCAAAACGATAGTGGCAAATCGGCAAGAGACATCATAGATCGCACCATATCTAATAGAGCACAATTACGACGTTCGGACACACCATCACACTATGGTGTTCCAGGTGGCGTGAGTTGTGAAACAACTTCCACATTGTCTTAAGTTGTATACCAAACTCGTAACTCAGATATTTACCTCCACGATCATATCGTAGACATTTTATCTTCTTGTCACGATGATCTCAAACTTCACTCTGAATTTGCTTGAACCTTTCAAATGATTCAGACTTGTGTTTCATTAAGTAAATATACCCTATATCTACTCAAATCATCAGTGAAGGTAAGAAAATAACGATATCCACCGCCCGCTACAACACTCATTGGACCGAACACATCAACATGTATCATTTCCAATAAGTCAATTGCCCGCTCCATCATACCGGAAAACGGGGTTTTAGTCATCTTGCCCATGAGGCATGGTCTGCATGTCTCAACCGATTCGAAATCGAATGAGTCCAAAGATCCATCAGCATGGAGTTTCTTCATGCGTTTTACACCAATATGACATTTAGCGGCTGTGCCACAAGTATGTGGTACTATCATTATTAACTTTGTATCTTTTGGCATCAATATTATGAACATGTGTATCACTACGATCAAGATTCAATAAACCACTCTTATTGGGTGCATGACCATTGAAGATATTATTCATGTAAACAGAATAACCATTATTCTCTAACTGCAATGAATAACCGTATTGCAATAAACTTGATCTAATCACGTTCATGCTTAACGCAAACACCAAATAACATTTATTTAGGTTCATCACTAATCCCAAAGGTAGAGAGAGCACGCGATGGTGATCACATCAACCTTGGAAACACTTCCAACACTCATCGTCACCTCACCCTTAGCTAGCCTCCGTTTATTCCGTAGCTTTTATTTCGAGTTACTAACATTTAGCAACCGAACCGGTATCTAATACCCAGGTGCTACTAGGAGTATTAGTAAGGTACACATCAATAACACGTATATCAAATATACTTCTGTCGACGTTGCCAGCCTTCTTATCTACCAAGTATCTAGGGCAGTTCCGCTTCAGCGACCGTTCTCCTCATAATAGAAGCACTTAGTCTCGGGTTTGGGTTCAACCTTGGGTTTCTTCACTGGAGCAGCAACTGACTTGCCATCCATGAAGTTTCCCTCCTTGCCCTTGCCCTTCTCGAAACTAGTGGTTTCACTAACCATCAACACTTGATGCTCCTTCTTGATTTCTACCTTCGCGGTGTCAAACATTGCGAACAGCTCAGGGATCATTATTTCCATCTCTGGCCTTTTATAGTTCATCACGAAGCTCTAGCAGCTTAGTGACAGTGACTTGGAGAACTATATCAATCACTATCTTATCTGGAAGATCAACTCCCACTCGATTCAAGCGATTGTAGCACCCAGACAATCTGAGCACATGCTCAACGATTGAGCTATTCTCCATCATCTTGCAGGCAAAGAATCTTGTTGGAGGTCTCATACCTCTCAACACGGGCATGAGTTTGAGATCCCAATTTCAGCTCTTAGAACATCTCATATGTTCCGTGACGTTCAAAACGTTTTGGAGCCTCAATTCTAAGCCGTAATGCATGACGCACTGAACTATTAAGTAGTCATCGGAACGTGCCTGTCAGATGTTCACAACATCTACAGACGACTCTAGAGGGGGTGGCACACCGAGCGGTGCATTAAGGACATAAGCCTTCTGTGCAGCATTGAGGACAATCCTCAGATCATGGACCCAGTCCGCATTATTGCTACCATCATCTTTCAAATCTATTTCTCTAGGAACATATAAAAATTCAGGGGAGCTACAGCGCGAGCTAGTAATCTACAACATAATTTGCAAAGACATTTTGACTATGTTCATGATAATGAGTTTAGTTAATCATATTACTTAAAACTCCCACTCAAATTGACATCCCTCCGGTCATTCGAGTGTAACATGATCCAAATCCACCAACTCAAGTCCGATCATCACGTGAGTTGAGGTGGTTTCAATGGTGAACATCTTCATGTTGATCATATCTACTATATGACTCATGTTCGACCTTTCGGTCTCTTGTGTTCCGAGGCCATGTCTGTACATGCTAGGCTCGTCAAGTTTAACCCGAGTGTTCCGCACGTGCAACATGGCTTACACCCGTTGTATGTGAACGTAGAGTCTATCACACCCGATCAGCACGGCGTGTCTCGAAACGACGAACTTTCGCAACAGTGCACACTCGGGGAGAACACAATTTATCTTGAAATTTAAGTGAGGGATCACCTTATAATGCTACCGTCGTCCTAAGCAAAATAAGATGCATAAAAGGATTAACATCACATGCAAATCATAAGTGACATGATATGGCCATGAACTCGTGCTTTTGATCTCCATCTCCAAAGCACCGGCATGATCTCCATCGTCACCGGCATGACACCATGATCTCCATCAACGTGTCGCCATGAGGTTGTCGCGCCGACTGTTGCTTCCACGACTATTGCTAACTCATAGCGATAAAGTAAAGCAAAACGGCGAAAATAATTAAAGACAACTCTATGGCTCCTGCCAGTTGCCGTACTCATCGACATGCAAGTCGTGATATTCTATACAACACATGATCATCTCATACATCACATATATCTCATCATGTAATTGGCCATATCACATCACAACATACCCTGCAAAAACAAGTTAGACGTCCTCTAATTGTTGTTGCAAATTTTACGTGGCTGCTACGGGTTTGCAAGAACCGTTCTTACCTACGCAAAACCACAACGTGGTGTAGTGATTGCTTTTTGATCTTCTAAAAGAACCCTCTTCATTGAAATTGATTCAACTAAAGTGAGAGAGACAGACACCCGCTAGCCATCTTTATGCAACGAAGTTACATGTCAGTTGAAGGAACCTGTCTCGCGTAAGCGTACGCGTAATGTCGGTCCGGGCCGCTTCATCTCACAATACCGCTGAATCAAGTATCAACTAGTAACGGCAAGCAATATGTATACACCCACGCCCACAACTCGTTTGTGTTCTACTCGAGATCTCATCTACGCATAGACCTAGCTCTGATACCACTGTTGGGGAACGTTGCATGGGAAACAAAAATTTTCCTACGCACACACAAGATCTATCCATGGTGATGAGCATCTACGAGAGGGAGAGTGAATCTACATACCCTTGTAGATCGCTAAGCGGAAGCGTTAAGAAACACGGTTGATGTAGTCGAACGTCTCCACGATCCAAATCGCAAGTCGTCCCTCGAACCGATCACGAACTACTGCGAACGGACGGCACCTCCGCGTTCAACACACGTACAGCTTGATGACGCCTTCACCTCCTCGATCCAACGAGCGATGGTGAAGTAGTAGATGAGTTCCGGCAGCACGACGGCGTGGTGATGATGGTGAGGAACAATCTCTGCAGGGCTTCGCCAAGCGCTACGGAGATTATGACGTAGGAACTAGAGGGTTAGGGTCGCCGCACACGGCTTGGGGAAATCTTGATGTGTTCCGGGTGCTAGCCCTGCCTCTCTATTTATATGTTGAGCCCTGGGGTCGAAACTTGGAGAAAGAGCCTCCTCAAAGTCGGTTTGGCCCGCAAGGCAAGAGTCCTGCTCGGACTCCAGGACCAGACGCCAGTGTCCTCGGCGTCTGGCCCCAGACGCCAGGGTCCCTGGCGTCTGGCCCCTAGCCTTCGCAAAACTTCCTTTTGCACCTTCCAAAAGCCTCGTGGGCTTTACCCCTTGGCCCAAATAAAGTGTTCTCGTACCCGAACATTTCGGGAAACATCCGAAACTCCTTCCGGTGAATTCCGGAACCCTTCCGGAGACCAAACACTATTATCCCATATATCAATCTTTACCTCCGGACTATTCCAGAGCTCCTCGTCATGTCCGGGATCTCATCCGGGACTCCGAACAACTTTCGGTCACCAACATAACAACTCAACTATACTTATATCGTCACCAAACGTTAAGTGTGTAGACCCTGCGGGTTCGAGAACTATGTAGACATGACCGAGACACCTCTACGGTCAATAACCAATAGCGGGACCTGGATGCCCATATTGGCTCCTACATATTCTACGAAGATCTTTATCGGTTGAACCTCTATGTCAAGGATTCAGTTAATCCCGTATGATGTTCCCTTTGTTTATCGGTATGTTACTTGCCCGAGATTCGATCGTCGGTATCTCTATACCTAGTTCAATCTCGTTACCGGCAAGTCTCTTTACTCGTTCCGTAATACAAGATCCCGTGGCTAACACTTTAGTCACATTGCTTGCAAGGCTTATAGTGATGTTGTATTACCGAGTGGGCCCTGAGATACCTCTCCGTCACACGGAGTAACAAATCCCAGTCTTGATCCATGCCAATTCAACAGACACCCTCGGAGATACCTGTAGAGCATCTTTATAGTCACCCAGTTACGTTGCGACGTTTGATACACACAAGGTATTCCTCCGGTGTCAGTGAGTTGCATGATCTCATGGTCAAAGGAACAGATACTTGACATGCAGAAAACAATAGCAATAAACTGACACGATCATATGTTACGTTTTACAGTTTGGGTCTTGTCCATCACATCATTCTCCTAATGATGTGATCCCGTTATCAAATGACATCTCATGTCCATGGCTAGGAAACCTTCACCATCTTTTGATCAACGAGCTAGTTAACTAGAGGCTTACTAGGGACACAGTGTTGTCTATGTACCCACACATGTATTTGAGTTTCCAATCAATACAATTATAGCATGGATAATAAACGATTATCATGAACAAGGAAATATAATAATAACCAATTTATTATTGCCTCTAGGGCATATTTCCAACAGTCTCCCACTTGCACTAGAGTCAATAATCTAGTTCACATCACTATGTGATTTACATTGTTCTAACACCCAATGAGTTTCGGGGTTCGATCATGCTTTGCATGTGAGAGAGGTCTTTAGTCAACGGGTCTGCGACATTCAGATCCGTGTGTACTTTACAAATCTCTATGTCATACTGTAGACACTGCTACCACACTCCACTTGGAGCTATTCCAAATGGCTGTTCCACTATATGTATCCTGACTGCTACTCAGAGTCGTCCGGATAGGTGTCAAAGCTTGCATCGACGTAACCCTTTACGACGAACTCTTCATCACCTCCATAATCGAGAAATATTTCCTTAGTCCTCTAGTTACTAAGGATAATCTTGACCGCTGTCCAGTGATCCACTCCTGGACCATTCTTGTACCCCTTGACAGACTCATGGCAAGGCACACACTAGGTGTGGTACACAGCTTGGCATACTATGCAGAGCCTATGGATAAGGCATAGGGGACGACCTTCGTCCTTTCTCTTTCTTCTGCCGTGGTCGAGCTTTGAGTCTCACTCAACTCCACACCTTACAAATCAGGAAAGAACTCTTTCTTTGACTGATCCATTTTGAACACTTTCAAAATATTGTCAAGGTATGTACTCATTGAAAGTCTTATCAGACGTCTTGATCTATCTCTATAGATCTTGGTGCCCAATATTTAAGTAGCTTTATTTCAGGTCTTCCTTGAAAAACTCCTTTCAAACGACCCTTTATGCTTTCCAGAAATTCTACATCATTTCCGATCAACAATATGTCAACCACATATACTTATCAGAAATTCTATAGTGCTCCCACTCACTTTATTTCCAACAGGGGCTGTATATATAAATGTCACTATTGTGATCAACTTGCTTATTACTCCCTTTTATTTCGCTACTCCCTCCGTTCCTAAATATAAATCTTTTAAGATATTCCAATATGGACTACATACGGAGCAAAATGAGTGAATCTACACTCTAAACTATGTCCATATACATCCGTATGTAGTTCATATTGAAATCTTTAAAAAGACTTATATTTAGGAACGGAGGGAGTATGATATATCAGTGTTGGAAAATTTATTATTAAACTAAAAAAAGGTGTAGTTTTTTTCAGGGAAAAAGGTGTAGTTATTGTTGTATCTTTAGTTATATCTTTGCTTAGATTTGTTTTTTGAAATGAGGCAAAAGACTTGCCATTTCATTAATTAAGAATGAGAGGTTTCATAAGTTCCAGACAACAGCCACACAGTAGCAATATAAAACAATTACTTGCGAGGTAAAACAACATACAAGCCATTAGCACCCGCTGTCACCCACAACCGCGCCGCCTCCAAAACTTTATCCACAATGATCATAGAATGGGTGGAGGCGTTCCGAAAGACCCCAGCATTCCTCTCCTTCCATAATTCCCAGGAAATAAGAAACATGGGGGAGGCCATTCCCTTTCGATTTGGTGATCTCTTGAGGGCAATATTGGTCCTCCAATCTTTGCCAACGACCATACCCGACCAATCACTTGTCATAATATCACCGAAGACAATTCGCGCCTTGACCGCTTTCCAAACCGTGATCAAATATTGACATTGAAAGAGGAGATGGGTCATTGTTTCTTGAACTTGGCTACAAAGGGGCACAAACCGCAATTCGGCCACCCCTACGGTGAAGCCTATCGGTCGTCCAAACTCTATTGTGGATGAGCAATCAAGCAAAGAACTTGCATTTTGGAGTAGCCCGCACCTTCCAAATGGTCTTTAACAGAGGTGTGGTGGTGAGCCCCTCAAATTGCATCCTGTAGGCCGGGGATGTCGAGAAGAGGCGTTCTCCGTAAACTTCCACGTGATCGCATCTTCGGTGACGTGGTCAAGGTTCAGGCCATCTAACCTCTCCCAAAGGGAGGCAAACTCTGAATGTGGTGAGTGGTGATGCCATCCCTCATATCAATTTTGCAAGCCCAGAAGTTATCATTTAGAGCCATCAACACCGTGCTACCCTTATTTTTGGAAATCTGCAAAATTCTCGATGCAATATCCATTGGCTTCAAACCGTCAATCCAAGGCGACTTTCAAAAATAGGCCTTGGTGCCATTCCTCACCTTTTTGTAGCCGCCGCGAAGAGGTCTCTATCTTTATCATCAATAGGGATACCCAATCCAAGCCAAGGCTTTGGTGGCTCGGACCACTCGAACCAAAGCCATTGAAGGTGAAGAGCGGTGGAAAACTTGCTCAAGTTCAGAACTCCAAGACCTCCCATAATCTTTGGCCGACATATACTTTCCCAACTAAGATATACCTTTTTTGGGAAAATAAGGATGTAGTTTTTTTGCAGGTAAAATAAGATATACTTTTCTTGCGAGAAACTTCTGATTTATTCATCTCCAATCATGGCAGTACAATGAACACCAGAAATAATAAAAAATACATCCAGATTCGTAGACCATCTAGCGACGACCACAAGCACTGAAGCGAGCCGAAGGCGTGCCGCCGTCATCACCCCTCCCTCGTCGTTGTAGACAGTCGGGAAGCCGTCCTGCTAAGGCCACATAGGACCAACACACCAATACAGCAACCGTCACCATGAACAGCAACTGTCGGAAGGATCCAACCTGAAGACACACGAACATAGGCGAACGAAGACCGAATCCGAGCAGATCCACCAAAGACAACCACCGACCGAATCCCACAAGATCCGCCGGAGACATGCCTTCACACGCCCTCCGACGATGCTAGATGCACCACCGGGACGGGGGCTAGCCGGGGAGAACCTATTCCATCTTTAGGGAGCCGTCACCGTCTCATCTTCCTAAGTAGGTGACAAACACTAACAAAACTCAAATGAACACCTAAAAACGGTGCCCTCCCGCCGGCAAGGACCGGGATCCACCATGCCTCCATGGCCTTGAGGCCACAGGAGACGTGGCAGATTGACGGCGCGGCCGACAGAAGGCAGGAACCCTAGCCGCCTTTTTCTTGGGAGGAGAGACGCGCCAACAGGAAGTGTACTTAACTGCTTTTAGGTTTCTTTAATGGAAATAAGGATAAATACTTATACAGGCTCGTTTCCCACCTACTCTTTCTATGATTAGTGCGTACGTGTTTGTTCTGTGGGAAGGTACGACACAATAGGATGAGTGATCTGCAGGCGATATCACTTTATTATCCAACTACTACTAGCATATATTGATTATTTTTATATTTTCACAAAGGTGGGGTTGTGCTCGCACTATGTGATGCAGATGTTCCGCTTGTACTTCCAGCAACGATGGAAAATAATGCCAGGCTATTTTAAGCACTAGAAGTACATCATATCTGATCCGATCTTTTATCTTGGCCTCTTTCAACTAAAAGGAAAAGTGTCTGCAATTGGGAGGCGATATTTTATTTTTGACAGACTAAACCGAAAACTAAACCGAAAACAATACATAGCGTTACGACGTCCGTTCTAAACCCCTACAAGAGGGACCACCTAGCTTAAACTAGGTCAGGAGGGTCGTCTTTATAGTAAAGACCCACCATCAAAACAGCTTAGATGATCGCAATCATGTGCGGCAGCTAATGCAAGAGTATATGGGCATCTCCAACGCTCCCCTCAAACCACCCACATCCGTCTGGAATAAGCTGTCTAGACGTGTTTTGCCATTCAACGCGGCACCCCATCCGTCCGCGGGCCGGTCCGGACGTCCGTTGTTCCGCAAACTAGAGGCAAACTCGAAGGGCTTTACGGGAGTCCGGACACCAGCCACGTAGGACTTTGCCGCCCCCGCCCCACTGAAATCTCCCTCTCAATTCTCTTTTCTTCCACTCCACCCCTGCTCCCTATTCCTTTCATCCGAGCCCTCATCGTCTGGCGCCACCGCCCAGGCATCCTCGGACGCCCGCAGACCCCACCCACGCGCATGCCTGCCTTGGACTACGTTGGTGTCCACCCAGTAATCCCTCCGCATCCGTGTCGATGCCGTCCATGCCGGACACCACGCCCGGAAGGTGTTCGGGCAAATGACATTGAACTTTTTTTTTTGAACTTCTTGTTGTTTCCTAGAGAAGCACGATGGTGGGGTACTCGGCGATCGAGAATGATTTGTTGTGTGATGCATGGTTGGCCGTTTCTGAGGACTTTGTAGAGATGAACAAGGGCCCGACCTTTCGGCACGCCATCCATGCTTCGTTTGATGAGCGAAAGAACATCTCGCCCTACGACATGCATGCCATTCATGAACGCAAAGTGGAGTCGCTAACGCATCGGCGGTACACCATCTGCAACTGCGTCATGAAGTTTTGCGGTGCGATTCACCGAGTGGAGACAAGGTGGTCATTGGGCTCGGCAACCATGGAGATCATAAGTGTTGCTTTCTATTACACTATATGTTGGTTAATTCATTCATTCAATCGATGTTCCTCTACACGTTGTATAGCTGGCAGGTGCTGCCATAATGTACTACAGAACGGAGGGCAGACCATTCACACTCTACATTGTTGAATGAAGCTCAAGTGACTGTTTGTATGGGACGGCATGGGCCGGTTCTGACTCTAGTATCGTTGATTTGGAATAGATGATTTCGACAAACTTGTTGAACATTCGGTTATCTCGTTGAATTTGAACTATTGTTGTATTAAAGATATTTGCATGCTATTTATGAATGAATTATGCTATTTTCTATAATTACTTTGAGTGTTGATGGCTTGGTTTAGTTAAACAGACGAAATATCGTTCGTTTTATGTAAATTATATCTGAACTTTGCTGAATTCCGTCGTGTTTGATGAAATTCGCCCGGTTTGTCGAAATTTAGTTTGAAATGTATGCAGGCATGGTTGGATGGCCAACTCTCGCATCACTATCGGTGGACTAGTCTCCATCGGTCCGCAGACGTGTACGGTGTCCGCATAAAGGGAGTCTGTGTTGGAGATGCCCTTACACATGATTTACAATGGTGCTGGTGCTGGAACTGAATCTTGTAGCTCGATGTTGGTTTCCCTTAATGGAAATCAGAGGGAGGAAGCCCTTCTTTGTTTCAAAAACACATGATTTACACATGATTGCGCAAAAGGGTAGCAGTGGAGCGTGATTCCTATTTGGCGCTTATGCGCCCGTTCCTGTTGTTTTTGCAACTAGCGCACACGCACGGTCAACCTTGGGCTTGGCACATTTACATTTATTTTCGTCTTTTCTCATTTGCGCATACGTTTGCATCCTTCTTTTTTTTTCATCGGTTTTAGAACCATCGTTCCACCAGTATTTTCTCGGGTGGTTTTTGCTGGTTTTTTCCAGGTGGGGTTTTGTTTGTTCTTTTGTTTTAGTTTTCTCTTTTATTTTCTATTTTTCTTTTAAAAAATAATCCAAATTCAGCAAATAATTTTCAAATTCATAAACATTTTCCGAAAGTCCGCGAACTTTTTTTCAAATTCATAATATTTTTTAAAATTCGCAAACTTTATAAATGAATAAACATTTTATTAGTTCAGGATTTTTTTTGAATTCGTGAAAAAATCAAACTCATATTTTTTTTCAAATTCATGAACTTTTGACTAATTCGTGTTTTTTTCAAATTCAGTAACTTTTTACAAATTCTAAATTTTTCAAATTAGTAATTTTTTAAAATACAAAATTTTGTTTTAAATAAAATGATTCGAAATAAAAAAATCTGTCGAAATAAAAAATGACTGATACATGTTTAGGGATCGTGAGCTGTCAAAGCTAGCCGGAAGTGCATTTGGTATAGCTAGCGGTCAAAGCTATAATGGAGATCGTGGGAGTGCATTTGGTATAGCTAGCGGTCAAAGCTAGTACGTTCGAGAGCGCGTGAAGCGCTGTATAGGCGAGACCACCCAATTGGCGCTTCATAGGCGCCGGTCGACCGGCCCAAATTCGGCCGGTCGCCGCGCAGCCCTTGGATACGTCATTCCCGAGCCGTCAGATGAGCCCCATCTTTGTCCTCGTTTCATACCCCGCTGCAGGAAAATCAAATTGCGTCAACGCGCACGACGCGGCGTGGGTGTTGGGGGAGACCAACAGCGAGCGCAGCTGGCCCCGCCATGGACGCGCACCGGTTCGACCTTGAAGCACCGCTGGCTCGTCAACCTCGTCGCCACCCTCGCGATGCTCGCCGGCTGCTTGCAGCACGGGCATTGCCCCCGATTCCAGCGCGGCTCGATACCCCTAGATCCGGTGTTCGCCGCCGTTTGCAGTTCCAGCAAAAGTCGATGCCCCAATGTAGCAAATTATGTCGTTGGATGAAGCTCTGCCGCGCTGATGGTCGCAGCCGTCAGTGAACTGGTTCTAGCAAACAATGATGCCGAATGTAGCAAATATCGATGTCGGATGTACCAAAAATACCGGGGTGCATTTGAGGCGCTGGCTCCAGCAAAACACGCCTCGCCGCCAACAGCAGCAAAAGAAAGCCTCGCCGTTGCCACCGTTGACTTGGGGGTTGCAGCTTTCTAACCACGATTCCAGCACCATCGTTTGGTGGTTGTAGCTTTTCTGCATCTCCTCGCCGGCGGAGTAGAGCACCGTTGCAGCATCTCGTGGCCGCGGTTCCAGCTTTTCCCGCGGCCGGTTCGAACAAATTTCACCACGGTTGAAGCTTTTCAGCAGTTCCCCAGCGCCGGGTCGGTCGAGCACCGTTGCAGCATCCCACGACTGTGGCTCCAGCTTGCTCGCGTCCGGTTCCAGCAATTTCCTCTCACGGTTGTAGCTGCTACGTCGGCTGGTTCCAATGCGCGATCACCGCGTCTCCAGCATCCTAGCGAGTTCGTCCAACTTGCGGTGGTTGTGAGTTCCAGCAAACCAGGACGCCGGATCCAGCAATCCAGATCCCGGTTGCAGCAAAAAACAAGGTGGTTGTAGGTCGCAGTTGCCGCCAGCCACACTTCACCGTCGCCCCGGTTGCAGCATATATGGTCGCCGGTGGAAGCTTTCCCGTTGCCGTTTGCAGCAAAAACACAGCGCCGCCGTCGCCGCCGCACTTCACCGTCATCTGGTTGGATGTAGTTGCAGGCCGCACATCTGGGGGGGAAGGGAGCTGAGTGCCGCGCCAGCGACGATGATAGAAAGAGAGAAATGTGTTTTTTGGGGAGAGAAAAAATGGGTGGAGGAGAGCGCCCCTTGCGTGTGAATAGATAAGGCAACGATTGAGCGGTGGGTGGGTCCAAGCGCGTAGCGCTGCGCGAGTGAGCGACCGGACCAATGGTTCGGCGGGCGCGCCGAGTGGAAAGGTTTCCCGTTCGCAAAGCCACTCACACAGCAATCTCGCGTGGGCTGGCCTAGCAGATTTTTTTTTGAAACTATCATGTTTTTTGTAGCAAATTTGGAAACTATATGACTTAATTCAAAAAAATCAGTAGTATGACCCCGTCGGCCTCTGTAAGGCCGAAGAGGGCCTTTTCGGCCAGCAATAAGCCGAAGAGGGCTTTTCGGCCTCCCGTTGGCCGAAAAGAGTGCGAGGTGGGCCGAATAGTACTCTTTGGTCAGTGGTTGGCCGAAGAGTAGTAACTTCGGCCAACCATTGGCCGAAGAGTACTCTTTGGTCAATGGTTGGCCGAAGAGTAGTAACTTCGGCCAACCATTGGCCGAAGTGTTTTTTTATATTTAAAACTGCCTTATAAACCCTGTACAATCATTGTCGTATTATACATGAAAAAAAATGTACTTTCCCGCAATCTTTTTCCCTCCATTTTCTTTCCCGCCGTTCTTTCCCTCCATTTTCTCCCGCGATTTTCTTTCCCGCCATTCTTTGCCGCCATTTTCTCCCGCCATTTTCTCCCGCCATTTTCTCCTGCCATTTTCTTTCCCGCCATTTTCTCCCGCCATTCTCTCCCTCCATTTGCTCCCGCCATTCTCTCTCTCCATTTTCTCCCGCCATTCTCTCCCTCCATTTTCTCCCGCCATCTTCTTTCCCGCCATTCTGTCCCGCCATCTTCTTTCCCGCCATCTTCTCTTCTCCACCTATAAAACCCCCTCCACACTAAGGACGGTAAGCAGGCCAGTGTAGTCTCGTCAAGATGTCCGGTTATCCTTTCGATCGTAGTTTTCACCCTAGTATGTCGAAACGTCTTTTGAGATTAGCCGCCAATTTCGAGATAGACAATAGGATAGTTCCATGGGACGAACTCCTCAGTAGTGACACCTTACTGAATGAGTTGGCTCACGCATTAAGTAGGTCCGGGTGGCCTGCAAGGACCTTTGAGGAGATATGAAAAGAACTTCTCAGGTTGCATGGAAGGTGGAAGAAGCAACAACATAAGGGTGAAGCATTCCTAAAGGCTGCAGCAGAACATACTTATTTATGGACCGAAGACAGCGAGGACGAAGATGATCTTTTCATGCCGAGCACCAAGGGCAAGAGTACCGCATCGTCGAAGGGCAAGAGTACCGCATCGTCGAAGGGCAAGAGTGCTGCATCGACGGAGGATGACGATGATGCCTTCATGTAGTTTGTAAGCTGTATTTTTTAAGTTCAGTCGTACCATTTAATTTAGATGTACTTGTATCTTAATTATCTGTTGCAGTCTCTTTGGAAATGTAACTGGAATAACAATGCGAAATAATAGTAATATGTCTCTCGCATACATAGGTAGATATATGTCTCCTGATCAGATAGAAGCAAGTGCGATAGTAACACATACATGAAGCATGTCTCATACATAGATAATGACTCACACATGAGAAAAGTCTGAAACTAACATAGATAATGACTCATACATAGATAACCATATCACTGCTGGGGACGACGACGAATCTGGGTCTTCCTCGGGCGAGGACCGGAAGGCGATAAGCGCTGAGGCGGTGGGCGAGCCTCACGGTGTCCACGACCGTAGATAACATCGTCTGACACGGTCTGTGTCTCCTGCGTCGGTGGTGGTGGTGGAGTGTGAAACACTGTCTGAGAGAAGTCGTAAGTGTTTGCAGCTTCGTCATCATCATCTGAGTAGCCCTCTAATCCACATCCAGCACCACTAAGTATCGGTGACTGCACTGAATGCATGAACTGTTGCGACTGGTTGCCGCCTGCAGTATAGTAAAACATGTAAAATTGATGAGCGAAACTACAATGTTTAAAAGAATGTACAAAGTTGTGCTACCTAGTTCCATTTGATGATGCCAGTACGAGCTCCCTGGTTGTGAAGGAGGTGTCTGATGCCAGGACGAGCTCCCTGGTTGTGAAGGAGCTGGCTGCTGCCAGGACGAGCTCCCTGGTTGTGAAGGAGGTGGGTCTGAATGCTGCATGGAGTGGCGTGGCTCTGAACACTGCACGGAGTGGCGTGGCTCTGAACGCTGCACAGAGTGGCGTGGTTCTGAACGCTGCACGGAGGGACGTGGGGGACGATGTGCTGGACGAGGAACTGCAACATCCGAAGATCGTCTACACGTAACAGCTGCGTAAATCCCTCGTAGCTTCTCATCAAAACGCCTCAACCATGAGAGGTGCTCTGGCTGTGGGATAGTATCCCCCCTCTCAACCCGCCGCATTAAAGCAGAAACCTCCTCTCGCGCCTCGACTGTCAAATCACTCTGTACATGAAGAGTTAACCAATTGTATATGTTCAGGTTATGATAAAACTACACATATGAGAACCATGGCACGTACCGCGTGGTGTCTGGTTCCCACAACAGAGGCAGTTGGGAACATATCGCTGGTGAGAGGGGCGTCCATCTGATCAGGAGCAGCTGATGGAACCAAGTAGATCCTCGTCCTATGCCGGTAACGTCGCTGATACAACCCGAACTTGTCCCAGTCAAAGGACCGAACCTCATCCCAGATATTTGTCGGCGCAGTAGCCCATTCCTCAACGTAAGGGCCAATGGTCTCAAGCCAAACAGCCATGGACTTGTTTCCTCCTACGCGGCTTTCCCTGAGATTGACGTGCGTGTTACATGGTTAGCTATGTTCGGAATGCAATATTGAGAACTAAATTACAATTACTTACTTGTGCACGTGTGCTAGTATGTGTGGAATAACTGGAATATCAGGTTCTTGACATAGACCGAACTGTCTCATCACCCTATGAAGAGCCATCTCCTCAACCGTCACGTCGAACACCACTCTGGCCTTGGTCATCCAGTAGTGCTGATCTCTAGTGCACATTCCAGATATCCCAACTGGATACCTGGATGATATAGCCTGATGCGAGTATGGCTCCCAGATAACTTGATCCTCGTGCAAACTATCAAACTGCGCCGTGAAGGACGGGTAGCAGCCCCTAACCTGGGTATGCGCAAACTGTCTCTGTACATGACAACAAATAAACATTAGTAATACTTTTGCATGGAAATAATTAATCAAATAAATTGTTATGTAATATATAAGTACCTCTCTCCGTGTCCAAACAGATCCCACAGTAGGCAAATCGCCAATAGCATGCACGTAAGCCCCTGCTATGTCCTCCATCCCAAAAGGTCTATCAACGTATACATAGGGTCGTCCAATAGGGAATCTCTCGTATGACCAGAGCTGCAAGAGTAGTGGACATCCAACCAGAGCTGATTTTCTGGACTTCAACGAGCAAGCTTTGCACAGGCCTCTGTACGTAGCTGCTAACACAGCAGAACCAAAACTCCTCTGCACAATGTCCCCAGGGCACCGTGCGTCAGCTATCTCTCGTGCAATACCGATGAGTCGCGCATCGACAGTAGTCACATGGTTCTCCGTGAACATCGTCTTGCCGAACAACCAAAGAATATATGCCTCTAGGGATCGATCAATCTGTGCCTCTGACAACACAACTCCAGGGTACCCTAACGAGACAATATGTATAGAAATCATACGATTGTGTAAACTATCTAGTAAGGGTAACTAGGAAAACAAAATATGTTCAGCTCACTGAGAAGGTTACCTGAAACTGGCTCAACCACCTAAAACGAGGCCCGTGAGGATCTTTGTCTAAGGGCCGAGCAGTTGGCACCGCAGCTACAAAACGTGTCTGCATAAGTGCTAGCCAGCCAGGTTCTGGCTCTAAAGGACCTATGGCAGCACCGGCCAAAGGTAATCCCAACAAGAAAGACACATCCTGTAGAGTAGGAGCCATCTCTCCCCAGGGAAAGTGAAACGTATGTGTCTCTGGTCTCCATCTATCTACTAAGCAGGTAAGCAGTGACCTGTCGTAAGAGAAACGTTTCACTTGCCTCTTGTGTAACTGCATTGGTTCACCTTCCTCATCCAAGTCCGGATGTTCAACCCACTCATCCAATGTACCCTCAACCAGCCATGCCAAGGGTAGAAGTCCAGCCCAACTTAACCTACAAAATAAAGAGAATGTAGCATACAGTTAGTGGGTATCAAAAGTATATCAAACATGTATGTCATTATATGTACACACATACCTATTAACTCATAAAGGGTGTATCATCCAGTTAGTCCTTGGTGTGCGAGTGACCAACACGTCTAAGTTCCTGCCCGCTTGCATAAGTGCAGCCCGGTGAGCTCTATCAATCTTACCATCAAGCAACGGATACGAAGACATATCTGCAATTAAAACAACAAATCTAAAACATAGTCCAGACATATTACAAATTAAAACATAGTCCAGACATATTACAACTTAAAACATAGTCCAGACATATTACAAATTAAAACATAGTCCAGACATATTACAACTTAAAACATAGTCCGACATTTTCTCGTAGCCCGACACATAATAATAACTATCACCTAGTCCTCACAAATTATATAGCTTGTGAGTTATTTCTTCCTCGTCCTCCCCTTCGTCCTCGACTGCCTCGACCACGTCCGCCTCTTGCTCCTGTTGTCGCTCTCGTCGATGTGGAAGCACTCGTCGATGTGGAAGCACCGTCTTTTTTCAGGTCGGGACAATATTTCATCCTATGCCCATAAGCCGCGCATAGCAAACATTGTCTGGTTGCTCCACCAGCTTCAGATTGGTCCATATCGTTTCTGATGCGTTTGACCTTACGTCTACCCCTGCTTGTTCGCCGAAGATCTGGATCCGGGATGTATACTCTCTCACCGTCGTTTACCTTGTTGAAATTGCCGACGACTCTAAACCCTGTCATCTCACCGGTCCAGACATTGAGTACTGCCTCTTTTGAATAGTATGGGGACACGAAGGAGATGGCGTCCAACTCAATCTAGCCACAGGCAGCCAACACATGTGAGCAAGGCAGGTGCAACAACTTCGGTTTGTTGCATGTACACTCACACGTTGGATAAAATTCTGTTCCAATTGTTACCTCGTGCGTCTTCACCTCATTTGCAGAACCAAAACCATCGGTAGGTAGCTGAACCTCATACCTCCTTTCCTGATTACCTATGAGTCTGACAGTGTGCTTCTTTGCTTTCTCTATCTTCTTTGCCATGTACTCCATGACATGGCTACAATAAGGTGTGTTGGGATTATTTGCAATATGCTTCTTTGCTAACTCGTGCCTTTCTCTGAAATATCTCAAAGTGCCATGGAATACAGCCTCCACAATAGCTGTGAGTGGCAATGCTCTATTCCCTCTGAGTACAAAGTTATACACCTCTGCAAGGTTGGTTGTCATGTGGCCATACCTGGCTCCATGGGTGTCATGCATCAAAGACCAATTCACGGGAGGCTATTTCTCTATCCACTGAGTAAAACTCTTTATTGCCCTCCCCTTCTTTCTCTTAGTACCAGGAGGGTCAATTGCTGGCAAGTCACAAAGACCTACTGGCTCCTCTAGCTCCGCCATGAGTGTTGCTAATTTAGCCTGATCTTCTTCCATTTTCTTCCTGGCACCGACCTGCTTCTTAGTAAACTCATCATCAAATTTTGACCAAATAAAATGGTATTTACGCTGCTGGTTCTGCTTGCATAATTTTTTGAACAAGTTCATCAACCGCTTGTTCTTGAACTGTGAATATGTCCTGATCCCATGCAGAAAGAATCGGTACCTCCACTTCATCCTTGGAATTTTCAGAATCCAGATCCTCCGCCAATCCATCCTCGTCCTCTTCCTCCATCACCCTCAGCATTTCCTCCTCTTCCTCATCCCCATCACAATCCAGATCCTCCGCCAATATTATCGACTGACTACTCTGCCCAGTATCATGACCACACACATTGTGTGGCACGTAGTCTGACTCTTTCTCTGGTTGGCTACCATCCACATCCAGTGGCTGTGACCCGGATAAACAAATCTTGTTAGCCACTTCACTGCCCTGGCCGGGTTCATACCCCACGTGGAGTTGTACGGTATTCTCCTCCTTCGCCACAGGTTGCACTAGGGCATATGGGTGGATTCTTCGGTCTCGGCAACGACTTAACAACGTCAACCAATGCTGGCTCCTATCTATCGGCATCAACTCCCACTTGACATTTTTACAGGATTTGGTCCACAATGCATGAATACTGACGGAACATACTTCAGGATCCAGCCCAAAACTAGTAGTCAACCAGTACTTCAACTGTCTAATGTCCAGTCTGTCCGGGTCTGCAAGTGTCATGACGCCATTTTTATACTCGCTCAGATCAACCCCAAACTCATTGTATCGAACATTACCAGGGCCATAGTAAACAGTCAAATTTACTGATTCAGACATTTTCACCTGTCAGACATTTTCATCTTCTCATTAATCACAACGAAAAATATTTTTACCCGCTACACTAAATTACCGTTAAAATGCCAGCACAGACAAATTTACTCATTCAGACATTTTCACCTGTTAGACATTTCCATCTTCTCAATAATCACGATGAACAAAATTATTACCCGCTACACTAACTAACCGCTAAAATGCCTGCACAGACAAATTAACACTCGAAGTACGCAATATATCACTTATCAGCACAGACAAATTAACACTCGAAGTATCAAAAAAATATGACGACATGGTTATACCTTCGACGCGTGTGTCCCCTTCTTCTTGCTCCTCTCTTCAACTCAGCGGCACCGGCCACCTCGCGGAGTACTTGCTCCACCGGCTCCTCTCCTCACCACCACCCCCTCCCCAGCCGCACCTCCTCCTCCCCAGCCGCACCTCCTCCACCCCACCACCTCCTCCCCAGTCGCACCTCCTCCACCCCACCATGGCTACTCACTTGTACGCACAAAAAACTATCCCATACGAAAAAAAAATACCGTAGGACGGCGGAGATTGCTACGATCTATTGTTTCTGTGGCTTGGATGTGAAAATGGATGGAGAAGGGAGGAGATCGGCGTGGGGTGGCGTAGCAAACAGAGAGGAACCAGAGAAGAGGAAGAACAGGCGATCGAGAGGAAGAAGAGGCTCCGGCGGCCTTATCCCCGACCTCTTCGGTCACGGGTTGGCCGAAGAGCCTTTTCGGCCGCGCGTTGGCCGAAGAGCCTTATCCCCGACCTCTTCGGCCCACCTCGCACTCTTTTCGGCCAACGGGAGGCCGAAAAGCCCTCTTCGGCTTACTGCTGGCCGAAAAGGCCCTCTTCGGCCTTACAGAGGCCGGCGGGGTCATACTACTGATTTTTTTGAATAAAGTCATATAGTTTCCAAATTTGCTATAAAAAACATGATAGTTTCAAAAAAAAATCGGCCTAGCAAGCGCGCTGGTCGCTCGCTCGTTCCCTCCATTCGCTCATGCAATGACGCAAGCGCTGAGTTCGCTCAGTTCACGGTCAACCATTGACCGCTTGACCGTTGACTTTAGGGAAAACATGGATCTAAAAAACATACTAATGTGAAAATAGTTTGTGAATTTGAAAACAGTTCACGAGCTTGAAAAAAGTTAACAGATTTGAAAACCGTTCATGCATTTGAAAAAGTTCGTGGACTACAAGAAATTGAAAAAAAGTTCATGAAGATGGAAAAAAGTTTATGAATTTGAGAAAAAGTTCACAGATTTGAAAAGGTTGTGGATTTTACGAAATTGAAAAAAGTTCATGAATTTGAAAAAAAAATCATAAAATTTGAGAAAGGTTCGCGAGTTCGAAAAAACTTCATGGATTTAAAAAACTTTCATTGATTTTTTTGTGGGTATTTTTTCATGGATTTGAAAAAAAAATCACTAATTTGGAAAAAGTTCGCTTGTTCTAGAAAAAGGTTCATGAATTTGGAAAAAGTTCACGCGTTCGAAAATTGTTGATGAATTTATAAAAAAAATCAAAATTTTGAATATTAGTCATCCATTTTAAAAATTACATGAATTAAAAAAACATAAAAACTGAACAATAACTGTCCTAGAAAAAACCTAGAGAAACCAGTAAATAAAAAAAGAACACAGAAAACCAGACAAATGAACTCTAGGATGTTTCCAAAACAAGAAAAACACGACCACAGTTTACCCCGTTACATGGGCCACCCATTAGCGATCTGATTTTGTTCGATGAGCTAACTGTGTGGTCATATTAGATGGTTTGGTGGCGGTGATATAAATATAAATTGCTTTTGATTTTAATAGAGGTTTGAACTGCAGGTGTACTATTTGAATTTCCAAAAATAATGATTTTATTATAGCTTCCTAATATTATTAGAAGGCAGTACAAGTTTTCAAGATATTTTACTAAGAAAAAAAGTTCATCAATTTAACAGATCCTTAATCTACCAACTAATTTATCTTAGAGTCAATTTTGTGTAGGGAGTTTTGTCCATCCAAAAATCATGAATTTTTCAGGAAGATTTCTGATATATACTAGCAAACATGCCCGTGCGTTGCAACGGGAGACAAAAAAAATTACACGCTAGTCAAATAAGTATGAGTCAATACCCCGACATATGAGCGTCATCTATTTCAACACAGTGGCTCGCCATGTTGCCACTTATCTTTTTTTCCACCCTCGCCGATGATGGACGCGATATCCACGTGATCGCAATGCATTCGATGTGGTAAATCCCAAGGCAATGAGCTTGCCACTGGACGACACACTTGTCATTGTGTCGCGTAAGGGAATGTTTAAAACTTTAACAATAAATCTCATCGACCACGAGCTACTCCCAACGACTAGACATATAAAGACTTTCCAAAAATTAATCAAATCCTAGACATAAAAGACTTTTGAATCGGCGAACAGTATTTCGCATTCATGAACATTTTTTTACTCGGCAATCACTCGGCGAAAAGTTTTTTTTAAAATTTGGCCATTTTTTTAAAAATTCACAAACATTTGTTTTGTCTCGATGAACATTTTTTGAAATGCATGAACAGTTTTTGAATTCATGAACATTTTTTACTCGGCAATTTTTTTAAAAAAAAATTGGCAATATTTCTTAAATTCATGAAAATTTGTTTTCTTTAGATGAACATTTTTTGAAATTCATGAATAGTTTTCGAATTCATGAACATTTTTTGACTCGGCAATCATTTTTTGAATCGATAAATTTTTTTAAAAATTAGGGAACACATTTTTAAATTTGCAAAAAAAATTGAATTTTTTGAATTTTTTCTATAATTTCATGGACATTTGTTTTCAGATTCACGTATATGTTTTGAATACACGACCAATTTTTCAAAATCATGAACATGATTTTTATTTCCTGACATTTTTTTCCGAATTGTGCATTTTTTTTATAATTTACGAACAGTTTTTTAAAATCACCAACATTTTGCAAAACCGCAATTTTTTTATGATTTCCCAAACATTTTTTGAACCCATAAATATTTTAAGATTTCTCGAACATTTCTTTCAAAAACTCACAACTTTTTAAAATCTGAAAATCTCGAATTAATGTAAAGAAGGAAAAAACAAAAACAGAAATGAGAAAAGAAAAGATTAAAAAATGAAATGAAAAATAAACAGGGGCGTCACACCCTGCGGGCCGGCCCATGAACACATACGTGGGGGGAGGACATGTCACATGGGTGAGAAAAAGGAGTCGAAAAAACGATAGAACGTGGGGATCGAACCGTGGTCACCAGGGTGGGAGAGAGAGGCTTTAGCCACTGCGCCACTTGTGTGTCTGTGCTATATTTGGGTTATCATCTCTATAAAACAACTGAACACCAGGGCGGCTTTGGAATGAAAAATCGAATCGTTTTCTTCACTTATGCGTGGCATAGCTGGTAATTTATAGCAACTTCGGGGGTATTTATTTGGACGGACGACCAGAAGTGTGACGCCCTCGGCCCGACCATGCACTAATCATACACGCAATGCGCACGATCAAGCACAGGGACCCACGGGAAGATATCACAACACAACTCTAGACACAAAATAAAATAATACAAGCTTTATATTACAAGCCAGAGGGCTCGAATACATAAGCTCGAGTTACACAAGAGTCAGCGGAAGCATTAGCATCTGAGTACAGACATAATTAGACAAAGGATGCCTTAAGAAGGCAGAGCAAAACAGCAACAACTAGATCGAAAAGGCGCAGGCCTCCTGCCTGGGAGCCTCCTAAACTACTCTTGGTCGTCGGTCTCCACGTAGTAGTAAGCTCCGATGGGGTAGTAGATGTCGTCGGTGGAAGCAGCTATCTCCGGGGCTCCATCATCTGCTCGCAGCAATCGAGTATGGGGAAAAGAGGAAGCAAAGCAACCGTGAGTACTCATCCAAAGTACTCGCAAGACTTACATTGGGTCTATGCTAAGTATGTAAAGGTATCAAAGGAAGGGCTGTATCTGTGGACTATACTGCAGAAATGCCAGAATAGAGGGAAAGGCCTAGCCTATCGAAGACTAGCATCTTGCAGCGTCTTGCAGCATTAGAAGAGTGCAGATTAGTAGCACAACATAAAGTAACAAGCATGTAGTAGCAAAGCCCAGAGATCCTTCCTCGACTCCCTGCGAGAAAGCGATCCCGGAGCTAACATATTATTTAACATGTATCCAGTTCCAGTTGTAGTAGATCGAGATACAACACTGAGCGTCCTGTTACCGTGGACACGGCTATTCGAATAGATAACTTCCCTGCAGGGGTGCACTACTGTTACCCAACACGCTCGATTAACTCTGGCCGGACACACTTTTTCGGGTAATGCCCGGCCTCGGCTGATCGACACGACGTAGTCCTACCTAGGCTCAGCAGAGAGGTCCCCGCCGGTCTACATCCTAAGTGCTCAGGGGTCTTGGGCCCATCGCCCTTTGCACTCCGGGTCGTTGCGTGTAGGGCGATCCAGGCCACCTCCTCTGGGGTGCCGACCAGGCCATGCCGCAATGCTGAACTGGACGTCTGACAGAGCTTTCGGCTGATACATACGGCGTAGAGGGCCCCATTAAACCATTATCCCACGTGGTGGTAGTGCGTATAGGCCAGTGGCCAACTCAGATCAAATACCCAAATCCATTAGTGCATTATTAGGAGCTCGCGGTGACGATCAGTACTCCTGTCGCCCCGTCTCGAGGAAGTGCAACAAGGGTCATGCACATCCCTCTCTAGGGCGATCTCTGCCTGCCCGGCCGCGCCTCGTAATTATCTCGCGGGTACCCTCCAGGTCAACCCGACTCTCAAGAGATTGTCGGGAACTCAGGTCCACCTCTACCGGAGTGGTACCGCCTGTCCCTTCAGTCCCGCATTAACAATAAAAAAAAGGGCAACAGTATAAGGTAACCGTGTGTCCGTAACATCAAGGGGGGGATCTGAGGAATCACCCTCGATGGATTCCCACTCGATGCTACCGTCAAGGTGAACCCGGAGGAATCACCCTCGATGAATTCACACTTGAGGGGTTGCACGACAGAGGCGTCATCGGAGGTGGTGAAAGAGGAATCACCCTCCATAACCCACAACCGACTAGCTACGCTACAGAGATATCAACAGGAGTGAGATAGGAGGTATCACCCTCGTCACTCGATGGTAGCTCTGCAGAGTCGTACAACTAAGGGGGTGTGCGGTGCTGTGTTCGGTCTCTGCACATCGATCACACTGATTGAGTCACCAGTGGTAATGCGTGGCAACAAGGACAAGGGTGTGGGGCCATTGGTGCATCACTAACTAGCCTATACTAAGCATTTAGGACAACAAGTAAAGTATCAACAGCAGGTTACAAAATCAGGCTATGCATCAGAATAGGAGCAATCAAATACAGTAGCAAAATCTAATGCAAGCATGGGAGAGAAAGAATGGGCGATATAGGAATCATAAAGGGGGTTTTGCTTGCCTGGAAGCTCTGCTGAAAAGGAAGAAGGGTCGTCGGTGACGTAGTCGATCACAGGGGCAGCGTCGGTCTTGGGGTCTACCGAAGAGAAGAGGGGGAAGAAATAATAAATATAAAGCACACGGATGCAACACAGATGCTTGGCATGGCAACAGGCTGTGCTAGGGTGCCCTAACGCAGAGCTAGGCATTTTAAACGGAGCGGGAAAATATCCGGGAATATTTTCCCAGCTCCGAACACTATTTATTTAGCGGTTTCGTTAGCAAATGTTCAACGTTTAGTATGTTAGAGACATGTGACAGGTATGTGGAGGGCATATTCGGATTCTTCATATTTTTCTGATCATTTTTCATATATAAATTATTTTCATCCGAGTTACGAATTATTTTATATGATTTTTCAAAGTTTTAATCATTTTCTGGAATTTAATTTAAATTCGAAATTAAAATAGGAAAATGCTATGTGCACCCAGTGGAGTGTACGCAGAAGTGCACACAGAGGCTGACAGGTGGGGCCAGTTGACTAAGTCAACTGTCCAGTCAGCACCGAGTTAGCAGAGGCTGACATGTGGGTCCAGCCTGCTGAGTCAACAGCTGAATGGGTCAACCCTATCCACTGTAACAGTGCCAGGGGTCCCACATGTCATACTCAGTAGGGTTAATCAGTGTTTTATTTTTAAACAGGGCATAATTAGTGGGTGGGCCCCGTGTGTCAGTGGGTAAAAGAGGGGGTTAATTAGTGCTTAACTAATTGCTACAGTGCCCGGTCCCACAGTCAGTGGCACTGGGTGCTAATTAGCGGCTGGCTAAGCACGACACGTCAGCGCACCGGTGGCTAAACGCCGACGGCCAAATGGGCGGCGGCGCAGCTCGGGTTAGCGCCGGAAAATGGCTACGGTGGTCGGATCGGAGCGCGGAAAGTCGCGTTCGAACGAGCGACCGAGCGCGCGTTCAACGGTGCAAGCCACGCGGGCAGAGGTGGCCGGAGTCGAGCGCTGCTTGACGACGGGCGGTGGCCGGAGTTCGGCGACGGCAACCACGATCTAGAGCTCGAAAACGAGCTTGGAACGAAGGGGAGTTCGAGCGGGTGCTCACATTGGAGCACAAGGAGGCTCGTCGGGGCTTGTAGCGCAGCACGACAGCAGATCGACGGCGGCGTTCGCCGGTGCCCGAAGTGGAAGACGCAGTCGATCCGGTCGACGTAGGGCTTCCCCGCGTCGATCTTGCGACGTAGGTGATGAAGCAGAGCCCGGCGGAGCTGCTGGACATCCAGGCGCAGCTCGAGGTGGCCGGTGGCCGCGATGGCGAGGCAGCGCGGCGACGGCAGGTTTCGGGTGGGAGGAGAGCGAGGCAGAGAGAGAGGGAAGAGGGGCCAGGAAGGTTAGGGGAGGGCAGGGCGTAGCCCTTAACCACCCACGACGAGCAGCAGGGTCGTGCTATCGAGCGGCGAGGAGGGGGGCCCCGGCTGCGGGAGTGTGCGCGCGCGCGACAGAGAGGAGAGAGAGCGGGAGGTTAGGGGAGACCGCGGTGGGCTGGGCCACAGTGCACTATGGCACTTAGGCCCAGTGGCACAGTAGGTTTCGGCCTTTTTCTTTTTATTTTTCTGTTTTGTATGTTCTGCCACTGTATTGCATTAAGTAGAGCCACCAAATGATTTTTGTAAATAGTGAAAATTGTCACATAAATACAAAGTAATATTTTGGGCTACCACAAAAAGTTTGTGGTGTATTTGAATTCATTTGAAATTTACATAAATAGAAATGGGTTTAATAGTGCTGTTTTGTCACTGTTATTGGATGTTATGGTCAATTTGGGAATTTAAATAATGTTGATTTTATTTTTATAATTGTTTTGTGATTAT
Organism: Elymus sibiricus; assembly: GCA_039707655.1. Taxonomy (NCBI): domain Eukaryota; kingdom Viridiplantae; phylum Streptophyta; class Magnoliopsida; order Poales; family Poaceae; genus Elymus; species Elymus sibiricus. The sequence goes on along the minus strand of CM077676.1, from coordinate 355,382,882 downwards.
TTTCAATATTATGAACATTTTTGTTTAATTTATTGAAGGAGTTTTATTTTCCTTGCTATTTGAATTTAGAATTTGAGTTGAATTATTTCTTAATTGCATTTCTTAGGATATAATGATGATGACTTGGCATCATTAGTGTGAGGTCACTGTAGCATGACACTGTGGGTGTTACAAATCTCCCCCACTACAAGAAATCTCGTCCCGAGATTTAAGAGGTGGGGTAAGGGGTATCTTCGGGGTCAAGGATGTACAGGAGAGTCAGGTTTCGATCCTGTGGAATTGTGGTTAGTGTGGGTTAAAAGTAGGAAGGGCGGTGACATCTTGCATGGCCATGATAGTAAGGCACGTCAGAGGATAGTTTGTCAGATAGGATGGCAACAACGTCGGTACCAAGGGCGAGGGACGAAGAGAACAATTTTCCCGCTCGTTAAGACGAGGCGAAACAATAGGCAAAGTTCTCATCCACCGTCGGTTACCTGAATGCCAACAACAATAGTAACATGGTGTTACCGACTGAGTGGTACACCGAGGTGTTTGCATAAGTAGGGCATCATTACTGCTTAGATAGAAGCTAGATTACAAGAAAGGTTAAACAGACCAATGGAAAGAAAAATGTAAATATCAGATTAAACAGACCAATGGAAAGGAATAATTGCAGACAATCCAGCTCTCCGGGTGGATGTGAGCACGAGAACCTGATGTTAGAGTTAGCAAAAAAATTAACCCGAATAGAAGAGAGATCAGAGTCCCAGAGCAAGGAAAAGGAATAAAAGATCCTAATACCACCCATTGGCGACGTGGGCCCGTAAGCCACACAGCCATGTTAGTAAAATAGTTTTTCAAAGACTAGACTCAACTTCGGACAAGGAGTTGGAAAGGGGCTTCCTACAGGCAGTCGGCTCTGATACCAGCTTGTGACGCCCCCGGCCCGACCGGGCACTAATCATACACGCAATGCGCACGATCAAGCCCAGGGACTCACGGGAAGATATCACAACACAACTCTAGACACAAAATAAAATAATACAAGCTTTATATTACAAGCCAGGGGCCTCGAGGGCTCGAATACATAAGCTCGACAAACACAAGAGTCAGCGGAAGCATTAGCATCTGAGTACAGACATAATTAGACAAAGGATGCCTTAAGAAGGCAGAGCAAAACAGCAACAACTAGATCGAAAAGGCGTAGGCCTCCTGCCTGGGAGCCTCCTAAACTACTCCTGGTCGTCGGTCTCCACGTAGTAGTAAGCTCCGACGGGGTAGTAGATGTCGTCGGTGGAAGCAGCTATCTCCGAGGCTCCATCATCTGCTCGCAGCAATCGAGTATGGGGAAAAGAGGTAGCAAAGCAACCGTGAGTACTCATCCAAAGTGCTCGCAAGACTTACATCGGGTCTATGCTAAGTATGTAAAGGTATCACAGGAAGGGCTGTATCTGTGGACTATACTGCAGAAATGCCAGAATAGAGGGAAAGGCCTAGCCTATCGAAGACTAGCATCTTGCAGCGTCTTGCAGCATTAGAAGAGTGCATATTAGTAGCATAACATAAAGTAACAAGCATGTAGTAGCAAAGCCCAGAGATCCTTCCTCGACTCCCTGCGAGAAAGCGATCTCGGAGCTAACATATTATTTAACATGTATCCAGTTCAAGTTGTAGTAGATCGAGATACAACACTGAGCGTCCTGTTACCGTGGACACGGCTATTCGAATAGATAACTTCCCTGCAGGGGTGCACTACTATTACCCAAAACGCTCGATTAACTCTGGCCGGACACACTTTTTCGGGTAATGCCCGGCCTCGGCTGATCGACACGACGTAGTCCTACCTAGGCTCAGCAGAGAGGTCCCACCGGTCTACATCCTAAGTGCTCAGGGGTCTTGGGTCCATCGCCCTTTGCACTCCGGGTCGTTGCGTGCAGGGCGATCCAGGCCACCTCCTCTGGGGCGCCGACCAGGCCATGCCGCAATGCTGAACTGGACGTCTGACAGAGCTTTCGGCTGATACATACGGCATAGAGGGCCCCATTAAACCATTATCCCACGTGGTGGTAGTGCGTATAGGCCAGTGGTCAACTCAGATCAAATACCCAAATCCGTTAGTGCATTATTAGGAGCTCGCGGTGACGATCAGTACTCCTGTCGCCCCGTCTCGAGGAAGTGCAACAAGGGTCAGGCCCATCCCTCTCTAGGGCGGTCTCTGCCTGCCCGGCCGCGCCTCGTAATTATCTCGCGGGTACCCTCCAGGTCAACCCGACTCTCAAGAGACTGTCGGGAACTCAGGTCCACCTCTACCGGAGTGGTACCGCCTGTCCCTTCAGTCCCGCATTAACAATAGAAAAAGGGGCAACAGTGTAAGGTAACCGTGTGTCCGTAACATCAAGGGGGGGATCTGAGGAATCACCCTCGATGGATTCCCACTCGATGCTACCGTCAAGGTGAACCCGGAGGAATCACCCTCGATGAATTCACACTTGAGGGGTTGCACGACAGAGGCGTCATCGGAGGTGGTGAAAGAGGAATCACCCTCCGTAACCCACAACCGACTAGCTACGCTACAAAGATATCAACAGGAGTGAGATAGGAGGTATCGCCCTCGTCACTCGATGGTAGCTCTGTAGAGTCGTACAACTAAGGGGGGGTGCGGTGCTGTGTTCGGTCTCTGCACATCGATCACACTGATCGAGTCACCGGTGGTAAAGCGTGGCAACAAGGACAACGGTGTGGGGCCATTGGTGGATCACTAACTAGCCTATACTAAGCATTTAGGACAACTGGTAAAGTATCAACAGCAGGTTACAAAATCAGGCTATGCATCAGAATAGGAGCAATCAAATACAGTAGCAAAATCTAATGCAAGCATGGGAGAGAAAGAATGGGCGATATAGGAATGATAAAGGGGGTTTTGCTTGCCTGGAAGCTCTGCTGAAAAGGAAGAAGGGTCGTCGGTGACGTAGTCGATCATAGGGGCAGCGTCGGTCTCGGGGTCTACCGGAGAGAAGAGGGGGAAGAAACAATAAATATAAAGCACACAGATGCTTGGCATGGCAACAGGCTGTGCTAGGGTGCCCTAACGCAGAGCTAGGCATTTTAAACGGAGCGGGAAAATATCCCGGAATATTTTCCCAGCTCCGAACACTATTCATTTAGCGGTTTCGGTAGCAAATGTTCAACGTTCAGTATGTTAGAGGCATGTGAGAGGTATGTGGAGGGCATAATCGGATTCTTCATATTTTTCTGATCATTTTTCATATATAAATTATTTTCATCCGAGTTACGGATTATTTTATATGATTTTTCAAAGTTTTAATCATTTTCTGGAATTTAATTTAAATTCGAAATTAAAATAGGAAAATGCTATGTGCACCCAGTGGAGTGTACGCAGAAGTGCACACAAAGGCTGACAGGTGGGGCCAGTTGACTAAGTCAACTATCCAGTCAGCACCCAGTTAGCAGAGGCTGACATGTGGGTCCAGCCTGCTGAGTCAGCAGCTGAATGGGTCAACCCTATCCATTGTAACAGTGCCAGGGGTCCCACATGTCATACTCAGCAGGGATAATCAGTGTTTTATTTTTAAACAGGGCTTAATTAGTGGGTGGGCCCCGTGTGTCAGTGGGTAAAATAGGGGGTTAATTAGTGCTTAACTAATTGCTACAGTGCCCGGTCCCACAGTCAGTGGCACTGGGTGCTAATTAGCGGCTGGCTAAGCACGACACGTCAGCGCGCCGGCGGCCAAATGGGCGACGGCGCGGCTCGGGTTAGCGCCGGAAAATGGCTACGGTGGTCGGATCGGAGCGCGGAAAGTCACGTTCGAACGAGCGCGCGTTCAACGGTGCGAGCCACGCGGGCAGAGGTGGCCGGAGTCGAGCGCTGCACGACGACGGGCGGTGGCCGGAGTTCGGCGACGGCAACCACGATCTAGAGCTCGAAAACGAGCTTGGAACGAAGGGGAGTTCGAGCGGGTGCTCACATTGGAGCACAAGGAGGCTCGTCGGGGCTTGTAGCGCAGCACGGCAGCAGATCGACGGCGGCGTTCGCCGGTGCCCGAAGTGGAAGATGCAGTCGATCCGGTCGACGTAGGGCTTCCCCGCGTCAATCTTGCGGCGTAGGTGATGAAGCAGAGCCCGGCGGAGCTGCTGGACATCCAGGCGCAGCTCGAGGTGGCCGGTGGCCGCGACGGCGAGGCAGCGCGGTGACGGCAGGGTTCGGGAGGGAGGAGAGCGAGGCAGAGAGAGAGGGAAGAGGGGCCAGGGAGGTTAGGGGAGGGCAGGGCGTAGCCCTTAACCACCCACGGCGAGCGGCAGGGCCGTGCTGTCGAGCGGTGAGGAGGGGGGCCCCGGCTGCGGGAGTGCGCGCGCGTGCGACAGAGAGGAGAGAGAGCGGGAGGTTAGGGGAGACCGCGGTGGGCTGGGCCACAGTGCACTGTGGCACTTAGGCCCAGTGGCACAGTAGGTTTCGGCCTTTTTCTTTTTATTTTTCTGTTTTGTATTTTCTGCCACTGTATTGCATTAAGTAGAGCCACCAAATGATTTTTGTAAATAGTGAAAATTGTCACATAAATACAAAGTAATATTTTGGGCTACCACAAAAAAGTTTGGGTGTATTTGAATTTATTTAAAATTTACATAAATAGAAATGGGTTTAATAGTGCTGTTTTGTCATTGTTATTGAATGTTATGGTCAATTTGAGAATTTAAATAATGTTGATTTTATTTTTATAATTGTTTTGGGATTATTTGCAATATTATGAACATTTTTGTTTAATTTATTGAAGGAATTTTATTTTCCTTGCTATTTGAATTTAGAATTTGAGTTGAATTATTTCTTAATTGCATTTTTTAGGATATAATGATGATGACTTGGCATCATTAGTGTGAGGTCACTGTAGCATGACACCGAGGGATTTGTTGGAAAGGTCCGTTGATACCCCCGAATAAGCCCGTGTGTCTAGCATTTTCGCAGCAATAATAAGATCTCATTTCTCATCATCTCGTTGTACTCTTATTCAATCGATGGTTACAAAACTGCCAAACTTATCCCCCAACGACCAGATTCACCGCCCATGCTAATTCATCCTCTCGCTACGTGCTCACCACTGCCTAATCAAAGCCTACGTAATCCCAAACAAAAAATCTCGCGATCTCCTAATCCTACATCTTGCGCCTCCTGATAACCAGAGGACTCCGCACCCGGTGATTCCCGGGCCCGTCGGACCAAACAATGGCGCCGAACCCGTACCCTCCGGCGCCCTTAGGCGGCGGCACGTAGGGGACCCTCGCCACGAAGCTCACCTGGAACTCCTTCTCCTCGCCGACGGCCCCGAACGCCAGCGTGGTCGGCGTCACCGTCACCTGCACCCCCTCCGGCTCCCTGACGACGGCGGCCGTGTACGTGCTCGTCGGCGGGCCCACGTTCCTGACCCTGCGCCGCACCGTCGTCAGGCCGGCGAGGTCCGGCAGCGTGATGGACGGGTAGTTGAGGTCCCGCACGGCGACCGGGGCGGCCGGGCACACGTAGCGCGTCTCGTTGAACTTGTCCATCGCCGTCGCGTTGTACCCGAGCGCGCAGAAGAAGTTGAGGTAGTCGCCGTACGAGGCGTCGTAGACGAGGCCCGGGTCCAGCGCGCGGGCCGGGAAGACGTGGCCGGAGCCGTAGCTGAAGGGCGTCGCCGGCTGCAGGAAGGGGCTCAGGATGGGCCGCTGCTCCATGTCCAGGTCCGTCGCTACACCAGGCACCAACCCAATGAGTCTGATGAACAGCTCGTCGTGAGAGGCACACAGTTGTTGATTCGACATTCGAGCTCACCGGTGGTCATGATGGCCGACTTGATCGCGGCGGGGCTCCAGTCGGGGTGGAGGGTCTTGACGAGGCCGGCGATGCCGGCGACGTGCGGGCACGACATGGACGTGCCGGACTGGATGGTGAAGGCGACGCGGCGCTGGTCCCAGGGCCGGTCCGAGGGCGACGCCATGCCGCTCCACGGGGCGATAATGCCCACTCCCGGCGCGGTGACGTCCGGCTGCCAACTCAGAGAAGCATTCGCATCAAGTTATTGACTTGGATACCAAATGAAATGATCGATATGCAAATCAGGCCACCTTTAGGATCTCCGGGTTGAGGACGTTTGGCCCCACCGACGAGAAGGCGGCCATGACCGGCGCCGGCCTCCTGCCGACGACCGTCATCGCCTTCGAAATGAAACCGGAAGGAGGAGACCTTGACACGAGCACAAATTAAGCTACTCAGTAATTAACCCAGCAGAACAACAGCTCACATTATTGTTACAGAGGTTCTTGATTTGATTTGACATTGCGATCTGTATGGAGTACTACATTGCAAGAAGAGTGGCTTACGGAGTGGACTTGATGTACGACAAGAGCGCGAGCCCGTCGGTGTAGTTGAGGTGCAGGGCCGGGAGAACGTGCGCGTCGGCGACGACGGTGCTCCCGCCTTCTTCGTCATTGATAAGGACCATCCCGATCCCTCCGGCTCGGCGCACGGTCTCGCCCTTCTCCATCCTGCGGATGCCTCCTTTCACGCACACCACGATCTTTCCATTCACCTTCGCCGCGTCCAGGGAATCCAGCATGCACACCTGACTGCAGCGCGCAAATGAGCTCAAGGCCTCAAGACAAGACTGTTGTGACGATGGAGCTCAGACGTCAGTGTGGGTGCTTACGCGTCGTCGACCGTCCTGCCGGGGGCGACGGCGTCGGTGGCGACGATCACGGGGTAGAAGCTTTTCCCGCGGAGCGACGTCTCCGACAGGCTCTGCCCTTCCACCCTGGTGCGGTTGAAGATGAGGTAGCCCGGGAAGGCCCTGTCGGTGGTGCTGGCGGCGACGGTGACCACCCACGGCGCGAGGTTGCTGACGGTGCCGAAGTCCGGGCCGTTGTTGGTGGCGGAGCAGACGACGGTGATGCCGGCCTTGGTAGCGTGGAGCGACCCGATGGCGACCGAGTCCTCGAAGAAGTCCTTCTGCTCGCCGCCCACGGACGCCGTGATGACGTGCACCCCGTCGGCGATGGCGGCCTCGAAGGCGGCCAGGATGTCCGCGTCGAAGCACTCAACGTCGTTCACGGGCGGGGTGAAGCAGACGCGGTACGCGGCCACGCGCGCGCGTGGGGAGCCGCCCCTTGCCGTGCCATTGCCGTAGCCGAAGGCGGCGGCGCCGTTGACCTGGGAGCCGCCCGCCGTGGCCAGCGTGTGCGAGCCGTGGCCGACGTCGTCCCGCGGCGTGTTCAGCCTATCGGGCGGCGGGCTGCCCGCCTCCATCGCGTACCCCTTGTTGAAGTAGCGCGCGCCGATGAGCTTGCTGCGCATACAAAATCAGAGTAAGATACCGCAGCTGAAATAATAATCCATAGATGACGAGGCTACGTACGTACGTACCTGTTGCATTTGAACTTGGGGTCGTGCTCGTTCTGGCAGATTCCCTTCCAGGTGTCCGGGATGGGTTCCATTTCGCCGTCGTTGAAGCTCAGGGACTCCGGCCACACGCCCGAGTCGAGGTTCCCGATGATGGTGTCCCCGCCGTACCTGGCCAGCTCCCACGCCGACCACTGTGGGACAACGCCGGCCCTCTCGAGCCCCATGAACTCCCACGACCTCGTCGTCTGCATCCTCACGCCGCGGTTCGGGAACACCGACACCACGCCGGGGCGCTCTGAAACACATCGATAGGCCGGGGATCTGAATTGCTGTCCGGCGCACACACGAATACACGACACAAACATTTATGCGTGCAGGAAGACGAGTGGCTCACTGGCGATCGCTGCGGCGACGGCGGGCTCGAGGACGGCGGCGAAGCCGTTGATGTTCTTGGTGTAGGAGTAGAAGATGGCGTCGCGCGCCTTCTCCCGGCTGCATGCACGCACGCGTCGATCGATCAGCCGTGACACACATTTGACAATTGCAATTCATCGTACTACGTGAGTGCACGGCGCGCGCATGCATGGAGTGCACTTACTCGCCCAAGACGGAGCCGAGGAGGTCGTAATGCGACTCGGTGGCCAACGTGGACGCCTCCTCCGTCGATACGCCGCGGCGATGGGAGTGGCCGCCGAGGTACACGATGTACGACGACGACGGCGGCGGCGGCTTCTTCCCGGCGGCGAGCGCGCAGAGGAGGAAAGAGACTGCCAGTGGGAGGAGAAGCCGGCGTGTGGACTGAGCGGCCGCTGCCGTGCCGGTCTCCATGGCCATGGGCACGTACGAGAGGGGGTGTCGATCGGTGCGGACAGGAAGCTCGATCGGGGAGGAAGCTGGCTATAAAGGAGGGGAGAGGAGTGGAGGCGGTGTGAGTGAGGGGTTAAGGCAGGACGACTCTGTCTTACTTGCCGCTCGTAATTCGCGTGGGCAGTTTCGGTTGATCTGCTCGATGGAGGGCGGTTACAGGGGAGACTGCCGCCATTGGTGTTCATGAAAGAAATGTAACCGATCCATATGGAGACTAGTCTTTTTTTTGGCGGGTATAAAACTTTTTTTTTTGCGGGGTAAAACTTATATTGCATAAAAATCAAATATTACAATCCTGATGACAAAGAGTGATAGCGTCACCAGGTCCAGACCCTAGCCAAACAGCACTACCAACATGTACTCTACCAAAGTTTGCAAGGCAAGGGACAGTTCACATGCTACGTGCAAGCTGACTGATCTTACTATTTTTCTTCTTTTTGCGGGTGACTGATCTTACTATTTGGCACCCACCTGTTTGCCTGGCATTGGTTCCCTTCTAGTGGGATAGCCGGCCACTCGGGTGGCATCCTTTTAGGCGTGAAGGATGCCACCTTCGAAGTGGGTAGCATGGACCGGGGTGAGTTTTATGTTAGCATGGAGCTCTTCGAACGGGCTCTCAACTTCAAATGGGAGATCATAATCGTCTATGGCCCCTCCGACCACCGCCGATCCGAGGCCTTCCTCGACGAGCTCAGGAGGAAGGTCTCGGCCGCCCAACTCCCGGTGATGGTGGGTGGCGACTTCAACCTCCTCCACTTCGCGGAGGATAAGAGCAACGATCTAGTCAATTACCCTCGGATGCAGATGTTCAACGACTGCATTGCCGAGCTCGGCCTCCGAGAATTAGATAGGGTTGGTGCCAGATACACTCGGACCAACCGCCAGGCGGACCCGACCCGTTCCGTTCTGGATCGCGTCTTGGTCTTTCCGGAGTGGGAGCTCCGCTGCCCCCTTGCCTCCCTCCGGGCCATCACCCGGATTGGGTCGGACCACATCCCACTGCTCCTGTCCTCGGAGAATGACCGTCCTCCCCCACCCCCGAGGTTTCGCTTCGAAACTTTCTGGCTTAACTAGAATGGAATGGTTTCGTCGAAGCCGTCCGTGATAGATGGATGGAGGCTCGTCTCTCTCCCCACAGACCCCTCTCAGCTGTCGACGATTGGCACTTCTGCGCCAAGCATTCGAGACAGTTTATGAAGGGATGGGGCGCGAACCTCGGCCGAGATTTGCGTGAGCGCAAGAAATCCATCCTCGATTCCATACAAGCGCTTGACCTCCGGGCGGACTCGGTGGGACTTTCACCTAACGAGTGGTTGCTCCGGTACGACCTTGAGGATCAGCTCTCGATCATCTACACCGACGAGGAGGCCTATTGGCGCCTCTGTGGGACCCAAAAGTGGGTCCTCAAGGGCGACGCCAATACGGCTTATTTCCAGGCCATCGCCAATGGCCGTAGACGGCGGAACTCCATCCCCTTGCTCTAGGACGGAAAGACCCTCCTTCAGCGCCCGGCCGAAATCCGCGCGCATGTCGATGGCTTCTATAAAGCCCTTTTCTCCTCCTCCCTTAGGGGTGGCTTGACTTTAGCGGCCGACTTCTGGACCGACCAACAGCGTGTCGCGGTCGCGGAGAATGCGGCCCACACGGCCCCGTTCTCCGAGGAGGAGGTCTAGACTGCCATCAAGGGCATGAATCCGACGTCCGCGCTGGGCCCTCACGGCCTGCCGGTCAAGTTCTTCCAGACCTTCTGGAACGTCATTAGGCAGGGGGTGATGGCCCTCTTTGAGGAGTTCTATGTAGGCACCATCGACCTCCACCGCCTTAATTATGGGATCATCACACTGATTCCCAAGGTCACCGGCGCTTCGGACATCCGCCAGTTCCGCCCTATCACGGTGATCAACGTGATCTTCCGCATCCTGGCGAAGGGGTACGCCAATAGGGTGCCCCCTTTGGCCGACCGCATTACCCACCCCGACCAGTCGGCATTCATCCAAGGTCGATATATCCTGGATGGGGTCCTAGTCTTTCATTAGGTCCTCCATGAGGTCCGATCCAAACACCTCAAGGCCGTCTTCCTGAAAATAGACTTCCACAAAGCCTATGACACGGTCAGCTAGTCCTTCCTTCGGGAAGTGTTGCTCCGGAAAGGGTTCGACGATCGCTGTGTCACCCGGGTCATGCAGTTGGTCTCGTCCGGGCGAACCGCGGTTAACATCAATGGTGAGGTCAGCCCCTACTTCCCACCTTATGTGGGGTTAGGCAGGGCGACCCCTTCTCCCCTTTCCTGTTCAACATGGTGGTCGACGCATTGGCTACTATCCTCGATAAGGCTAAAGCCGCGGGCCACATCCGCGGTGTAGTGCCACACCTTGTGGATGGAAGTGGTGTGTCCTGTAGGAGATATGCCCTAGAGGCAATAATAAATGTTATTATTTATCTCCATGTTCGTAATTAAGTTTATATTCTGTGCTATAACTGCTATGGTTCTCGAGTCTACAATAACCATGAGGCTCGGAGGAAGACTCATATGCACGTGTGGAATAATAAACGGTAAAATGTATTCCTAGTCTGGCCTCTAAGACTAGCTCAAGTGTTGCATGATGGTTCTGTTTTCCTGATCATGGGCATGACTATGTTGGCAACTTTGAGGGCACATTGTTAGAAGAACACTTGTGTTGAATCGACCCGAATTGATGTTATGCTATGAGATACATTCGTCACAAGTTAATGGTTAATAACACAGAGAAAGTTAACGTTTGCATAATTCCTTAAACCATGAGAGTATCGAGTTTCTTCATGCTTGCTTCATGAACTTTGGGGTTTGTTAAACGTCATCCGTAAACGGATGGCTATTACGGCGGCTTACGGGTTCATGGAAAAGTATGTCAAGGGACTTGATAGCTCAAGATTGGGATTTTCTCCTGCGACGATGGAGATATATTCTTTGGGCCCTCTCAGTGTTACGGTATCCATCATCGTCTGGCCAGACACATTGTGATTTGATCACAGGGATGCCGGAACACGGGAACGATAAAAGAGAACAAAACCGGTAACTAGGTAACTGGCATTGTGGACAAGTGTTGATCCACGGGGATGCCGATAAATCTCACCTCGGGTGTTTGTAACATATCGCGAAGCAACAGGAATAGCACACGACAACTGGAGGTTCACTCGAATATTTATTCGTGTGGGTATAGGGGTCAATATGGGTGTCCACGGCTCCGATGTTGATCATTGATCGGAAAGTGTTCCGGCCATGTCTATGCTTCACCGAACCTATAGGGTCACATGCTTAAGGGTCATCTATCTGCTGAATATTAGACAGGGAGTCTGAGAGAAAGCCACCGGAAAAGTTTCGGAGACAACGGAAAAGTTCCGGAGAGAGAACACCGGAATAGTTTTGGTAAAACCAAAAGGTTGTTTCGAAGTTTACCATTAAGTCAAAATGGTTTCGGCACACGCCTGGAAATTCTTAGAGGGTGCCAGAATTGTTCTGGGAACTTCTGGGATTTTTCCGGAGAAAAAAACCCAGAAATGTTCCGGAGCTGCCGGAACCGCTTTGGTTGCTTTTCGCAGATGAAAATCACTAATCCGAAATTGTTTCGAAACGCGTCCAAAATTATTTTAGTGGGTACTGGAAATGTTCTAAGACCTACAAAAATATTTTCGGATCTAACGGTCGCGGAAAAATGTTTTCGTAAATAGTGAAAATCACTTTTTGGTTGCTTTTTGGAAAGCCACTTTTTGGGGCTTTTACCAAAAGATCTTGGAGAAGGCTTGGGAGGGAAGGAACCCCTTTTTGTGGCTGAAATTTCAGCCCCTCCACCCCTCCTTCTCCTATAAATAGAGGTGGAGAGCATCTCTCCACACTCACTCCAACTCTCTCACCAAATGACATGTATGATCTGCCTTTCTTCTCTCCCTCACACGAAACAGTTTCGTAGAGCCGAAAGGCTGTCTGGGTTCCGGTGGGAACTAGTTCTGGACAGCGAAGCCCTGCCGGATAGATGACACCGTATGTGTGCAACCCCGTAGAGAGGTCATAGGTTCGGTATTTTTTTGCCCGAGGGCCTGTTCGAGAGTGCCTCCCGAAGGGCTGTCCGAGTTTCGAGGGTCCTCCCGAAGGGCTGTCCGTGACATCGTCCGGGGAACTGTCCGACCGCCTCCCGGAGGGCTGTCCGAGGGACTGTCCGAGGGGCTGGCGAGGGAGTACATCCTCGCGGTTGGGAGGTTGTAAATCCTAGCTGCGGGGATCTGCACCGACGATCTACACTGACTCTATTTCCGCTGCGCTACGAGTCGGTAACGATCAGATCAAACCTGGTATGCATCTCCTTTGTGGTCTTGGGCATGCTCGCAGTACCAGAAATTTTTGTTTTCTGCTGCGTTACCCTACAGTGGCATCATGAGCCGTGCTATGCGTAGATGCAGGTTACGATCTAGAATACATAGAGATGTATGGGTGTTGCATAATATAATTTTGTAGTAGATGAGATCTATTGCTGAAAATTATTTATGCGGGTAGCAGATGAAATCTATTACCCGATGTTCCTGTTGCTTCCCTGGAATTGGCGTATTTCTGATCTTGATAACGGCATGGTGGAGTTTCAAAGTTCTAGCAATCCACGATCCTGATTGATCAACGAAGTGCTAACAGTTCGTTGAATTCCACCATAGTTAAAAGAAAGATGATGTTTCACAGACAAAAGGGCAATGCAGATATGATCTGCACGGGGGTCATGCGTATGACGAAGTTCAGTATGGGGCTCGAGATTTTATTATCTCGTGTTTCATACACCCCGCAAAGTTAATCTAGCGACTTGAATAATCATACTTGATGATAAACGTTGGTAGCTGCAGTTTGGATGAAACCTTAGAAGCCACGTAAAATAAAATTTTGCATAAACCGATTAGAGGCGTCTAACTTGGTTTTGCAGGATGACATGAGAAGGCATGTGATGTGGTATAGCAGTGCTCGTAATAATTTGATTATGTATGAGATGACTATATAATGTAAATTAACATGACCTGCGTGTCATGATTCGGCATGATGACTGGAGCCATATGATTGTCACTTTAATGACCTACGTGTCAACCTTAAGTAATGCACTTATTTTATTAGCTATAGAGATAGCAATATCATCTGGTGCATCGACAAGGTGGTGGCAAACTTCGCGAAGGTGAACACCGACGCGAATGCCAAAGACGAAGAAATAAAGACTTCTCCGTCAGAAAGGGCTATGCCATATCATGCTATTATGAATTGCCTGAGATGTTTATCCCTTATAATGCACCCTTTTGATTGTCCGGTAGTCGCTTTTTATTAGGGTGATCTCTCACAAAAATATCAAGTAGTTAGTGTTCTCCCAAGTGTAGCACCGTCACGGCACCTATCTCTTCGGGGTATCACATGGATACATGGGTACGAACGATTAGAGAAGTGTGAGGCGGGTGAGTTGAGACCTCGCAGCGAGATCACTTGGTTGTCTTGACGTTCCGGAGGATCGTCCTGAGCTCGGAACACGCTCATCGAAAGATGAACAAGAGTCACATAGAGATGTGATTGGCAAGTTGGCCTACCAATTGCAATTCTCGTCACTTGAGATGGATACATCCTTGGCGTTGAATTGTAATACGGGTCTTGTATCACTCACAATCAATTATGAGAGATATTGATTTGAGTGGGAGCGCACTTTAGAATTAATTCTTTTAATTCTTAGTGCAATTAATTATGGACACTGTCTAAGTGTAAATTGCATAATAGTTATAGAATAATGGCTCGCGTTTCCACCTTCCCTATTAAAGTTGAATAGTTGTTAAATATCTGGTTAAAACTTTACGGTTGGTAACGTAATGTGAGGATTGTCCTCAGGAGTGCCAAGAAGGACTTTGTCCTATCGCATGCTTTTGGTATTCTCCTGCTAATGCAATGGATGATGTGACTCTCGTCCTTCGATCCAAAAGCTAGAATTCCGTTACGGTCAAGTGCAATATGTTTGCTTCCATGAGACCCGAACTTCAAAAGTTTGGGATAGTTATGTGATATTCATGGAACTGAAAATTAGTTTCAGATACAAACAAAGGCTAAAAGATATGAAATATCCAAAGCAATGTTTGTTTTGCAAAGTATTAGTAAAGTGTTTACTGGGCATTTGACTAATAATAGAGGGATCTGGAAGAACGCCTGTCATATGATGAAGGTGAATAAAACAACAACTTAAAGAGAAAGGAAATGTCCAAAGGGTGTTAGTGTGACTTACACGCCTAGGAAGTCCGGGGCTAATGCCACTCTTAAAGTTGGGTGCTTCTTCTGAGAGTAGGAGAAATACTGAAAGTTAAACTGTTAGAAGTATAAAGGCAAAAAGAGAGAAGACTGGAATATCCAGCTCATGTATGAATGTCATACGAGCTATTGATGTATAGAAGGCTGGTCAAAGAAATAGTTCTTGAGAATTATGATTAAACATGTTAATCACTGATTCTTGGGTGTTGTGAGTTGATCACAGAGATACCTGCTCAATTGCATTCTGTTGTGACTCGATGCAAGAACTATTACGGCCTAAAAGACTTGCCGAAGTGAGGTTTAGATACACGCTGGGAACATAGTAAATGTTACTATACCTTCCATCGGTGTATTACCGTCTGTATTTATTTTCATAATTCATTTAGAGTTTCATACACTCTAGCCCATTGCATAAAGTGTGTTGCAAGAAGGTTGTTCATAAGAGAACTTTTAAAGTTCGGTGTTATGAATAACATAAGGGCCATACTTTTATTATGAATGAGATGCATGTTATGAATATTGATAATAATATATTACCTCTGGGTTTACTTTCATAATTCATTTTAGAGTTTTTTACACTCTATCCCATTGCACAATGTTTGTTGCAAGAGGGTTGTTCATAAAAGAACAATTGTTGTTCGGTATTATGAATAACATAAAGGGCCATGCTTCCATCAAGGATGGGATGTATGTTATGAATATTGATGGTAATATGATACATCCATAACACTGATGCTAAATGTCGCAAGACTAAAAGAATACCACATATATGTGGCACTGCATTTGGTCATATTGGAGAAACCCGCATGGAGAAATTCCATTAAGATGGATTTTGAAGTCGTTTGATTATGAATCATCTGACACTTGCAACTTTCGTCCGAAAAGTGAAGTGACTGAAATACCGTTCACAGGCCATAAGGAACGAGCAACGAACTTATTGGTGATCATACATTATGATGTGTGTAGTCCAATAAAGGTTATTGCTAGCAGTGGATTTGTTTATCTTCAAAAATGACTCAAGTAGATATATGGATATTTGCTTGATGAGACATAAGTCTGGATCTTTTGAAATCATTCGAAAGGTTTTCAATATGAAGTAGAAATTATTGTAACAAGAAAGATTTTGTTTCTGCAAACTAGATTGCAGAAAGGAATATTTGAGTTGCAAGTTTAGCGAATGTCTGATGAGTTGTGAAAAGAGTTTCATAACTTACACCTCCCGGAACACCATTGTGAGTGGAATGTCCGTGAAGATGTAATCAAACCATTTATGACATGGTAAGATCAAAGATGACATAAATCAATTTGCCATTATCCCTTTTAAAGTAATGCTTTAGAGACTGCGGCTTTTACACTGAAAAGAGCGTCATCGGATCTGTTGAAATGACGCCATGGTATGGTACACGCAAGCATGTTATATCTTTTCTTAACATTTGGAATATGGGGCTTGTGTAAAATATTTACAAACCTATTCCAAATCAGACAAGTGTTACTTTGTAGGTTATCCCAAGTAATTGGGTATTCCCCCACCACTATACCGAGGCAAAAGGTTTTGCCACAAAGAACGGTATGATTTTGAAGAAAATGGTTCTTGCAAAAAGGTGAGTGGGAGGACAGTGCAACTCGACGAGATAATAGTATCTTCGTCATCAGGTTAAGGGAAAGAAACCTTGGAAGTGATAACAGATTTTCCTACTGCGACTGATACGGAAGCCTCTACATGAGATGTATGGACTTCGGTCGAACTTGCAGTTGAACCACGTAGGCAAAACTCGTGCAAACCTCTCAGGTGCGCAGACGAGATATTGTTGCTAGACAACAGTATACCTACGATACACATGGAAGCGTTGATGGGCCCTGACTCTGGAATTGGCTAAATGCCAATATAATCCGAGATAGTTTCCATATAAATGATTCAAGATTTGATCTTGATACACCCTTCGGAAGACTTGAAGTCTAACGAATATTAATGGAACTATAAACTGATATGGATAAAAATGTTTTATCCATAAAGCTCGACTTGTTGCTTATAACAAATTCAAGGAATTAACTGCGATGAGATTGTCTCACCATAGCGATGCTTAAAGTCGGTTCGGGTTAAACTAGCAATTAATACATATTTCAATGATGAGATATGATACTTGGACGCCAAAAGGATTTCCATGTGATGGAAATGCTACCTAGGACTTGCATGTGATACAGTCCAAGGTATTTTGTCTATCCAGAGGATGCTAGTGAGTATGCAATCTTCAGAGTTCCAGCAATGGACAGAAGAGAGCAAAATGGAGTTGGAATCTTCGTTTTTGATGAAATAGTCAAAAGAGTTTGATTTCATCAATGGATAGCGAAGATGCTTGTGATTACAAGAATGTAAGTGGGAGCATAATAATATTTCTGAAAACCTTGTGTGCTTGACACATTGTTGATTTGAAATAATATAAATTTCTTGACACGAATTAGGACTTCATTGAAAAATAGTTTTACGATGAAGTACTTGGGCTGGGTAGCCTTGATATTAGGCATAATTATCTGCGAGATAGAATTGCCTAATAGGGCTAAGCCAAAATACATATTGACAAGATGCTAAAACAGTTTAGCATTAAAACGCCAAGGAGTGATTCTTGCCGAAGTCACATGGAAAGAGTTTTTGCAAAACTCGGTGTCCCAAAACACTGATGAGCAAAATACATGATGGAGATTCCACACACTCTTGTGTTTGGATTAATCGTGTATTTCGTGGTATGTAAAACAACCAGATATGTCCGATACTCCCAAGCTGTTGCGAGTATAGATACCGAAGTGATCAAAGTACTGATCATGGGACAACAGTGAAAAATGTCGTTAAGTACTAAAGTAGCACTGATCACATGTTTTCTCGCAAGCAGAGATTATGAAGTGCTCGTTGTAAGTAGTTACATCGATACAGTCTTCATCAATTGTAACACCCCCAGTGTCATGCTACAGTGACTTCACACTAATGATGCCATGTCATCACGATCATCTTAATAAAATTGCATTTAAGAAATAATTCAACTCAAATTCCAATTCAAAATATAAGTCAAATTAATATTTCTTCAAACTGCAGAACTAAAGTGTTCATAATTTTGCAGATATTCACTAAGAAATTGTCATACAGAAACCAACATTAATTGAATTATTAAAATGCCCCTAACATATTTAAAACAGAGCCAGCAGCATTAAATTTTGCTATTTCAATTTAAACAAGTATCTAAACTATTAAAATAATTTGAAACTGTTTGTGCTAGTCCTATATATGGCCTAGTATTTATGTGTTAGGTTTCATAGGCAGCAAAAATCATTTGGTGCTCCAATTAAATGCCAAACAGTAGCTAAAGTGAAAGACAGAAAAGGAAATGGAAAAACAAAAAGGCACTACTGTGCACTTGCAGCCCACTGCTACAGTGCAAGGCCCAGCCCACAACAGGCCTTTCCCCTTCCTCTGTACAGAGGAGGAGGCAGAGCCAGGACGTGGCCGCCATCCACGGCGCCATGGCCTCGTCTGTCGCCGTGTCGATCATCCGCCGGCACCCCGAGATGCATAAAGCCCTCCCCGACGCGATGGACAACCCTAGCCTCTCTGTTGGCCCCTCGTTCTCCTCTCCCTCTCGTTTTGACGGCGCAAGAGTACGTGAGCGCCATGGCCATCGTTGTAGCCGTGGCCACCGACCTCCCCGGCGCCCAGGGTGATGTCCACGAGCTCCGGCGTCGACGTCTCCATCGACTAGTGCTACCGGTTCGAGCGGGGAAGCACTGCATCGCCGGGATCGACGCGTCTTCCTCGCCTACGGCCGCCGCTGCCCCGCACCCGATCTACCTCACCGGAGCTCCTCCGCAACGCCGGTCGCGTGCTCCGCCTTCCCCCGTGAGTGCCACTCCCATTCCCCTCGTTCCCCCTCCGTTCCGTCGCCATAGCCGTTGACTTGAGTTCGCCATGGCCGCGCCCGAGCTCCCGTGTACGCGCTGCACTGCTGCTGCTCCGCTTGCTGCTCCCGGCCGCGCCCGCGTGCCTGCCGCTAGCTGCTGCAACTGCTGCTTGCTGCTCCCCGCGCCTGCTGCTGCTAGCCGCGACTGCTAGCTGCCCTTGCTGCTGCTGCCACTGTTCTGCTGCTGCTGCGTTGCAGCTGTACAGCTGCCGCTACCGCGCTTCTGTCGCTGCTCTACCCTGCTACAGCTGCGCCGCTGCCTCTACTTGCTGCTAGCTGCGCTGCTACTTGCTGCTGCTGCTGGCCATGGCCAAGGCTAGCATGTGTGTGTGTGTGTGCAGCGTGTGTGTTGCTGCCGCTAGGTGTGCCGTGTGCGTGAGCATGTGTGTGTGCGCTCTGTGTGTGTGCGTAGGTGTGTGTATGAGCCAGCCCTTGTTTAGTCTAGCTTAGGATTAAATTAGTGCTAAGTTAGTCTAGTAGTAGATGACATGTAGCCCCCCCATTAAACAAGTTAGATTTATTTATTTGTTTAGATATAGCCTATGACATGTGGGCCACCCCTTCTCTATTTGACCAGTCAAATTGACTTGGTCAAACTCGTATTAAACAATTTCAGAAAATCGAATAAACTTCGGAAAATCATAACTAATTCATACTAACTCGGATGAAAATAATTAATATATGAAAATTGATCAGAAAAATATGACGAATCCGAATATGCCATCCACATACCTGTCACATGCCTCTAACACCGCAAACATGGAACCTTCCCCTCCGGATCGTCTGTCCGATAATTGCCTAAAGCCGGGAAAATATCCGCTCCGTCTGTAACGTGTAGCACTGCGTTAGGTCACCCCTAGCACAGCATATTGCCATGTCATGCTTTGTGTTGCTTTTGTTTGCTTTATATTTATTGTTTCTCCCCCCTCTTCTCTCCGGTAGACCCCGAGACCGACATTGCCCTCGAGGACTGCTACTCCACCGACGACCCCTCTTTTTCAGCAGAGCTTCCACGCAAGCAAAACCCCCTTGATCATTCCTATATCGCCCATTCTTTCTCTCCCGTGCTTGCATTAGATTTTGCTATTATATTTGATTGCTCCTATTCTGATGCATAGCCTCTTTTTCTAACTGCTGTTGATACCTTACCTGCTATCCTAAGTGCTTAGTATAGGCTGGTTAGTGATCCATCAGTGGCCCCACACCCTTGTCTGTGTTGCCCTGCTGTGCTGCCGGATGGCTCGACCAATGTGATCGATGAGCAGAGACCTACACAGCACCGCACACCCCCTTAGTTGTACGACTGCAGAGCTACTATCGAGTGCCGAGGGTGATACCTCTTACCTCACTCCTGA
Source organism: Elymus sibiricus (assembly GCA_039707655.1). Classification (NCBI taxonomy): domain Eukaryota; kingdom Viridiplantae; phylum Streptophyta; class Magnoliopsida; order Poales; family Poaceae; genus Elymus; species Elymus sibiricus. The sequence continues at coordinate 355,363,061 of CM077676.1, read as the reverse complement.
TGATATCTCTGTAGCGTGGCTAATCGGTTGTGGGTTACCGAGGATGATTCCTCTTTCACCACCTCCGAGCATGCCTCTGTCGTGCAGCCCCTCAAGTGTGAACCCATCGAGGGTGATTCCTCCAAGTTCACCTTGACGGTTACATCAGGTGGGAATCCAACGAGGGTGATTCCTCGGATTCCCCATGATGTTACGGACACACGGGTACTTTGACCTTCACCTCAGACCTTTGTTGAAGTCGGGTTGACCCAAGGGTACCCGCGAGAGATTAATGTGGCGGAACGACAGGGCAGGTGGAGACCACCTAGGAGAGAGGTGGGCCTGGTCCCTGGTCGTTGGACCGCGGGTTACCAAGTCAGTGCGACAGGGTGTCAGAGGTGAGCCTTGAGCCCTGTTCGTGTCCGCGAGATACTAATAACACGCTTAACGGATTTGGGTATTTGATCTGAGTTGGCCACTGGCCTATACGCACTACCACCACGCGGGATAATGGTTTAATGGGGCCCTCGGAGCCGTATGTATCAGCCGAAAGCTCTGTCAGACGTCCAGTTCAGCATTGCGGCACGGCTGACAGCAGATACCCACAGGCACAACGTGGTGAGGCTGGCCCTGCGCGCAACGACCCGGAGTGCGAAGGGCGATGGGCCCAAGACCCCTGAGCACTTAGGATGTAGACCGGCGGGGACCTCTCTGCGGAGCCTAGGTAGGACTACGTCATGTCGATCAGCCGAGGCCGGGCATGACCCGGAAAAGTGTGTCCAGCCAGAGTTAATCGAGCGTGTTGGGTAACAGTAGTGCACCCCTGCAGGGAAGTTATCTATTCGAATAGCCGTGTCCACGGTAACAGGACGCTCAGTGTTGTATCCCGATCTACTACAACTTGAACTGGATACTTGTGATACTAAACTGATATGATGGCTCCGGGATCTCTTCCTCGCGGGGTAGTCGAGTAAGGATTTCTGGGCGTTACTAATATATACTTGTTACTATATTATATGCTACTAATCTACACTCTTCTAATGCTGCAAGACGCTGCAAGATGCTAGTCTTCGATTGGCTAGCCCTTCTCACTATTCTGGCATTTCTGCAGTTTAGTCCACAGAAACCAGGTAACCTGCTCCTGAGCCGCCCAGGCCGTGGAAACCCGGGTTGTGAAAGCCACCGGACGAGCCAGCTCCAGGCTGCCCCGGGTTGCCTCCTCCGCCGCCTTGACGGTTCTGAAAGAACTGCTCTCCGAAGGCTTGCATTATGTGACAGTTCTCCCAAGAGTGGGTTGACGGCTTATTAGGGAGGCTGTGTTTTGGGCATGGGCCTTTGAGGGCTTCCTCAAAATTACGGGGCTTGTTGCCACTGTAGGATCTTCCCGAATTATTCCCCCTCGGGTATTTGTAACCAGTGTTGGTATTAGCAACCAAGTCTGATCCTCCTTCCTGATTCTTACGCTTACCTCCATTGCCTTGATTACCATGGTTTCCATTGTTCCCTGAATTGTTCTGCTGGTTACCCTTGCCACCATTGTTTTTCTTTCCCTTGCCAGTCTGGTCATCGTCCGGGCTAGGATCCTTCGTGGTGTCTGACTCGGCATACCTAGTGAGGACGTCCATGAGCTCGCCCATATCCTGAACCTTCCGCTTAAGCCGGCCAAGCTTCTGCACGAGGGGCTCGAAGTGACAGTTCTTCTCCAGGATCAGAACCGCCGGAGCTGCCGTGATGCTGTCAGAGGCGTGAATAATGTCTGTGACCCGGCGCGTCCAGTGATGGGCCGACTCACCCTCACGTTGGATGCAGTGTTGAAGATCGACGATCGTCATTGGGCGCTTGCAGGTTCCCTGGAAGTTCTTGATGAAATGGTCCTTCAACTCCACCCAGGTGTTAATAGAGTTAGGGGGCAAGTTTTTCAACCACGTACGAGCCGGCCCCTCCAACATCATCGTCAGGTACTTGGCGCAGACAGCGTCGCTGACATCCAGCGTGTCCATGGCTATCTCGTAGCTCTCAATCCAAGCGGCCGGCTCAAGGTTAGCCGTGTAATTTGGAACCTTGCGAGGGCCTTTGAAATCCTTGGGCATGCGCTCGTTGCATAAAGCTAGAACCAAACACGGTATCCCAATGGTCCTGCTACCGGAAGTCAATTGGGTTGTGACAAGCGGCGCTTGAGCCGCCATATTTGCCGCCTCCGCCGCTCGCTGAGCCCGAGCCGTATCAACAATCTCCTGGGCGTTAAGGGGGCCAAGGCATGGCGGGTCACGAGGCTGCTCATGATGTCGATGAGTGCTGCTAGAGACGGCCGGCGACTCATTGTGGCGGCTTCTGCTGCGGCTTGGGAGCGGGGTAGAGTGGAGCCACTGCCGACTGTAGGAGTAGTTCGCCTGTTGGGCGACCGCAGTTTTTAACATCTCAATGGAATTTCGGGCTTCAATCTCAACCGGCGAATTTCCCGAGATTGGGAGCGCGGCCAAATTGGTCGCTGCTGCTACCAAGTTGTCCAACGGATTGGAGAAGTGACCCGTCGGCGTAAGGAAACGATGCGGGGGCGTCTGAACTGGCGGGAGTCGCTGGGCCGGCTCCTGCTGGTGCTGCTGAGCCGGCTGGTAGGGTTGACCCGGTGATGGCTGCCCGCCTCTGCTTGGGGGCACAAACGGTGCTTCCGGGGTGCCTGCCCCAGCCCCTTGAATAGGCGTATCCTGAGGCGTGTTGAACAGATGCATGGGCTCGTAGTTAGGTGGCAGACGGCTCATATGGCGCCTCTGATGAACCGCCTCTGAGGCATTCTGACGGAGCCTCATGCGCCAGGCTTCGGCTTTCAGGCGCTCTACCTCGCCTTGGACTTGGGACTGCAACTCCGCCATACGAGTGTTTTCGGCGTTGATATCTGCCTGTACCTTAGCCATCTGCTCGCGGAGTTTTGTCACCTCCGTGTTGCGTTCCGCCTGGTTCTTTGCGGTCACCGGCGTCGCAAGGAGCGTCGCTAGGGTGGTTGCCAATTCTGCCAAGGCCTGAGCCGGTGGTATGGCTGAACCGGCTCCTGAGGTGCCAGTCCCCACCGCTGCGCCGTCCACCGTAGAATTAAGGGCTGGGGCAGAGCCCGCCATGTAGACAGCAGCCCAGGGGAGCGTGTTGAAGGAATCCTGTGCCGGTCGGTCATCGGAGTAGCCCCCAAGCCCGCCATCGTAAAGCGGGAGGATCGACTCGGTCTCGCCTACCGAGGACTCGCCATCAGAGTAGACGAGGGTATCGCTGCCGGACGCAGAGTTATCTGCAAGGTCCATGTTGGGGAACGTTGCATGGGAAACAAAAATTTTCCTACGCACACACAAGATCTATCCATGGTGATGAGCATCTACGAGAGGGAGAGTGAATCTACATACCCTTGTAGATCGCTAAGCGGAAGCATTAAGAAACGCGGTTGATGTAGTCGAACGTCTCCGCGATCCAAATCGCAAGTCGTCCCTCGATCCGATCACGAACTAGTGCCGAACGGACGGCACCTCCGCGTTCAACACACGTACGGCTTGATGACGCCTTCACCTCCTCGATCCAGCGAGCGATGGTGACGTAGTAGATGAGTTCCGGCAGCACGACGGCGTGGTGATGGTGGTGAGCAACAATCTCTGCAGGGCTTCGCCAAGCACTACGGTGATTATGACGGGAGAACTAGAGGGTTAGGGTTGCCGACACACGGCTTGGGAAATCTTAATCTGTCCCGTGTGCTAGCCCTGTCCCTCTATTTATATGTTGAGCCCTGGGGTCTAAACTTGGAGAGAAAACCTCCACAAGGTCGGTTTTGCCCACACAAGGTCGGTTTGGCCCGCACGGAAAGAGTCCAACTCGGATTCCAGCAGTACCGCGTACAAGCGGTAGTACCGCTCACGAGCGGTAGTACCGCTTCACACAAGCGGTAGTACCGCTTACACGGTAGTACTGCCTTACCAGCGGTAGTACCGCTTAAGGCAGCAGCAAAACTTCCTTTTGCACTTTCCAATACCTCGTGGGCTTTACCCCTTTGGCCCATATAAAGTGTTGCTGCACCCGAACACTTCGGTAAACACCCGGAACCCCTTCCGGTGAATTCCGGAACCCTTCCGGAGATCAAAACACTATTATCACATATATCAATCTTTACCTCCGGACTCTTCCGGAGATCCTCGTCATGTCCGGGATCTTATCCGGGACTCCGAACAACCTTCGGTCACCAACAAAATAACTCAACTATACTAATCGTCACCAAACGTTAAGTGTGTAGACCCTGCGGGTTCGAGAACTATGTAGACATGACCGAGACACTTCTACGATCAATAACCAATAGCGGGACCTGGATGCCCATATTGGCTCCTACATATTCTACGAAGATCTTTATCGGTCGAACCTCTATGTCAAGGATTCAGTTAATCCCGTATACTGTTCCCTTTGTTCTTCGGTATGTTACTTGCCCGAGATTCGATCGTCGGTATCTCTATACCTAGTTCAATCTCGTTACTGGCAAGTCTCTTTACTCGTTCCGTAATACAAGATCTCGTGGCTAACACTTTAGTCACATTGCTTGCAAGGCTCATTGTGATGTTGTATTACCGAGTGGGCCCTGAGATACCTCTCCGTCACACGGAGTAACAAATCCCAGTCTTGATCCATGCCAACCCAACAGACACCCTCGGAGATACCTGTAGAGCACCTTTATAGTCACTCAGTTACGTTGCGACGTTTGATACACACAAGGTACTCCTCCAATGTCAGGGAGTTGCATGATCTCATGGTCATAGGAACAGAAACTTGACATGCAGAAAACAATAGCAATAAACTAACACGATCATATGCTACGTTTACAGTTTGGGTCTTGTCCATCACATCATTCTCCTAATGATGTGATCCCGTTATCAAATGACATCTCATGTCCATGGCCAGGAAACCTTCACCATCTTTTGATCAACGAGCTAGTCAACTAGAGGCTTACTAGGGACACAGTGTTGTCTATGTACCCACACATGTATTTGAGTTTCCAATCAATACAATTATAGCATGGATAATAAACGATTATCATGAACAAGGAAATATAATAATAACCAATTTATTATTGCCTCTAGGGCATATTTCCAACAGTCTCCCACTTGCACTAGAGTCAATAATCTAGTTCACATCACTATGTGATTTACATTGTAATGAATCGAACACCCATGCAGTTCTGGTGTTGTTCATGTTTAGCCCTTGGAAGAGGTTTAGTCATCGGATCTGCAACATTCAGATCCGTGTGTACTTTGCAAATATTTATGTCATCTTCCTTGATGTAATCGCGGATGGAATTGAAACGTCGCTTTATGTGTCTGGTCCTCTTGTGAAATCTTGGTTCCTTGGCTAGAGCAATGGCACCAGTATTATCACAAAACAGAGTCATTGGGTTAAGCGCACTAGGCACTACTCCAAGATCTGTCATGAACTCCTTCATCCAGACACCTTCCTTCGCCGCCGCCGAGGCAGCGATGTACTCCGCTTCGCATGTAGAATCAGCTACCACGCTTTGCTTGGAACTGCACCAGCTAACTGCACCCCCATTAAGAATAAATACGTATCCGGTTTGTGACTTAGAGTCATCCAGATCAGTGTCAAAGCTTGCATCGACGTAACCCTTTACGACGAGCTCTTGATCACCTCCATAAACGAGAAACATGTCCTTAGTCCTTTTCAGGTACTTCAGGATATTCTTGACCGCCGTCCAGTGTTCCATTCCTGGATCACTTTGAAACCTTCCGACCATACTTATGGCAAGGCTGACATCGGGTCTTGTGCACAGCATTGCATACATGATAGAGCCTATGGCTGAAGCATAGGGGATGACACTCATCTTTTCTCTATCTTCTGCAGTCACTGGGCATTGAGTCTTACTCAACTTCACACCTTGCAATACAGGCAAGAACCCCTTCTTGGACTGATCCATTTTGAACTTCTTCAAAACTTTGTCAAGGTATGTGCTTTGTGAAAGTCCTATTAAACGTCTTGATCTATCTCTATAGATCTTGATGCCTAATACGAAAGCAGCTTCTCCTAGGTCCTTCATTGAAAAACTCTTGTTCAAATATCCCTTCACGCTTTCCAACATTTCTATATTGTTTCCAATCAGTAATATGTCATCCACATATAATATTAGAAAAGCTATAGAGCTCCCACTCACTTTCTTGTAAATACAAGCTTCTCCGTAAACTTGTATAAACTCGAACGCTTTGATCACCTCATCAAAGCGAAGATTCCAACTCCGAGATGCTTGCACCAGTCCATAAATGGATCGCTGGAGTTTGCAAACTTTGTCAGCATTCTCTGGATCGACAAAACCTTTTGGTTGCATCATATACAACTCTTCCTTAAGGAAACCGTTAAGGAACGCTGTTTTGACATCCATCTGCCAAATTTCATAATCGAAAAAGGCAGCTATTGCTAACATGATTCTGACGGACTTAAGCATCGCTACGGGTGAGAAGGTCTCATCGTAGTCAACTCCTTGAACTTGTGAAAAAACTTTGCCACAAGTCGAGCTTTATAGACGGTGACATTACCGTCCGCGTCCGTCTTCCTCTTAAAGATCTATTTGTTCTGAATTGCCTTACGCCCTTCAGGTAATACTTCCAAAGTCCATACTTTGTTTTCATACATGGATCCCATCTCGGATTTCATGGCCTCTAACCACTTCTCGGAATCCGGGCCCATCATCGCTTCTCCATAGCTCGTAGGTTCATCGTTGTCTAACAACATGACCTCTAAGACAGGGTTGCCGTACCACTCAGGAGCAGTACGCGTCCTTGTCGACCTACGAGGTTCGATAGCAACTTGATCCAAAGCTTCATGATCATCATCATTAACTTCCTCTTCAACTGATGCAGGCTCTACAGAAACATCTTTCTGTGCTGCGCTACTCTCAGGTTGAAGTAAAGGTTCAACAACCTCATCAAGTTCTATCTTCCTCCCACTCAATTCTTTCGAGAGAAACTCTTTCTCAAGAAATGTTCCGTTTTTAGCGACAAACACTTTGCCTTCGGATCTGAGGTAGAAGGTATACCCAACTGTCTCTTTTGGGTATCCTATGAAGACGCATTTTTCCGCTTTGGGTTCCAGCTTTTCAGGCTGAAGCTTTTTGACATAAGCATCACATCCCCAGACTTTAAGAAACGACAGCTTTGGCTTCTTGCCAAACCAAAGTTCATATGGCGTCGTCTCAACGGATTTCGATGGTGCCCTATTTAAAGTGAATGCAACTGTCTCTAATGCATAACCCCAAAACGATAGTGGCAAATCGGCAAGAGACATCATAGATCGCACCATATCCAATAAGGTTCGATTACGACGTTCGGACACACCATTACGCTGTGGTGTTCCAGGCGGTGTCAATTGTGAAACAATTCCACATTGTCTTAAGTGACTGCCAAACTCATAACTCAGATACTCTCCTCCTCGATCAGATCGTAGGAATTTAATCTTCTTGTTACGATGATTCTCAACTTCACTCTGAAATTGTTTGAACTTTTCAAATGTTTCAGACTTGTGTTTCATTAAGTAAATATACCCATATCTACTTAAGTCATCGGTGAAGGTGAGAAAGTAACGATAACCACCGCGCGCCTCAATGCTCATCGGACCGCACACATCAGTATGTATGATTTCCAACAAGTCACTTGCCTGTTCCATTGATCCAGAGAACGGCGTTTTAGTCATCTTGCCCATGAGGCATGGCTCACATGTGTCAAGTGATTCAAAATAAAGTGACTCCAAAAGTACATCAGCATGGAGCTTCCTCATGCGTTTTACGCCAATATGACCTAAACGGCAGTGCCACAAGAAAGTGGTATTATCATTATCAATTCTACATCTTTTGGCATCAATGTTATGAACATGTGTATCATTACTATCGAGATTCAATAAGAATAAACCCCTCACATCGGGTGCATGACCATAAAAGATATTACTCATATAAATAGAACAACCATTATTCTCTGATTTAAATGAGTAACCGTCTCGCAATAAACAAGATCCAGATATAATGTTCATGCTTAACGCAGGCACCAAATAACATTTATTCAAGTTCATCACTAATCCCGATGGTAATCGAAGAGCGAGCGTGCCGACGGCGATCACATCAACCTTGGAACCATTTCCCACGCGCATCGTCACTTCATCCTTTGCCAGCCTCCGTCTATTCCGCAGTTCCTGTTTTGAGTTGCAAATATGAGCAACCGCACCGGTATCAAATACCCAGGCACTACAACGAGAGTTGGTAAGGTACACATCAATAACATGTATATCACATATACCTTGTTTGTTGTTGGCCGCCTTCTTGTCAGCCAAATACTTGGGGCAGTTCCGCTTCCAGTGTCCAGTTCCCTTGCAATGAAAGCACACAGTTTCTGGTTTGGGTCCAGCCTTGGGTTTCTTCACGGGAGGAGCAACTGCTTTGCCACTCTTCTTGGAGTTACCCTTCTTACCCTTGCTATTTTTCTTGAAACTAGTGGTTTTATTGACCATCAACACTTGATGCTCCTTCTGAATTTCAGACTCAGCGGCTTTCAGCATCGCAAACAGCTCGGCGACTGACTTGTTCATCCCGTGCATGTTATAGTTCAACACGAAGCTCTTGTAGCTAGGTGGCAATGATTGAAGAAATCTGTCAGTGATAGCCTCTGGCGGAAGGGGCATCCCCAATTCAGCCAGACGGGTGGAGTACCCAGACATTCTGAGTACGTGATCACTGATAGACCCGTTCTCCTCCATCTTGCAAGCATAGAACTTATCGGAGATCTCATATCTCTCGATCCGGGCATTCTTTTGAAAGATAAACTTCAACTCCTGGAACATCTCATATGCTCCATGACGTTCAAAACGTCTTTGAAGTCCCGGTTCTAAGCCATACAATATTGCACATTGAACTATCGAGTAATCTTCAGAACAAGCCCGCCAGGCGTTCACAACGTCTAGAGACTCAACTGGAGCGGGTGGATCACCAAGCGGTGCATCAAGGACATAAGCCTTCTGGGAAGCCGTAAGGATAATCCTTAGATTACGGGCCCAGTCCACAAAGTTACTTCCATCATCTTTCAACTTAGCTTTCTCTAGGAACGCATTAAAATTCAGGGGTGCTACTGCGCGAGCCATGATCTATAACATAAACATAGCAAAGACAACTTAGACTATTGTTCTAGATAATGAGTTTAGTTAATCATATTACTTAAAAACTCCCACTCAAATAGACATCCCTCCGGTCATTCGAGTGTAACATGATCCAAATCCACCAACTCAAGTCCGATCATCACGTGAGTTGAGGTGGTTTCAATGGTGAACATCTTCATGTTGATCATATCTACTATATGACTCATGTTCGACCTTTCGGTCTCTTGTGTTCCGAGGCCATGTCTGTACATGCTAGGCTCGTCAAGTTTAACCCGAGTGTTCCGCATGTGCAACACTGGCTTGCACCCATTGTATGTGAACGTAGAGTCTATCACACCCGATCATCACGTGGTGTCTCGAAACGACGAACTTTCGCAACGGTGCACACTCAGGGAGAACACAATTTTATCTTGAAATTTAAGTGAGGGATCACCTTATAATGCTACCATCGTCCTAAGCAAAATAAGATGCATAAAAAGATTAACATCACATGCAAATCATAAGTGACATGATATGGCCATGAACTTGTGCTTTTGATCTCCATCTTCAAAGCACCGGCATGATCTCCATCGTCACCGGCATGACACCATGATCTCCATCATCTTGATCTCCATCAACGTGTCGCCATGAGGTTGTCGCGCCGACTGTTGCTTCCACGACTATTGCTAACTCATAGCGATAAAGTAAAGCAAAACGGCGAAAATAATTAAAGACAACTCTATGGCTCCTGCCAGTTGCCGTACTCATCGACATGCAAGTCGTGATATTCTATACAACACATGATCATCTCATACATCACATATATCTCATCATGTAATTGGCCATATCACATCACAACATACCCTGCAAAAACAAGTTAGACGTCCTCTAATTGTTGTTGCAAATTTTACGTGGCTGCTACGGGTTCGCAAGAACCGTTCTTACCTACGCAAAACCACAACGTGGTGTAGTGATTGCTTTTTGATCTTCTAAAAGAACCCTCTTCATTGAAATCGATTCAACTAAAGTGAGAGAGACAGACACCCGCTAGCCATCTTTATGCAACGAAGTTACATGTCAGTTGAAGGAACCGGTCTCTCGTAAGCGTACAAGTAATGTTGGTCCGGGCCGCTTCATCTCACAATACCGCCGAATCAAGTATCAACTAGTAACGGCAAGCAATATGTATACACCCACGCCCACAACTCGTTTGTGTTCTACTCGAGATCTCATCTACGCATAGACCTAGCTCAGATGCCACTGTTGGGGAACGTTGCATGGGAAACAAAATTTTCCTACGCACACACAAGATCTATCCATGGTGATGAGCATCTACGAGAGGGAGAGTGAATCTACATACCCTTGTAGATCGCTAAGCGGAAGCGTTAAGAAACGCGGTTGATGTAGTTGAACGTCTCCGCGATCCAAATCGCAAGTCGTCCCTCGATCCGATCACGAACTAGTGCCGAACGGACGACACCTCCGCGTTCAACACACGTACGGCTTGATGACGCCTTCACCTCCTCGATCCAGCGAGCGATGGTGAAGTAGTAGATGAGTTTCGGCAGCACGACGGCGTGGTGATGGTGGTGAGGAACAATCTCTGCAGGGCTTCGCCAAGCACTACGGAGATTATGACGGGAGAACTAGAGGGTTAGGGTTGCCGACACACGGCTTGGGAAATCTTAATCTGTCCCGTGTGCTAGCCCTGTCCCTCTATTTATATGTTGAGCCCTGGGGTCTAAACTTGGAGAGAAAACCTCCACAAGGTCGGTTTTGCCCGCACAAGATCGGTTTGGCCCGCACGGAAAGAGTCCAACTCGGATTCCAGCAGTACCGCGTACAAGCGGTAGTACCGCTCACGAGCGGTAGTACCGCTTCACACAAGTGGTAGTATCGCTTACACGGTAGTACTGCCTTACCAGCGGTAGTACCGCTTAAGGCAGCAGCAAAACTTCCTTTTGCACTTTCCAATACCTCGTGGGCTTTACCCCTTTGGCCCATATAAAGTGTTGCTGCACCCGAACACTTCGGTAAACACCCGGAACCCCTTCCGGTGAATTCCGGAACCCTTCCGGAGATCAAAACACTATTATCACATATATCAATCTTTACCTCCGGACTCTTCCGGAGATCCTCGTCATGTCCGGGATCTTATCCGGGACTCCGAACAACCTTCGGTCACCAACAAAATAACTCAACTATACTAATCGTCACCAAACGTTAAGTGTGTAGACCCTGCGGGTTCGAGAACTATGTAGACATGACCGAGACACTTCTACGATCAATAACCAATAGCGGGACCTGGATGCCCATATTGGCTCCTACATATTCTACGAAGATCTTTATCGGTCGAACCTCTATTTCAAGGATTCAGTTAATCCCGTATACTGTTCCCTTTGTTCTTCGGTATGTTACTTGCCCGAGATTCGATCGTCGGTATCTCTATACCTAGTTCACTCTCGTTACTGGCAAGTCTCTTTACTCGTTCCGTAATACAAGATCTCGTGGCTAACACTTTAGTCACATTGCTTGCAAGGCTCATTGTGATGTTGTATTACCGAGTGGGCCCTGAGATACCTCTCTGTCACACGGAGTAACAAATCCCAGTCTTGATCCATGCCAACCCAACAGACACCCTCGGAGATACCTGTAGAGCACCTTTATAGTCACCCAGTTACGTTGCGACGTTTGATACACACAAGGTACTCCTCCGATGTCAGGGAGTTGCATGATCTCATGGTCATAGGAACAGATACTTGACATGCAGAAAACAATAGCAATAAACTAACACGATCATATGCTACATTTACAGTTTGGGTCTTGTCCATCACATCATTCTCCTAATGATGTGATCCCGTTATCAAATGACATCTCATGTCCATGGCCAGGAAACCTTCACCATCTTTTGATCAACGAGCTAGTCAACTAGAGGCTTACTAGGGACACAGTGTTGTCTATGTACCCACACATGTATTTGAGTTTCCAATCAATACAATTATAGCATGGATAATAAACAATTATCATGAACAAGGAAATATAATAATAACCAATTTATTATTGCCTCTAGGGCATATTTCCAACAGTCCACCCCCTGAGTGAAGTCGATGAAGACGTGCTTCCGGCCGGCCTAAGCCTGGGCGGGTTGCGCGCGCCGAGCCGGCTCGACGATGTCGGTGCAGATGTCCGGCTCGGGTTCAGATCCGTCGGCTTTGCCGATGAAGACGTGGATTTTGTCGAAGGGGGGCCGGTACCCGTACTCGATTGAGTCGGCCTCGGGGCCCCAGTCTGAATCGTCGATGTAGAGCTTGCCGCGGCAACTCTTGGTCATGCGGCCGATCGCGTATCCCTCGATCCCTGCGGGAGTTTCCTTCAAGTACTCAACACCACTGAGCGATAGCCCCATGGTGGGCGCCAACTGTCGTGGTTTTGTCACGGCAGATGTCCTCGTGAAAGGACTTAGTTGTGAGGCCATTGCAGCTAGGTGATAAATCGAACGGGGTTGATCAGAGTCGAGAGACAAGGGTTTACCCAGGTTCGGCCCCTCGCGATGGAGGTAATAGCCTACGTCGTGCTTGATTGTTATTTGATGATGATGATGATCTCGATTACAAGGGTGCAACTTGGCTAACCTAGTACTCGAGAGCTTGTAACTTGGTCCCTTTCCGCCTCAGGGGCTCGCCTTTATATACAGGTCGAGACCCCAGGTTTACAACAGAGTCCGGGTCGTAACATGACCCGTGCCCTAATCTATGTCCTACTCATCGTCTTCCCCAAGTAAAGGAAAACTTATTGCGTCCTTAGGTAAGCCGCCGCCTCAGGTACTGGACCGCCCAGCCGGCCCGTTTATGAGTCGCCCTAATGGGCCTTGGAGTCTTGATAGCCGCAGCTCTCTTTAAGCCGCCACTGGATAACCCGGCCCTGAACGGGCGGGTCATACCGTGGGGTTATATCCCCAACACCTTCCCTTTGATACCGATGCATACTTAGCATAGATCTGATGTAAGTCTTGCGAGTACTTTGGATGAGTACTCACGGTTGCTTTGCTACCTTTTCCCCCCCTACCCGATTGCTGCGATTAGATGACAGAGTCCCGGAGACAGTTGATCCCGTCGACGACTAGTACTACCCCGTCGGAGCCTACTACTACGTGGAGACCGACGACCAGGAGTAGTTAGGAGGCTCCCAGGCAGGAGGCCTGCGCCTTTTGGATCTAGTTGTCGTTGTTTTGCTCAGCCTTCTTAAAGCAAACTTGTCTAATTATGTCTGTACTCAGATACTAATGCTTTCGCTGATGCTTGTGTAGCTCGAGCTTATGTATTCGAGCCCTTGAGGCCCCTGGCTTGTAATATAAAGCTTGTATTATTTTATTTTGTGTCTAGAGTTGTGTTGTGATATCTTCCCGTGAATCCCTGGGCTTGATCGTGCGCATTTGCGTGTATGATTAGTGCACAGTCGGGTCAGGGGCGTCACAAGTTGGTATCAGAGCCGGCTGCCTGTAGGAAGCCCCTTTCCAACTCCTTGGCCGAAGTTGCATCTAGTCTCTGAAAAAACTATTTTACTAACATGGCTGTGTGGCTTATGGGGCCACGTCGCCAATGGATGGGTTTAGGATCTTTTATTCCTCTCCTTTACTCTGGGATTCTGATCTCTCCTCTATTCGGGTTAAAGATTTTACTAACTCTAACTCTTGGTTCTCGTGTTCACATTCACCCGGAGAGCTGGATTGTCTGCAATTATTCCTTTCCATTGGTCTGTTTAATCTGATCATCACATTTTCCTTTCCATTGGTCTGTTTAACCTTTCTTGTAATCTAGCTTTTATCTGAGCAATGATAATTCCCTGCTTAAGTCAACACCCCAAAATAAAACCTTGTTGCTATTGTTGATGACATTCCGGTAACCACCGATGGACGAGAACCTTGCCTGTTGGTCCGCCTCGTTTTAACGAGCAGGAAAATGGTTCTCTTCGTCCCCCGCCCTTGGTACCGACGTTGTTGCCGACATAGCTGACAAGCTATCCTCTGACATGCCTTGCTAACATGACCGTGCAAGATGTCACCGCCCTTCCTACTTTTAACCCACACTAACCACAGTTCCACAGGATCGAAACCTGACTCTCCTGTACATCCCTATTTCCAAAGTTATTCCTTGCGCTTGGCTTCGTATGTAATTCACGAGCCACTTTCCTAGAGATGCTCTATTCTGGTTTCAGACGCAATACTTATTCCTGTTGCTCTGAAACCCCTTTCACACTCTGTTTCTGGCATCGAACAATTGTCTATTCGCTTGAGACTTCTTATTCTACCTTCTTACTTTGCTCTCGATGTTTTTCTTAAGTTTCAATTCGAGAGATACTTCCTGCCACATTCCCTGAGTTATCCACCAAATAATCGACCTTGCAAAGGTTTGTTCTCCCGAAGATACCCCTTACTTCACTTCTTAAATCTCGGGACGAGATTTCTTTTAGTGGAGGAGATTTGTAACACCCCCAGTGTCATGCTACAGTGACTTCACACTAATGATGCCATGTCATCACGATCATCTTAATAAAATTGCATTTAAGAAATAATTCAACTCAAATTCCAATTCAAAATATAAGTCAAATTAATATTTCTTCAAACTGCAGAACTAAAGTCTTCATAATTTTGCAGATATTCACTAAGAAATTGTCATACAGAAACCAACATTAATTGAATTATTAAAATGCCCCTAACCTATTTAAAACAGAGCCAGCAACATTAAATTTTGCTATTTCAATTTAAACAAGTATCTAAACTCTTAAAATAATTTGAAACTGTTTGTGCTAGTCCTATATATGGCCTAGTATTTATGTGTTAGGTTTCATAGGCAGCAAAAATCATTTGGTGCTCCAATTAAATGCCAAACAGTAGCTAAAGTGAAAGACAGAAAAGGAAATGGAAAAACAAAAAGGCACTACTGTGCACTTGCAGCCCACTGCTACAGTGCGAGGCCCAGCCCACAACAGGCCTTTCCCCTTCCTCTGTACAGAGGAGGCGGCAGAGCCAGGACGTGGCCGCCATCCACGGCACCATGTCCTCGTCTATCGCTGTGTCGATTATCCGCCGGCACCCCGAGATGCATAAAGCCCTCCCCGACGTGATGGACAACCCTAGCCTCTCTGTTGACCCCTCCTCCCCCTCTCGTTTTGACGGCGCAAGAATACGTGAGCGCCATGGCCGTCGTTGTAGCCATGGCCACCGACCTCCCCGGCGCCCAGGGTGATGTCCACGAGCTCCGGCGTCGGCGTCTCCATCAACTAGTGCTACCGGTTTGAGCGGGGAAGCACTGCATCGCCGGGATCGACGCGTCTTCCTCGCCTACGGCCGCCGCTGCCCCGTGCCCGATCTACCTCACCGGAGCTCCTCCGCCATGCCGGCCGCGTCCTCCACCTCCCTCTGAAAGCGCCACTCCCATTCCCCTCGTTCCCCCTCCGTTCCGTCGCCATAGCCATCGCCTTGAGTATGCCATGGCCACGCCCGAGCTCCCGTGTACGCGCTGCACTGCTGCTGCTCCGCTTGTTGCTCCTGGTCGCGCTCGTGTGCCTGCCGCTAGCTGCTGCTTGCTGCTCCCCGCGCCTGCTGCTGCTCTTGCCGCGGCTGCGTTGCTGCTGCTAGCCGCTCCTGCTAGCTGCCCTTGCTGCTGCAGCCACTGTACTGCTGCTGCTGCGTTGTGGCTGTACTGTTGCCGCTGCCGTGCTGCTCTCGCTGCTCTGCTCTGCTACAGCTGCGCCGCTGCCTCTACTTGCTGCTAGTTGCCCTGCTGCCGCTGCCATGCGCTGCTTGCTGCTGCTGTTGGCCATGGCCGTGGCCATGGCCAAGGCTAGCATGTGTGTGTGTGTGTGCAGCGTGTGTGTTGCTGCCGCTAGGTGTGCCGTGTGCGTGAGCATGTGTGTGTGCGCTCTGTGTGTGCGCGTAGGTGTGTGTATGAGCCGGCCCTTGGTTAGTCTAGCTTAGGATTAAATGAGTGCTAAGTTAGTCTAGTAGTAGATGACATGTTGGCCCCCCATTAAATAAGTTAGATTTATTTATTTGTTTAGGTATAGCCTATGACATGTGGGCCACCCCTTCTCTATTTGACCAGTCAAATTGACTTGGTCAAACTCGTATTAAACAATTTCAGAAAATCGAATAAACTTCGGAAAATCATAACTAATTCATACTAACTCGGATGAAAATAATTAATATATGAAAATTGATCAGAAAAATATGACGAATCCGAATATGTCATCCACATACCTGTCACATGCCTCTAACACCGCAAACATGGAACCTTCCCCTCCGGATCGTCTGTCCGATAATTGCCTAAAGCCGGGAAAATATCCGCTCCGTCTGTAACGTGTAGCACTGCGTTAGGTCACCCCTAGCACAGCATATTGCCATCTCATGATTTGTGTTGCTTTTGTTTGCTTTATATTTATTGTTTCTTCCCCCACTTCTCTCCGGTAGACCCCGAGACCGACGTTGCCCCCGAGGACTGCTACTCCACCGACGACCCCTCTTTTTCAGCAGAGCTTCCACTCAAGCAAAACCCCCTTGATCATTCCTATATCACCCATTCTTTCTCTCCCGTGCTTGCATTAGATTTTGCTACTGTATTTGATTGCTCCTATTCTGATGCATAGCCTGTTTTTGTAACTGTTGTTGATACCTTACCTGCTATCCTAAATGCTTAGTATAGGCTGGTTAGTGATCCATCAGTGGCCCCACACCCTTGTCCGTGTTACCCTGCTTTGCTGCCGGATGACTCGACCAATGTGATCGATGAGCAGAGACCTACACAGCACCGCACACCCCCTTAGTTGTACGACTCTGCAGAGCTACTATCGAGTGCCGAGGGTGATACCTCTTACCTCACTCCTGATGATATCTCTGTAGCGTGGCTAATCGGTTGTGGGTTACCGAGGGTGATTCCTCTTTCACCACCTCCGAGGATGCCTCTGTTGTGCAGCCCCTCAAGTGTGAACCCATCGAGGGTGATTCCTCCAAGTTCACCTTGACGGTTACATCAGGTGGGAATCCAACGAGGGTGCTTCCTCGGATTCCCCATGATGTTACGGACACACGGGTACTTTGACCTTCACCTCAGACCTTTGTTGAAGTTGGGTTGACCCAAGGGTACCCGCGAGAGATTAATGTGGCGGAATGACAGGGCAGGTGGAGACCACCTAGGAGAGAGGTGGGCCTGGTCCCTGGTCGTTGGACCGCGGGTTACCAAGTCGGTGCGACAGGGTCTCGAAGGTGAGCCTTGAGCCCTGTTCGTGTCTGCGAGATACTAATAACATGCTTAATGGATTTGGGTATTTGATCTGAGTTGGCCACTGGCCTATACGCACTACCACCAGGCGGGATAATGGTTTAATGGGGCCCTCGGAGCCGTATGTATCAGCCGAAAGCTCTGTTAGATGTCCAGTTCAGCATTGTGGCACGGCTTACAGCAGATACCCACAGGCACAACGTGGTGAGGCTGGCCCTGCGCGCAACGACCCGGAGTGCGAAGGGCGATGGGCCCAAGACCCCTGAGCACTTAGGATCTAGACCGGCGGGGACCTCTCTGCGGAGCCTAGGTAGGACTACGTCGTGTTGATCAGCCGAGGCCGGGCATGACCCGGAAAAGTGTGTCCGGCCAGAGTTAATCGAGCGTGTTGGTAACAATAGTGCACCCCTGCAGGGAAGTTATCTATTCGAATAGCCGTGTCCACGGTAACAGGACGCTCAGTGTTGTATCCCGATCTACTACAACTTGAACTGGATACTTGTGATACTAAACTGATATGATGGCTCCGGGATCTCTTCCTCGCGGGGTAGTCGAGGAAGGATTTCTGGGCGTTACTAATATATACTTGTTACTATATTATACGCTACTAATCTGCACTCTTCTAATGCTGCAAGACGCTGCAAGATGCTAGTCTTCGATAGGCTAGGCCTTCTCTCTATTCTGGCATTTCTGCAGTTTAGTCCACAGATACAGCCCCTTCCCTTTGATACCGATGCATACTTAGCATAGATCCGATGTAAGTCTTGCGAGTACTTTGGATGAGTACTCATGGTTGCTTTGCTACCTTTTTCCCCCTACCCGATTGTTGCGATCAGATGACGGAGTCCCGGAGATAGTTGATCCCGTCGACGACTACT
The DNA here is from genome assembly GCA_039707655.1 of Elymus sibiricus. Classification (NCBI taxonomy): domain Eukaryota; kingdom Viridiplantae; phylum Streptophyta; class Magnoliopsida; order Poales; family Poaceae; genus Elymus; species Elymus sibiricus. Next base: position 355,344,787 of record CM077676.1, on the reverse strand, counting down.
ACTACCCCGTCGGAGCCTACTACTACGTGGAGACCGACGACCAGGAGTAGTTAGGAGGCTCCTAGGCAGGAGGCCTGCGCCTTTTCGATCTAGTTGTCGTTGTTTTGCTCGGCCTTCTTAAGGCAAACTTGTCTAATTATGTCTGTACTCAGATACTAATGCTTCCCCTGACGCTTGTGTAACTCGAGCTTATGTATTCGAGCCCTCGAGGCCCCTGGCTTGTAATATAAAGCTTGTATTATTTTATTTTGTGTCTAGAGTTGTGTTGTGATATCTTCCCGTGAGTCCCTGGGCTTGATCGTGCGCATTTGCGTGTATGATTAGTGCACGGTCGGGTCAGGGGCGTCACATCAATGCTCCAAGCGATTTTCGATTTAAGTTAAGAGTTTTGTGTAATACATGATATGGTGGCACGGTAGTTGGAAATTGTTCCAAACAGGTTACTGTGGCGAATTCTATAACAAAGGCTAAGTATGTTGACGCTTTGGAAGCGACAAAGAAGATGTTGAATCATATAGTTCATTCATGAACTTAGTATGGTTCCAAGATGATGTCGGTTCTAAATCCGGCATATCTCGTAGTAGGGGTCCTAAGCTAGGCGTCTTGGAGCGATGGTAACATGGACACAGGATTTTACCCAGGTTCGGGCTCTCTTGAAGAGATAACACCCTACGTCCTGCTTTTGATTGTATTCATATGGGGATAGTACATAGTACATGTATCTACCATGAGATTGTTCTAATGAATATCAGGTTCCATCTATTGACTAGCCTGGCCTCGGTTTATATATGCACCAGAGGCCTAGGGTTTAGGAGAGTCCTCGGCTTGGGCGCCAAGTCTTGTGGAGTCTTCATTGTGTGCGTCATGGGCTACCCGAAGTGGCCCATGAATGAACCGCCATGGGGGTCCTCGGCTCAACCCACCTGGTCGGGAGCCGATGTGGTGAGTACCCCCTAGTCCAGGACACTGTCAGTAGCCCCCTGAACCGGTCTTCAAGTTGGGGACGCTCCTCGGTTGTTCCGAACTGTTCTTCGTCTTAGGTCGTCGGTCTTGAAAACTGGTTCAACAAATCTTCCCATCTCCGATCTTGAGGATCGCCGAGGTGTATCCGAAGAGTTCATACGTCGGGTATCCGAGGAGTCCTTTAAGTTCTCGGCCTTTATCAATGCCTTGTTATTTTTTACGCCACACCTCGGGTTCGAAGTGTTTCCAGCGCGGCGGTGTCCTCTTGCATCCGGGCTCCAACGCCGGACTGCATCCGAGGTGTCTTTTGCAGCCGAGCTCCAACGCCGGTCTGCATCCGAGGTACATTTTAGCAGCCGAGATCCAACGCCAGTCTGTATCCGGGCTCCAGCGCTGGACTACATACGAGGTGTCTTCTTGTAGCCAAGCTCCAACGCCGGTCTGCATCCGAGGTGTCATTTTGCAGCCGAGCTCCAACGCCGGTCTGTATCCGGGCTCCAGCGCCGGACTGCATCCGAGGAGGCATAGAGTACCTCGTCTTTGAAAAAGTTTGAAGGAGGTTATCCGAGCTTAACGCCGAAAATGTTCTCTATGGAGCCAGCCACTCGCAGCCGAGCTTTATGCCGGACTTCTTCCGAGGTGGTGCACCACCTCGGCCGTGAGCTGATTTTTTGTGAATTGGTGCAATTTATTCTTTGCCGAGATGTATAACCAGTAGCCCTCAAGGTGTGTGCCGGCCTAAAATCCGGGATGCGCCTGAAGGATATAACAAAACCGCTGATCCCAGTAGCCCCTGAGACTCAGGTCGATTCGCAAAATCAGCCTGAGGATCAAATCCTTGCTCGGCAGCATACTTAGGAATGTAAACACGGTGTGCATAGTCCTCGAGACTCAGGTTGGGTGCGGCCGACCAACCCGAGGATCGTAATCTCCTCGGAAACTGTTTTGCACTTTGAATTTTCTGCATTGAATCATCAATGCAGTAGCCCCCGAGCCACTGGTCGGGTGGCAACACCAGATCAGGGGATCGATGTAACCTGTTAATGGCTTTTAAGTGAGAAGCGTGAAGCCCAGTAGCCCCCGAGCCTTAAGTAGGGCAAGGGTGGCCGAATTAAGGATCAATATCCGGAGTAAATTGATTTTAATCACAATTTATGTGTAATGATTCTACGTATCCAAGTACTTTACATCATTAATGCTCGGATCCGCAGTGTACAAAACTTTGTTGACCGACCATCGGCTTCAACCTCCTCGGCCAGTAGCCAAGGAGTGTTTTCCTACTTTATAAAGCCTTTATAAGGGCAAAGATTTACGGCAAACAAGCCAATCCGGCCATATGGTTTTATAAACAAAGGTACTCGGAGAGATATGTTATATTACTATTTAACGTAAGAAACATCTTCTGGGAAAAATAGTTCCTTTAGAGGTTCCTTTTCGCAGGTTATCATGCTAACCATGATTATGTAACTTCACCTCCGATCTAAATGGGAGAAAATAGTGAAGATTAATTCGGGGGAAATTCCCGAAGTATTTGGCTTTAAAAAACCGAGATTTTCACTTCCGTCGTTGCCGACCAATTATGTTCTTGAGATTGCTAACTTTCGGCTTCACCCAGTCTGAGGTACTAACCCGGATAACCCGGTAGTATCAATCACAGATGAAAGATCGTGGATGTCGCCTAGAGGGGGGGGGGGTGAATAGGCGCTTTAAAATAATTACGGTTAAGGCTTGAACAAATGCGGAATAAACCTAGCGGTTAATTTGACAAGCACAAAACCTACAACAACTAGGCTCACCTAGGTGCACCAACAACTTATGCTAAGCAAGATAAACAACTAAGTGATAGCAAGATATATAACGAGAAACAATATGGCTATCACAAAGTAAAGTGCATAAGTAAAGGGCTCGGGTAAGAGATAACCGAGGCACGCGGAGACGACGATGTATCCCGAAGTTCACACCCTTGCGGATGCTAATCTCCGTTTGGAGCGGTGTGGAGGCACAATGCTCCCCAAGAAGCCACTAGGGCCACCGTAATCTCCTCACGCCCTCGCACAATGCAAGATACTATGATTCCACTAAGGGACCCTTGAGGGCGGTCACCGAACCCGTACAAATGGCAACCCTTGGGGGTGGTCACCGAACCCATACACTTTGGCAACCCTTGGGGGCGGTCACCGGTACCCGTCAAATTGCTCGAGGCGATCTCCACAACCTAATTGGAGACCCCGACGCTTGCCCGGAGCTTTACACCACAATGATTGAGCTCCGAAGCACCACCAACCGTCTAGGGCGCCCAAGCACCCAAGAGGAACAAGCTCTAGGGTACTAAGCACCCAAGAGTAAAAAGCTTCTCAAACTTCACTTCCACGTATCACCGTGGAGAACTCAAACCAATGCACCAAATGCAATGGCAAGGGAACACGGAGTGCCCAAGTCCCTCACTCTCAAATCCCACCAAAGCAATGAAAGCTATGGAGGAATATGAGAGGAAGAACAAGAAGGAGAACACCAAGAACTCCAAGATCTAGATCCAAGGGGTTCCCCTCACATAGAGGAGAAAGTGATTGGTGGAAATGTAGATCTAGATCTCCTCTCTCTTTTCCCTCAAGAACTAGCAAGAATCATTGGAGGGATTGAGAGTTAGCAAGCTCGAAGAAGGTCAACAATGGGGGAAGAACACGAGCTAGAAGAATTGAGTCCATTGGGGAAGAAGACCCCCTTTTATAGGACATCCCGAATCTAACCGTTACAGCTGCTTTTGCACTGCAGCGGTACAACCGCTTGAAGCACCGGTACAACCGGTATTCATGGGTTCCTACTGCAGAAATGCCCAGGCGGTACAACCGGTGGAGCCACCGGTAGTACCGGTCGGCCGGAGCCAACCGGAACTACCGCTCCACCACCGCCCAAAAACCGCCTCATAAACAGAAGGGAGTCACCACATAGCGGTAGTTGGGGCGGTGCTTGTGCCGGTACAACCGCCAGACCAGCGTTCCTGTGGTGGCTAAGTCCGGAGCGGTACAACCGCTCCAGGCACCGGTAGTACCGGTTTGCCGAAGCCGTCCGGGAACTACCGGGCCACCACCGCCCAACAACAGCTCCACTACAGAAGGGAGTCCAGTAGTGGAGCGGTGCTGGGCCGGAACAACCGGTCAAGCGGTACAACCGCTTTTACAAGCGGTACAACCGCTCGGTACAAACAAAAACACTGCCACAGAGAACAGAAGATACAATAAAACCTGAACTGCCACAACTTCTGCAAATGAGCTCCGAATTGAGCAAACTCAAGCTTGTTGGATAGAGGACGACGAGTAGTATCCTCTATGAATGAAGAACCGGCAAACACTCCAACATCGAAAACATCATAGAAGATGCACATGAACTCCGTTTTCGATGAACTCGAGCTTGTCATGAAGATGACCAAAAGCTCTAAAACTCACAAAGAGAAACACGAAACAAGAACCAAGAAAGATGATGCAAGGATGCAATGGTTTGAGCTCTCTACGAAAGATACGATCAAGATACTCATCCGAGAGCCCCCCTTGATAGTGCGGCTATCGATCCTATAACCCGGTCTCCCAACTACCACCACGAGACAGGTAAAATAGAAAACCTATCAAGGGCAAACCTTTACCTTGCGCATAGTCCACTTGAGCTAGATGGTGACGATCTTGACCTCCTCAAGTTGGACCACCTTTCTTGATTGTGTTGGCTCGATGAAGACTAGTTGATTGCCCCCCCATACTCCACTATGGGTGAGCCACTCTTTGGCACATCTTCATAAGTCCATTGTCACCACAATGGACGGCAAGCTTCAAGCATGTGATCTCTTAGTGATGCTCCGCTTGAACTTGCACACCGCAAACTTGATGACGATCACCACTTGATGTCATCCTCCATGGGTTGAATGAGATCTTCCTCTTGACGCAAGCCCATGGAAACATACCTAACCCCACATAGAACTCTTGCATAGAACATGGGTTAGTACACAAAGCGTAATGGACAATGCTTACCATACCGTGAGATCACTTGATCCCACTCGGTACATCTTCTACGCTTTGTGTGTTGATCAACTTGAATCACTCTTCATATTTAGTCTTGATCAACCTTGAATCTTTCCAATTCTCTTCATTAAGATGATGTCTTGAAGGTAAACATGAATGTCCACACAATCTTCTTCTTCAAGACATGCTTGCAATAGGCTCATCTCTTACATGACCAAACTTTGGATAACTCCATGAATAACCACCTTGGTCATCTCAAAATCTCCTTGAAACCAACAAATGTACTTCAAGAAAAGCCTATGGACAAACCCTTCAAATATAACTCAAGGCAACCATTAGTCCATAGGGATTGTCATCAATTACCAAAACCAAACATGGGGGCAGCGCATGTTCTTTCAACAGAGGTACTCCCTTTACCCCCCTAGCCGAACAATCGGGAACGTAGGGGGTAAGCACAGGAGCCAGGCAACCCAGCTTGGCCAGATCTCAAGTCAAATTGATGCATATTGTGGCTTTATAACGATTTATGGGAAGGCAGCGCTCGTATATTGAATGCAAATGCCGAGAATACATTGGACTCTCCAGGAGTCCCAAAGTAACCGCGTCGAGGTGCCTCAAGGAGCCCCTGGTATGGTTTATTGGAATCTTTTATATGTCCGAAGTGTTTTATACCAAAAACTCGAGGTTAGAATTGCACAGTTTTTTCAAAGACGGCCGAACTGCTTTTCTATTAGTGACCTCGGACAAGCCGAACACTTTTATGAAAGCAAGCTGATCGGCCGATTGAATTTGCGCATGTTTGTGGTAGTCAGCTTTTAAGCTGTATTTTGCAGCTTTATGCTATATGTTATTTTGACTCCGTTGCGACTGTTTATAATTTGAAAGTGGCCCATCATCGGCTTCCATCCCTTTGTAGATGCTACGCAGTGTGTTTCCGCAATAACAAGACAACCCTTAGCCGACGTCTCGGTGCCCGAAGACGGTTGTGTTAGCGGAAACGAGGCAATCAGATATGTAGGCTTTATAACTTTCACTTAGTCATAGGAGCTTGACTGTGGGGGCAAGTAACTAGACCTCCGGTGTTTGGAGTGTTCGGGCGTGCCGAGGTGTAGCTCGGCAGGGAAGTTGCCGAACTACGGGTCGGAAAAGATTTCCTGAGCCGAATTATTATGCACGGCACCTCGGTCAAGAGGATGTCCCGCCTCTGGTTAATGTGCTCGGCGTTGATGACGTGGTGTGGGCTTGTGGCGGGACGAGGACGCATAGTCCTCGGCTTGACCGAGGTCCCAGCCCCCAAGCCGGTCCCGAGGTGCCCGAGCGAAGAGCTCGGCTTGATGAAGTGGTAGTACAACACTGCCGATATGTTGAGGCGAAGCCCCTGATCCAGCCGAGCTGACGAAGCTGGTCGGCTGGTGACACCGAAGTCCCCGGAGTAGGTTGATGAAGAGATGGCGAAGCCCCCGGTCCAGCCGAGGTGACGGGGCAGGTCGATAAGGTGACGTTGCAGCCCCATGCTAGCCGAGGTGTCGAAGCAGGTCGGCATGGTGGACATCGGCTTGAAGAAGCAATGGCGCGGCAATGCCGACGCAGGCCGGAACTTGTGACGCGGTCAATGCCGCTTGAGAAGTGACCGCGCGGCGATGCTGGCGCGCCCGACCCGTGTAATCCGTGGGGCGACTGTCAGGCCCATTTCTGGGATAAATCACAGAATAGCCTCAAGTCATACCAACCCCAAGAACAACTGGTAGACTTCCTTGATATAGATAACCAGTACAAATATAATATTACACAGAGTTGAGTCAGAGGGCTCAACAATTATTACAAGCTTGCCAATATACTACGGTGGTGGAATAACACAGTGGGTGGTGGTAGAACAACATTGATACAATAAAATAAAGTCAAGCGTCAGTGTGAGGCTTGACTATTTTATTGGTGTAGCGGAAACACAGCGGATGATACATGTGGTAGACGCCAAGATCACAGGTTGACTGACTGGGACACCTCTAAGCGTTGGGCTCGCTAGCGCAATCTTCGTCCACAAGCTCGTCCTCCTCCAGGTCTGGCCAATGAAATAGCCAGGGACAAGCCAGTGAGTACATTTGAATGTACTCGCAAACATTATGAACAAAAGATATACCGAATGCATATGCTCATGCTGGATTAAATGAGATGCATATGTTGGCTGAAATTAAATTATGGCATGATAAATATTAGCATATGCAAAAGTATGAGTAAATAAAATGTTAGTGACAAACCAAGAAAGTTAAAAGTGGATAATCGGGCGAGACAAGACCGCCCGAGCATCCAAGAGAAATGCCAAACGGGTGTCTAAAAGAGAATCGGGCGAGATGGGACCGCCCGAGAACTCAAGCGACGCCACGAGAGGTCTTGAAAAGAAATGCCAAACGGGTGTCTAAAAGAGAATCGGGCGAGACAGGACCGCCCGAGACTCAAGCGACGCCACGAGAGGTCTTGAAAATAAATAAAACTGAGTGTCCGGGGTACTCCAGCCAGCCCCTGAGACACTCAGGAAAAGAAAATAAAATGACAGGGTTAGTCCACAATAATATTCATATCATCAATAATATTCATGTCGATAGCATCTATGATAACAAAAAATTATACATGATGGCATTAGGGTGACAGTGATTATCCTGCAAAATAATTCATGCTCAAATTAATTATTTCCTCCGGAGACCGACACCGGGACCGACACTTGACCCTTCCCAGCTAACGTCCTTGACCGTGGACACGGCTATTCGAATAGATATAACTCTGCAGAGGGTGTACTCTTTACCCACGTGTATGAGATTTCTTTAGTCAGCACCGTGATGCTGGCTAATTCCCATTACGGTCTTTAGGTTGAAAACACACCTGACCAGCACACACCAGATTAACTTTCCGGATGCCTGGAATCACCCAAAGCATCGTTCAAGAAAAACTCTAAGTCGGGGAGACTACAATCTCGAATAGCATGGGATCACTATTCATACACGCGGATTACAAGGGGTGCCCCCCTCTCGGCCCAGCCGGATACACCCATGCCCCCTGACCTGATGACGGGCATTAGTCCATGGCCGTGGAAACCCTCATCATGGCCCTCTATGTGGTGTGTACACAGACAGGGGTTAGCAACTTACTAAACCGTACTTCCCTCGCGGGAAGACCCGTGGCAGCACGGTATTTAGCTAGGTGTAACGGAGCAAGACTCGATCTAGGTCGACTCAGGAGGTGTTGTTATTATGACTGGCATGCCTCACATGCCGCCGTGATACCGTCGTGTCATAACGAGACCGTGCTCACCAGCACGTCCCAGGCAGGAGATACACTCCTGAATTCTCACCACACACGTCACGTTGGAATGATACCATGAATGCATGCAAGATATGCACAAGATGACATGACCGATGCATGCTCACACTACTACTACATATGTGGTGCAATTTCAAACCGATGCAACCATGCAATCACCATATCCCAGGTTCAAAAATGCTTGCCTTGATCAAAGTAGTCAGAAAGTGAACCCTCGAAATTCCCGGCAAAGTCCCCCTCTTCTTTTTCTATACAAAAGCAAATTCAAATTCAAATTAAAATTCCATAACAGTACAAAAACTTGTCTCGAAATATTTTCAAATAAATACTAAAAAAAACTAGAGAGAAAAATAAGAATTTCAAAAAAAGAATCAACTTAAACAGAGTCATGGTTTAAAAGTTATTAAACTTTCAAATCCAGGGGCCTCTCTTCAAAAGTCCAGGTCCCTGTGCTGTTTAAACAGAAAACGCTTCGGGCGGAATATGCCCTTCAGCGGAGAAGGCGTAAAGTACAGAATACGCCTTCAGTTTAAAAAAAGAAAAAAAAAGAAAACACTGACGGGTGGGGTCCACCCGTCAGGTTTGAATTTAAACGCGCTCGCACGCGCGGACAGAAGGGAGGCGGCGATCACCGGCGACGATCGCCGGGGTTTTGGGAGGCGCCGATGATCGGAGCGTGATCAAGGTGGACTACCGCGTCGGTGGGTGGCGGTGGTGGTCACCGGCGAGCAACAGAACGACGGCGAGGTCAACGCCGGCGGAAGGTGGTTTCGGGTGACGGCGGATCTCGCCGGAGAGGGCTCCGGTTGTGGAATTGAAGCGCGGGATCGATGAGAGGGAGTGATATGAGGCTATTTGTGGAGTTTTGGAGGCGGAGATGGAGTATTGGCGTCGTGCTGATCGGGGAAGGCGGCGGCGGATCGGTGACCAGAGAGGAGGAAGATGACCTCCTCGAGGTCGTCTGACTCCACGGGTGATCGATTGGGAGGGGGAGTGAGTGGTGCGGGTGATCTGCGGGGCTCAGGAGGTCCTTTTTATAGGCAATCCGAGGGTGACCGTGCGGGTATGGATTACGCCGGAGTAACTCCGGCCGGCGAAGTAGGTAAGGACGGTGGCGAGGTTCTGTGAATGATCCAGGAGGGTTGACGGAGTACTCCAGAAGCTTAGCGTGGACGAGCTCGAGCTCCTCGACCTTATCTGCGGCGAGGTGCCCGTACGGGTGCGGCGGCGATGACTGGCTCCGGCGACTGCCAGGCGGGGCCAGGCGGTGCGTACGGCGTGCGAGGACGCGGAGGGAGGCGCCGCGTGGAGAGAGATTAGGTGGGGGAGAGCAGCAGGAGGAGTGAAGACGGCGGGCGCCGAGCTGATCCGTTCGGCTCGCCGCAGCCGTGGACGGTGGCAGGTGCACCGGTCACCTCCTGTGCCGTCGGTGGTGGGCGGCTAACCAGGGGGGTCCTCGGTGACCCATTAATGGCCAGAGGAGGCGTGGAGGAGAAGGGGAGAGCGATGGAGTGTGGCGCACGGCGTCGATCGCCTCTGCCACTGAACCAAATTCAGTTAACTGAATTCGTTCGACAGTGAACAGTGTGCCCACCATATGTTTGATGAAATGACAGAGAGCTCTAGGGATTTTAGAAATTTTAGGGAATTTTTGTGGTGAGGTGTTGATGCATAAAAGAGAGTCTGGCAAAGTTTCCGAATTTTTGGAGCTATAAAAATTGAGGTTATATCACAGAGATTGTTTCTGGTCCAATTTTGAATTGAATGGCATTTGAAAATTTTGAACTGTGGAACCCAATGTTTTTGGTGAAATGGGTTGTGGGTACTGTCTAGTTGCTAGGGTAATTTTTGTGGTTGCAGAAGAATCATTGAAAATATGGTTCCTTTGTAAACCAAAGAAACTAGGATAATTATAAATTCCAACTTTGGAATTTATTTAAAATGGAAGAAATATTTTTGTGAAGAGGAAAAATATTGGACACTGTCATAGAATGTGAGAATGACTTGAGGGATAATTTAGAAGTGACAGAAAAATTATTGGAGGTTTTAGAAGGGCTTGAAAGGAGTGAAAAGATCATATCCTTGGAATAATTTGATTTACTCAAAACTTTTCTAAAAGGAAAATATTTTTGATCTTCCAAACATAATTACCAAATCAATAAACCATCCAAAACAGAACCATTTGAAATTTTGAAATCCAATTAAAAATTAAAATGATGATTTTCAGAACAGAAGAAGTAGAAGAAGAAAAATACCATAAAATTCAAAGCATTTTATTTTAAAGTTTTTTTTTTTTGAAAATCCCAAGAAATTATTTTGGGGTGTTACAGCGACGATCTTGTCTTGATGATTATTTGTCTTTCACAATGCCGAACTCTTGGTCGGCTCGCCGAGGTGATGATCCGAGGTGGTTGTCGTCGGCTCGATGGAGCGACGGCGCAGTCGATGTTGGCGCAGGTCGGTAGCCGTGGAGCAACGTGATCGGGCCGGTTTGACATCGACGCGACGGTGAAGATCGCCTCGGAAAAGACTCAAAATTTGTGGGCACGTGTTTGAGAACAATGCCCAATACCCTAGAAAAAAATTCCTTCAAAAAGGATGTCCAATATCCCGTTCATGAAGAAAGATGAATTCAGGTCGGATTCGTTTTCGCGCAGGAAACAGATCCAAAAATTGATGCACTCCTCGGACTCGTCCCGGAGTTTGAACCGTCGGATCGAGCTGAAATGTGGAGGGGTTGTCGATATGGGAATTCCGCAGTCGATGAACGGTTGGATCTTCCAAAATATGTCTGAGCTAACCGCTGGACTCCTCGCCCTAAACACATCTAGATTCTCGTCCAGATTCGACACGGCTCCGGTATATCGGAGATTGCCGGAGTTCCCTCCATCGGAACGCGATGAAATTTTATAGGGTTGTTGTAGGTTCAATTCCGCGCAATTCCACCGAAGGAATCGTCAAAACGACACTCAAGGAAGTGGGGACGGCGAACACGAATCCGCTGTCTAGAAAAAACTGCATGATCGTGTGAGGCCAATGTTGACGTTGAGCCCCCGAGCACCATGGAGGGTTCTTCCATGACCTTGGTTGAGATTGGAGTTGATGTTGATGAAGACACCCGTCCGATCTTGACGATCCGACGTGGAGCGTAGTCCTCGGCCTAGCCGAGGTGACCAATCGAGCCGGCGACGAAGATGCCGACGTTGACGATGTAGCTCGGTTCCGACGCGTAGATCGCGGTGGAGCCGATCTGAATTCCCATCGCACCTCGGCGACTACCCAGCAGGCTCTCAATGAAAGCACCAATGTCAGTTCTAAATCTTGCATATCTCGTAGTAGGGGTCCTAAGCTAGGCGTCTTGAAGCGATGGTAACATGGACACAGGATTTTACCCAGGTTCGGGCTCTCTTGAAGAGATAACACCCTACGTCCTGCTTTTAATTGTATTCATATGGGGATAGTACAGATTACGTGTATCTACCACGAGATTGTTCTAATGAATATCAGATTCCATCTATTAACTAGCCTGGCCTCGGTTTATATATGCACCGGAGGCCTAGGGTTTAGGAGAGTCCTCGGCTTGGGTGCCAAGTCTTGTGGAGTCTTCATTGTGTGCGTCATGGGCTGCCTGAAGTGACCCATGAATGAACCGCCATGGGGGTCCTCGGCTCAACCCACCTGGTCGGGAGCCGATGTGGTGAGTACACCCTAGTCCAGGACACTGTCAGATGGCTTTGGTCAATGGGACACTATTGTAGATAGTTGCTCCATAGCTCAGTCTGGGGAATTAAGGTTCGACCAGTGATTCACATATATACAAAGGCAAGTCCACACAAAATATGAATTTTGTGAAAGTGTGAAAATGCGAGGAGATGCAAAGATACACATGAAACTGAAGTTGTCAGATCCGTTGGACATCAGGCTATACCACAAGCGAAGCATATTTTACACCGGTATGCCATAGGTGCAAAGTGTTTTAGCATTGACTAGATTATTGACTCTAGTGCAAGTGGGAGTCTGTAGGAGATATGCCCTAGAGGCAATAATAAATGTTATTATTTATCCCCATATTCGTAATTAAGTTTATATTCCGTGCTATAACTGCTATGGTTCTCGAGTCTACAATAACCACGAGGCTCGGAGGAACACTCATATGCACGTGTGAAATAATAAACGGTAAAATGTATTCCTAGTCTGGCCTCTAAGACTAGCTCAAGTGTTGCATGATGGTTCTGTTTTCCTGATCATGGGCATGACTATGCTGGCAACTTTGAGGGCACATTGTTAGAAGAACACTTGTGTTGAATCGACCCGAATTGATGTTATGCTATGAGATACATTCGTCACAAGTTAATGGTTAATAACACAGAGAAAGTTAATGTTTGCATAATTCCTTAGACCATGAGAGTATCGAGTTTCTTCATGCTTGCTTCATGAACTTTGGGGTTTGTTAAACGTCATCCGTAAATGGGTGGCTATTACGGCGGCTTACGGATTCATGGAAAAGTATGTCAAGGGACTTGATAGCTCAAGATTGGGATTTGCTCCTCCGACGATGGAGAGATATTTTTTGGGCCCTCTCGGTGTTACGGTATCCATCATCGTCTGGCCAGACACATTGTGATTTTATCACAGGGATGCCAGAACACGGGAACGAGAAAAGAGAACAAAACCGGTAACGAGGTAACTGGCATTGTGGACAAGTGTTGATCCACAGGGATGCCGATATATCTCACCTCGGGTGTTTGTAACATATCGCGAAGCAACAGGAATAGCACACGGCAATTGGAGGTTCACTCGAATATTTATTCGTGTGGGTATAGGGGTCAATATGGGTGTCCACGGCTCCGATGTTGATCATTGATCGGAAAGTGTTCCGGCCATGTCTATGCTTCACCGAACCTATAGGGTCACACGCTTAAGGGTCATCTATGTGCTGAATACTAGACAGGGAGTCTGAGAGAAAGTCACCGGAAAAGTTTCGGAGACAACGGAAAAGTTCCGGAGAGAGAACACCGGAATAGTTTCGGTAAAACCGAAAGGTTGTTTCGGAGTATACCATTAAGTCAAAATGGTTTCGGCACACGCCTACAAATTCTTAGAGGGTGCCAGAATTGTTCTGGGAACTTCTGGGATTTTTCCGGAGAAAAAAGCCAGAAATGTTCCGGAGCTGCCGGAACCGCTTTGTTGCTTTTCGTAGATTAAAATCACTAATCGTAAATTGTTTCAGAACGCGTCCAAAATTATTTTAGTGGGTACTGGAAATGTTCTAATACCTACAGAAATATTTTCGGATCTAACGGTCGCGGAAAAATGTTTCTGTGAATAGTGAAAAGCACTTTTTGGTTGCTTTTTGGAAAGCCACTTTTTGGGGCTTTTACCAAAAGATCTTGGAGAAGGCTTGGAAGGGAAGGAACCCCTTTTTGTGGCTGAAATTTCAGCCCCTCCACCCCTCCTATAAATAGAGGTGGAGAGGAGCTCTCCACACTCACTCCAACTCTCTCACCAAATGGCATGCATGATCTGCCTTTCTTCTCTCCCTCACACGAAACAGTTTCGTAGAGCCGAAAGGCTGTCTGTGTTCCGGTGGGAACTAGTTCTGGACGGCGAAGCCCTGCCGGATAGATGACACCGTATGTGTACAACGCCGTAGAGAGGTCGTTGGTTCGATCTTTTTTTGCCCGAGGGGCTGTTCGAGAGTGCCTCCCGAAGGGCTGTCCGAGTTACTGTCCGAGTTTCGAGGGTCCTCTCGAAGGGCTGTCCGTGACATCGTCCGGGGGACTGTCCGACCGCCTCCCGGAGGGCTGTCCGAGGGACTGTCCGAGGGGCAGGCGAGGGAGTACATCGTCGCGGTTGGGAGGTTGTAAATCCTAGTTGCGGGGATCTGCACCGACGATCTACACCGACTCTACTTCCGCTGCGCTACGAGTCGGTAACGATCAGATCAAACCATGTATGCATCTCCTTAGTGATCCTAGGCGTGCTCGCAGTACCGGAAATTTTTGTTTTCTGCTGCGTTACCCTACATGTACCTCCTTCAGTATGCCGACGACACCATCATCATGGTGGAGGGCTCCGCGGCCGATATCACGAACCTGAAATTCCTCCTACTCTGCTTTCAGCAGATGTCGGGCCTCAAAATCAACTTCGATAAGAGCGAAGTGATGGTGATGGGCTACTCCCCCACCGAGAGCCAGAGTATCGCTGACCGCCTCAATTGTCAGCTGGGCTCCTTCCCCACCACCTACCTGGGGATTCCCATTAGTGACTATCAGCTCTTCGTGACGGACTTGAGGCCTACGGTGCTCAAGCTCCAACATCGTATCGAGCCTTGGCAGGGTAGATGGCTTTCTAAGGCGGCATGGACGATCCTCATCAACTCCTCCTTGTCCAGCCTGCTCCTACAGCTTGCCCGAAACGCTTCATCATGAGATCGGCACAGTCCGGGCTAGATTTTTCTGGGCCGGTGAAGGTGATAAATAGAAGTACCATATGGTTCGCTGGCCCGACATCTGCAACCCGCGTGACCAGGGCGGCCTCGGGATCATGTCCTCCAAACGCATGAACATTGCCCTCCTGACACGCTGGCTCTGGCGGATCGCTAATGGGGAGGGTGGACTTTGGCTCCATATCATCCGAAACAAATACCTACGTGGCCAGCCGCTTGCCTTCTGCCAGAGGTCTGGTGGCTCCCAGTTCTGGCAGTCCGTCATCCAGTTGCTCCCGGTCCTCCGTATCGGGACCTCCATCGTGGTCGGATCCGGGACATCCACCCTGTTCTGGTTCGATCGGTGGGCTGGGGATGCCCCTTTTGCGGCCCGCTTTCCAGACTTGTTCTCCATCGCGGTGGAACCTCGGATCTCCGTCGAGGCGGCCCTTATTGACTTAGGGCGCCTCGCATTCCGGCGGCCATTTGGGCCTCCGGACCTAATCGCCTGGCACGAGCTCCTTGAGACCGTCTCCCTTCACGAGCCGGACCTAGAGCAGACAAACGATCGCATCTCGTGGCACCTAGAGCCCTCGGGAAAATTCTCCACGAAGTCTCTGTACCAGGACATCGCTGCCACACCTGCACCAGAGCCCCTTGAGTTGATCTGGTCGATCAGACTTCCTCTGAAGATCAGGATCTTTCTGTGGCAATGGATCCGCGGACGTGTCCCGTCCGGTGTGGAGGTGCTTAAGCGGAATGGCCCGGGCGATGGGATCTGTCCCCTATGTGGGACAGAAGAAGACTCGAACCACATCTTCTTTTCGTGTGTATCCGCCCAGTTCCTCTGGACCTGCCTCCGCGAGGTCGTTGGTGGTCGTTGGTGTAACACCAACTTCCCAGACCTATTCGCCGAGATCCAGGCCTCCCCCAACGGGCCGCCACATTAGGTGGCTGACTATTGGGGTCCTAGCATGGACGCTTTGGACGGTTCGAAATAAGCTTGTGATCCAGCGTGTGCCTCTTCGATGTGCTACTGACGCGGTGTTCAAAATGTGTGGCTATTTGCAGCTTTGGCGGCTGCTTAGCCGCCACCGGGGCCAGGACGTCATCAACATCATCATTGCTGACCTTCGTGCGATGGCTCTTCGCTTGGCGCCGCCGCTCCCTCCTCCACCACCTGAGCCGGATTAGCTTCTTCGCTTACGGTGCTACCGCCTTTGTTTTTTATTTCAGAGCTTGTTGAGTTGTGCCCTCAGCAGAACCCTCACATACTTTGTGTCGTGCTACCTTGTGTGTGTGGACTTATGTTGAACTTTGTGACTGTGGTGGTTTGCTTTATTTATAAAGCGGGACGAAAGTCTTTTTGGGTAAACTATTTGGGTCCGTCGACTGACCAAAATATTTTGTCGGACGGTTTGCTCCTATATATCTGCATGCTTCCTACTTGATCGTTCCTGCGTACTAGCTGCTCACCTCATATATAAACCCCTCAAAAAAAAAAAAACTGTAGCAAAGTGTGTGCGCTGGACATTGATATTCATGCATAGGGCTGCTACTTCTTTCAGGCGAGAGCTCGGTGATTTTTATGTGTACTCGAATCACACACCGGATACAATCCTTTGTAGCTGGCCGGGCGGCTTCAAGCCAAACGAAAAAATCGACCGAAACTAAAATCACTGAAGAGTAGCAAACCAATATATTTATTTTTGCGAAATGCAAAACCGATTAACATATAAATTTCATTTTAAGTTCGTAGCACAAAATTAAGCACAAATAAAAACCCATTAACCAGATAGGTCTTCGACTGAGGCAACAACAAAGCACAATACAAACCCGTTAACCCGATAACCAAAAGAAGAAAAAGAGTAGTCGCATGAAATGCTAATACTTGCGATAAGTCTGATTTTGCACCATGCAATAAATGAACGTGCACTAAAATCAAAATCGACTTGCACCAAATTTTGTCTCGGTCGATTATTTTAGAGGAGCAGTCGACCCTATGCGGCAAAATAAAAATAAAAATATCCCACCAGGTACTTGGGCTTGGTTCAAAACATAACAGAAAATGACTCGATACCTGGTAAGACACAAGACAAAAGAATGTAAAAAGAAAAAGAAAAAGAAAAAAAAATTCTAAGAAAGAATGAGTTAATGGCATTGATATTACCCTTTAAGTAGAAAGAAAATGAAAAAATTTGCACACAACTTACACATAAATTGTGGCTTTGTATACCCTTTAAGAAAAAGATAACATAAAAAAACCTACAGACAACTTTGCACTAAAATTACACTTTTTTTTTAATATCAAAGAATAAGTATTGAATAGTGTAATTTCCGCACTCTAGTATAATTTACACACATATTATGGAGTGCTTTCATCTATACTTAAGCATCAATTAACAAAGACATATATTAAAATAAAACATAAACTTGGCCCTTTACAACCACAAAACAGAAGCCCACAAGATACATAGTCTTGGTTTGAAACATAACCGAACCCATACCTAGTAAGACAAAAGAAAAAAAATGAAAATAAATGAACAAAAATAAAGAAAAAAAATAAGTTTTCTAAGGAAGAATGAATTAGTGACACTGCTATTACACTTTGAGAAAAAAGAAACTAAAAATAAAAAAAATGACAAAAATGCACATAATTTACAAAGAAATTGTGTTCTATAATAATATGCAAGAATAAGCATATAATAGTTCATTTTTTGCAAAATATAAGGTTTGTAAGAAGAGCCGAATTATTGGCATTTGTATTACACTTAAAAAATAAAAAAATAAAAATGAAATCAAATGATGACAAAATTTGCACACAATTTACACAAAATAAAATAATTTTATATAGTTTCGCAAAAAAGAAGTTTTCCGTGAAGGAATGAATTGGTAGCATTGGTATTACCCTTAATAAAAGAAGAAAAGAAAATGAAACAAAATCAAATAATGAGGTTTCCTAAGGAAGAATGAATTAGTGGCTTTGATATTACCCTTTAAGAATAATGAAAATCAAAACAAATATTGACAAAATTGGCACACAATTTACACAAAAATTGTGCTTTTTATAATATGCAAGAATAAGCATAATAGTGATTTTTTTAAAGAAAGTTTCCTAAGAAGGAATGAATTAGTGAAATTGGTATTACCATTAAAGAAGAAAGAAAATGAAATAATAACTAAAACACAATCTAAATAATAATGTTTTTTGAGAAATAATGAATTAGCGGCTTTGCTATTACTCTTTGAGAAGAAACAAACTGAAATAATATAAAACAAAATCAAAATAATGAAGTTTTTTAATAAATAATGAATTAGTGTCATTGGTATTACCCTTTAAGAAGAAAGAAAATGAAAAATAATAAGAAAATTATGACAATATTTGGACACAATTGTGACACCCCCGACTTAATCGTGCACTAATCATACACGCAAATGCACACGATCAAGCCTAAGGACTCACTTGAAGATATCACAACACAACTCTAAACACAAATAAAAGTCATACAAGCTTTATATTACAAGCCAGGGGCCTCGAGGACTCGAATACATAAGCTCGATGTCATACAAGCATCAGCGAAAGTATTAGATATCTGAATATAGACATAAGTTAAACAGATAAGCCTTATGAAGGCGGGGCAAAACTAAACACTGGATCGAAAGGCGCAGGCCTCCTGCCTGGGTGCCTCCTAACTACTCCTGGTCGTCGGTGGGCTCCTCGTAGTAGTAGTATCCGCCAGAGGGGTAGTAGTAGTAGTCGTCGCTGGCTGGGGCAGCTGGCTCCTGGGCTCCGTCATCTGGTCGCATCAAACGGGTATGGGGAAAAGGGGAAGCAAAGCAACCGTGAGTACTCATCCAAAGTACTCGCAAGACTTACATCAGAGCTATTCTACTTATGCATCGGTATCAAGGAAAGGCTGTATCTATGGGCTAGACTGCAGAATTGCCAGAATAGAGAGAGAGGCCTAGCCTATCGAAGACTAGCATCTTCAGCGTCTTGCAGCATTAGAAGAGTGCAGATTAGTACATAATATAGTAGTAACAACAAGTAGCAACAACGCCCAGAGGTCCTTCCTCGACTCCCTGCGAGAAAGCGATCCCGAACCAACATATTCAAACCCAGTTTTATTTGTAGAAGATCGGGATATTTTCCGAGCGTCCTGTTACCGTGGACACGGCTATTCGAATAGATATACTTCCCTGCAGGGGTGCACCAACTTACCCAACACGCTCGATTAACTCTGGCCGGACACACTTGCTCGGGTCATGCCCGGCCTCGGTCTATCGACACGTCGTAGCCCTACCTAGGCTCAACAGAGAGGCCAACATGCCGGTCTACATCCTAAGCGCTCAGGGGTTTTGGGCCCATCGCCCTTTGCACTCCTACGCGTTGCGAGGACGGCCGGGAGCAGACCTAGCCCCCTTAATACAAGCGCAGGCTTTCGCGGTCCAACCCGGGCGCGTGCCGCTCAATCGCTGACGTGTGAAGAACTTTGGCTGATACATACGACGCCGAGTGCCCATACTTATTCCCGTGTGGTGGTTAGTGCGATAAGGCCAGAGGCCTACTCAGATTACATATCCTAACCCATTAGTGCGTTCGGAGCTCGCGGTGACAAGCAGAGACTCACGATCATGTGACCCCGTCGCCCCGTCTCGTGGACTTACGGCAAGGGCTAAGAATGCTCGGCCGTGCCACATAATCATCTCGCGGGTACCCTCATGGTCAACCCATCTCCACATCACTCGTGGGTACCCCTCGGGGTCGACCCGACTTTATCAAGTAACAGTAGTAAAGTCAAGGTAACCGTGTGTCCAAAACATCAAGATGGAATCCGAGGAATCACCCTTGTTGGATTCCCACTCGATGTACCCGTCAAGGTGAACCCGGAGGAATCACCCTCGATGGCATTCACACTTGCGGGGTTGCACAACAGAAGCGTCATCGGAAGTAGCGAAAGAGGAATCACCCTCGGTAACCCACATCCGACTAGTTGTACTACAGAGGCAACTTCAGGAGTGAGATAAGAGGTATCACCCTCGGCACTCGATATCAGCTCTGCATAGTCGAGCAACTTAGGGGGTGTGTGGTGATGTGTGGGTCTCAGCCCGTCGATCACATCGAACGGGGCACTAGTAACTAAGCGGGGCAACTAGGACATGGAAGAGGGGCCACAGATGGTTCACTACCAACCTACACTAAGCATTTAGGATATCAGGTAAAGTATCAAAAAGCAGTTTACAAAAACAGGCTATGCATCATAATATGTATTCAGAACATTAACTGTAGCAGTTCTAATGCAAGCAGGAGGAAGAAAGAATAGGCGATTTAGGCATGCGTCAAGGGGGGGTTGCTTGCCTGGAAGCTCTGCGGCAAAGGAGGGATCATCGGGGGTGTAGTCGGTCTCCGGAGCTGCGTCGGTCTCGGGGTCTACCGGATAAGAAGAGGGGGGAAGAAACAATAAATAAAGGCAAACAGATGCAACACAATGCATGGCATGGCAAAATGCAGTGCGGGTGGTGATCGAATGCAATGCTACATGTCGCAGACGAAGCGGGAAAATATCTGGGATATTTTCCCGGCGTTTAGGCAGATTTCGGTATACTGAACCGGAGGGGAAGGTTCCATGTTCAGATAGATAGGAGTGATGGTCAAGCATTTTGACCCCGTATTCGGATTCGTCTCGTTTTTCTGATCAACTTTCATGTAGAAAGTTTTCCGATTCGAGCTACAGTTGAATTTCTATGAATTTTCAAATATTTAAACCTTTTTCTGAAATTTTTGGAATTAAATCTAATTATTTAATTCACATTATCCAGAACAGTAGCAGATGACATCAGCATGACGCCAGTATGACGTCACCAGGTCAAACCCAGCTGTTCCAGGTCAAACCTGACAGCTGGGCCTCACTGGTCAGTGACTCTGGGCTAATTAGGGATTAATTAAGCTAAACAGAAACTAATTAGAGGGTGGACCCCACATGTCAGTGTCTAAGTAATTATCAGATTAATTTTAAAAACCTAATTAGTTAATTAAACGCAGGGGGCCCACTGGTCAGCGTCACTGTGCTGCCACGTCAGCACAGTTGACCAGTCAACGAGGTCAACCGGGGCCCCTGGGCCCACTGGTCAGTGACCCAGAGGCGCCCACGTGGCGGCCAGGTCAGCGGTGGCCGGCGGCGAGCCGCCGGCGACCAAAAACGCGGCGGAGCGCACGGGCGCTCGCCGGAAAACGGATACAGGGGGCCAAACGGCGCGCGGTTGGGCTCGTTCGAACGAGTCGAACGAGCCGCGTCTAATGGTGGCGGTGGCGTCGCCGGAGTCGGCCGGAATCGACGCCGACGACGAGGTCAGCGGCGGAGCAGTTCGGGCGAGCACGGATCCGGCGTTCGCGGGCACGGCAAGCGACGTGCGGATGTGCGTTGGACTGTCACGGGCGAGCTGAGCACGCCTACGTGCTCGGACGAGCTCGACGGCGACAGCATTGACAGCGACGAGCTCGGCGGCGGCTACGAGTACGGCCATGGCAAGATCGACGGCTAGAGGGCGCGCGCAAGCAAATGGAGAGGGGGAGGAGGTTGAGGAGCTCACCGAGCGGCGCACGGTGGCCGGTGAGGGGCTTAGTAGCAGCAGAGGGCTCCGGATTCGGAGGAGCTCGCCGGCGACCCAAAACAAAGAAGACGACGGCGATCTCGACGAGCAGGGCTTCCCGGCTCCAACGGCTGGCACCGATCGACGTAGTCGAGCTCGGCGGAGGCGATGGACAAGGTGGCGCGGCTCGGGGACGGCGTGCGGCGACGAGCGCGTACGGGAGAGGGAGAGAGAGCTCGGGCGAGCGAGAGAGAGAGGGGGAAAGTGGTGGAGGGCGTCCAGGGGGGAGGGACGGCCTCAGCCTTATCCTCTCCGGGCGTCCGCGACGGCAGGTGGCGGCCAGTGGCCGGAGCCACCGCGCTCTGGCCACGGCGCGCTCGACACGGCGAGAGAGAGAGAGGAGGGAGACAGGCTGGGGTGGGCTGGGCCAAGTGCACTGTGCACTTAGGCCCAGTCAGTTTAGGCCGTTTTATTTTTCTTTTCTGTTTTTCTTTTACAGAAGCTTTAGAAAAATAAATGAGCTGCCAAATTGCATTTAGCAAAATGTGAAATTGGTCCACAATAATACATTGCATTATTCTACACTGCCACAATAAATTTGGGCAATTTTGGAATCCATTTGAATTTTTCAAAAATGAATTTGCATTTTAAATTGCTGGAATAACACTGTTTTAAATGCTAATGCTCATTTTAGCATGGTGGTGATGTTGTTTTCCTGAACAAGTATTTGTTTAGGAATATTTACTAAATGATGAACATTTTTCCAGCAACTTTTGTGCAACTCCAAAAATTTACTTGCAATTTGAATTGAATCCAGTGGCAGAATTTGAAATGAGATATTAATCCACATTGATCAAGCATTGCAAATCATGATGACGTGGCATTAACATAATGGATTACTGTAGCTCATTACACAGGGGTGTTACAACAATTTAGACAAAAATTGTGCTTTCTTATAATATGCAAGAATAAGCATATAATAGTGGGATTTTGACAACTAAAAAAGAATCTTTCCTAAGAAGTAATGAATTAGTGGAATTGGTATTGCCATTAAAGAAGAAAGAAAATGAAATAAAAATTAAAAAAATCAAAATAATGAAGTTTTCTAAAATAATAATTAATTAGTGGCTTTGGTATGACCCTTTAAGAAGAAACAAAATGAAATAAAAACTAAAAATAATAAAGATAATGAGGTTTTCAATGGAGGAATGAATTAGTGGCATTGGTATTACCCTTTAAGAAGAAAGAAAATGAAAAAAAAAATCTAAAACATAAAATGGCAAAATGTGCGAACAATATACACAAAATATCCACTTTTAAAAATATGCAAAAATAAGTATATAATAGTGGAATTTCCGTAAAAAAAAGTTTCGTAAGAAGGAATGAATTAGTGGCATTGGTATTACCCTTAAAGAAGAAATAAAACAAACCAATAACTAAAACAAAATCAAAATAATAAAATTTTATAAGGAAGAATGAATTAGTGGCATTAGTATTACCCTTTAAGAAGAAATAAAATGAAGAAAATTTTGCACACAACTTTGTACCAAAATTGCACTTTTTTGTAGTATGCAAAGAATAATCGTACAATGGTGAGCTTCTGGCCTGTCAGTGGATCGGGGTCAGCCCGCCGGTCAGTGATGACTATTATAACAAACGAGCTTGCTGGCCAGTGCTAACTATCCTAATGGCGGCAAACTGAAGCATATCACTGAAAGGCTGTAGACATGTGTAAAACTTTCGGGCTGGCAGCTTGGGGCTGTACTGCTAATACAAACCACAACATATACACATATACAAAATCGCAACATCAAATACAAATAATTATATTTCATGACATACACACATTGCATTAGGTATCCTCATCCTGCTCCGGCCTGCGAGGCCGGCGGAGGAAAAGGGAAGAGGACGACAGGAGAAACGGGGGACTCCAAGGGCGGTGTCGTAGAAAGAGATAATGATATTATGAGCTCGTACATGTACTGATCAATGTTTCGTACATATTGGCATGTCAACGTTACCATATCTTCAATACTGTTATGATATTAATTAATTATGAAAAACTTATAACTTTTCCAACACAACCTTGATACTTTTTCCTATTTGAAACGGTGATTTTTGACTCATCCATTTATTAAGAAGGGTGTTAGAGAGTTATTGCTCAACAAAAGAAGCACCCCAACATCGCAGAAAAGCAACAAAGGTTTCACTCTCTCACCAGTATGTTACTCAGATGTCTCGTCTCTGCGGTGACCCAAAGCTTGGCCTCCTCCTCCTGGATAAGTTCTAGGATGTAGTGAGGCGGCGTCAATTTTATTTCTTCTAAAGACATGAACATTTCTTTTGTTCCTCAGGTTCAATTCACGAGCAAGGTTACAGAGACCATCGCCTTCCGGTTTACAACTTTGATACATTTGTCAAACGAAAACACAAACGGGAGAGCATTTGTGGCACACAAGTACGGGGGCACGCATGTCCCTGGTGTCCGCTTTTTATTTTGCCTTTCGATTTTCAAAATTTTATACTTTTAAACAAAAATTCCAAATTAAGTTCTGTTTTCATATTTGTGTTTCTCGTGACCAGCGCTTTCAAATAAGATTCATTTCGAATATATTTTGACGACTTTAAAAAATATATGTTAAGTTTCAATGTTGAAACTTAGTACGAGCGATTGATAAAAAACAATTATTTTGTGTCTACGACCGACAGAAAAAATTGCTTGAAATTATATCTCTGAAACTAATTGAAACTTGGCAGTCTTAGATGCAAAAACCGTAAGTTTCATCGTTAAAACTTAAAACTGTTCGAGGGATTTTCTTTTTTTATTGTGCCCTCGTGCAGGATTGAACTACTGCGTGAATCAGGAGGCAAAACGAGTGGGCGGCAGGACTTGGAGGTGAGAGCCCCCGCACTCGCGTGCCCCTGCACATTTCCGAAACGCAAACGCGTGTACTTTGGCAGATTGACAGCCATCTGTGTACGTCTCCCTCGTCACGCAAGCCAATATATGTCACATATTGCAACCCACGTCTCACGGTCACACAGGTCCTACTACGAGATTGTCCGAGCAGTGACGGGCGACTGCTTCCAGAGAAATCAGTCGGGTCACGCGCCGTTGGATTCATCCTCACACAGCCGTGGGATCTGGTCAACACGTCGGACAGGGCCTTCTTCTCTAATGGCAGCCACAGCAAAAAAAAAAAGCAACGACCGTGTCACCGACTCGTCATGGGGAAGCAGCAGCCGCGCTCCCTCATCGGCAGCGAAGCGACGCTCCACCACAGGCGCCGGTGAAGCTCGCCGCCACCGACGTGGCCGTGCTCCATCGCAGCACCCCGACGTCCGCCGCATGCTTCATTGCAGCCCCTCATCGCGCGGTGGTGCTCCATCGCAGCACCGGTTGCCGTCGCATCTCCCATCACATCATTCGTTGGCCACCGGCGAGGCTTCAGTGCAGCGCCGCCACCGGCACGACGGTACTCCATCGCAGCACCCCGACGGTCACCGCATGCTTCACTGCAGCGCCCCACCGCGCGGTGGTGCTCCATCGCAGCACCGGCTGCTGTCACATCTCCAATTGCGGCACCCGATGCCGCCAGCGAAGCTTCAGTGCAGCGCCGCCGCAGGCACGGTGGTGCTCCATCGCAGCACCCCGATGGCCGTCACATGCTTCACTGCAGTGCCCCACCGCGCAGGTGTTGCTCCATCGCAGCACCGGTTGCCTTCGCATCTCCCATCGCAGCACCCGATGGCCGCCAGCGACACTTCAATGCAGCGCCGCCTGTGGTGCTCCATTGCAGCACCGGATGCTTCCTCCCCCGCGTCGCAGCATGCACCTTGGCCGGCGGCTTCACTTCCGCTCTTGCACTGGCCGATGGCTGGCCTTGAACAAAACCAGTGCCCTCTTGCAGCAGCTGGGACGGCGTGGTGACGGTGTGCTTGGAGCAGGTGGTCGTGCAATGGTGGAGAACGAAAGGGGATGAGGAAGGAGAACCTGAGTGGATAAGATGGGGATGGGTGGCTCACGATGTTTCCGTGGAGGATAGAAACGCGCTGGGCCACAGGGGCACGTGGCAGCCGAGAGAGGAGGTTGACGCGTGAAGAAATCATCCGTTTTTTTTTTTTGAGAGAACATCGGCCTTTATTGATCAAGCAACAAATTTACAGGAGTCCCCCGAATGCAACCCGGAGCAGAACGAAAAATACAAAGACTAGTAGAGTTCAAACTTGATCTAGCTAAAACATGAGCTAAAACATTGAGATGCCGACGAACATGCATGAACGGCGCAGCAGGAAGATCACTTGCCACCTCCTTGATATCAGCCACAATGGAACCAAGAGCAGAACGATCCCTGGTCGGTGATGACAAACGTTGTACCACCGAGAGGCAGTCCGACCTGAAGACCACATCAGCATATCCTTCCTCTCGCGCAAACCAGGCCGCCCGACGAAGCGCCATGGCTTCAGCCATTTCAGCATTCAGAACACCCTTCAGAGATTCAGAGCAAGCTGCCACACACTGACCCAAATGATCCAAAATCACAACACCCATACCGGCTCTATTCAGCTCTTCAGAAACTGCAGCATCAGAGAAAACAACGAGCGTACCAACCGGCGGCGGAGACCAGAGAGGACTTTTCCCTTTTTTTCGTGAACCGAGCAGTGCACGTCAGCCGCCTAAATTTTCACGAGACCAGATTAATAACCACACAAAACCTTATCTAGTACTCGTAGTAGACTTTGACAGATCAGGTGTCTGACTGGCCCGTAAAACCAAGACTGCCAACCACCGGAAGAGCAGCATGTAGCTCTTCCACCGTGCGCGTAGCAAAGTTGCTCAGACTCTAGACTTTCTCCTTAGAGCATCTACTGCCACGATGGGCAAATCCGACCGGCGCGCGTCCGCGGACACTGACTGGCACATCTCAAATTAACACAACTGCATCCGGATATCTCATGCTAGTTTCTCAAATCCATACAAAAGCATGCAAATTAAAAATCTACGTACTACGTAGATGATCTAGCTACTCCTCGTCGGAGATGTCGACAATTTTCGTGCCCGGCTCCGGGTACATGGACGGCAGTTGCAGCTCCGGCCTCCTCCCCCGCTATCTCCGCGTCGAGTTCAGCGAAGAGCGCGTCGGACGCCGCCTGCTCCTGCCGGAGGAACTTCCGGTTGGCCTCCACATAGGCCTCATCCTGGATGGACTCCAGGATGGCCTGCTGCTCCGCCATCTCCGCGGTTTGGGCGACGACGAACTCCTCCTCCACCTCCGCCATGTTGAACCCCGGAGCAGACTACTCCGCCTCCTCCTCCTCCGGATCCGCCACCTGCATCGGCTTCGGTAGCTGTTGTCCCTCCTCCTCCTCCGTCTGCTGCTCCTCCTGCTCCTTCGGCTCCGCCGAGTCCGGAGGCAGCCCGGCAGCGATGCGGGCGGCGCGCCTCGCCTGGATCTCCTCCGCGATCTGCCTCTGGCGCTCCGGCGTCAGTACAGTGTACGTCGTGATCTTGCGCCGGACCATGGCGATGCGGAGAGCGTGCGAGGGCGGGGGAGAGGAGGCGGACGGGCTCAGGTGGCAACGCAGAGAGGGAGGAGGTGGATGGGCTATGGTTGGGGGACGCCGGCCGACTTAAATAGCCGGATTTGGCCTCGGGCGGCGAGCCGGAGCGGCGCCACACGGCGTTCACACCGCGGCGACGGAGGAGGCGTCCGTCGGACCGACGGGTTTCCGGGTGATTCCGCGTGGGACCTCTCCGTAAGTCCGACGTGGCGGACGCACCCGGGCGCCCCCATATCCGCCTCATATTTGGGCTGGATATGAGAGGTGCCGGTCAGCCCAGACGTTTGAGCCCCGTTTAAGAAGCCCATCTGAGTCGAAATTTCGTGATCGGTCAGTGACCGGGCGACCAGCCGGTCGTATGAGGTGGGTTTGAGGCGCAGGGTGTAGATGCTCTTCGTGGACGGATAATCATCGCACACTACTACTCGTAAGCCGTAGCATTACTCGCGTGGATGACGGAGACAAGTGTCGTGCCCACTGATCCATCTATAGCTCGGTTGCTTCGGATGTCATTTTCCACGAGAGTGACGGTGCAGGAGTTCAGAGGAGCAGCGCACTGCGCACAGGAAACACTTCCCCCCGGCCGGCAGTTGACTTGACTTCGCCACCGGTTGCTCCCGGTTACTTTTTTTCCTTTGAAGTTCTTCCTCCCGGGTATTAGTATGTACTTAAAAAATATAAATTCGTTTATAAATCACTAATAAGTGTAGTTGTCTCGTCATGCGGTGCATATATCTCACAGCTAAGCGGCTGAGTCTCCTCTCCGCTCCTCCGCCGGAGTTGCCTACCTCCACGGAAGATGATTTGTGGCACGCGGGTGTAGGGGCACCGAGTCACTCATACATGTTTTTTTCTTGGCTTTTGATTTTTAATCTTTCATATTTTTTAAACGAAAAGTTCAAACTAATATCCGTGTTTCTCGTGGTGAGGGCTTTCAAATAAGATCCATTTTGAGGAGTTTTAAAAATTATGTTAAGTTTCAGCCTTTGAAACTTTAGTATGAGTGACCGACAACAACTTTAGCACCAAAAAAATCGCTTACATTTTCAACTCTGAAACTTGATACGAGCAACCGAGAAAATCGCAAGTTTCAGATGCAAAATCATAAGTTTCAAAGCTTAAAACTTAAAAGTTACTTTGCCCTTGTGCGGGATCCAATTACTTTGCGGATCACGAGGCATTCAGATGGTCGGGGAGGGCTGGGCAGGTGCGTGCCCCTACAAATTTCCGCTACCTCCACCTCATTGTCATCCTCTTCATCGGCCTCCGTCGTGGAGCGACCGGGTAAGAAACCCTGCACATCCATGTGAATTGTTAATCTTATTTGGAGTGGAAGAGTATTTGGTTTGTTGTAGGTGTTTAGTAGGTTGTAAGAAAAGCCAGAGTTTTCAGTAAGTCTGGATCGAGGTATTTGGTTGTAATTGTGCAAGTACTTGCATTTTTGGTAGGTTGTTGTCTGATTTCGTACAGACCCTTCGATTATATCTTTATTTTTGTGGTAAACCAACCCTTCAATACATTTGATGCTTATGTATGAATTGGCTTGTCGAAATTGTCAATCTAATTCCTTGCAAGAAAAAGAAAAAAAAATCAACCAAAGGAGTAAATGTGTTGTGCTAGGGATAGTGATTTACCTGCCGTGGACTACAAATCATAACACCTCGAGTTAGGAGTATTGTTTTCTTTTTAAAGTTCACATGTAATTGATGGATGGATTATGTTGTGGAGAAATTTGAGAACTTGTTTCTTTTAAAACGGTAGAAGCGTGCGTTGCATTAACCTCAAAGCGGTGATGATTTTTTTTTCTTTTGAGTAAAAGAGAGGTCTATCTCTCCGATTTCATATAAAGAAACCATATGGTCTGTTTACAAACTACTCCCTCTGTAAAGAAACAGAGGGAATACTATTGAAGGCACAAACTATATCAAAAGCTAGCATGAACCAACAGTTTTAAAACCAAGGCTATCACAAACTGGAGGTACGAGGAATAAAGGAGGCCAAACAAGAGCTGGAAACCCTCCTCAGAATGTTAAATTGCAATTTAGTCTTGAAAATGGGCACGAACACGGGCCATGCTCATCGTCAGCAAAGATGACACCGCTTGGGACATGAACTCACCACAACAGCACCAGCAACTCGATGTTGAAGAAAGAGCATATGGACGCCTCGTTCGAACTTAGCTGCCTCTCTATAGTCAGCCATGTCAGCAGGAAGATCGGAAGAAGAAAGCCACACTTCAATTAGAAGATACAACGGCAGAGCGACGGAGACCGGCCATCAACCGCCATGACCAAATCCTTCTGAAGAGGAAGGAATCATCGGCGGACGCCGTAGCTCCGTCACGAGCACCGCCGGAGACGAGCACAAGAACGAGTCGGCATTTCACAAATGTCACGTCTTAAGCCTTTTTTTTTTTTTTTTTTGTGAAAGCGCGTCTTAAGCCATTGGCAGGCAGCTTAACTACCAGCCCGAAAACCAGGACTGCGACCCGGCAACCACCGAGCCAACAACACCGCAGCCCACTGCAGCCCCTCCGTCGCGCGCGGGCGCAGCAGAGAAAGATGCTCGCACGCTCCCTCCCTCGACCTTTTCGGCGCGAGTGGATAACTATCGGGCGTGCGCGTCCAAGCCGGTAATAAACTCCAGCTCACTACGGCTCTCAAGTCTCAAACTAACCTTTTCCCCCTGGTTGGTGCCTGCCGATGCCGATGACCGAGACAAGTGCGCCACCAAACTAATGACTACTACTCCGTCCGAGCTCTCCCCATCCATCCCTGCTACTCGGAGTAGTTCCGAAGCTTCGGATATCGTTTTCAGATAGAGAGTGGAGGGAGAGGGGTCAGAGGAGCAGGGCGCGAGAAATCTTTGCCGTCTGGCCCTCGCTCCGCTGCCAAGTGCCAACTGCATTGCCTCCGGGGCCGGCGATTGACTTGACCCGCGCCACCGCTCCCCCCGGATTATAGTTTATCTCGTCGTGCCGGGCGTACAAATCTTAGCTGACTCAGCCTATCCCCTCCCCTCCACTCTACCGATCCTCTCCCCTCTCCCGGAGCAGTGGCCTGCGACCTTGGACGTCGAGAGCGGGGTAAGCACCTCCGTGCAGATTGCTAATTGATTCATTCGGGGGTGCTGTTGGGCGCGCGCGAGAATTCCGGGTGTTCGTTTCTCCGGGTTACTTGATTCTGGTTCCGCCGCCGCACCGGCAAGTCTAGTCCCGTATCGCCTCGCCGCCGTCTTGTTTCTTGCCGAGGGTGCGCGATACAGCCGAGTTCTCCGTGAGCGCACGAGGTGTTTGGATCTGATCGTGTGAGGCAGTTCATCGAATGCTCCTAAGCAGTAGTAATTGGCGTTTTATTTTAGATGATTATATTCGGTATTTTTGATAGGCCGTTCTCTGATCTCGTCAGACCTTTCGATATGCCCGATGCTTGTACTATGTAGGAACTGGGCGTTCTGCAATTGCCGGTCTCCAGTATTGGCAATGAGGAGGGAATGTGGGGGGGAGGGGAGGCTGTGGCGGTTTCAGGGTGTGAAACTTGCCTGTTTTGGATTCGAAGTCATCCCTCCTCGATTTAGGAATTCGTCAAAAAAGTTCACTTGTAATTGATGGGTGGATCATGTTCTGCCAAAACACCAGGGTTTCTTGATTTATTTAATGTGAAAAGTATCTGCCTTGTTTTCAGCTAGTTGTGTACACAAGTACTAATGTCTGGTCTTCTCTTCTATTCACCAGGAACAGGAAGTTCAGCCGAGCGTAGAGGAATGGGGCAAAAGGACTCGAAGCCGTCGTATAACTCTGCTTATGACTATGGGAATTCATCCAACGGGTATAACTCGAGGTATGCCAACACGCCCTCCAGTTACAGTCCAAGGTATGCCTCTTCGGCGGGTAACAACGTGCAGCAGCCAGAAGCACAGGCCAGGCTGCAGAGGAAGTATTCCAGGATCGGCGACGACTACCGTTCCGTCAGTCAAGTATGTATTGATGGCCTTTTGTGCCTTTGGTTCTCTTATTTCTCTTTCCCAACTTTTGATGCATGGTATTCAACTTGATGTGGTTGAATGGTACCATTCATCTTATTCAGTCGTCTCAGGTGGATTTTGGAATGTAAACTATCTTTAGTAGAATTAGTTTTATCTATATGAGTATTTCAAGAAGGATAGTGCTTTAAGTATTCTGTTCGAGAAATCAAAATAAAGTTTGCATCAGCAAAGGAAGTTATCTCTTGCTCGATATGATTATTTCTGCAAGGTTACAACCATTTCAAAATTTCAAGCCACCTGCATTAATCATGTTCTTTTCAATTGTACTAACTTCGGGGACATACAGTCTTGTCTTGTATAATTTGCATGTATTTTCGGCAGTGAATGCATTTCTCATGGGCCTTCTTCTTCTACAATGTTACTTTTTTTTTTGAAAAGGAGGATCGCCCCCGGCCTCTGCATCAGAACGATGCATGCGGCCATCTTATTAAAATCCAAACAAAGTCTGCAATTCAGTACAGCTCGCAAAAGGAGTAGAAATGAAAAAAGGTAAAAATAAAGCCACAACCGGCGACATAAAAAGGCTAGATGACTAAACACCTATCCTATTATTGGACCGCCATCCAAACCGGTTGTAGATAACCCGTGCGACCGTCTCCCATCGGTTGCACCCAGTAGCCAAATGCTCCCTGGAGTCCGTATGAGTGAGTAACGACCACAAACGGATCCAAGCTGTAGCCCTGTAGATAACCTGCAAAAAGTTTATAAGATTTTGCCTGTTAAAGATCATGTCATTTCTGCAGTTCCATATAGCCCAAAGTAATGCGCATATTCCTATCCGAATACGTCCCGCAATAACTGGTTCCACTCCAGCAAGCCACGTCCCAAATAACATGTCAATGCTGGCTGGAGGGGTTATGTTGAAGGCTATATGAATCGTACGCCAAAGCAACTTAGCGAGAGGGCAATCAATGAATAGGTGTTGAATCGTTTCATCGTTGTTACAAAAACAACAGCGTGGACTACCTACCCATCTTCGCTTAAGTAAATTGTCTTTGGTAAGAATCACTTCCTTGTGAACGAACCACATGAAGATTTTGATTTTCAGTGGAACTTTAATTTTCCAAATATGGATCGATCTCGGGATTGGGCCAGAATTGATTAGATCTAGATACATGGATCTCACCGTGAACGCACCGTTCCTAGTTAGTTTCCATTGAAACGCATCTTGTTGGTCCGAAAGTTGAACATCCATCAACCTTCGCACCAGATGCAACCAGGAATTCCAACGCTCTCCCACCAAAGATCTCCTGAACTGGATGTGTAATGGAGACGATTGTAATACTGTAGCAACGTAATCCTCCTTACGCTATACAATATTATACAAAGTGGGATACTGCAAGGCTA
The DNA here is from genome assembly GCA_039707655.1 of Elymus sibiricus. NCBI lineage: Eukaryota > Viridiplantae > Streptophyta > Magnoliopsida > Poales > Poaceae > Elymus > Elymus sibiricus. The sequence goes on along the minus strand of CM077676.1, from coordinate 355,312,534 downwards.
AAGGCATCTCCCCTAGCCATGTATCTTCCCAGAATCTTGTTGTTGTACCACTGCCTACAACAAACTTTGCTCTGCGGAAAAAGGTATCCTTCGTTCGCATTAGCCCCTTCCAGAACGGCGAGTCATTAGGCCTTCCGGTAACCTGGGCCAGAGTCTTAGTTTGTAAGTATCTGTTACGAAGAATCTGTGCCCACATACCGTCAGTTTCCGTCGACAACCTAAAAAGCCATTTGCTCAGCAAGCATTTATTTTTGATCTCCAAGTTCTCAATCCCAAGTCCCCCTTGGTCTTTGGGTCTACAAATGATATCCCACTTGGTCAATCTATATTTCGTCTTAATGTCATCGCTTTGCCAGAAAAATTGGGATCGATAAAAATCTAACCTTTTCCGCACCCCTATGGGTACTTCAAAGAAAGACAACAGAAACATCGGCATACTAGTCAACACTGAGTTGATTAACACAAGCCGACCTCCATAAGACAAAAGCTTACCCTTCCAGCAGCTTAGCTTTTTCTCAAATCGATCCTCAATACACTTCCATTCTTTATTCGTCAGTCTACGATGATGAATTGGGATTCCAAGATAACTAAAAGGCAAGGACCCCATTTCACAACCGAACAATTGTCTATATGCATCTTGTTCCTCTTTGGCCCTTCCAAAGCAGAACAATTCGCTCTTGTTAAAATTAATTTTCAACCCCGACAATTGCTCAAAAAGGCAAAACACTAATTTCATATTTCTAGCTTTTGCGAGGTCGTGTTCCATGAATATAATCGTGTCATCAGCGTATTGTAGGATAGAAACCCCTCCATCAACCAGATGAGGGACGAGTCCTCCTACCTAGCCATTCTCCTTGGCCCTCCCGATAAGAACTGCCAACATATCCGCCACTATGTTGAACAGAATAGGAGACATCGGATCTCCCTGTCTTAAACCCTTATGTGTCTGAAAATAATGCCCCGTGTCATCATTTACTTTAATCCCCACGCTACCCTGTTTAATGAAGGAGTCTACCTGGTTCCTCCAGGTTTCATTGAACCCTTTCATACGCATGGCTTGCTGGAGGAAGGGCCATTTGACCTTATCGTACGCTTTCTCAAAATCCACCTTGAAGATCACCCCATCGAGTTTCTTCGAGTGAATTTCATGTAGAGTTTCGTGTAAGACAACAACCCCTTCAAGTATATGTCTTCCCGGCATGAAAGCTGTTTGACTCGGTTGTACCACCATATGGGCAATCCGTGTCAATCTATTCGTGCCCACTTTCGTGAATATTTTGAAACTCACATTTAAGAGACAAATGGGCCTGAACTGCTCGATCCGCACTGCCCCCTCCTTCTTTGGTAACAACGTAATAGTTCCAAAGTTGAGGTGGAAGAGCTGCAGTTGGCCGTTAAAAAAGTCATGGAACATCGGCATAAGATCACCTTTTATAATATGCCAGCATTTCTTGTAGAATTCTGCTGGGAACCCATCTGGTCCAGGTGCCTTATTCGGCTTCATTTGTGAAATGGCCTCAAACACCTCTTTCTCAGTAAACGGTGCAGACAAAATCTCATTTTCGTCTGTCTGTAACTGAGGAATATCCTCAACTGCGAGCTCATCGAGCGACACAAAATTGTCCTCAGGCGGCCCAAAGAGTTGTTTATAGTAATTTGAGATGTACATCTTGAGGTTCTCATGCCCAACTACCGTACCTTCATCTTGTTCTAGCTGGATGATTTTCTTCTTCCTATGTTTGCCATTTGCAATCATGTGGAAGAACTGAGTGTTGTCATCCCCTTGGACGACTTTAAGTATCTTAGCCCTCAGAGCCCATTTCATTTCTTCTTCCCTAAGAAGATCACGAAGTTTCTGCTCTGCCTCAGATTTTGCGGCCTGTTCAGTTACGTGAAGCAGGGTAGATTCCGCTTTGAGGTCGAAAGCTTCAATTAATCGAATCAGTCTCTCCTTTTCCTGTTTATAAATCCCGCTTTCGTTCCTGGCCCAACCCCGCAAAAATTGTCGCAGGTGTCTGATCTTATTCTGCCATCTTTCGACATTCGATCGACCACCACAATCCTTTGCCCATTCCCGTGCAATTAGATCTAGAAATCCTTCTCTCTCGAACCAGCTAAGTTCAAAAGAGAAAGAATTCTTATTTCCTAGATGTGTCGCCTCCCCTGAATCGACCAGCAGGGGTGTATGATAGGAAATAGCCCTTTGTAACGCCTGCACCGTTACCAGTGGGAATTTTTGTTCCCAATCAACACTTGTAAGCACCCGGTCCAACTTCTCATATGTTGGATTCGGCAGCGAGTTCGCCCACGTGAACTGTCTACCGGTAAGGTCTATCTCCCTCAGATTAAGGCTTTCGATAATAGTATTAAACATAAATGACCATCTTCCATCGAAGTTGTCATTATTCTTTTCTTCTACGATGTTACTTACAAGTGTGTAATTACTAATGCACTGAATGGTCAACGGTCCTAACACCTAGTTCAAATATGAGAAGCCGTACGATAATGTATACAGATTTTGGTTCTCTCCTAAGTCCTAGCCTGTCATATTCTCAGCATTAATTTGACTGGCATGGCGATTTAATGATATGGTACTGTCCAAGTGTACTTTGTCTGACATTCTATCAATCTTAGGCTGTTATTGTTTGTATGGTAGGATTCCTAACCCAAGGTTTGATGATGATAAAATAATTTTTCCTGCAGTTGGATTTTACTTCTCCAAAGAATCTGACACCTTCTATAAGATGTGACTGCTATTTTCTTTCCAGTGCATTTTCAATAAAAACCTTGATATCTGCAGTCAGACCTGTGGACCATTAAGCTGACAACTATAACAATCAAACATCTAAACTGGGTAGTCCCATCAATTAAGTGCTTTGCTACTTCACCTGCACAAAAGATAAATAACTATAATGTTGATATGGTGCTACAGTAGTGTACTGTTATGTTATGAAATATTATTGAGTTTGTATACTTAAATGAAATTGGATTCTATCAGCTTATGCATTTTCCTCAAGTCCTACAGCCCAGATGACAGTTACAAGAGTCTTCCACATATTCCCCCTTTCGATTGTTGTGTTGTGAGCTTAAAACTGAAAGCAATACCTTTTACACTGTTACAGGTGACTGAAGCTTTGGCTCAGGCAGGCCTCGAATCTTCAAATCTTATTGTAGGCATTGATTTTACGAAAAGTAATGAATGGACAGGTTAGCAGCTGATCTTTCTGCCTTTTGACTATAGGTGCATATTCTTTTTTGTTAATGCTTGCTTTGGGGTCCACTGGTGCCTATTATTTATTACTCAGTAGTAGGTACTGCTTAGTAGAATACTAGTTAGTTGCCCATATAGTTTGTGGTTTATTGCTATTGAAGAAAACCATTTGGTCTGTGATGTCAATGGCATGCCAACTTCTCTCTTATAAATCTTTTGTCAGGCAAAGCCACATTATGCACAGGAATTTCTTTAGATGAAAGGCTAACAATGACAGCATTTCTGCGTTTGTATTGTAGAAAGAATGTGCCCCTGTTGCATCTTATATTGATAATCATCTATGTCAGATCATAGTATTTTCATTTAACTTGCTATGCTTTTCCATTTAGGTAAAATTTCCTATAACCGCCGCTCTCTACATGATATTGGAAACACTCCAAACCCATATGAGCAAGCCATATCTATTATTGGAAGGACACTTTCAGCTTTTGATGAAGACAATTTGATTCCCTGCTTTGGATTTGGTGATGGTAAGCTTAAGGTTCCAATTTTCTTTTTCATTGGCCACTTCATGGATTTTCAATAAAATGTCTAAATGAATGTGTTGAATATAATGTTTCCCTTTCCTGCTGGCAGCATCAACTCATGACCAGGAGGTATTCAGCTTTTATCCAGAGAATCAACCATGCAATGGATTTGAAGAGGCATTGGAAAGATACAGAGAAATCGTTCCAACTCTTCGATTAGCTGGTTTGTTTAAGTAATCACTTAGCGTAGATAGTTTGTTCCTCCTTTCTTTTTCATAAAAGTGAGAGAGGAACGGAGTTGCTATCAAAAGTAGCTAAGAGTTCCCCACAAAAAAGATGTACGGAAATAATCTGGATTTAAACTTGCACAGGACCAACATCTTTCGCCCCAATAATTGAGACAGCAATTGGGATTGCAGACAGCACCGGTGGTCAATATCATGTTCTTCTGATAATTGCCGATGGACAGGTGCACCACAGTTTCACCAAGTTGTGCTTCTGAGTCGCATGTTCTTTATAGCTATTAAATGATGGTCACTCCTGTAAGTCTTGCTTGTATAACCAGTTTTCACTCTGGCTAAAATTTCTGCTGATAGGTTACTCGAAGTGTGGATACACAGTCTGGGCAGTTAAGTCCGCAGGAGCGTGATACCATTGATGCTATAGTGAAAGCTAGGTACTTGATTCACAATTTTAAAGTAACACCTTTATATTTCCACCAAGTCAATCCTCCTAAACAAATTGCACACAATAACATCTATGTTGAAAATATTCCAGCCACTTTCCCTTGTCTATTGTTCTTGTTGGGGTCGGTGATGGACCATGGGATATGATGCATAAGTTTGACGACAACATACCTGCTCGGTCATTCGACAATTTCCAGGTGATTGCCATACAAATTACATCTAACCTTTTGCTGTTTTTCTGGTTCGCAATAACTGAGACATGAAAGAATACTTGATTTCATGCAGTTTGTGAATTTCACGGAAATTATGTCAAAGAGCATAGCAGCTGATAGAAAAGAGGCGGAATTTGCGTTGTCAGCATTGATGGAAATCCCTACGCAGTACAAAGCAACACTTGATCTCCAACTCCTTGGGTATTCTATGGTTTTTCAACCTCCCTGAGTCAAGTAGAACAATGCTTTGTGCTTGCAGTGACAATATTGCCATCTGACCGCTTTCTTCGATTCTTCTTCTGTTTCAGTCGTCGCCAAGGAATACCTCCAAGAGTTCCTCTGCCTCCACCAACAAGGACTGCTTATTCACGGTCTACTAGCTTTGACCAACAGTCTGGTGTTTATTCACGGTCTAGTAGCTTTGGCCAACAAACAAGTGGCTTTCAGCAATCAGACAGTTTCAAACAGCGACAGCATGCAGCTACAAGGAGGCCTGACAGTTATTCATCAGAAAGTTCACAGCCTGCGCCTACAAGGATACCCGACACTTATGCATCAGAAAGTTCAGAAAGCACACTTGTACGTACTTTTCGTGTTTACACCGTATTCCCACCATTTCATACCCAGATTTGAATAAATAAAACTGTGTACTGAAACTTCATTTACCCACCGCCAAAAAGCCTGATGAAATCCTTTTTAACCAATACTTCTGCACATTCAGACTTGGTGAGGCTAGTTGACACATGGGAACTATTAGGTGAAAATGCAATGCTGTGAAAATGGCGTTTACAAGTTCCAAAACTTCTCAAATAATTTTCACTACTAAGGACAATATGTTTTACATCCATGCAAATGTTTAACTTCAAAGTCGAATTACTTTTGTGAGATACAAAAAAGGCATATACTTAGATACTTACCGCACAGTACTTTGAATTTGTAGTTGATTTTTTTACATGAACATACCCTTCTGTAGTAGCCTCTTTAGAAAAAGTATTCAAGCTGACACAGCTCATTGTCACGGAATTTGTGTATTTTTATTGGATATGCCCCTGGAACTTCAGTGCTTGAAAATCCTATTTCAGACAACACTGCTAGTTAAATTTGGTTTATCCTCGGTTCACTTCTGCCTGTAAAATATTTATGCTCTCTTTCAAATGTAATACACTTTAGCTTGCTTTTGTACTTTGACTCATACACTTGCATCTTGTGCGAACTTTGTGTATACTGACAATGTTTGTGCTAACTGCAAGACCCTCTAATTTTGGTGGAATATGAACTAAGCCTGGCATTTTTGTGCATGCAGTCATGCGCCATATGTATGGATAAATCCAAGGATCTTGCATTTGGATGTGGACATCAGGTGCAGAAAATATCCCCTTACTTTCCTCTGAACATTTATTCACAATTCTTGTTGTATATACTAATTGCTAACACACATAATTCAGACATGCTATGACTGCGGGAAAAATTTGGTGCGCTGCCCTATGTGCCAGCAGCACATAACCACCAGGATCAGGCTGTACTGATTGAAAGCTGATCTCCTGATGCTTTTGAAGCCTATGGCGTTGCCAATACTGAAGAAGCTCGGTGGAAAATGTTCAGAATCCGCATAAATTTTAGTGTTCTTACTGCAGTTGGAGTGTCTTCAATTAGCTGGTGATTTTGAGGCCCTGTTGGAATGCAGGGTTTATTCTCCATCCCGTAAGGGAAATGTGGATTGAACTGTTTCGGTAAAATTTCTGTGTTCCTAAAGGGCTCTTACTGTCCATACAAGGCACTGAAGAATGTTCCCTGGAAAATAATGTACATATTGCTTTCCTTTCTTTCTCTTGTAAATAAAATGAACAGTAGAGAAATTTCAGGACGAACCAACTAGGAAGACATTTGCGTTGTATATTAATTAAAACCTGTTATAATTGTTGAATATTCAATTTTGTACACATTTATTTCAGTATATTTTTTGCGTGTATAATGTAAATACGACGAACATCAGAATATTTGAGGATGAACCAATCAATCTTATCTGTGCTGAGCTGATCATACATCTTATCAGTACTACTGATACTCATATTATTACTGATACTTACTTTTTCCATGAAACAAGCTCAAACATATAAAAGCGTTGCACTCACACTTTCATATATGTGCATGCACGTATGAATCTCGGTGCTGTGCCGCGCCTTTTGCACGCACACACGGGTTGCACCGAGGTCCTAGGTCCGGGAAAGATTTGGATTACTCCTATGAATTGATGAGAAAGCCGGTGCAACCACATAGAAGGGAATACCATATCCCTAGGTCCGGGAAAGATTTGGATTACTCCTATGAATTGATGAGAAAGCCGGTGCAACCACATAGAAGGGAATACCATATCCCTAGGCCCGGGAAAGATTTGGATTACTCCTATGAATTGATGAGAAAGCCGGTGCAACCACATAGAAGGGAATACCACATCCGACGCTTTCTTAAAGTTCACCATGACATTCGAGATGCGGATACTCCCAAAGATCTTCAAAGAAGAGATCTCATCGAGGAGTGGTGGACATGGAACGGGCAACAAGACCACTAGTTCCACCTCTATGTTTCATGTCATGTGTGTTGAACTTTGTGTTATGTTTGATGAACATGTCTATTGAATTTGAGCTTGTTGTCGATGAACTATCTAATTAAGTACTCCCTCCGTAAAGAAATATAAGATCATTTAGATCACTACTTTAGTGATCTAAACGCTCTTATATTTCTTTACAGAGGGAGTACTATTTGTGTTTTATTTGCTTTGGATTAATTTGACATGAGTTTGATATTATCCTTTTGGATTTATTTTGTTGAACATGCTTTAAAATGTTGGATAGTTGAAGAAGGCAATAGGGCACCAGTTTTACATCATCTGTTACGATAGAGAAATCTCTGCTGTACAAAAATTATCAAGTTTGCCTCCGTCCCAAAAATTATCAAGTTCATATCATATATACATTTGATATTGTAAATATTCATATTTTTATATAGTTGGTCTTTGAACAATAATGTTATGCATTAGATTTTGGGATAGATTGAGTGCATACTTTTCCTGAAAGCAAACGAACTTCTTGTTTACCCACTAAACCAAATCCTCATAAAATATTTAATCATGTTTATTTTTAAAATTTGCTATCTTCTAGTACAAGTTTGCAGATACTTTTCTTAAGAAATATGTTTACAGATTCTAATCATACAAAATATTATCTCTCCTGTGGAGATGACTGAGCAACTACCAACCCGTCTCTCTCTGTCTCTCATCTCTATTTTACGAAGCTTATAGGATATTTGCCTCCGCTGCCAACTGCATTGCCTCAGGCGATTGACTTGACTTCGCCGCCGTTTGTCCCTGATTATTATGTACTTATTTGTCTCGTCGTGCGGTGCATATATGATATATCTCGCAGCTAAGCGGCTGCTCCTCCACTCGTCCTTGCCGTCGGGCCGTTGCCGTGGAGCGGAGACCTGCGTTTTTGATACATAGAGCAGAGTAAGAAGCCCTACCCATGGTTTGCTGTATTCATCTTGAAGTGGGGGAGAGGAAGATGATGGTTTGTTGGGGTTAATTATGGGTTCCGCTTCTGCTCCAGCAAGTCTAATCCGGTCTCTGCCCTCTCTGCTCTCGTCCCTTTTGTGTTACTCACCAGTTGGCGTTTTAGGTAGGTCGTTGTCTGATCTCGTTCTGTCCCTTCGAGCTTTCTTTCTGAAAAGGGTAGAGGGCCCTATTTATTACAAATTTGTACTAAATTAGCGAAAATTAATATGGATCGGAGGGAGTAATTTTTGTTTTGAAACGTATTGTAAATTTCTTTGTCACCAGCTTTTCGTGTTAGAGGCCTTGGGGCCACGCTTTCTTGACGTGGTTTCGTGTTTGTGGCCGAAAATCTCATTTATCTTGGTGATCAGCTTTTCGGTTAACTTCTATGATTTTCTTCTAAGTTGATGCTACTGTGATTTTAATCTCAAAAAAAAAAAATAGTCGTGTACGGTTTAGCAGTTTATATTATGCTCTCTTCCTGCCGTGACAAAGTTCGGCTATGATTATCTTGATCATATCATGTTGTATTCCTTATTATGAATTGGGTAATTCAATTGTGCGCTGGTGATTTTTTCACTATAGTAAGTTACCGGTACGCATTTGCATAAGAATATCACCTATATCGATTCCACTAGCATCACATTTTATTTCAAAAGTTTTCATGAAATCCAGTAAAGCAAGTAAACTGATGTATGCACGTAAACCATATGTCTTGTTTCCAACTAGTTAGTGCAGAGAAGTACTGATCATTTCATCCATTCACCAGGAAGTTCAGTAGTTGAGGAATGGAGCAAAAGGACCCCAAACCTTCATACAACTCTGCTTATGGTTACGGGAATTCATCAACAGGGTCTAACTCGAGATATGCAACTGCACCCCCGGGTTTCAGCCCGTGGTATGCCTCTTCTGCGGGTAACAATGTGCAGCAGCCAGAAGCACAAGCCACTCTGCAGAGGAAGTACTCCAGGATTGGTGACGACTACCGCTCTGTGACTCAGGTATGTATTGATGCCTTCTGTGCCTCCCCTGGCTCTCTAATTTTCATTCCCAACTTTTGATGCATGGTTTTCATCTACATGTAGCTGAATGATACCATTCATCTTATTTAGTCATCTTATGTAAAATTTTGGAAGCAAACTATATTTAATAGGAATATTTTTATCTATAGGGGTTTCAACAGGTTAGAAACCATAATAAATTTTCATCAGCAAAGGAAGTTATCTCTTACTAGCTATAATTATTGCTCTTCCAACCATTTCAAAATTTCAGGTCACCTGCACCACCATGTTCACTTTAATTGTGCTACCTGTGGTTACATGAAGTCTTATGTTGTATAAGACTATAAGTTGTACATCTCCGGTGAATGCATTTCTGATGGGCCTTCTACTTTTACAATGTTACTTGATTTAATTACTTATGCACTGAATGGTCAATGGTCCTAATACCTAGTTAAAATATGAGAAGCAGTACACCTTAGTTTATACAGGTTTTAGTTTTCGCCCACGTCCTAGCCTATCATATTCTCCGCATTGATTTGAGTGGCGTGATGATTTAATTATATGATACTAAGTGTACTTCGTTTGACAAAATGTATAAATCTTAGTCTCTTTGTATGGTGTTGTGATGATAAAATATTTTTCCTTGCACTTGGATTATATTTTTCCAAAGGAACTGCCATCTTTTATAAGATGTAACGCTATTTACTTTTCCTTGCATTTTCATACAGGCTGTGATGTCTGCAATCAGGCTTATGAACTAGTTAAGCTGACGGCTATAACAATCAAACATTTAAATCGGACATCAATTCATATTCTGCTACTACACCTGCACAAAACATAATTACTTAAAGTATTCAGATGGTGCTGTAGTAGTGTACTGTCATGTCATCAAACATTATTTCAGTTTTTTTGCAACTTAAATGACACTGCCTTTGTATCAATTTATGATTTTTCCTCAGTTCCTACAGCTTCAGATGACATTTAAGAGAGTATTGCACATACTCTCCCCTTCGATTATTGTGAAACTTAAGACTGAGGTTGTACCTTATAAACTATTGCAGGTGACTGAAGCTTTGGCACAAGCCGGTCTTGAATCTTCAAACCTTATTGTAGGCATTGATTTTACGAAAAGTAACGAATGGACAGGTTGGCAGACTCACAGTTGATCTTTCCACCTTCTGACTTTGGGTGCATATTTATGGTTTTTATGCTTTGCTTCACTGGTAGCTATTGTTTACTACTCCCTCCGTAAACAAATATAAGACGTTTTAGATCACTATTTTGTTTACAGAGGGAGTAGTTAGCTGGACCCTAGTTTGTTTCCCATATAATTTGTGGTTTATTGTTAGTGAAGAAAGCCGTTTGGTCAATGGCTTGCCAACTTGTCTATTGTAAACCTTTGTTCAGGTGAAACCATAATATGCTAAGAAATTTAGTTAGTTATAAAAGGAGAGCTAGTAATGAGGACATTGTACTTTAGGATGAATGTACCCCATGTTGCTTCTATGTCTCATAATAATCTATATTAGACCATAATTTTTTTTCATTGATCTTGTTAAGCTTTTTTCATGTTAGGAAAAAATTCATATAATCGGCGTTGTCTGCATGATATTGGAAGAACTCCAAACCCGTATGAGCAAGCCATATCTATTATTGGAAGGACACTCTCGGATTTTGATGAAGACAATTTGATTCCCTGCTTTGGATTTGGTGATGGTAAGCTTATGGTTTCCTTTTAAATTGCTCGCTTGGTGTATTTCCAATAGAATGTGTTTAGGAATGTATTGAATAAGAGCATCTCCAACAGCATCCCTATAATTTGGTGACCCAAAACCAGTTTTAGATGTGGAGAGAGAAGGTTTTGGGTCACAAAAATTCGTATGCTTTTCCAGCAGCCGTATAACTAGTGCCCTATAATTTGAGAGCAACATGGAACATGACGATCCGACGGCGGGGAGGCCCGGAGGCGGATCCGGCAGCGGGGAAGTTCAGGGACGGCAGCGCAGTGCATGGGGACGGCGGCATGATGCTCAGGGATGGCGGCATGGGCGGATCCGATGGTGTGGAGCGCGGTGGGACGGACAGAATTGGGCGGGACTGGTCGATGCCGGTGTGAGCTCAGCGACGGTTGTGGGGGTCTTGGCAGTGGCCCCCAAGCGGCGGAGCTCAGGGCGGCCATGGAAATGGCGGCGGCGGCGGCCGGCGTGCAGGCGGGGTGAGGCGGCGCGGCGGTTGGGTTCCTGCCACTGCATTTTTAGGGCAGCTACTAGTGCTGATGCAGATTTGCATCACTTGTATTAATCATTTTGTATTACAACCTTAAAAAAATTCATCACCATATAGCTATAGGGCTGTTGTTGGAGGCGATTTTTTTATCCCAAAAGATCCAAAAGGCAATTTTTGCATCACAACTGCATATTTAGGGCTGCTGTGGGAGACGCTCTAATGCTTCCCTTCCCTGCTGGCAGCGTCAACTCATGACAAGGACGTATTCAGCTTTTATCCAGAGAACCGCCCTTGCACTGGATTTGAAGAGGCATTAGAAAGATACAGACAAATCGTTCCAACTCTTCGATTATCTGGTTTGTTTAAATAAACATTTAATGTAGATAGATTTGTTCTTCCTTCATTTTCATAGTTCCCACACCAAAAAATGTACTGAAAAAATCTGGATGCAAACTTGCACAGGACCAACATCTTTCGCTCCAATAATAGAGACAGCAATTGGGATCGTGGACAGCACCGGTGGTCAATACCATGTTCTTCTGATAATTGCTGATGGACAGGTGCACCACAGTTTTACCAAGTTGTGTTTTTCTGAATGGCATCCTCTTTATAACCATTAAATGGTGGTCAGAAGAAATTCTTGTACAGTCTTATTTGTATATATATAACCAATTTTCACTCCGGCTAAAAGTTCTGCTGATAGGTTACTCGAAATGTGGATACACAGTCTGGGAAGTTAAGCCCACAGGAGTGGAACACCATTAACGCTATAGTGAAAGCTAGGTATCTGATTCAGGATTTTCCGGTAACACCTTGATCAGTGAAACCTCCTAAACAAATTGCACACAATAACATCTGTTTTGAAAACATTCCAGCCACTTTCCCTTATCTATTGTTCTTGTTGGGGTCGGTGATGGGCCATGGGATATGATGCATAAGTTTGACGACAACATACCTGCTCGGTCATTCGACAATTTCCAGGTGATTGCCATACAAATTACATCTAACCTTTAGCTGTTTTTCTGGTTCTCAACAACTGAGACGTGAAACAATACTTGATTTCATGCAGTTTGTGAATTTCACGGAAAAGAGGCTGAATTCGCGTTGTCGGCATTGATGGAAATCCCTACGCAGTACAAAGCAACACTTGATCTCCAACTCCTTGGGTATTTTACGGGTTTTCAACCTCGCAGAGTCAAGTAGAACAATGCCATCTGACCACTTTCTTCGATTCTTCTTCTGTTTCAGTCGTCGCCAAGGAATACCTCCAAGAGTTCCTCTGCCTCCACCAACAAGGACTGCTTATTCACGGTCTACTAGCTTTGACCAACAGTCTGGTGTTTATTCACAGTCTAGTAGCTTTGGCCAACAAACAAGTGGGTTTCAGCAATCAGACAGTTTCAAACAGCGACAGTATGCAGCTACAAGGAGGCCTGACAGTTATTCATCAGGAAGTTTGCAGCCTGCGGCTACAAGGATACTCGACACTTATGCATCAGAAAGTTCAGAGAGCACACTTGTACGTATCTTTTCGTGTTTACACGGTATTCCCACCATTTCATACCCAGATTTGAATAAATAAAACTGTGCACTGAAACTTCATTTACCCACCGCCAAAAAACCTGATGGAATCCTTTTTAACCAATACTTCTGCACATTCAGACTTGGCGAGGCTAGTTGACACATGGGAACTATTAGGTGAAAATGCACAATGCCATGAAAATAGCGTTTACAATTCCGAAACTTCTCAAATAATTTTCACCACTAAGGACAATATGTTTCACATCCATGCAAACTTCAAAATCGAATTATTCTGCGAGATACAAAAAGGCAGATACTTACCGCAAATTATTTTTGAATTTGAAGTTGAATTTTTTTACATGAACCTACCTTCTGTAGTAGCCTCTTTTTTAGAAAAAATTTAAGCTGACGCAGCAGATCGTCATGGAATTTCAGACAACACTGCTAGTTAAATTTGGTTTATCCTCGGTTCACTTCTGCCTGTAAAATATTTATGCTCTTTTTCAAATGTAATACACTTTAGCTTGCTATTGTACTTTGACACATACACTTGCATCTTGTGCCCACATGCAGATCATGGTAGGGTCCCTCTTCATAATGCTAAGTTTCTGTATACTGAAAAAGCCTCTAATTTTAGTGGAACACAAACTAAGCTTTGCAATTTTTGTGCTTGCAGTCATGCGCCATATGTATGGATAAATCAAAGGATCTTGCGTTTGGATGTGGACATCAGGTGCAGAAAATATCCCCTTACTTTCCTCTGAACATTTATTCACAATTCTTGTTGTATATACTAATTGCTAACACATGTAATTCAGACTTGCTATGACTGCGGGAAAAATTTGGTGCGCTGCCCTATGTGCCAGCAGCACATAACCACCAGGATCAGGCTGTACTGATTAAAAGCTGATGTCCTGATGCTTTTGAAGCCTATGGCGTTGTCAATACTGAAGAAGCCCGGTGGAAAATGTTCAGCATCCGCATAAATTTTACTTGTTGTCCATAAATTTTAGCGTTCTTACTGCAGTTGGAGTGTCTTCAATTGGCTGGTGATTTAAGGCCCTGTTGGAATGCAGGGTTTATTCTCCATTTCCCGCAAGGGAAATGTGGATTGAACCGTCGCTCTTACTGTCCATACAAGCCATTTAAGAAGTGGAAAATGTGGATTGAACCGTTTCGGTAAAATTTCTGTGTTTCAAAAGGGCTCTTACTGTCCATACAAGCCATTTAAGAAGTGGAAAATAATGTACATATTGCTTTCCTTTCTTTCTCTTGTAAATAAAATGAACAGTAGAGAAATTTCAGGATGAACCAATTAGGAAGACATTTGCATCGTATATTAATTAAAACCTGTTATAGTTGTTGAATATTCAGTTTTGTACCCATTTTTTTTCATTATATTTTTTACGTGTATAATGTAAATAGGATGAACACCATAATATTTTACCGAAAAAGGCTTTCGCCCCGCTTTATATATAAAGCAAAGATCAACAGCACCCGGTACAACGCACACCCCCACAACAAACGCACACACACACCCAAGGCAGGATACATAGGCGCTGAGCGCAGCAACACCATCCCTAGCACTACGCGAAGAGGTGAAACCGCATATGACGAACCGTGGGCTCCAAGGCGGTGCCTTCAGGAAGGGGACGACACCGGAGTGCTGCCACCGCCCGATCCGAGGATCAGAGTTTCCTCTGGAGCAACACGACGGGCAATGAGAGCCGCGACGACGCCTTCAGGAAGGGAACGAGCTTCGCCGCCGCCGGTCCGTCCGAAGATAGAGCAGGTTTTCACCCCGACCACCATTCACCGCCACCGAACGCCACACCCCGGCTACCACGCCGCCCGCACGGCCGTGGCAACCGGACAGCATCAAGCCACGGGCTCTGCCCAAGAACCTCGCGGACCCACCACCAGGGCCGCCGCCCCGGCATCCAAGACCTTGACACCACCTCACCCGAGATCCGCCGCTACCCCAACCAAAGACACGAGTGGAAAGGACCCGCCTTTCGCACCCCTGGGCTGCCCCCAGTGCCGAGACCCAATAGGCCGGCCAAAACTGGCCTCCATCGCCCCGTCCAGCGGCACCGGGCGCGAGACGAGCTCGGTCCTGCTGCCGGGCGCGAGACGAGCATGGTCCTGCTGCCGGGCGCGAGACGAGCTCGGTCCTGCTGCCGGGCGCGAGACAAGGTCAGTCCTGCTGCCGTGCGCGTGACGAGCTCGGTCCTGCTGCCGGGTGCGAGACGAGTGATGTACCGCAGCTGGGGGAGGGCCAACCATCGACGAAGATAGCGGACGGACGACCGAGAAGAAGGATCGAAGGTCGACACAGGCTATACACCGACGGGCCGACACCGGAGAAGTCCAGCCGCCGCCGTGAACGACCCAAACCACCGCCAGGAGCCACCACCACGCCGTGGCAGCCCACATCCACGCCGGGACCCCTAGGGGGAGCCCCGCGCCGCCCTACCGACCCACACCCTGGATGAGGACAGCCCAGCCGCAGACGCCGCCGGCCACCCCACCATGGCACGCCTCCACTCCAGCCACCTCCAGCACCCAGGGACCGCCAGAGACGACCGGACCACGCCGCCGCAGCCCGCACCGCCTGCCGGAAAGGCTGCGCCAGATCCGGCCGGCATGCATCGCCACCACCGCCACCACTCGCCGGAGCCACCCCCTGCTGCGCCGCCTCCCCACCAGCCGCAGGTCACGGTAGGGGAGCTGCCCGCAGCTCGCGCCGCCCGCGGCCCTCTCCACCCGACGCCGGCGCTGCCCGCAACGCCCAGGAGCGGAGACGGCCAGCCCGACCAGGGGTGAGAACCACCACCGTGACGCCCATCGCACCGCCGCCAGGAGGATGTCGCCGCCCACTCCTCAGCACGCCGCGCCGCCGCACCCGTCACCAGTCCGGCGCCCCAGCCCAGCGGATCTGGCCCGCGCCTGACCATCTGCGCGAGGGGACGAAGAAAGCCTCGCCGCCGCCTGCGCCGACCGGGCTTCGCCCGGCCGCGCCCACCGGCGGCAGCGAGGGAGGAGCAGGGGGCAGGAGGGGGACGCGCGGAGGAGATCGGGGAACCCTCCCCAGCCGCCTCGCGGGTGGCGGCGCGGGAGGGATAGGGTTTCGTCGGGTCTACACCAGAATATTTGAGGATGAACCAACCAATCTTATCTCTGTTGAGCTGACCATACATCTTATCAGTAGTCTGATATTCATCTTGCTCATGAATCAAGCTCAAACATATAAAAGCATTCACACTTTCATATACCACTTATATATCATTAGTAGTTCTGGTTAAATAAGAGCAAGGGGGAGGGAGAGAGAATTGAAGTACACGGCAGAAAAGGAAGAGCATATATATCTGCATGCACGTATACGAATCTCGGCGCAATCCATGTGCCGCGCCGTGCGCACGCACACACGGGTTGCAGCGAGGTCCGGGAATGGCGCGGGAGCGACGGTGGCTTAGTACTTGTACCCCGCGACGTGCAAGCTCTCGGACGCGGCGGCGTCCCCGCCGGCGGCGGCACCGCCGTACTTGCCGAGCGTGGCCTCGGAGTTGCCCTTGCACCGGGCGAGGAAGGTGGCCTGCGCGTCGGCGACGTTCTCCTTCTTGCCGGCCCACTTCTTGATGGTGCTCTGCTGCAGCGCCCGGCCGAAGGAGAAGGTGAGCGTCCACGGCTTGAGCACAGCCAGCTTGTTCATGGCGTCCAGGTTCTGCGTCGCCTGCTCCTCGCTCTGCCCGCCCGACAGGAACACCACCCCCGGCACCGCCGGCGGCACCGTGCGCCGCAGCGCCGCCACCGTGTACTCCGCTATCACCTCCGCGCCAACCTATGTACACAACCATTCACAGAACGATCAGCCATGCAAATTAATACTGAAAGCAAGAAGCAAGTAACTGAGTTGGCCGGAGAGGGAGGGACGTGCCTTGGGGCTGTCGGAGCCGGGGGTGACCATGTTGGGCTTGAGGAGGGTGCCCTCGAGGAGCACCTTGTGGTCGTTGAGGGACTTGTAGACGGCGGCGAGGACGCGCTCGGTGGCGGCGGCGCAGGCCTTGATGTCGTGGGGGCCGTCGGTGAGGATCTCGGGCTCCACGATGGGCACCAGCCCGTTCTCCTGGCAGATGAGCGCGTACCGCGCCAGCCCCTCGGCGTTCTGCTTCACGGCGAGCTCGGACGGCTCGGCGCCGGGCCCGATCTTGAGCACGGCGCGCCACTTGGCGAAGCGCGCGCCGGCGTCGTAGTACTTGGCGCAGCGTGCGCCCAGGGAGTCGAGGCCCTGGGTGGTGGTCTCGCCGTTGGTGCCGGCGATGTCGACGGTGCCCTTGTCGACCTTGATGCCCGGGATGACGTTGCCGGCCTTGAGGATGTCCACGAACGGGGTGCCGTCGGCGGCCGTCTGGTAGAGCGTCTCCTCGAAGAGGATGACGCCGGAGAGGTACTCGAGCGCGCCCGGGGCGGTGAAGAGCATCTCCCGCAGCGCCTGGCGGTTGGACTCCACGTTCTCCACGTTGATGCTGGCCAGCCGCTTGCCGATGGTGCCCGTCGACTCGTCCGCCGCCAGGATCCCCTTCCCCGGCGTCGCGATGTACTTGGCCGTCTTGATCAGCTCATCTGCGCATTTCGTAACGCAAAAATCATCAGCATGCTGCACCACGAGCACATGAAAACACAGGAGCCAGACCGAAACAAGGCAAGAACCTGCGTATTTCCCGACGAAGGCAGACATGGCGGCGACCGTGTCGGTCAGGAGGCTCCGGGACCGGTGGCTGCAAAATCTAAACGCTCGGCTGCTCTGCTCGCGCTTTTTGTGAGGTGGCTGTGCGAGTTATCTCTCTCCCCTTATAAACCCCGGACGAGAGGAGGATATACCGAGCAGGCGAAGGGGGTATGTGATGCACGGGCCACTGGCTCGCGCAGCGCCCGTCACCCGTTGGGGGTTCGGGGGATAGGGGGGGCGAGCCGTGCCACCCAAACCCCCCTCCGCCTGCTGGCCAGACAAAAATACTAGGAATACGATTTTCGCAGCTAAAGAACACATACATGTAGACGCTGTGCTGACGCTGAACAAGTGGTGGTGGTGATGTGGACTTTATCCATGCAGGGTGAACGTAGGGATGGCATCCACCCGCTGTTGGCCGGGCTTCACCAATGTATCATGAGATGGTGCAGTGTGCATATATGCATTTCTTTGTTTGCCCGTGGATATGTGAGGTGTGGTCCAGTGTAGAGTGACAAGAGTGAGGTGCCAACACGACGTGTAATGTTGTAGCCTACAACAATGTTTTCGGTATTTTCTGGGGCCTCGCAATGTGGAAGATATTTGAATTGGATATTTTGATCCAGTCCAGGGCTTTGGTGTTATCGTCGTCTGATTTCCAGGAAGTCAGCAGGGTAATGTCATGTAACCAAGGCAGTACACGATACAAGATCGAACGCAAGGCATGCCGCAATGTTACTAAATTCACAAACTATCTGTCTGTTAAATTTCGATTCCACACATCTCCATAAAGAACAAAGCATCTCATCGAGCAGAGTTTCCATGGAATCAGTAATACTATCGGTAAGTTGGACAAGCATGTATATCTGTGAACACAAGCGCCAGGGTCATCTTTGACACACTCTCCATGTCAAAGAGAAAGCAAAAAATTGTCACTGAGCTGAACACAGGCTGGGACAGATGAGTGAGAGCAACTAACGGGTGAACTCATCGCCCGAAGCATCTCAACACTGAGGCAACAAGGGTAGATGACAGAAACTTCATTCCAGCAGACCCACCAGGGAAGTATGAGATAGCATAGTATACTAGCGCAAGGATCTGAAAAACAGAAGAGTTTTGTTAGCTCGAAGTTGATGGAAGTGATCGAATCCTCGGTACGCAACTGCCACCAGAGACCAACGATGCCACAAACTGCAACTTTAAGGTTTTTTTGATGATGACCTATTCACATGCTACAAATTCACAGTTCTCTTCAAAGTTGTTCCTGTTACTAGCATCCAGAGAAGGACAAAATAACAGCACAAGAGATTGCGGGGTGTAAAGGAGAAATTCTTACCTGAAGACAAGAGAAGAAAACAGAAAGTATGTAGCTATGGAGCACCATTGACACATAGATGGTAGCAAACATGCTGCCAACAAATCCAATGGTGAAAGGTAACCTCTGTGGAAAAATTAAAACAGCTTCAGAAAATGTACCAAAAACATATTTTTTTTTCCCGAGATATAACAGAAATTAAATATATAGAATATAAGTTATGAACTAATTAAATCAACAACCCAGTAAGTTCCCTATAAACTGTTGGAATAAAAAAAAGTATGATATATGGGAATACATAAAACCCAAAATGTGCATATTATTTTGTGAAAGAAAGTATGTTATCATCTAAAAACACATCAATTTTAAAACAAAGAATATGTTCAGTTATTCACTAATCATGCCTTTGACATGGAACAATAAAAAACAATGCACATTCGATCTTCTGTAGAAAAGCGCTAAACCACTGGCAGAAAATCATTGACAATGCATTTTTCAGGTTGATGTTTCACAACTGGATGCTCACTTGATAACATGTCAAATTATCAATGCCTCAAGGACATGCTATGTTACTGTATAAATTTGACCATGTATTTTCCTTTTCTTTTTTACTTTCTTCAAAGCAGAGGAATTGTTTGATCATTACTAGAAAAATACAAGTACAAAATGCTCTCCCAGCAAAATGTTTACAATATACAATATATACCTTAACTAATATCTTCAAGGAGAGAATTGGATGGAAACAATCTAATATGTGCAGTTTGTGGTAAAATAGAAATTATCAAAAGACAGAAGGAAACAACACAAGTTTGTTGAACAGTGATTCCCAGGAATGGTGCTTATTTAAGGACAAGGAAAATAAATTGATACCTCTCTGGATATCATATGATAGAGCTGATTCTTGGGCCCTTTCAATGCAAAGAAAGATCCAATGATGAAGGCACATCCCATCGTGAAACAGATCGCAAACTTTTGAGGCATTATTACCATGACTGGCAGGAATATTGTGAACGCGATGAAAACTAGGAAAATGCCACTGGCAAGAAAAAGACCAAAATACATGAGAGATTTGCCAGATGGAACACTGCTTGTCGAGGACTGGAAGCTGCCAGGGAACCCTCTAACTCCTTTAGATACCCTGGAGAAAATAGAATGGCAAGGCAATCAGCATTCAGCAAAAACTAAACAGTTAAAAGAAAGGTTAACTACAGGTTTGGTCAATGCCAGCTTTTACGATTGTTCCTCTAGTTAATCTTGAAGAGCTGTTGCGATGTTTAGCCTTTCAAATTGCTTTAGAGCTAACAATTAACAAATGTCTTTCATATGTATGACTCTAAGCAGCTCGCCATTACAACATGAATCACGATGGTGACTTGCCAAAACATAGATTCCTTGATTGTCTATACCTAATAAGCGACTAATTCAGCACAAAACCTTGCTCCTGACTAACGATCCTCAATAACGATTTTGAGATAACCAGAGGAAATACACTGCTGGCTAAGAATGATCTAATTGGCCAATGCTAAGAAGCTATTTTACAATAGTAGCTCTGGAGTAAACAGCACCGAAGCAATCTCAATCCACATGGAGGCGATCCGGGAAGCGCTACGCTACTAACAATTTATTCATGGCACCCGTAGTTAAGCTTAGCTGGGGAGAATCCACCGCATCCCGATTCACTTGCACAAACCCTAGGAGGAGGTTGAGTGACGACGAGAGGGGGGTTGCTTACACGCCGAAGGTGCCGGTGACGCGGTCGTTGGCGGAGCGGACGGCGGCCTCGATGTCGATCCCGAATCCTCCGCCGACATCCTCCTCGGCGGAGCGGGCGGCGGCGTAGGAGTTCCATTCCGCGAGCAGAGACGGCGGCGGCTGGGAAGACGCCGCCGACGAGGAGGGCGAGGGCCCAGAGCCGGAGAACCACGCCTGCATCTCGGGCCCACGCCGCCAGAGAGTAGAGGCAGCCCACGGGATTGTGCTCTGTTGTTACTTGTCATGCAACTCCAACGCGGTGGGACACACCAAATGTCCATGGACATGTCCGTGGATAGCGGTGGGAGCCGGTCATCCAACCCGGTTCACCAAATGTTCTAGATCCGTCCTTCTTCATTTACCCAAAAAGAGTTTCCTCCGTTTTGTATTACAAAGCAACCAACCGATACAACCAACGATAGGTGCTGGGGCGGAAGCAGCACAGTCACGTCCTTCTTCATTTGACATTTACATGTAGATCAATAGCAATTTAGCATATATATAAATAGATGCAAACATATGCAATTACGACAAAAAAAAAGCATCAGTGTTCGACAAGTTTTTAAATCCAACCGATCACAAAAGATGGCAGTCCGGCTATCTGTGCAAAGTAAAAGACTTGAATTTTTTTGCCTCCGAGTCCGTCTGTTGGTGCCAAAGTATTCACTCTTCGGCTGGCTCTTTCGAAGCATCCATGAAGCGTTTAAGCATGCTAGCACAATACGCTTGCACAACCTTCGCCGCACCGGGATCCAGGTCCGACATCTTGGCATCAACCTTCTTCGTTTGGAGCTTGATCTTCTTGTGTTGCGCCTCCATGAACTTGTCAAGCTTCTCAGTCTTCTTTTTCTCCTTCACATCATTGCACTTGACGCATGTCTCCTCCTTCTTCGCCATGATGTCCTCGGACATATCCGTCATCTTGGTCGCTGCCCCTTCTCGCTTGTCCTTCTCGTCCTCTCACTTCCTCCCTTGATTCCTAGCCATCATTTTGGCCGGTGCAAGGTCTTCTTTTGTTATAACACCATCTTCAACTTCATTGGCGATGCAGTGGTCTGGACGGAATTGGCAACAACGTTGAGCCACTTGGGGTGCACATTCAACTTCAACCAACAATGCATGAAGATGAAGTTCTTCTTCTCCATCCTAAAGAACAATGTGCATGCATGGACGACCTAGAGAAAAAAGACATGATCAACAAGTTGCATATCCGGCCAAATAACCAACACATAGGGCACATTCGGCCAAATCAAACACATGTTGCATATCCGACCAAATGACCAACACATAAAGCAACACAAAACTTACGAGCTCGGTGAGTGCTGCACCACTTGGCACTGGATTTGCAATTGTTTGTAAAAGTCAATACTTATTGGTGGCCTCTTGAATGGTGTACCATCGATGAGTGAGCGACTTGAATGGTGTACCATCGATGAGTGAGCGACTTCGAAATGCAATTACGGATCACTTCCTTGCGACAGGGACATAGTGCTTTTGCTCATGGAACCAAACATGCACACTTGTCCAAAAGGTTCCGCTCCTTTGCTCTATGCAATGAATCGGTTCAATGCTTGTGGCCAACCACGCCTCAACCAACAATCCATCCCCCTTCATGTTGAAATTTTCTCCCATATTCTTCTTTGGGTCGGCACCCGGCGGCAAGAAGTCGTCGGGGTCAACGACCGGCTGGTTAGTGTCTGGCAGCTAGGTTGGCCAGGGCAGCTATTGCACGACCGACACCAGTCAGGCAACACGCTTCAGTGGAGGAGGTGTTGGGTGACTGCGGATGGAAGAAAAATCCACCATAGTGACCAGAGACTAGCAAAAACTCTTGAAATCCTTTGAAGCAAAGTTTGTTCATTAACATTTATGATGCTAAGAGGAATGTCAAATCTGAATATAATCCCTCCCATAAAATTGACTGCAGTTTTGCCATCTAACTTGTTGATTGGCTTGGCTTCTATCCACTTAGTAAATTTTTCTATTGCGACCATCAAGCCGATAAAACCTCCTTCAGTCGCTCCGTGTGGACTTCATCCACTCTGAGAGGATCAACCATGTCAAGACCCCAAATAGCAAAGGGCCAAGCAAGCGGGATTGTCTTCATCTTGGAAGCTGGCATATGAGTCCGCCTGGCATACATCTGGCAACCCACATAGGTGCGAACGATGTCCATTGCATTAGCATGAGCATTTAGCCAGAAGAAGTCGACTCATAATGCCTTAGAAATCAGCGTCCGACAAGATGCGTGATGTCCACATGTTCCTAAGTGATTCTCTTACAGGATTTGCCTGCCTTCCTCTGGAGAAATGCACCTTTGAGAGGTGCTAGTCGTACTGAGCTTGTATGGTTCTTCATTAAGGACTATGTATGATTTGGAGGATGCGCAATGTGTTGGGCCTCAACTTCATCCTCGGGAAGTTCCTTTCTAAGAAGATATGAAATACATATAAGGCAACGTCCAGTAGGGATTGACTACCATGGCCTGGTCGACCAAGTTGATAGCTTCTGGCACTTGTTCTTTCTCCGGCTTTGCTGCCTCTTCTAGATTGACATATAGATATTCTTTGACAGCCGGCTCATGAAGATGATTGACAGTACAATACACCGGGGGTGGCCCATCAGCCAGGAAACCCGGTATTGGGTCGGCCTTAGGGCCAGGGGGCCTGGCGACAACACGACTCTAGGAGGCAATCCAGGGGCCACCACTCAGAGCAAGAAGTTCATCTTGGCGTGCAAGCCAAGAAGCCCCCATGCATGATGTTGGTTAGGAGCCCTATAAATCATAGATCTCATCCCCTTTATAAGGCGAGGCTAGGGGTAGCTCGCAGCCATCTATTCCATAGACAAAACTCTCGATAGTCATTACCACCATCATCTTGTAACCCCCTCGCACGAGGTGATCCCACTGTCGTGGGTGCAAGTCTGACAGTAGTGTGTAGGGGTACGGATGAGAGGGCAGAGCCTAGCTACGGCGCAGGTGTTACACTCGGATTTTACGAGTTCAGGCCCCTCAGCGGTGGAGGTAACAGCCCTACGTCTCGGTGCTCTGGAGCTTGATTGCTTGAGTGTATGAGTTACAAATGGATTGCGAACCCTTGGAATGGAGCTGGGGGTGGCTTATATAGCGTTCGCCAGCCCTCCCATGAATACCGCCATAACCAGGGGTTAAGAGGGGGTTTAAGGGCGCCAGGTAATGGGCGCATTGATTACAGTTAATACGAGCGAGCGCACGTCCTAACCGTTGCGCTCCTGGAGCCTCCTGGTCTTCTCTGGTCGAGTGACTGTTGGGTACTCCGAGTGAAATAGCTGGTCGAGTGGACTCCTGCTTCCCGAGTGATTCATTGAACGCCGAGTGAATGTCAGTCTACATAACTCTTGGTTGCTGATCTGGCCCTGGGGCCCAGTATAAGGCGTGTGGAGTCCCAGGGTAGGGTCTGTAGGTCAGGCCTGATACCCTATCCCTAGTACATGCCCTCGTCATTAGCCCCCGAACCGGTCGAGGTTAGGCGGGTCGAGTCAAGGCGAATTCCCAGGCGAGTTGGGCGCTACGGAGGCGCTCAAGAACTCTTACTGGTCATTAGACGCCCTTGTCTTCGTGCGGCACCTTGACGGATTCTGGACCATATGACGTCCGAGTGAAATGAGTAGTCTCCGTCCGAATGAGATGAGTAGTCACATGCCGTGTGTCGGAGCGGATCCGAGCGTAGATGGCACGTCTTCAAAGTGAGAGCAATCGGCTTGCTGGACTCCGGATTTTGCGGGATTTGAAACCATATTTGAGCGCGCGCGAACGGTTGCAGCGCAGCGAGTGAGGAAAGTGGGGCGTGACGCCTCGATTTTCGCCCCGCTTTCCGCCACGTACCGCTGGATCTTTGACGACGCGATTTGAGGAGATCTGCGGGCCCACGATTCAGTGGTGCGGATTGGGGAGCGGTGCGGGCGGCGATATAAGGGGCGGCCGTGGCGGAGAGGGAGAGAGAGACAGATCCTCTTTTCCCCAACTTCTCCAGTCCGCCCGATCCCTTCTCCCGCGACCCACTCCGCGCAAATCTTCCTTGGTGCTGGAGAGCTCGGCGACGATGGCGAAGGACAAGACGGCGAAGCTCGAGAAGGCGAAGAAGGCGGCGAAGAGCAAGAAGGCGTCGAGCTCCCGGGTCGCGCCTCCTCGCGGGTGGATCCAGGGTGACTGGCTCCCGCCGTCCACCACGGTGGACGACATCAGTGGGCTCGTCATGGACGGGCTGATCCGCGATGGGACGTGGAGGCTGCCGGAGGAAGGGAAGATCGAGCCCGCGCCGCACCCCAGAGAGCGAGTGCTCCTCACCACGCACGTGGAACGAGGTTTCTCCATGCCACCCCACCCCTTTTTCCGCGGTTTTTTGAACTTCTTCGGCGCTCAGCTCCACCATTTGTCTCCGAATGCCATAGTGTATCTTGCCGCTTTCGTTTCTTTGTGTGAGAATTTCCTGGGTTGCCCGCCGCACTGGGGTTTGTTCAAACACATCTTCACATGCCGTTCCCAGTCGGTCAAAAAGGCCAACCCCGAGGGGGAGAGAACCCATGTGACCCAGCTGTGCGGCGGCTTGGGTATTCAGATGCGGGGCAAGAGTGCATTCCCATCTATGTCTTTTCCCGATTCGGTTAGGGGTTGGCAGTCGACCTGGTTCTACTGCAATGACTTGCCTTGCTCTGGCTCGTCGACTGGTCTTCCCCTTTACACGACTGAAAGAGTCAAGACCCCTCCCTCGCTGACGGTTGACAAGGAGGAGAAGACTGACGTGGGGATCTTGGTGAGTGCCATGGTCGGTCTGATTCAGGGCGGAGTGACTGGCCTGGATCTTCTGGAGGTCTTCCTCAGTCGGAGGATCCAGCCGCTGCAGGAGCGGGCTCACCCCATGTGGCTCTACACTGGGGCCAACGACTTGACCCGAGTGCATCCAGAAGACGTCGAGGAGAAATCGGTGGAACAGTGGATCAAGTGCATCACTGGCGCGCACGACAATCCGCGAGGGTCGAGACGGATCCCGCCCTACGACGCCAATAACAGAGGCTACAATTGTGTAAACACACAAAACAGAAAATATTTGGTTGTCTCCCAACAAGCTCTTTCTTTATAGCCATTAAGATAGGCTTGAGATTTCAATGATGCTCACATGAAAGATGATAATTGAACACAAAGAGAGCATCATATAACATGTAACAACCACATTTAAGTCTAACATACTTCCTATGCATAGGCATTTTATAAGAAAACAATTTATCAAGACAAGCGATATCTAGCATATGCAAATATGAAAAATGAAGCATCAAAAATTTCAACACAAAGAGAGGTAATTTAATAACATGAAGACTTCTGTAACCATATTTTCCTCTCTCATAATAATTGCATATAGGGTCATAATCAAATTCAACATTATAGCTATCATATAAAATATTCTCTTCATGATCCACATGCATAAAAGTTTTATAATCTTCCAAAATAGTGGGATTAACATCAACTAAAGTTATGACCTCTCCAAATCCACTTTTATCATAAAATTCATAAGATTGATAATTCTCCAAAGTAGTGGGATCATTATTACCTAAAGTTGACACTCTTCCAAACCCACTTTCAATATTATTGCAAACATTATTATCCATAACATATTCATCATGAGGCTTAAATAAATTTTCAAGATCATAGGAAGCATCACCCCAATCATGATCATTACAATAAGTAGTGGACATAACAAAATCATCATCCCCAAGCTTGTAGCTTTGCATATCATTAGCACAATTGACATTAATATAATTCATAATAGCAATATTGCAACCATGCTTTTCATTCAAGGAGCTATCAAGTGTGGGTGCAATAGCAATGATTTCATTTTTAACATAAGGGACTATAGCAAGTTCATCTTCATAAGCATAATTAATATTGGCATCATGGCCATAAGCATCAAATTCATCAAAAAGGGATATTTCAAGCGAATCAACAGGATCATAATTATCTATAGATTTATGCATATCATTATTCTCTTCCAAAGCAGCAGACATTCTCCCAATGAAATTCACTAACATGGGTATTAGAAGCATAGTTTTCATAGCAATATTTAAGTATGGCAAGATTTTCAGATTTGTAGAGAGTAGCGTCATACTTTTCAATCAAAGAAGCAACTTCATAGGCACCCTTAAAAGCAACAAATTCTTCAATTTGTTCGATATCATAGTGGCTATAAACACCCTTGGCATAAGAAGATAAGATTTCATTATCATTAAACCCACATAGGTAGGGAAGGTGTTTTTTAGGGTTCTCGAAGCAACAAGTAAAATCATGAATTTCACATAGATTCCAAGCATAGCATAGCAAACAATTTATTTGATTCCATAAGTGTCTCCCTCTTTGAGACAAACGGTGACGCATAAAATGAGATGATTATCCCTCAACTAAACTAGTTGGGGTTTCAGCACGAGCACAAATGGATCGAAGATGATCCAAGTAGAAAACTTTAAGTGGATCCATAGTGATCTTAAATTTTTGCTTTTGTTTTTTGTTTTGTGTGTTGACATGAAGGCAGTAAAAGCAAGCAAGCAAACGAAAAATATTTTTGTGTTTTTGTAAACTTGTTTTAGAAGTGGGGGAGATGAAAACATGAGGTAAATGCAAATAAAAAGGCAAATAAAAATAAGCGCAAGTAGATGATAGTTTATGCGAAGGTACTTGATAGGTTTTGGTGATGTCTCCCCGGCAACGGCGCCAGAAATTCTTCCTGCTACTTGTGAGCTGCGTTGGGATTTCCTCGAAGAGGAGAGGATGATGCAGTACAGTAGAGATAAGTATTTCCCTCAGTTAAGAACCAAGGTTATCAATCCAGTCGGAGAACCACACAGAACCTCGTTAGCAGCACCTACACACACAAAAGCAAATACTTGCACCCAACGCGAACAAGAGGGTTGTCAATCCCCTTGGCGGTTACTTGTAAGGATTAATTCTGATAGTGATAGATAGAAAAGTAAATTGAAAAATAAAATAAAAGAAATAAAATTGCAGCAACGTATTTTTGGATTTTATATATGATAAAAGTAGACCCAGGGGACCATAGTTTTCACTAGAGGCTTCTCTCTCGAACGCATAGCATACGGTGGGTAAACAAATTACTGTTGGGCAATTGATAGAAAAGCGTATAGTTATGATGATATTCAAGGCAATGATCATGTATATAGGCATCACGTCCGAGACAAGTAGACCGACTCCTGCCTGCATCTACTACTATTACACCACCCATCGACCGCTATCCAGCATGCATCTAGGGTATTAAGTTAATGAAAACAGAGTAACGCCTTAAGCAAGATGACATGATGTAGACAAAGTAAACTCAAGCAATATGATTAAACCCCATCTTTTTATCCTTAATGGAAACAATACAAATACGTGTCTTGTTCCTTTCTGTCACTGGGATATAGAACACCGCAAGATTGCACCCATCACAAAGCACCTCTCTCATTGCAAGATAAATCAATCTAGTTGGCCAAACCAAACGGATAGATCGGAGAGAAATACAAAGCTATAACAATCATGCATAAATAAGTTCAGAAAAGACTCAAATATTTCTCATGAATAATCTGATCATAAACCCACAATTCATTAGATCCCAACAAACACACCGCAAAAGAAGATTACATCGAATAGAACTCCAACGAGATCGAGGAGAACATTGTATTGAAGATCAAAGAGAGAGAAGAAGCCATCTAGATACTAGCTATGGACCCGTAGGTCTGAGGTAAACTACTCACACATCATCAGAAGGGCGACAAGGTTGATGTACAAGCCCTCCGTGATCGATTCCCCCTCCGACAGAGTACCGAAAAAGGCCTCCAGATGGGATCGCGGAAGAACAGAGGCTTGCGGCGGCGGAAAGGTTATTCGAGGTGGCTCTCTGTTGGTTTCCCAATATTTGAGAATTTATAGAAGTGGAATTAGGTCAAACGGAGCCACGAGGGGCCCACGAGGCATCAAGGCGCCCCCCTGGGCCGCGCCCTGTTGCCTTGTCACCTTCTCGAGAGGCTTCTGGCCTCCTCCCGAAGCTTCCAGGGTCTCTTTTGTCCAGAAAAAAATCATCAAAAAGTTTCGTGGCATTTGGACTTCGTTTGGTACCGATTTCCTGAAAAACCGAAAACAAGCAGAAAACAGCAACTGGCACTGGGCACTAGGTTAATAGGTTAGTCCCAAAAAATGATATAAAATAGCATATTATTGCATATAAAACATACAAGATTGATCCTATAATAGCATGGAACAATCAAAAATTATAGATACGTTGGAGACGTATCACCATTGCAGCACAAACCCTAGCCTTCCTCTCCCTCCTCCCCTTCCGCATCCATGACATGGCCGTGTAGCATCACTCTCCGTCAAGCCGAGCTTCTCGCCATCTGCGACATCCCGGCGCCGCCGGACACGCATCTGCCGGTGGGATGGGTTCTGAGTGCGAGTGGTCTTCTGGTGGCGCTTATCCCCGCCGTTGGTACGGTCGCCTTTGCGCGCGCCGTCCGTAGGTTTCGGGCAGGTCTAACGCCAGAGGAGAGGGCGCATCCAGGCTTCGATCCTAGCTAATAACCCATTATGGCCGCACATCCTCGACTAGCACCGCGTTGCTCGGATCCAGCACTTCAACGGCCCCAACCCGATGCCGCACTTAAACATCGCTGGGTGACGTGCCTTCTGGGATGGCCTTAGCTTCGACGACGTCATTGCCGCGTACTGCTCGCAGGTTGACGAAGAAGATTAGTTTCAGATTTGGGAATAGGGCCGCGTCGGACATGTCGTTTTATTTGAATAAAATATGTATGAATTCGTATGCTAAAATTGAATTGTATTTCGAGTTGTTTGCATGCACTTGGAATGACTCATGATTTGTATCAATTTCTTTTGAATATGTGCGCAAATCAGAAAATGGGTGCAAATTTGTATGATTTTGCATGCAATTTTGACATCAATCTGAGAAAAATTATAGAAAATGAAGAAAGGCTCAGAAATATAAATCCTTTTGCATGGAGGCCTTTATGTTCAATGGCTTGTGGGGAAAACGATAAACTGACAATACCATGAATAAAAAGTTATTTTTCCATTTTTCTAGTGCCATACATGACTTTTTTTGTGAAGCAAGTGCCATAAAAAAATATTGTAAATTGTGCCCTTACAATTTTCACCTAAAGTATACCACATGGGATTCCAACTACCAACTTTTCATGAATTTCAAAGTGATATTGCCATATTTCATTGATTTATTGAATTTCTGGCAATTTACATCAAGTAATTCAAATTTAAACTTCAAGTGTGCTCTAGTTTGGTCCAATAGATTCTGAAAAATCATTTTCACCTTTCACATTAGGAGTGTTGGCAGTATCCACAAAGAAAACTCAAATTCCCAACCATTTTATATGATTAGGCATCCATGCAATTTTGACAATAATCTGAGAAAAATTATAGAAAATGAAAAAAGGCTCAAAAATTGAAATCCTTTTGCATGGAGGCCTCTTATGTGCAATGGCTTGTGGGAAAAATAATAAACTGACAATACCACGAATAAAAAGTTAATTTTCCATTTTTCTAGTGCCATACATGACTTTTTTGTGAAGCAAGTGCCGTAAAAATATTGTAAATTGTGCCCTTACAATTTTCAGCTAAAGTATACCACGTGGGATTCCAACTGCCAATTTTTCATGAATTTCTGAGTGATATTGCCATATTTCATTGATTTATTGAATTTCTAGCAATTTACATCAAGTAATTCAAATTTGAACTGCAAGTGTGCTCTAGTTTGGTCCAATAAATTCTAAAAAATCATTTTCACCTGTCACATTAGGAGTGTAGGCAGTATCCACAAAGAAAACTCAAATTCCCAACCATTTTATATGATTAGTCATCCATGCAATTTTGATAACAATCTGAGAAAAATTATAGAAAATGAAAAAAGGCTCAAAAATTGAAATCCTTTTGCATGGAGGCCTCTTATGTGCAATGGCTTGTGGGAAAATAATAAACTGACAATACCACAAATTTGAAAAAAAAACCTTTTGCATGGAGGCCTCTTATTTTCCATTTTTCCATGGGTACATGACAACTCCAATTACATGAAGTACATGACAACTCCAATTACATAGCGATAAACAAACTAGAAGTACATGACAACTCCAATTACACAACTACGGGGGACCACTCATCCTCCGACTTTGCTTTGTACATGATAACCCCTAAAACGTCATCATCTTCGCTCATACGCTTTACGACGTACGAATACCTATCCTCCTCTGCATATTCATCCTCGTCCTCCTCCTCGTCGGTGGCCGGAGCAGGCTTTGACAACCAATCCTCGTCCTCCTCCTCATCCTCAACTACCATTTGCTCATCTCTGGGCGCAGGCCTTTCGATGGTCCTCATAAACTCCTCCACATTATCAGGCATAATTATGTGTAGAGACATACCAGGAGGAGGCTGCACGTATCTCACCCTCGGAATAGATGCGAGCTCTCATTTGACCTTTGGATCCGACGGGCCGCGTTGAGACCCGTATGAATACCAGCGAGCTCGCTGACGAGGATCCGGTGACTCCATTACCTCACGCATCGCCCAGACGAAAACCCCGATACAAGTCACCCCATTGACTCGATCTGGAATTATCCGCCGAATCTCATCTGGCCTCGCATCTATCAACAATTGCTACACATGCTCCGCCAGAGCTTTCGTGCTAGGAAACCAAGAGCAGATCTCCTTGCACTTCTCCAATAAGATAGCGGCACTGGCGCAGAACACCTCCAACAGCGTCGTCATCGCCGACGGCGGCCGCGGGATTGGGGGTGGGGAAGGGGGAGGTGGAGGTGGGCTGCTCGGGCCGCGGGGGATGCGAAATGAGATATATATATATATATATATTTCATCGCCTTTTTTCTAGACAAATGACCCAGCCGTCCACCAACCGGTCCCACATGTCAGCATTTCAGGTCGGTCCCACGCGTCAACACTGGGCGAAGTAACAGTCAACAGCTTTGACCCGACGGCAAGGCACCGTTTGGCCTTTTGTGAGGCGCGGGCGAGTGGAGGAGGGCAAAAGTGAGCAAAGTTAGATGGGCGGGGGAAAAGTGAGTAGAACTAAGGAAGGAGGGGCACAGAAATAGAAATCCCTTTTTAATTATCTTGAAGTTTAGGCAGATTTTAGCACAAGTTAGATAGCAAGCAATACAACCTACACATGCATATCCAGCGTATCGGCGGTGAAAAGCAAATGACATGCAAGTGCAAGAAAGTAAGAAGTAGAGTTTAGGAGATTTTGCAAACGAAGGGTGACATGAAGATTTTTTCCTTGGTTCCCATAGGTGGTGCTATCGTACATCCACATTGATGGAGACTTCAATCCCTATGGGGATAACAGCTGCGCGAGCCCATGTAGGTCTCCACCCACGAAGGGTCCACGAAGAAGCAACCTTGTCTATGTCATCACGGCTTACACCCATGAAGGACTTGCCTCACTGAGGGTAGGTCTTCACGAAGTAGGCGATCTCCTTGCCCTTACAAACTCCTTGGTTCAACTTCACAAGCTTGGAAGCTCCCAAGTGACACCTAACCAATCTAGGAGACACCACTCTCCAAAAGGTAATAGATGTTGTTGATGATGATGAACTCCTTGCTCTTATGCTTCAAAAGATAGTCTCCTCAACACTCAAACACTCACTCATAGATTTTGGCTATGTGGTAGGCGAGGGATTGGAGTGGAAAGCAACTTGGGGAGGCTAGAGATCAAGAATCAAAGGTTGGAGTGGAATCCTCTTGATCTCAACACAAGTGTTGGTGGTTCTCTCTCAGCAAATGGATATGGGAAGTGTAAGCTTCGAACTGGTTGCTCTCTGAAAGTTGGTGGAATGGGTGGGGGTATATATATAGGCAACACCAAAATCCCAACCGTTACACACCTTTATGCACACTTCAGTGGGATTGGGTGAAATCCTCAGTGAGACCAACCTGTGCAAATGATTTAAACTTTAGGTTTTTCGGTGAGACCGGATGAAACCTCTCGGCGGGACCGAGCGAAGCTGACCTAAGCACTTTCCACACTTCAGTGTCACTGATTGAAACTGATCAAAAAATTTGACTTGATTTCAATTGGTAAGAAGGTTGGCAAGTGCTCTTTGGTGGGACCGAGACGCTAGGGTTTAGGCAGTGATTATGTCAAGTGTATCTCAGTGGGTCCGGCTGTATGTGTTTCAGTGGGACCGAGATGGACTTTATGGTTTTGGACATAGATGAATGTGAGATTGTGGCTGAGGGTTTTGAAGCAATATCTCTAAGCACTTGAGCAGTTCGACCATCATCAAAACCTCATCCCCTTTTAATAGTATTGGCTTTCCTATGGACTCAATGTGATCTTGGATCACTTAACCAAAAATGTAGAGTCTTGAAGCTTTGGCAACATCATTCCTTAGCAGCTTGAGGCGTCCCCATCTCAATCCAAAGGTTTGCCTAAGTTGAACTCTTCCTGAAATATACTCAATGAAAACATTAGTCCAACAACATGTATGTTGACATGAATTACCAAAACCACCAAGGGAGTGAATGTGATTTCAATCCCCCCTTTTTGGTAATTGATGATAACATACATCAAAGCTTCAAATGAAGGATATAACATAGAACTATATTAAAACTCTGAAGGACATGTGACATGTACAAGCTCCCCCTACAACTGTGCATATTCAGAGATTTGCGTCTGGAATGCAACTACACCGTTAAATATGTAGAAAGACTTCTATGTCACATGGAACTTGGCAGCATGCATCATAGTAAATGAAAGATATAAGAGCATACAAGAGTATATGATCCCCACTTGAAAACAAGTATTTACAACAAGATGGAGCCATATATAATCCCACTTAATGAGATGCATACACTTACCTTGAGGTACTAGACATCAAACCTAAAGAGACAATCTTGAGAAAACAAGGTTAGATAACACAAGAAATTCTCTCCAAGAGGATGCAAGGACTCCAAGAATACCAAGTTTGGGATTACGTGCCTAAGGATGTTACTTAGAAAATTGCATGTTCCCGAAGCAAGAATCAATAAGGATTTGCAATAAGAACTTAGTTTTGGCTCCCCCTAAATATTTCAACTCCCCCCCTATATGAATGAGAGTTGTAATGGGAGTAGGTGGGGCTAGAGACAAAATCAGAGTAAACATGATCAGAAAATAGATCAGAGCAAATGAGATAAATAATTATCATATGTTCCACCCCCACTAGAAACATATGCCTCTCTCCTTATGTTCCTCTAGTGATGCTTTGAAGCATTAAGATTTATGATTGCATTTATCTCTTTCTTTAGATGAGCTTTGATGTACATTTCTCTTCCCCTTTGACATCAATTTTCAAGAAGTGTTTATTCCTCTTGTTATAGGTCAATAGGAAGGGTCCTGGATAAGCACATTAAGAAAAATGATAACTAAGAATGCTTTAGAGGAAGGATCATTGAGTAGAGCTGAAAAAGAGTATAGAAATTATTCTTGACGAAATTTCTTATTCATTTTGGTGTCACCGAGCCAGTTCTTTTCGGTCAGACTGAAGAACTGCTATGCATTATAATTTGACTTCGTGTCACCGACATGTTTTGATCGGAGAGACAGATTTAACAACAGAAAGAGGATTTTGTCAAGGCTCAACTCACTAGCATTTAGGCCACTGAAAGATTTGCGGGGAATTTAGATAAGATTTGCAATGAATTGATAGAAAGAAATCGATGTTAAAATAGAAGAGCTTTTGGTGTTTTTTATAAAGAGTTTTCCAAAGGATAGCAAAAACACAAGGACAAATATGAACGAACAAAATACAAAGCAAAAGCAGCAAATGCAAAACTTCAACTAAGATAGGGTCGGAGACTAGGTCACCTATGTTTGAGTATATTAACTTAGGAGTAATGTGAGAACACTTGATCATAGGTCATACTCATTGTTAAGCTCAAAATGGGGTTGCCGTTTTTCGTTTAAGCATTTTAATTTATTCATATCTTCTAGAGTTACTTTGGCTCATGACATGGAGCAAAGATTCTCTAAGATGTGAGAACTTACATTTGAGGTTTGTTGTTGACGAGATCATGTAGTTGAAATTGTTGTGGATGCTCAAGGATGATGACGATGTCCATCATAAGTTAGGAGCACTCCATTGGATTTTGAAGTTCATCTTCCTACATGGGTTAGTCACGCAAGGAACACATGTATATCCAAATTGACAAGAGTGAGGGACTCAAGCAAATGTTGTCAAAGGATACTTTTGGTGTCTTGTTCCTTGATCACAACAAATGAAGTCTTTGATACTTTGTTCATGTAAGATTGCTCAAGATGGGAGTTTGGAGCAATCTTCTAAGTGTAGCTTATCCAAGTACCTATATGGGGTTAGATCCAATACAAGGAAGCAATGTATCCAAGATATGAAATAGTCATCATAAGAGAAGTATCAAGGATTAGTCAAGTAAGCTCATATCCTTGCATGCATCCAATTGAGTTTCTAGTTCACATTGGAAACATCAAGAATGTTCAACTCACTTCTCAAGCGAGAAAACATCTTCTCATCAAGAGGTTTTGTGAAGATATCCGCCACTTGTTTGTCGGTATGAACATGCTTAAGGTCAATGTCACCTTTAGCCACATGATTACGTATAAAGTGGTGACGAACATCAATATGCTTAGTTCAAGAATGTTGAACGGGACTGTGTGTAATCTTATAGCACATTGTCACATAGCAATGGGACATGTCTCACACTCATCCCATAATCTTTGAGGGTTTGTCTCATCCATAGTAATTGAGCACAACATGATCCGGTGGCAATGTATTCCTCTTCGGTGGTCGATAGAGATACTGAATTTTGTTTCTTGGAGGACCAAGACACAAGAGATCTCGCTATAAATTGGCACGTTCCTGAGGTAGATTGATACGTCCATTTTGCATCATGATTTCCCACTATTATTTATAATGTTTTAGAGCTTTATTTCACTTTATGATGCGATTCTAATGCCTTTTCTCTCTTAATATGCAAGATACACATGAAGAGGGAGATTGCCGGCAACTGGAATTCTGAGCCTGAAAAAGCTACAACAGAGATAGCTATTCTCTGGAGCTCCAAATAACCTGAAAGTTTAAGGAGAATTATTTTGGAATATATAAAAAATACTGGAAGAAAGAAGTACTAGAGAAGACCCTCGGTGGGCCCACAAGGCAAGGGGGCGCACCCAGCTGCCTTGTGGGGCCCACAGAGGCCTTCCGGTGCCTATCTTCTGCTATATGATGCCATTTGCCATAGAGAAAATAAAGGAGAAGACTTTCGGGATGAAGCACCACTGTCTTGAGGTGGAACCTGGGTAGGGGCACTTTTGCTCTCCGGCGGAGCGATTTCGCCAGGGATCCTTCCCTCCGGGAGGGGGGAATCGAAGCCATCGTCATCACCAATGCTCCTCCATCGTGGGAGGACTCATCTCCATCAACATCTTCACCAGCACAATCTCATCTCGAAACCCTAGTTCATCTCTTGTATTCAATCCTTGTCCCAAAACCTCAAATTGGTACCTGTGGGTTGCTAGTAGTGTTGATTACATCTTGTAGTTGATGCTAGTTAGTTTATTTGGTGAAAGATCATATGTTCATATTGTTAATCATATATTTATCTCCTCTGATCATGAACATGAATATGATTTGTGAGTAGTTCCGTTTGTTCTTGAGGACATGGGAGAAGTCTTGTTATAAGTAATCATGTGAAGTTGGCTTTTGTTCAATGTTATGATGATGTGTTATGTTGTTCTTCCTCTAGTGGTGTCGTGTGAACGTCGAATACACGACACATTACCATGCTTGGGCCTAGGGGAAGGCATTGTGGGATTAGTAAGTAGATGATGAGTTGCGAGAGTGACAAAAGCTTAAACCCTAGTTTATGCGCTATTCCGTAAGGGGCTGATTTGGATCCATATGTTTCATGTTATGGTTAGATTTATCTTAATTCTTCTTTCGTAGCTGAGGATGCTTGCGAGAGGGGGTAATCATAACTGGGTTGTTTGTTCAAGTAAGTACAACACCCTAGCACCGGTCCACCCACATAACAACTTATCAAAGCAGTGAACACGAATCAGGTAAACATGATGAAGTTAACTAGACGAAATTCCCATGTGTCCTCGAGAACGTTTTGCTCACTATAAGAAGTACTTTCGGCTTGTCCTTTGCAATAAAAGGATTGGGCCACCTTTCTGCACCTTGTTACTTTGGTTACTTATTACTTGCTATGAATTATCTTGCTATCAAACTATCTGTCACAACTACTTTACGTCACTCGCAGAGAATACCTTGCTGAAAACCGGTTATTGATTCTTTCTCCTCCTCGTTGGGTTCGACACTCTTACTTATCGAAAGGACTATGATTGATCCCCTATACTTGTGGTTCATCAAGACTCTTTTCTGGCGTCACTGCCGGGGAGTGAAGCGCTTTTGGTAAGTGGAATTTGGTAAGGAAACATTTATATCACATGCTGAATTTTATCTTCACTTGTCACTATGGAAGATAATCCTTTGAGGGGCTTGTTCGGGGTATCTTCACCTCGAGCGGAT
Source organism: Elymus sibiricus (assembly GCA_039707655.1). NCBI lineage: Eukaryota > Viridiplantae > Streptophyta > Magnoliopsida > Poales > Poaceae > Elymus > Elymus sibiricus. Next base: position 355,275,190 of record CM077676.1, on the reverse strand, counting down.
GTGGTAAGAGCCGCGCCTCAACCCACTAAAAATATTTATTATGAAATCCCAGTTGGTATTATGGAAAAATTGCATGCTAATCCCTATGCAGGAGATGGAGCAATACATCCTGATATGCACTTAATCTATGGATGAACTTTGTTGATTGTTTAAGCTTGCAGGTTTATCAGGGGATGGAGTTAAGAAGAAATTATACCCTTTATCTTTGAAAGGAAGAGCATTGGCATGGTATAGGCTGTTGGATGAACCTGAAACATGGGACCGGAACCGATTGAAGCTGGAATTCCACCATAAATTTTATCGTATGCACTTGGTTCATCGTGATCGGAATTATATATATAATTTCTGGCCTCGTGAAGGATAAAGTATCACTCAAGCTTGGGGGAGGCTTAAGGACATGATGCTCAAATTCCCCAATCATGAGCCTTCGAGAGATATGATTATGCAAAACTTTTATGCTCGGCTTTCTCATAATGATAGAACAATGCTTGATTCTTCTGCTGCTGGTTCTTTCTCAAAAAGAAGTATTGAATTCAAATGGGATCTTATTGAAAGAAAGAATTAAACACAAATCTGAAGATTGGGAAATCGACAAAGGTAATTAGTCAGGTATAAATCTTGAATTCGATTGTGCTAAGTCTTTTGTAGAAACAGATGTTTTTCATAAGCTTAGTGCAAAATATGGACTTGATTCTGAGATAGTAGCTACATTTTGTGAATCCTTTGCTGCTCATGTTGATCTCCCTAAGGAGAAGTGGTTTAAATTTCATCCACCCATTAAAGAAATTTGTGAAGAACCAATTATTGTTAAAACTAAAACATTTGCTTATACTGCTAATCCTGTTGTGCCTACTACTTATATTGAGAAACCTCCTTTCCCTGCTAGGATTAAGGAACATGCTAAGGCTACAACTATGATGCATAAGAGTAATATTAAAGCACCTAAACCCTCTGAACAAATTAAAGTAGAACCTCCTATTGCAATGGTTAAAGGTCTCATGGTTGATAATATCGATGGGCATGTTATTTATTTCTGTGATGAAGCTGCTAGAATTGCTAAACCTATCAGAAATGAACGGGACATGTTAGATATGAATAAGAAAGTTGTTCGCATGCCTGTTGTTTCTGTTAAGATTGGAGATCACTGCTATCATGATTTATGTGATATGGGTGCTAGTATAAGTGTTATTCGTTTCTCTCTCTATCAAGAAATCATGCATGATATTTCACCTGCCAAGATAGAAGAGATCGATGTTACTATTAAACTTGCAAATATGGATACCATTTCACCGCTTGGGATTGTTAGAGATGTTGAAGTCTTGTATGGTAGATTAAATATCCTACTGATTTCTTAGTACTTGGATCACAACAAGATAATTTTTGTCCCATTATATTTGGTAGACCCTTCTTGAATACTGTTAATGCTGAAACTGATTGTATCAAAGAGAAAGTTAAGGTTAAGTTTGGTGATGTATCTCATGAATTTAATTTCTCTAAGTTCACTAGACAACCTCATGATAAAGATTTATCTAATAAATATTATATTATTGGTCTTGCTTCTATTGTCGTGCCTCCTACTGATCCATTAGAGCAATATTTGTTAGATCATGACAATGATATTCATATGAATGAAAGAAATGAAATAGATGAAATATTCTTTAGGCAAGCACTCATCCTTAAGCATAATTTGTCGGTTGAAATTTTGGGAGATTCTCCTCCACCTAAGGGTGATCCTGTGTTCGAATTGAAGAAACTCCCAGATACGTTGAAATATGCTGATCTATATGAAAAGAAAATATATCCTATTATTATCAATGCTAACCTTTCAGTACACGAAGAAAAGAGATTATTGAAAACTTTAAAGAAACATCGTGCTGCAATTGGATATACTCTTGATGACTTAACGGCATTAGTCCTACTCTGTGCCAACACAAGATTAATATCGAGCCTGATGCTAAACCAGTCATCGATCATCAATGTCGTTTGAATCCTAAGATGAAGGATGTGGTAAGAATAGAAATATTAAAGCTTCTGGAAGCAGGTATAATTTATCCTATAACTGATAGTAGATGGGTACACTAGTACATCGACCTGCTATACAAACGGTTTTTACCCCCTTTCCACGACAGAGTTTTAAACCGTCGCCTTGCATGTGTGTGCGATAGGGGGGTCCTTCCCACATGACCCTGAAACCATCGGTGATAGGGCCTTCGTGTGATAGCCTGGCTTAATAGGGATGATAGACTACTCATATCAATAAGGAATTCCTTCTTTTCCGGGAGCCCATTTGGAAAGAACTCCAAAGTTAAGCGTGCTCAGCTCGGAGTAATTTCAGGATGGGTGACCGACCGGGAAGTTGGTCCCGGGTGCGCACGAGTGAGGACAAAGTGCGCAGGAAAGACTAGTATTGATCTGTGGGGCCAGTCTTGATCCCGCCAGGAGTAACGACCACCGGCGGGTGTGTCCGGGGCATGACAAGTTGGTATCAGAGCCTCTACCGACCGCAGGAGCCCCCTTGATTGATCGAACCGTTGACGAGTCTAGAAAAGAAAAACTATTTTGAGTCTAGTTATATATCGGAGAGTAGGAATTCTTTTTACTCCTTATCCCCTTCGTCGCTCTGGTGAGGAATTGTGACGTAGGTGTTTTGATTCTACAACTCTTCTCACTCAATTTTTTTTAGGATCACGCGGGTATTTTCGGAATCGTTGCGATATCGGTGTGACCGAATTCTGTTCTTGGTGCCTCCTGACCGTATGGATTGGACCCGGGGAGTTGAGCTCCAAGGGGTTCTTGTCACATTTGCTATCGTTTCAGTTCCTGAATACCAGAGGACGCCGACATCGAAACGCTTCTATACTTTTTGTGGTGGCAAATAGTGCCGTGACTTTTCCCCAGTACTGGAGGAGATAGCTCGGATGATCCACCGTGACTGGTATCGCTGTGTTTTCGAAGGTCTGAGGTAGACGAATTTGCGAAGTTTCTCGGTTGTGTGTTAAGGGTTGCGGATGCAGTTGCAGCTGATTAGGTTGCTGTTTGCTGAGTAGGTTCCTGGACCCGCAACCTGATCGCATAACCAAGAAGTTTCGGGAGTTCTTAGGTGGGAATTCAAGTAGTTACCTAGGATTATCCTTCCAACAAATGCATTATGGGTTATGTATTTGTTTCCGGCTTATTCTGCAAGCCTCATCCTTTGCTTTGTTTTGGAGTGTGGTATTCGAGTTGCTTCGAAGTCAAGTGTTGATTCCATACCTTTCCTAAGCGGTGTTCTCATATTTCTATGGGAGTGCTAATCCTTCTTGATCATCGAGATTCTCATGTTAATTCTCTTTCATCCGAGGTGCTTCCCTTTAAGTTGATTCGATGCTCTTCTCCAATTGCAAGATCTATCTTTGTTTAAGACGGGAGAAAAGAACTCCGTTGGGAACCGTCCCAAGTTGTCTTTATTTTTCCCCACCCTCCCACCCTTTTCTTCGCGGAGTAAAAATTCCCAAATCAAGTATCCATTTTATTCATGAGAAGTCTCTCCATTCTTTTCTTTCAATGTTCATAGCCGGTGATTTCTCGTGAAGATGCTCAGGATCTACAAGTTCATCTTCTTCGTTCTCGTCTTCTTCTCCGGTGGCCTAAATTCAAGCATTCGGTGTTGAACATATCATTTTTATTTTGTTCAAATGCTTCTCATGTTGGAAATTCTTACCCAAGTCTCTCTTGTTTATTCACCTCTCTCTATTCATATCCGGAGTGCAGAAATTATCTCAGAAGACTCGTTTTTTCATTCAAGACCCGTTCGTTCTATTTTGTGGTTGTTACCTCATTGAGCCATTTCAATCAACTGGTGGAATCCCTCTTTCAAGCAATCATTTTCAACGGTGTTTCTTTTGAGTGGGCCCATAACCCACAGGTCTTTTCCCAGGATCTTACCTGACTCTTCTAATTTTCCGGTGTTATTCTCAAATTCTTTCAAAGTTTGATGTAAGAATGAATTCTCATCAGTCAATTTCCTCCCCCAAGATCGCTTTCAAATTCTTGTCATCTTTGGCTCAACCTTAATATTCTTCATTGTTCCGGAGCGTCTCAACTATTTTGGTGGTGTCTCTCGTCGTCACTCTCAGCTTTTGAAGACCAAAGAAGAGTTTCTCTTAATCTTTGCCCGTTCTTTGGAAGATTCGTGGTTCTAGCTTCATGACATTCTCACAATTGTTTTCGATTGGGAGAATTATTTTCATACCCATCCGGAGCATTTCATGAGTTCTTTCCATTTTCGATTCTCCGGAGGCCATCATTTTAGAAGAATTCTTCATTCTCAACATTCATTTCTTATTCTCCAAATTCTTCCGGTGTATTGTTCAAGCATTCTCTATTTAGCTCGTTATCTCTTCGTTCTCTTGTATCTAAATTCACTGAAGTATCTTCGTGCATTTTCTAATTCTTCCCGATGATTCGTTCTCTTTTCTTCGTCCATTTTCAGATTGTTACGGTGGTTCATTCAACATTCCTCTTCCTTTGCCATCGTATCATTTCATTCGTTCTTTCCAAAAATCCTACTGGTAGTTTGTTGAAGACTTCGTCAAGTTTGCACTATATCTCTCTTCAATCTTTTTAAAGAAGAATAAGTGGCATGCCATTCCGTTGCTTGTCATCAATTTAAGTTGATGAAGGGTAAGCATGACATAATTCTTATTCTTATTTCATCGAGGTGATTTAATTCTTTCTTTCGGAGTTCGTTGGTGACGCCAAATTCTCGGTTCCAATTTGTTCATCTTTCTTGTCCGGAGTTCCAAGTTTTTCTCGGTTGTCTCGTCACGAAGCTCCATCCAAATCATTGCAAGGCTTCATCTTGTTCTTTTCAACCTTCGTTTCTATAATCCTTTTGTTTACCGGAGTTCTTCGTGGTGGTTCGTCAAGGATTTAATTCATTCTCGAAGTATTCTTCAAAATTCTTTCTCCCTTGCATTATATCAAGTCTTGGTTCTCTCTCGAAGTCAAGATTTGCCAAGCTATACTCCTAAAGATACATGGTGTTGAACACATGTTTTGTTTTAGGAGCTCAAGCATTCTTCATCTTGCATTCTGAAGTGCAATTCTTTCTACCTTGTCTTTTGAGGTGGTGTTATGTCTTTCTTAACAATGTCCCTTCGTGTTTCAAAATCCACGAGTTGTCAGGAATGAGATATTTAAAACCCATCTTTTTCTGTTCGCTCAGGAATGAGTTGTCTTGGGTTATTTTTCACCTAAAGCCTTCCCTAAGGAATGTTGCTATTGTGGTGCTTATCAATGATCCAAGTTTCTCCTTCTCTTCTCGATGAAAGAGGTTTTCATCTCTTCGAGATCTCAAACAATCAATTGTTTCCGTTAGTGGCAGGTTTTCACCTCAAAAATGTTGAGATGTTTTCCATAAGCCCACAACAAGCTTATTCTTTCGTTGTTGATTTTCCAACAACTCCGTTCAATCCTTCTTTATAAGGATGCTTTTGAAATTCAATGGTGAGAGAAGTTGTCATTTTCTTCTCCGTTCATTTATTTCCAACGATCTAGATTCTATTCTTTCGTTCCGGAGGCATTGTGATGTTGCTCTCTTCGACCCATCATCTCATTTTGTCAAGATCATGTTCTTTTCCTTTCTTATCCATTTAACAGGAGTGTTGTGTCCTCCACTCAAGTTCTCTCATCTTATCAAATCTTGCCTCTCTTTTCAACCGGAGTGCTGCTCGAATTCTTTCTTTCTCTTCTCCTTTCGATCGGAGGGGTTGCGAATTCTTGCTTCTTATCATGCCATTCTTCATCTCCATGCAACCTTCCAAGGTTCTTTGGTTTCACTCATTTGTCAAGAAGCAACTTAGTTATACCTCTTCCTCTTCCTCTTCTCATTCTTAGATCTCGGGGAGAGATCTCTTGTAAGTGGGTGAGAGTTGTAACACCCCGAGACCGATTCCTTCCATAATTATTATTATGTTGGTTGCTCTATTTTATTTTTGCATTGCATTATGTCATCATGCCATCAGGTCATTAAATTTTGCAACTCAAATAAATAAATTGTATGGATTTTTGATCCATTTAAATTGAGGGAATTCACGTGGTGATTTCTCTTTAAAACATATCCTCCCAATATTTAGGGAGCTATTATAAATATTCTAGTAATTTGGAATTAACCACAACCCACTTGCAATTTAATTCCATGCATTTTCTGCTTCATGTTTGTTCTCCAAACTTTTCCCAAAATTCATTTTCCATTTACCGAGGCTCCTCCAAAAGTCTCAACATTTTTGGACCTTCCAAATGCCCGCTTCCTAGTCAAACCCATTTGAACTAAATTCTAATGAGTTTGTTTTTCAAACCCTTCAACTTGTCTCTTTACAATTTTTCTGGATCAAACTCAGTATTGCGAATCCAGGAAAATCAACTCCATGCCTAAATTATTTGTCCACCCATTTCTTTTCTCTCCTTTTCTTTCTTTGCATTTTCTATAAATGGAAGAGAATTGAAAGGAGGGAGAGAGAGATAGTCCAGCCCACACCACCTAGGCCGGCCCAGCTAGCCCCTCTTAACCCTAGCCTCCTCCCGATCCTCTCGCTCCCTCCTGTTCGTTCCTCCCAACAACGCCGCCAGGGAGAACCCCACGTTCGATCCCCCACTCTCCCTCGATCCCCTACTCCTCCTCGGTCCCTTGCGCCGCCACCCCCCACGCACGCATCTCGCCAAGCCTCCTCGCCATCGGCCGCCGCCATGCCCTGGTGCCCGTGCAGCCGCCTCCCATGGCGCCCTCATTCGCGCCGCCAGACCTCCCCATCGCCTGCGACTTCGGCCGCTGCTCCGTCGCCTCGCCGTGGCCTCGAGCACGCGCCGCCACCCTTCTCCGTGCCCTCCATCGCCAGACCAGCCGCGACCCCACCTCCATGCACCATGGCCGCCTCGCCATGTGGCTCCCTGCTGCACCTCCGCGCCTCCCGTCGCCGGCGACCCTTGCCTTCTTCCCTTCCTCTCCCAAGGCGCCCGATGGCCTCCTGCCTCCTCACGCCGACCTCCCGTGCGGGCGCGCACGCACTGGCGACCCTGCCGCTACCGTCGTCCCCGCACAGCTCCTCCTCGCCTCAGCCCTAAGCCACGGGCTCCATCCAGGACAGCCGCCGGCCTTGGCCTTCCCTGCTCCAACGCTGCCGGCCTCCGCGGGCTCCCTGCATGACGCCGTTCGCCTGCATCCTCCTCTCCAACCAACCGGACCCTCGTCCCCATGACCACGCCCTGCCATGCCTCTGGTTGCTCCTGCAGGTGCCTGCGTCGACCTTGTGTTGTTGCCATGTGAGCCATGTTGACTATGACCACCACATCGAGTTGATGCTCATTGCCGTTGTGCGCGAAGACCACCAAGACCGCTGTACAGGACGACTGCACTAGGAAGACCCGGATCGCCTAGTCCAAGACCCTTCCGTGGGTTCATGCCAAGTACCACGACGATCTCAGAAGGCTCTGTGGACATCAAGTACCTCTACCGTTGACCCCGGAGAGCTCGGAACCGTCAAGTACCTCTTCGGCACATGTACCACTACCGCCGCCCGAACGACTACCGCACCGGAACGCCAAGTGCCCGACGACCCCAGGATTCATCAAGTTCATCTTCGAAAAACGTGTACCACTACTTCCCCTACATCGCACCGAACTCGAACCACCCCGAAATGCACGTTTCGAAGGTATAACACCGAGAGGACCGCCCGTGGATGAATGCATTGTTCTATGAGATGATCGTGTTTGCACCATGTTCAAATTATCTCGTGCACGCTCCTTGTTTGCCATGCCACCGACATGTGGGAACCCGGTACCCGGGATCACTCCCTGTCACTCTTGCATGTTCCGCACATCCGCACACTTGATCCTTTGCACCGGCATCTCAACGAGTACCGGAACTGGAATGTTGCCGTGGCATCATTTCCGTTTTCACCGCCGTGGCACCCAATTCCTTCGCCATGGCGACAAATGTTCCATACAATGTTTTTGTCAACATCTTCATAACATTGCATATAACATGACATGCTAAAATAGTTTATTTCATAACTAAATAACCGTACCTCCGAATTAAATAAATTATATATGTAACTTGTCTAGAAAAACATGTAGAATAACATGGTGCACTTATTTTCCCTATTTAATAACAATAAAATTGTGTTTAGGCCAGAACAGCACCAAAGTCAAAATCTGCATATGGGGATTTTTCCGGAATTGTTATGTGTTGTTTCCGGCCTCATTTAAATTGCCTAGATAGGTAGTTTAATCATGCTTCACCTCTTGCCATGCCCTGCATGTTTAACCGGACATGCATCATACTTGGTTGTGCATCATGCCATGATTATGTTTGTGTGTTTACCATGTTGTTTGTTTCTTTCCGGTTGTGCTTCTTCTCGATAGTCCGGATACGTTGCGAAGTGTGAGGATTCGTTTGACTACGTTCCGTTCGACTACTTCATGGATTCGGTCTTCTTCCTAGCGGGATTTCAGGCAAGATGATCATTACCCTGGATATCACTACTATCTTTGCTTGCTAGTTGTCTCGATGCTATCGCTATGTCTCGCTACCTACCACTTGTTTGTCAGCCTCCCAAATTGCCATGATACAGCCTCTAACCTTCCACCATCCCAGCAAACCGTTGTTTGGCTATGTTACCGCTTTGCTCAGCCCCTCTTATCGCGTTGCTAGTTGCAGGTGCAGTTGCAGTTTGTTCCATGTTGGGACATGGATATCATGGGATATCACAATATCTCTTATTTAATTAATGCATCTATATACTTGGTTGTGGGTGGAAGGCTCGGCCTTTTGCCTGGTGTTTTGTTCCACTCATGCCACCCTAGTTTCCGTAATACCGGTGTTATGTTCCTTGATGAGCGCTTCTAACACATGTGGGGCATATGGGAACCCCCCTGATCATTCGTTTTAGGATAAACTTCCCCAGCAAGGCCCAACTTTGGTTTTAAAATTTGCCAACATAATAATACTGAAATTAATTAATTAATTCATAGGGGTTGATCACCTCGAGGATTCTTAATTCCACATAATACAGGTGGGCCAGTGCTGATGGTGCTGGTCCAAAACTAGAGCACTGTGCGGGGCCGCCCCTTGGCAACTTGGGGTATTTGGCACCTGTACGCGTCGCTTATCCGCCGTGTCCTGAGAACGAGATACGCGGCTCCTATCGGGATCGTCAGCACGTCGGGAGGTCTTGCTGGTTTAGTTTTACCTTTTACGAGTGACTTGTCCACCGGAATTCCTTATCGTAAGCATCGTGTTATCATGGTGTGAGGATGTTCCATCGGATGCGTGTGGTAATTTATAATGGACTACTTGGAGCACCCTACAGGGTTAAATCTTTCGCGAAGCCATGCCCGCGGTTATGTGGCGACTTGGAAATTTATAACCTCCGGTTGTAGAGAACTTGAAACTAAATCTAATTAAAATACACCAACCGCGTGCGTAACCGTGATCGTCTCTTTTTGAGGGAGTTCAGGAAGAGGACACGGTGGGGTTATGTTTGTACTCATAAGTAGGTTTTCAGGATCACTTCTTGATCATTATTAGTTTGCGACCGTTATGTGTAGTTAATCTTCTTATTCTTGTACTCGTAAGTTAGCCACCATACAATGCTTAGTGCTGCTGCAACCTCACCACCTTACCCTTCCATACCCATTTACGCTTTGATAGTCTTGCTACCCATGGTAATGGGATTGCTGAGTCCTCGTGGCTCACAGTTTACTACAACAACAGGTGCAGGTACAGGTAAAGCGATGATTTGACGTGAGAGCATTGCATGTTTGCTTTTGGAGTTCTTCTTCTGCTTCTTCTTCTTCGTCGATCATAGGATGGGTTCCCGGTTGGCAGCCTGGGATTAGCAGGGTGGATGTCGTTCTTCTTTTTCGTTTGATTTCATCCGTAGTCGGATCCTGCTCTTCTGTATGATGATTGCTATGTATTGATGTATTCATGTTGTAGCTTGTGGCGAGTGTAAGCCTTTATCTGGTATTCTCATCTATTCAGTACATGGTATGTTGTAATGATATCCACCTTGCGAAGCGTCTCCGATATGCGCTTCTATCCTTAGTGGGATTTTTGAGTCCCTTGAGGACAGGACCGCATATTGGGCGTGACAAGTTGGTATCAGAGCCGACCCTCGCGGTTACACGGATGTTTGCGGGCCAGGTGCACGGTCATGTTGTGCATGACGTTTGTGACCCGTCGTGGCACACGGCATGGCACATGTGCCGGACTGGACGCACAAACGTATGTGCCAAGAGGGAACGTTCCTGTGGCCCGACGAGGACGTCGGTTCCTCTGAGTGGGGGTGTATGTGATAGCCCGACTTAATAGGGATGATAGACTACTCATATCAATAAGGAATTCCTTCTTTTCCGGGAGCCCATTTGGAAAGAACTCCAAAGTTAAGCGTGCTCAGCTTGGAGTAATTTCAGGATGGGTGACCGACCGGGAAGTTGGTCCCGGGTGCGCACGAGTGAGGACAAAGTGCGCAGGAAAGACTAGTATTGATCTGTGGGGCCAGTCTTGATCCCGCTAGGAGTAACGACCACCGGCGGGTGTGGCCGGGGCGTTACACTCCGGTCACACACGCGGGGCAAAAAGAGCTCGTGTGCGATCGGGTGAGCCATCGTAGACAATTATACTGGCCCAATCGTTTCCGTTCGTGTGTACATCCCACACAGTGAATCCAAGACAAACGTTTCCATTCGTATATACATCCCTGATACGTCTCCAACGTATCTATAATTTTTGATTGTTCCATGCTATTATAGTATCAATCTTGGATGTTTTATATGCAATTATATATCCTTTTTTGGGACTAACCATTTGCTATTTTTTGCTTGTTTTTGGCTTTTCAGAAAATCAATATCAAACAAAGTCCAAACGGAGAAAAAACTTTGGATTATTTTTTTCTGGACCAAGAGGGACCCTAGAAGGTTCGGGAGAAGACCAGACGAATCACGAGGGAGTGACAAGCTCGGGAGGTGTGCCCAGGGGGGTAGGCGCGCCCCCAGGCTTGTGGGCCCCTCATGGCACCTCTTGACCTAATTCCAAGCCTATAAATTCTCAAATATTCCCCATATACCAGAGAGCCACCTCGAATAACTTTTCCGCCGCCGCAAGCTTCTGTTCTTCCGTGATCCCATCTGGAGGCCCTTTCCGGTGATCTGCCGGAGGGGGAATCGATCACGAAGGACTTCTACATCAACCTTGCTGCCCTTCCGATGATGTGTGAGTAGTTTACCATAGACCTACGGGTCCATAGCTAGTAGCTAGATGACTTCTTCTCTCTCTTTGATCTTCAATACAATGTTCTCCTCGATCTCCTTGGAGTTCTATTCGATGTAATCTTGTTTTGCGGTGTGTTTGTTGGGATCCGATGAATTGTGGGTTTATGATTAGATTATTCATGAGAAATATTTGAGTCTTTTCGGAACTTATTTATGCATGATTGTTATAGCTTTGTATTTCTCTCCGATCTATCCTTTTGGTTTGGCCAACTAGATTGATTTATCTTGCAATGGGAGAGGTGCTTTGTGATGGGTTCAATCTTGCGGTGCTCTATCCCAGTGATAGAAAGGGACAAGACACGTATCTGTATTGTTGCCATTAAGGAAAAAACGATGGGGTTTATTCATATTGCTTGAGTTTACTTTGTCTACATCATGTCATCTTGCTTAAGGTGTTACTCTGTTGTCATTAACTTAATACCCGAGATGCATGTTGGATAGCGGTCAATGGGTGGAGTAATAGTAGTAGATGCAGGCAGGAGTCGGTCTACTTGTCTCGGACGTGATGCCTATATACATGATCATCGCCATGAATCCATCATAACTATGCGCTTTTCTATCAATTGTCCAACATTAATTTGTTTACCCACCGTATGCTATTTGTTTGAGAGAGAAGCCTCTAGTGAAAACTATGACCCCGGGGTCATTTATCCATCATATATAAAATCCAAAAATACCTTGCTGCAATTTTATTTCCTTTATTTTGTTTTGCAATTTATTTATCTATCTACCATTCTCAGAATTAATCCTTGCAAGTAACCGCCAAGGGGATTGACAACCCTCTTGTTCGCGTTGGGTGCAAGTATTTGCTTTTGTGTGTGTAGGTGCTGCTAACGAGGTTCTGTGTGGTTCTCCTACTAGACTGATAACCTTGGTTCTTAACTGAGGGAAATACTTATCTCTACTGTACTGCATCATCCTCTCCTCTTCGGGGAAATCCCAACGTAGTTCACAAGTAGCAATCCCACGCAGTGAATCCCAGACAAACGTTTCCGTTCGTATATACATCACACAAAGTGAATCCGAGACAAACGTTTCCATTCGTGCATACATCAGACACAATTTTCCGCATCACATCGTCTGTGATAGCGTTGCCATTGCAGACGATAGTAATAATTTTATCGTTTGTGTTATTGAATGCATCACGCACGGTGCCTAGAAGAAACTGTGTGGCATAGGCTGTCCATCACACACACTTTTTATGTGGAAAACGTTTGTGCAAGGTGGCTTAACGCAAATAGTTGTCCAGAGGAAGTCGTGTGTGGTTGTTCATTGATCCAACACGTTTACTTCCTAGAAACTGTGTGGGTTGTCTGAGATCATCGCACACGGTGTTGTCTCAATAACCGTTTGCACTAGAAAAACCCAATAAGCAGGCTAATTGGCCTATTATTATTAATCCATTTAGTAATCAAATTGGCATTTCATATTAAACACACAATATATTTCATTTTCGTATTACGGAACCAGGATTTCATAATTGAAATACATCAGAGTACAACATCATATAGCTTCAGCACTCACTTACACCATATAGGCATATAGCTAGCTACCCCATTACACAACAGAACCAAGTTTCACATGCAACATCTAAAACCTTTGGAAATTAGCATCATAGACGGTAGATAGACAGATGAATCTCATCTAGAAAACTGCTGAAGCGGAAGGCGAATATTGAGCCTTCAATGATGTTGAAGGTCCTTGCAACTTTAGGCCAGTGCCTGTGGATGATTGACCGCCCATCCTTCGTCCTCTTGAGGAAGACTTCAATATTGTACCGTGGGTGTTGTATGAACACCTTCCTCGCCTCTTGACCATACAGGTGGTTTGAGAGGTAATCATTTGTGAACTGCTTTGGAAAGGCCTGAAAACAAAGATATGCATAAATATCTTCTCTATATTTTGAAATGGCGCAAAGGAATAAAAAAACAAGGTATAAGAGTTTTTTTTTTTGAAAAAGAGAGCTCTCTCTCTGATTTCATTTAATTGAAATCACAAAGTCGTTTTACAAGCACCCAGTAACACACTTCAACTAGATAGCTAGCGTTGCAACATGAAAAGGAGTTATCCCTCCCTCCCACACCACAACTCACGCAAAACACAAGGTATAAGAGTTAGTACCATCCTGTAGTTCACTGATGTCTTCTTCATTGTGCAGACAAAGATCTTGTTGTTTTTCGTCGCTAGTTTCTTTATCCTAACAATCTTTCTGAGTTTCTTGACTTGACTGATATTCATGGAAATCTCATTTCCCCATATGCAAAATGGGTCAAACAGTGGGTCAAAACCTCTGACAGCAGGACCTACATGTGCAAGACCAAATTGTTAAAAACCTAAATACTAGAATGGTTCCAGCAATTGCACAATAATGTGCTATTAGACAAAGGACCATGCATGTGCGAACCTCGATGGTAACCTCAGTGCCTCCCATTGTTTCCCTGCAACACATATAAGGTAGTTATTGGTCAGGTTAAGTGAGGGTTGTCATACTATCTGTAAAATACGTTGATGAAAAATAAACACATTGCAGATTCAGCAGATTAATTCGAGCCACATGGAAAAGCCATTTATCCAAACCAAGCATGCTTAAGAACTAGGAAATATAGCAATTGTATATGTTTCTCATGTATTTAGTACAGCCAAATTCAATTTATTTCTCACATGCATAACAATACAAAATTGTACCCACAAACATCGCATTGCAGAATTGAACCAAACAGTTAACTAAGCACCACAACAAATGAACCAAACAGTTAACTGAGGACCACATTGCTCAATAGAACATACTAGAAGATCAGACAGTTAACCAAACCTAGTATGCTTAACAACTTGGAAATATAGCAATTGTATTTGTTTCTCATGTATTTTGTACAACCAAATTCGATTTATTTCTCACATGTAAGAGAATACAAAATTGCACCCACAAGAATTGAGCATCACATTGTAGAATTGAACCAAACACTTAACTGAACATGACAACAAATTAACCAAACAGTTAACTGAGCACCACATTGCACAATATATAGAACATATATACTAGAGGATCAGATTGCATAATAACAGTATATAGGACAATTCATTAAAGGAAAGGCAGGAGCAGCACATGCAACAGGTAAACAGAACATGCTTAACCGGCGTAGCTACCTAGCCGAACATAGGTCCTTATAGTGAGATAAAAAGACAATCTACTCCTCATCGTCGGAGACATCGATGACGATGGGCTCCTTAGACTTGGAAGAGGGCGAGGCCTCCACACCGTGGGTACCCTCCTCGTAGTGGTGAGTCGCCTGAGCCGCTCCGGGCACCAACCTGCTGGCTCTGGAGTTGAGGTAAGCACGGGCATGCTGAGAAAACACCTCGTAGAGAAAACACCTCGTAGTCTTCGTCGAAGGCACCGACGGTGGCCTCGAGAAAACACCATGAACTGTCATTTAAAGCAGCCAACCACGTGGCGGCGTCCGCGCGTGAGGCATTGACGGTGGCCTCGACGGTGAGGTGCTCCTCCAAGATCTGGGGGTCGGCACGCATGGCAGCCATCACGACCTCATCCGCGCGTGCGGCCGCGATTTGCTTCTCCGCTGCCAAATGCTCCTTGAGCTCCTGGCTATACTGCGTGCACCATGGCTTAGGGCGGCGCTTATTTAGAGGATGGGTCGGTGATTTGGGTGGAAGGTGTCGCGCCGGCGGTTGGGGCATGTGGGATGTAGAAGGAGGTGGAGGATGGGGGTCAGGTGTGGATTACCTGACTAGATTGACGAGGCCGAGCAGCAGGAAGGAGCATCGTCGGCGAGGCGGCGGCGCTGCAAGCAAGCAATGAAGGTTTGAACTTGGAATGGAAGGCGAAAACAGGGGAAATGTGGCTTTTGGTAAGGAGGAGGGGGGCATGGGAGGTAGATATTTCCGCGGATGCCGAAAATTTTCGCTCCGTGCAGCGAAAAACTGGCGCGCAAAGTGTCATCAGACACGGTCCCTTATTCAGCACTGTGTATGATATCTGAACATCACAAACGATTCATATGGCTTACCCCGTGTGTGATGAGTTTGAACATGCAAATTTTGGTTCGAATTTCCCTGGTTACAGTGGTCGTCCACGTCATTGCATAATTTGGGTACACAAAAGAGCCTATAGCACACCCACACTTCTTAATCGAGCAAGTTCACCAATTAAACAGAGCTAGCTGACCTAAACATTACTCTAACAAAAGACCGGCGCTCTAAACAAAGACTACTACTACGCCTGGCGCTCGTCGATCTCCGCCGCCTCCTCCATGTCCAGCTCGCGCCTGACGATCACCTGGGGAAGGTGCTCCATGGCATCCATCGCACCATACTCGGCAAGCATCTCGCCATCCGCGTCCGCTGATACGTCTCCGTCGTATCTACTTTTCCAAACACTTTTGCTCTTGTTTTGGACTCTAATTTGCATGATTTGAATGAAACTAACCCGGACTGACGTTGTTTTCAGCAGAACTACCATGGTGTTGTTTTTGTGCAGAAATCAATGTTCTCGGAATTGGATGAAACTTTTTGGAGATTTTTTATGGAATAAATAAAAATTACTGGCGCAAGAATCAACAGAAGAGGGGCCACCTATTGCCCACAGGGCAACGGGGCGCGACCCCCCTAGGGCGCGCCCTGATGCCTTGTGGGGCCCACAGGTGGCCGTCTGACCTAATTCCAACGGTATAAATTCACTTTCCCCGAGAAAAAAATAGGAGAAGAAGTTTCATCACGTTTTACGATACGGAGCCGCCGCCACCTCCTGTTCTTCATCGGGAGGGCTGATCTGGAGTCCGTTCGGGGCTCCGGAGAGGGGGATTTGATGCCGTCATCATCATCAACCATCCTCCATCACCAATTTCATGATGCTCACCACCGGACGTGAGTAATTCCTTCGTAGGCTTGCTGGACGGTGATGGGTTGGATGAGATTTATCATGTAATCGAGTCAATTTGTTAGGACTTTGATCCCTAGTATCCATTATGTTCTGAGATTGATGTTGCTATGACTTTGCTATGCTTAATGCTTGTCACTAGGGCTCGAGTGCCATGATTTCAGATCTGAACCCTTTATGTTTTCATGAATATATTCATGTTCTTGATCCTATCTTGCAAGTTATATGCACCTATTACGTGTCATGATCCGCATACCGCAAGGTGACAATAATTGGGATTCTTTCCGGTGATTGCCCTAGTTTGAGGAGTTCATGTATTCACTAAGTGCTAATGCTTTGTTCCGGTTCTCTATTAAAAGGAGGACTTAATATCCTGTAGTTTCTTAAAGGACCCCGCTGCCACGGGAGGGTAGGACAAAAGATGTCATGCAAGTTCTTATTATAAGCACGTATGACTATATACGGAATACATGACTACATTACATTGATGAATTGGAGCTATTGTGTATCGCCCTAGGTTGTGACTGTTATATGATGAATATCATCCAACATAGTTATCATCACCAATCCAATGCCTACGGCTTTCTCATATTGGTTTCTGCTAAGTTACTTTGTTACTATTGCTTTACACTTGATACAAAACTGCTACTGTTACTGTTACTGTTACTATTGTTACTGCTATCAAAACTATCATATTACTGTGCTACTAAATACTTTGCTGCAGATATTTTATCTCCGGGTGTGGTTGAATTGACAACTCAATTGCTAATACTTGCAAATATTCTTTGGCTCCCCTTGTGTCGAATCAATAAATCTGGGTGAAATACTACCTGTGAAAACTGTTGCGATCCCCTATACTTGTGGGTTATCAAGACCTTTTTCTGACGCCATTGCCGGGGAGCATAGCTCTATTTGTTGAGTCACTTGGGATTTATATCTGTTGATCACTATGAAGAATCTGAAAGACGCTAAGACCAAGATCGTTCCCTCTAAGACGAGGGGAGGTAAGGAACAACCATCACACTCTGCACTTGATTCACCTTCTGTTTTGAGTAGGCTTGTGACACCACCACCTGCTATTCATTCTGATATGTCGCAAGTTATTGATGATACTACTTCTGCTATGAATGATACTTATGATGATGCTAGTGCTATGCTTGATAATACTGTGCCACTTGGTGAACAAATTGCTAAAGCTAAAGGAATTGAAAATGTTGAAACTCTTGAGAATTATGATTCACCTATTATGCCTAGCTCTCCTACTAGAGGTCAAATACCTGAAACATCTGATGGTCATGTTTTTGATTGAGAGACAGCTAGAGAAATTCTTGCTTGTAATGATAGAGATGAGGTTATAAAATTGCTTGCTGAAATGAAAGAAAAATCTATGAGGGAGAGAATGAAATATGATCCGAAGTTTGCTACCTCTCCCATATTTGTTACCGATAAGGATTATGAATTCTCTGTCGATCTTGAGTTAATTACTTTGGTTGAATCTGATCCTTTTCATGGTTATGAAACTGAAACTGTTGTGGCACATCTTACTAAGTTGAATGATATTGCCACCCTATTTGCTCATGAGGAAAAAATTCGCTATTATTATATTCTTAAGTTGTTTCCTTTCTCACTAAAGGGTGATGCTAAGAAATGGTTTAATACACTTGCTCCTGGTTGTGTGCGTAGTCCCCAGGATATGATATATTACTTCTCTGAAAAATATTTTCCTGCTCATAAGAAACAAGCTGCCTTACAGGAAATATTTAACTTTGTGCAAATTGAAGAAGAGAATCTCCCTCAAGCTTCGGGGAGGATTCTTCAACTACTTAATGCTTTGCCTGATCATCCTCTTAAGAAAAATGAAATACTTGATATATTTTATAATGGACTAACCGATGCTTCTAGGGACTACCTAGATAGTTGTGTTGGTTGTGTTTTCAGGGAACGAACTGTTGGACAGGCTGAAGTACTATTGAATAATATATTGAGAAATGCCAATGATTGGACACTTCCTGAACCACCATCTAAGCCAACTCCGAAGAAGAGAGGTATTCTATTCCTCAGTCCAGAAGATATGCAAGAAGCTAAGAAATCTATGAAGGAAAAAGGTATTAAAGCTGAAGATGTTAAGAATTTACCACCTATTGAAGAAATACATGGACTTGATATCCCGACACAGGTAGTGGAGGTAAATTCTCTCACTAGATTTGATGAAGGTGATATTCCCTATAATAAATTTGCTAGTCAATGCCTGTATGAATTTGATAATTACATCATTAAACAGGAACACTTTAATATGTATGTTAGCAATCAACTAAAACAGAATTCCGTCATGATTGAATGCTTGAGTGATTTAATGTTTAGAACTGCTAATGATGTTAAATGCTTGAGTAAACATGCTTCTATGGTTCAGACTCAGTTAGAACAAATTGCTAAGTCACAAAATGATTTGCTTGATGAGATAAAAAAGAGTGATCATGCTGTTAGAGTTGTTACTAGAGGAGGTAGAATGACTCAAGAACCCTTGTATCCTGAAGGTCATCCTAAAAGAATTGAACAAGATTCTCAAAGAATTAATATTGATGCACCTAGTCCATCTAAGAAGAAAAAGAAAAAGAAAAATGATAGGACTTTGCATGCTTCTAGTGAACCTGAGATAGAAAACCCTCTTGAGAATCATAATGATGCTTCTATTTCTGATGCTAAGACACAATCTGGTAATGAACATACACCTAGCAATAATGATAATGATAAGGAGAATGATAATGATAATGATGATGTTCACATTGATGCTCAACCAGATAATGATGTACAAATAGAACCTGCTGTTGATCTTGATAACTCACCTCCTAAGAATAAAAGATATGATAAAAGAGACTTTGTTGCTAGAAAACATGGAAAGGAAAGAGAACCATGGGTTCAAAAACCTATGCCTTTCCCTACTAAACCATCTAAAAATAAGGATGATGAAGATTTTGAGCGCTTTGTTGAAATGCTTAGACCTGTCTTTTTGCGCACTCGCTTGATTGATATGTTGAAAATGTCTCCTTATGCTAAATATATGAAAGATATTGTCACTAATAAAAGAAAGATACCTGAAGCTGAAATTTCCACCATGCTTGCAAATTATTCTTTTAAGGGTGGAGTACCTAAAAAGTTAGGAGATCCAGGAGTACCTACTATACCATGCTCCATTAAGAGAAATTATGTTAAAACTGCTTTATGTGATTTGGGAGCCGGTGTTAGTGTTATGCCTTTCTCTTTATATAGAAGACTTGAGTTGAATAAGCTCACACCCACTGAAATATCTTTGCAAATGACCGATAAATCCACTGCTATACCTATTGGAATTTGCGAGGATGTTCCCGTTGTAGTTGCAAATGTTACTATCTTGACAGACTTTGTTATACTTGATATGCCCGAGGACGACAACATGTCGATTATCCTTGGAAGACCCTTTTTGAATACTGCAGGGGCTGTTATTGATTGCAATAAAAGCAAGGTCACTTTTCATGTCAATGGTAATGAGCATACAGTTTATTTCCCGAAGAAACAAACTTCAGTGAATGGTATCAATTGTATTGAGAAGGTTTCGACAATCACTATTGGGGGATTCAAATTTCCTCTTCCTACTGTCAAAAAGAAATATGAAATTCTTATTGTTGGGGAAATGCATATCCCCATTGAGGTAACTTAGTGTTATACAAAAATTCTTCGGTTTCATGTCACTCGGAAATAGTTTGTTAATAAGACTTGATCAACCTTATTAATGGATTCTTTTTGAAGGGCATGTGGTCGATGAATTTAGTAAGCACAACTTTCTGTAATCTTAGTTTGCTCTCTGTTATTTTTAGTTTAAATAAAATAAAATGCCATGATTATCCTGTTTTTTGAATTATCCGTGCAATAAAAAAATGGCCCAAAAATAAAAGTGCTCAGAATGCAATAAAATTATAACATGATTTTTTCTGGAATATATAATAATTTTTGGCACTGAAAACAACCCAGGGGGGTGCACCTATTGCCCACAAGGCAACAGGGCGCGGCCACCCCCCCAGGGCACGCCAAGATGCCTTGTGGGTCCCACAGGGACCCACTCACTTATCTATTCAGCCCACTTCATCTCCTACCTCCAAAAAAAATCGTGATAGCTCTCTCTCTCTCGTGTTCTTGCTCCCAAACCTGAGATTTTCGATCTCTTTGCTCGGAGCTCCATTTCCGAAACTGTTTTGAGGGATTGCTCCTTGGTATGTGACTCTCCCATTGCTCCAATTAGTTTTTGCCTTAGTGGATTATATTTTGCACAAATTGCTGCTATTGGTAATACTGAAAATGAGCTTGCATGTTAAATTCTTTGAGTTCTAAGTAGTTTGAATGCTTGATATAGCCTCTAGGCACTTATATGAGTAGTTGCTATCAATCTTGTGAAGTTTTGTTAACATCTTTTTGTGGTCCAAAAATTTTCAGAAATTTGTTCGTAGGAACATGAACATTTTCAGAAGGAGTTCCTCAAGGAGGAGGTTCTCCGAGGCATCAACGAGTGAAAGCCCCGCACGTTAATCATATGTGGAACCAAGAGCAAGTTCGGTGCGAGGTGCCGAAGCAAAATCATGTCGATGGCCGTGCAACGAGTTCATGCTGGGTGCAGGTATTAAGGAAGAATTTGACCAGTATATTCACAACACCGAGCTCTCCGCCTTCATCGCAAATAAGCCACCACATCACTACAACCTTACTCATTCATTCACTCAAAACTTTGAATATCATCTGCACACTTCTAGAGTTTTATTTCATCTCTATGATAGATCTTATGCTATGTCTCTAGAAGAGTATTGTGATGTATGCAAAATTCCATTTTGGGGTTCACTTAGCGAACCGTGACAATCTGAATATGAATTGTTTCTCATTAGCCTTTGCAATGGTGAGAATAGGGGAGTTACGCAAACTAGGATAAAGAGCATTCACTTTCCCGCTATTCGCTACTTTGCATTTTTAATGGCAAATGCATTGTTGGTAAACAAGACTGTAGTGCACCTTGTGCTCCTGACCTGAGCCTTATTCATGATGCTTTAATGGGTAGCAGACACTATAATCTTGGGGCCATTGTCGCACGTAGGTTGCACCGCAACTCGGGTAATGGTGATTTATATGGGGGAATTTATGCCTCCCGAGTAGCTGCAAGGCTAGGGGTCTCGCCCAGGCCTAATGATCCTCTTTTACCTGATAAATATTTGAATTTTGAGGCAATGCAGAACCATGAGTTTATTAAGCGCAACACTCGCAGATATGACTTTAATTTAATATTCGATAAATATCGTTCTGTGTTTGTTGTTTTGCCTGCTCCTATCCTCTTTGATTTCCAGAACAAACAGAGATATTTTCTTCATGAGAACGAGGTGCATGAGTACAACGCGGCAGTTGAAGCTGCCCGTCTGGCTGAGGAGGCGGCTCAGAACACCTCCACGAGCTAACACTTCGACTATTATCCGGGACAGCCATGGCAGTAGACCAAGCTAGGCC
Organism: Elymus sibiricus; assembly: GCA_039707655.1. NCBI lineage: Eukaryota > Viridiplantae > Streptophyta > Magnoliopsida > Poales > Poaceae > Elymus > Elymus sibiricus. The sequence continues at coordinate 355,253,469 of CM077676.1, read as the reverse complement.
AAAAGCCTAAGCTTGGGGGAGTACGTATCTCTCACCGACATTACATTCATGTTCACACATTCATTCCAGTTGTCGGTGTTCATACTTTTTCATTGTATATCCATGTTAGTTTTATTCTCGCTTTCTTCTTGTGTGTTTGAAAAACTTCAAAAACCCAAAAATATTTCTCGCTTCTTTTCGGTTTCTCGTTCTTGTTTGTTAGTTCGTAGTATTAAAAGAAAACCCAAAAAGATTTCTCGTTTCTTCTTGGCCTTGTTGGGAGTTCTCCCGTGTAAATAGTTTTCTTGCTTTTTGTTTTTCATCTTTAATTTGCTTTCTTCAGAAAAGCTAAAAACTCCAAAAATATTTCAGTGTGTTTCTCTGAATTTCGTTTCTTTTGGTTGAGTTGTTGTAGGGAGAAGACCACGATGAAAATGATGAGTGGTTCTCATATGCTTTAATGTTGATCTAATGAAGAGCCAATATTACCTTGTCTTCTCCCTTGAATAAAATGTCTACAAATTCCAGCTTAGTCCACGGCACACATGCACTATTATTATTTTCACATCATTCGGTCGTGCAAGTGAAAGGCAATAATGACGATGATTTGATGAAGTGACTGTGGCAAGGAAAAGCTGGTATGAACTCTTCTTGTTTTTGTTTTTGTAAATATGTTTAACTCAGTATCCATGATTCAGCATATTATGAGTAAACTTGTTTGTGATGACAATTAGAGATTATAGTTGCTCATGCCATGCTTATGTAACTAGGAGTGGATAATGATTTATCTTGGATGTCAACATGCATTAAAATGGTTATGATGTAGTATGTTAATATGGTATCCTCCTCTGAATGTTTCAAGTGGCTTGACTTGGCACATGTTCATGCATGTAGTTGATTCAAAACCAACATAGCCTCCACGATATTTATGTTCTGGGTGTCTATATCCTACTCATGCTAGTATTCAATGTTAATTATTCTCAATGCATGATCATGACCGTTTTCGCTCTCTAGTTGGTCGCTTCTCAATCTATTTGCTAGCCTTCGCTAGTACTAAGCGGGAATTCTGCTTGTGCATCCACAATCCTTAAACCAAAGTTGTTCCAGATGAGTCCACTATATCTTCCTATATGCGGTATTACTCTGCTGCTCCAAGTAAATTTGCATGTGCCACCTCTAATCATTCAAATAAACATCTGTTTTGTGTGCCTGTACCGCTCATGGAGCGATAGGGGGTGGTCAGTATCTTTCATGCTAAGCGGGTTATTCTCAGATGAGTGTTTATTCACTTGTCATTGCACGAGAGAGGCTGGTAATTGGGATGCCCAGTCCTATGCTCAAAATCGAAATTACATAATGCAAACAAACTCCCCCGGAAAGTTGTTGGTATGGTGGGCACCCGAGGATTTGGCTAGCCATGGCTTGTGTTGGTATGGTGGAGGGGGAGTAAATTTTACCTTTCCGCTTGGGAACCGCCTATAATGTGTTTAGCATGGAAGATATTAAAAAATCTCGGTCGTGACGTTGAGAGGAAAAGCACACCTGCCAAAATTGTTTTTCATCTCTGATTTAAGCTTCGAGCTCTGGCACCTCTGCAAATCCATGCTTCCCTCTGCGAAGGGCCTATCTATTTACTTTTATGTCATTTTACTTTTATTGTTGAGTCTCACCTTCTCATTATAAGCATCAATCCTGAGAGCACTATTGTCATCCTTATGCATTGAGTATAGTTAATGCTGTGTGCATCATGACTGGATCTCTTCTACCCTGAATTACAATGTTTAGTCGCTGCTTGAACTTTGGAGGTGCTCTGCATTTATTTTTTGCGGTCTCAGAAAGGGCTAGCAAGATACCATGTTATCATATTATATCATGATTGTTTTGACAAATTGTTGGCATTTGAGATATGTTATTATTGCTTGCTAGTTGATTATGCCATTGATATGAGTAAACATAATTTCTAAGTGTTATTATGAGCATGGTTAGTTCATGATCTTTGTTGAAAACTTGGGTACTATTTAAGCTTATATACAGATACAAGAGCAAAAGAGTTCGTAAAAAAATTTCTTCATCACTTTCAGTTTGTCAACTAAATTGATTGAGGACAAGAAATGAGTTAAGCTTGGGGGAGTTGATACGTATCCATTGTATCTACTTTTCCAAACACTTTTGCTCTTGTTTTGGACTCTAATTTGCATGATTTGAATGAAACTAACCCGGACTGACGCTGTTTTCAGCAGAACTACCATGGTGTTGTTTTTGTGCAGAAATCAATCTTCTCGGAATTGGACGAAACTTTTTGGAGATTTTTTATGGAATAAATAAAAATTACTGGCGCAAGAATCAACAGAAGAGGGGCCACCTGTTGCCCACAAGGCAACAGGGCGCGACCCCCCCCTAGTGCGCACCCTAATGCCTTGTGGGGCCCACAGGCGGCCGTCTGACCTAATTCCAACGCTATAAATTCACTTTCCCCGAGAAAAAATAGGAGAAGAAGTTTCATCATGTTTTAGGATACGGAACCGCCGCCACCTCCTGTTCTTCATCGGGAGGGCTGATCTGGAGTCCGTTTGGGGCTCCGGAGAGGCGGATTCGACGCCGTCATCATCATCAACCATCCTCCATCACCAATTTCATGATGCTCACCAACGGGCGTGAGTAATTCCTTCGTAAGCTTGCTGGACGGTGATGGGTTGGATGAGATTTATCATGTAATCGAGTCAATTTGTTAGGGCTTTGATCCCTAGTATCCATTATGTTCTGAGATTGATGTTGCTATGACTTTGCTATGCTTAATGCTTGTCACTAGGGCCCGATTGCCATGATTTCAGATCTGAACCCTTTATGTTTTCATGAATATAATCGTGTTCTTGATCCTATCTTGCAAGTTATATGCACCTATTACGTGTCATGATCGGCATACCGCAAGGTGACAATTATTGGGATTCTTTCCGGTGATTGCCCTAGTTTGAGGAGTTCATGTATTCACTAAGTGCTAATGCTTTGTTCCGGTTCTCTATTAAAAGGAGGCCTTAATATCCCGTAGTTTCCTAAAGGACCCCGCTGCCATAGGAGGGTAGGACAAAAGATGTCATGCAAGTTCTTATTATAAGCACGTATGACTATATATGAAATACATGCCTACATTACATTGATGAATTGGAGATATTGTGTATCGCCCTAGGTTGTGACTGTTATATGATGAATATCATCCAACATAGTTATCATCACCGATCCAATGCCTACGACTTTCTCATATTGGTTTCTGCTAAGTTACTTTATCACTATTGCTTTACACTTGATACAAAACTGCTACTGTTACTGTTACTGTTACTATTGCTACTGCTATCAAAACTATCATATTACTGTGCTACTAAATACTTTGCTGCAGATATTTGCTACTTGTAGCTTGCGTTGGTATTTTCCCCGAAGAGGAAGGGATGATGCAGCACAGTAGAGATAAGTATTTCCCTCAGTTATGAAACCAAGGTTATCGAACCAGTAGGAGAATCACGCAACACCTCGTTAGCAGCACCTGCACACAAACAACAAATCCTTGCACCCAACGCAAAAGAGGGGTTGTCAATCCCTCGGCGGTCGATTACAAGATTAAATTGTATGTGGTAGATAGATAGATAGAAACAAAAATACAAAATAAAATAAATAAAAGAAAAGTGCAGCAAATATTTTTAGGGTTTTAGTAATTTGATTTAGATAGACCCCGGGGCCATAGTTTTCACTAGAGGTTTCTCTCAAGAAAATAGCATACGGTGGGTAGACAAATTACTGTTGGGCAATTGATAGAAAAGCAAATAATCATGACGATATCCAAGGCAATGATCATGTATATAGGCATCACGTCCGAGACAAGTAGACCGACTCCTGCCTGCATCTACTACTATTACTCCACACATCGACCGCTATCCAGCATGCATCTAGTGTATTAAGTCCATAAAGAACAGAGTAACGCCTTAAGAACGATGACATGATGTAGACAAGATAAACTCACGCATGAATAAACTCCATCTTTTTACCCTTAATAGCAACGATACATACGTGTCATGTCCCTTTTTGTCACTGGGATTGATCACCGCAAGATCGAACCCATTACAAAGCACCTCTTCCCATGGCAAGATAAATCAATCTAGTTGGCCAAACCAAATCAATAGATTGGAGAAGAAATACAAAGCTATAATAATCATGCATAAAAGAGATTAGAGAAGACTCAAATAATATTCATGGATAATCTGATCATAAACTCACAATTCATCGGATCCCAACAAACACACCGCAAAAAAGTAATTACATCGGATAGAACTCCAAGAACATCGAGGAGAACATTGTATTGAAGATCAAAAAGAGAGAAGAAGCCATCTAGCTACTAACTATGGACCCGAAGGTCTGTGGTAAACTACTCACGCATCATCGGAAGGGCAGCAAGGTTGATGTAGAGCCCCTCCGTGATCGATTCCCCCTTCGGCGGAGTACCGGAGAAGGCCTCCAGATGGGATCTCTCAAGAACAGAAACTTGCGGCGACAGAAAAAGTATTTCGTGGACTTCCCTGAGGGTTTCTGATTTTTTGGGAATTTATAGTGGAGGAATTAGGTCAAACGGAGCTCTATGGGCCCCATGAGGTACCAGGGCGCGCCTGCCCCCCCCCCCCCCCAGGCGCGCCCTGGTGCCTCGTGGGCACCCCCTGGGGCTTCTGGCCTCCTCCCGAAGCTTCTAGTGTTTGTTATGTCCAGAAAAAAATCTCCAAAAAGTTTCGTGGCATTTGTACTTCGTTTGGTATTGATATTCTGTAAAACAAAAACAGGGCAGAAAACAGCAACTGGCACTGGGCACTAAGTTAATAGGTTAGTCTCCAAAAATGATATATAATTGTTATAAATGCATATAAAAACATCCAAGATTGATAATATAACAGCATGGAACAATCAAAAATTATAGATACGTTGGAGACGTATCAGCATCCCCAAGCTTAATTCCTGCTCGTCCTCGAGTAGGTAAATGATAAAAACAGAATTTTTGATGTGGAATGCCGCCTATCATATTCATCACATATTATTTTCTCTTGTAGCATGGACATTGGACTTGAATGATTCAAAGCAATTGTCTATAATTTGACATGAAGATATAAATACTCAAGCATACTAACAAGCAACCATGTCTTTCAAAATATCAACGCTAAAGAAAGTTATCCCTAGCCCATTATGCTCAATCATTGATCCATTCATGAAACACACTCAAATATTAGCTACATCCAATGCACAAGTATGACAATAGTGCTCTCTAGTTGGTGTTTTTGTAAGAGAAGATGGAGACTCAAATAAAAATAAAAATTGCATAAAAGTATATAGATAGGCCCTTCGCAGAGGGAAGCAGAGATTTTATCAAATGTGCCAGAGCTCAAAGCTTAAATTAAAGAGATAAAAATATTTTGAGAGGCATGCTTTTCCTGTCAACGAAAATGACCGAGAATTCCCAATATTTTCCATGCTAGACACATCATAGGCGGTTCCCAAACAAAAATAAAGTTTATTTCCTTTCCACCATTTCTTTCACAATCCATGGCTAGCCGTATCCACGGGTGCCCTCCAAACCAACACTTTCCAAGGAATTTTGTTGTTATTAATTTTTGATTTCATTGTGGGACTAGGCATCCCTATTACCAGCCACTCTCTCGTGCAATGACAAGTGAATAAACACTCATCGTGAGAATAACACACCTAGCATGGAAAATAATGGCCACCCCCTGCCGCTTCATGAGCGGTACGGGCACACAAAACGGAAAAATTATTTTGAAAATTAGAGTTGGCACACGCAAATTTACTTGGAACGGCATTGAAATACCGCATATAGGTAGGTATAGTGGACTCATTTGGCACAACTTGGGTTTAAGGAGTTTGGATGCACAAGCAGTATTTCCGCTTAGTACAAATGAAGGCTAGCAAATAGATTGAGAAGCAACCAACCAAAAAACGAAAATGGTCATAAACATGCATTGAACATAACTAACACCGAATAATGCACCATAAGTAGGATATAATTTCGTTGCATAACTATTGACTTAACGTGCATGCATAGGGAATCACAAACCTTAACACGAATATTCTTACTAAATCACAATTACTCACTAACATGACTCACATATTATCATCTCCATATCGCAAAATTATTGCAAGGAATCACGCTTATCATATCCAATGATCTATATGAAAGTTTTTATTATATCCCTCTTGAATATTCATCACTTTGGGAACAAATTCATATCTTGTGCAAATTACCATTACTATTATCAACTCTTAAAAAGATATAAGTGAAGCATGAGAGTGCAAATATTTCTTCAAAATTTCAATCTTATCAATTCTCAAAATAATATAAGTGAAGCATGAGAATTCATTTCTTCAAAATTTCAATCAACTCTCAAAATAATATAAGTGAAGCATGAGAGTTTATTTCTTCAAAATTTAGCCACCACCGTGCTCAAACAGATTTAAGTGAAGCACTAGAGCAACTGCCTAGCTCAAAAAATTTAAGTGAAGCACATAGAGTATTCTAACAAATTATGATGAACGTGTGGCTCTCTCAAAATAGGTGTGTTCAGCAAGGATGATTGTGACAAACTAAAAAGAAAACAAAGCAAAGACTCGTATAATACAAGACGCTCCAAGCAAAACACATATCATGTGACGAATAAAAATATAGCTCCAAGTAAAATTACCGATGGTTGGTAGAAGAAAGAGGGGATGCCTTCCGGGGCATCCCCAAGCTTAGACGCTTGAGTCTTCCTAGAATATTACCTTGGGGTGCCTCGGGCATCCCCAAGCTTAGGCTCTTGCTACTCCTTATTCCTTCATCCATTGTGATCTCACCCAAAACTTGAAAACTTCAATCACACAAAACTCAACAAAACCTTCGTGAGATCCGTTAGTATAACAAAATAAATCACTACTTTAAGTACTGTTGAAAACCCATTCATATTTTATATTTGCATTATACCTACTGTACTGTAACTTCACCATGGCTTATACCCCCCGATACAATCCATAGATTCATCAAAACAAGCAACCAACACATCAAAAACAGAATCTGTCAAAAACAGAACAGTCTGTAGCAATCTATTTAAAAGCCATACTTATGTAACTCCAAAAATTCTGAAAAATTAGTAAAACGTGGGAAATTCATATAAAAATACTGTGTAAACATTTCAAATTTTTTTGACGCTCCAGTACAGAAATAAAATTCGGGCACTGGACGCAAAACTTTCTGTTTTCCAAACAGCATCAATTATACTATCTTCCAAATCATCCTAAAGGCTTTACTTGGCACAAACACTAATTAAAAACACAAAAACACAATCATACCAGTAGCATAATTGTGAAAACACAATAACAGAATCAAATAATAAAAATTCATTTTATTCATTGGGTTGCCTCCCAACAAGCTCTTTCTTTATAGCCATTAAGATAGGCTTTGAGATTTCAATGATGCTCACATGAAAGATAAGAATTGAAGCACAAAGAGAGCATCATAATACATGTGACAAACACATTTAAGTCTAACATACTTCCTATGCATAGGCATTTTATATGCAAACAAATTATCAAGACGAGAAATATCTAGCACATGCAAAGGAGAGGAGTAAAACATTGACAATCTCAACATAACGAGAGGTAATTTAGCAACATGAAAATTTCTACAACCATATTTTCCGCTCTCATAATAATTACATGTAGGATAATAATCAAATTCAACAATATAGCTATCATATAAAATTTTCTCTCCATGATCCACATGCATAAATTTTTTACAGTCTTCCAAAATAGTGGGATTAACATGAACTAAAGTCATGACCTCTCCAATCCCACTTTTATCAAAAATTTCATAATATTGAACACTCTCCAAATATGTGGGATTATTTTTACCTAGAGTTGACACTCTTCCAAACCCACTTTCAATGTTATTGCAAACATTATTATCAATAGCATATTCATCATGAGGCTTAAATAAATTTTCAAGATCATAAGAAGCATTATCACCCCAATCATGATCATTGCAATAAGTAGTGGATATAACAAAATTATCATCCCCAAGCTCGTAGTTTTTCATATTATTAGCACAATTGACATTAATAGAATTTATAATAACATTATCGCAATCATGCTTTTCATTCAAGGAGCTATCAAGTGTGGGTGCAATACAAATAATTTCATTTTTACATAAGGAACTATAGCAAGTTCATCTCTATAAGCATCGTTAATATTGGCATCATGGCCATAAGAATAACAAGCATCATGTTCATCAAGAGGGGATATTTCAATCGAATCATCGGAATCATAAATATCTATAGATTCATGTGTATCATTATTCTCTTCCAAAGCAGTAGATATTCTCTCAATAAATTCACTAACATAGGCATTAGATGCATAATTTTCATAGCAAAACTTAAGTATGGCAAAAAAAATTAGATTTGTAGAGAGTAATATCATACTTTTCAATCAAAGAAGCAACTTCATAAGCACCCTTAAAAGCAACAAATTCTTCAATTTGTTCGATATCATAGTAACTATAAACACCTTTTTCATAAGAAGATAAGATTTCATTATCATTGAACTCACATAGGTAGGGAAGGTGTTTTTCAGGGTTCTTAGAGCAACAAGTAAAATCATAAATTTCACATAGATTCCGAGCATAGCATAGCAAACAATTTATTTGACGCCATAAGAGTCTCCCTTTTTCAGACAAACGGTGACGCACAAAATGAGCATGCTCCTTTAAAGATCTTCCCTCAACTAAGCTAGTTGGGGTTTCAGCACGAGCAATAATGGATCGAAGATGATCCAAGTAGTAAACTTTAAGTGGATCCATAGTATCTTATATTTTTACTTTTAGTTTCTGTTCTTGTGTGTTCGACATGAACACAATAAAAGTAAGCAAGCAAGTAAAGAAGCAAACAAGAAAAAGGCAAACGGAAAATATTTTTGTATTTTTGTAAAAACTTTTTAGAAGAGGGGGAGATGAAAATGAGAGGCAAATAAAATAAATGCAAGGAGATGAGAGTTTATGCAAAGGTACTTGATAGATGTTGATGATGTCTCCTCGGCAACGGCTCCAGAAATTCTTCCTGCTACTTCTAGCTTGCGTTGGTATTTTCCCCAAAGAGGAAGGGATGATGCAGCATAGTAGAGATAAGTATTTCCCTCGGTTATGAAACCAAGGTTATTGAACCAGTAGGAGAATCACGCAACACCTCATTAGCAGCACCTGCACACAAACAACAAATCCTTGCACCCAACGCAAATGAGGGGTTGTCAATCCCTCGGCGGTCAATTGCAAGATTAAATTGTATGTGATAGATAGATAGATTGAAACAAAAATACAAAATAAAATAAATAAAATAAAAGTGCAGCAAATATTTTTAGGGTTTTAGTAATTTGATTTAGATAGACCAGGGGGCCATAGTTTTCACTAGAGGCTTCTCTCAAGAAAATAGCATACGGTGGGTAGACAAATTACTGTTGGGCAATTGATAGGAAAGCAAATAATCATGACAATATCCAAGGCAATGATCATGTATATAGGCATCACGTCCGAGACAAGTAGACCGACTCCTGCCTGCATCTACTACTATTACTCCACACATCGACCGCTATCCAGCATGCATCTAGTGTATTAAGTTCATAAAGAACGGAGTAACGCCTTAAGAACGATGACATGATGTAGACAAGATAAACTCACGCATGAATACACCCCATCTTTTTACCCTTAATAGCAATGATACATACGTGTCATGTCCCTTTCTGTCACTGGGATTGATCACCGCAAGATCGAACCCATTACAAAGCACCTCTTCCCATGGCAAGATAAATCAATCTAGTTGGCCAAACCAAATCAATAGATCGGAGAAGAAATACAAAGCTATAATAATCATGCATAAAAGATATCAGAGAAGACTCAAATAATATTCATGGATAATCTGATCATAAACTCACAATTCATCGGATCCCAACAAACACACCGCAAAAAGTGATTACATCGGATAGAACTCCAAGAACATCGAGGAGAACATTGTATTGAAGATCAAAAAGAGAGAAGAAGCCATCTAGCTACTAACTATGGACCCAAAGGTCTGTGGTAAACTACTCACGCATCATCGGAAGGGCATCAAGGTTGATGTAGAGCCCCTCCGTGATCGATTCCCCCTTCGGCGGAGTACCGGAGAAGGCCTCCAGATGGGATCTCTCAAGAACAGAAACTTGCAGTGGCGGAAAAAGTATTTCGTGGACTTCCCTGAGGGTTTCTGATTTTTTGGGAATTTATAGTGGAGGAATTAGGTCAAACGGAGCTCTATGGGCCCCATGAGGTACCAGGGCGTGCCTGCCCCCCCCCAGGCGCGCCCTGGTGCCTCGTGGGCACCCCCTGGGGCTTCTGGCCTCCTCCCGAAGCTTCTAGTGTTGTATATATCCAGAAAAAATTCTCCAAAAAGTTTCGTGGCATTTGGACTTCGTTTGGTATTGGTATTCTGTAAAACAAAAACAGGGCAGAAAACAGCAACTGGCACTGGGCACTAAGTTAATAGGTTAGTCTCCAAAAATGATATATAATTGCTGTAAATGCATATAAAAACATCCAAGATTGATAATATAACAGCATGGAACAATCAAAAATTATAGATACGTTGGAGACGTATCAATATTTTATCTCCAGGTGTGGTTGAATTGACAACTCAACTGCTAATACTTGCAAATATTCTTTGGCTCCCCTTGTGTCGAATCAATAAATCTGGGTGAAATACTACCCGTGAAAACTGTTGCGATCCCCTATACTTGTGGGTTATCATCCGCCATCTCTTTGGAAAAGGCCGCCATGAGCTGGGCGTGGGCGGCCGCGGTCTAGGCTTGGACGGGCTCCATCGCGGCAAGGTATGCCGCGAACGAACGGACGGCTGCTCGAACGCTCTCGGCGATTGCCAACTCTTCGGCTGTGGGTTGTCGACCATTGTCGGAGAAGCTTCGTGCTATTTGTGCGGTGACTGCCAGGAGTTGGGCGTGGGCGGCCTCCATCAGGGCTTAGGCGGCCATTGCCGTTTGCTATCCCCATCACAGATGTTGCTGCCGCCATCAGAGCTGTAGTAGCGGCCGTTTCGGCTGCCGCAGCCGCCCGGTCGCAGATTGCGGCCACGCTCATGCAGGTTGTGAGCACGCTCATGGAGGCTGCGGACGCGCTCTCGCCGGAGTGGGCCGCCGAAGTTGCCCTCACGACGCGGGTCCGCGTCCCCATATTTGACCGGCGACGATTGAACAGTGAAATGGTATTTGGGGAGCTAGTTTGCTTGACGCGCCGGCTATGGACTGTAACCAACGAACCTTCTCGCGTAAGCCATATATGAAGGTACTCCAAGATATTTTGTACTGCATCTCACACGGTTGGTGATAATAAACTGTGTGATGTACTTGATTTTTTGTCTTGATTTGAAATACGGAATGGGGTCACAGCGGCAAAGGACGGTGTTTGAATTGCTAGAACATTTATCTACAGTGAACATACAACTATAGGAGTGTCGTAAAAAAATTTGGAATTATTCGGGGTTTGTTTGGACATTTTTATACATTAACTGAGTTTTCTAGGCATTTTATGTGCATAATTCAAATTTGAACTGCAGGCACATGCTCCGGTGCACCTAAATGGGTTCAAAAATCATATATGTGTCCTTGGGTGCATGCTTAGGTCCCATGCAAGAAATGGGAATGAATTTCAAACACCTCGGCATCGTGGCTCGGTCGCAAACGTTGAGATACTTGGTTTTGAAATTCTTGTAAATCCAAAACTCGTCTGAAATTCATGAAACTTGGCATGCTATCATGGAATGGCACCAACATGATGTGGTAAATTTTTTGTCTCATTTGGGGCAGGTTTTGGTATAAGCTTCTCACAAACCATAGCTTCTTACAAGAAGCCTCATGGTTTCGGTAGGGAATGTGTGTCACCTTTGTGGACAAAATGACAATCGTTGCCTCTTCCTGTCTTGATTTTTTTTTCTAGATGCAACATAGACCAATAGGAGTGTCGTGTTAAAATTTGGAATTATTCGGGGTTCGTTTGGACATTTTTATACATTAACTGAGTTTTCTAGGCATTTTATGTGCATAATTCAAATTTGAACTACAGGCACATGCTCCGGTGCACCAAAATGGGTTGAAAAATCATATATGTGTCCTTGGCTGCATGCTTAGGTCCCATGCAAGAAATGGGAATGAATTTCAAACACCTCGGCATCGTGGCTCCAGCGCAAACGTTGAGATACTTGGTTTTGAAATTCCAGTAAATCCAAAACTCATCTGAAATTCATGAAACTTGGCATGCTATCATGGAATGGCACCAACATGCGGTGGTAAATTTTTTGTCTCATTAGGGGCAGGTTTTGGTACAAGCTTCTCACAAACCATAGCTTCTCACAAGAAGCCTCATGGTTCTGGTAGGGAACGTGTGTCACCTTTGTGAACGAAACGACAATCATTGCCTCTTCCCGCCTTGATTTTTTTCTAGATGCAACATAGAACAATAGGAGTGTCGTGTTCAAATTTGGAATTATTCGGGGTTCGTTTGGACATTTTTATACATTAACTGAGTTTTCTAGGCATTTTATGTGCATAATTCAAATTTGAACTACAGGCATATGCTCCGGTGCACCAAAATGGGTTAAAAAATCATATGCATGTCCTTGGGTGCATGCTTAGGTCCCATGCACAAAATGGGAATGAATTTCAAACACCTCGGCATCGTGGCTCAGCCGCAAATGTTGAGATACTTGGTTTTGAAATTCTAGTAAATCAAAAACTCGTCTGAAATTCATGAAACTTGGCATGCTATCATGAAATGGCACCAACATGTTGTGGTAGAAATTTTGTCCCATTTGGGGTAGGTTTTGGTATAAGCTTCTCACAAACCAGAGCTTCTCACAAGAAGCCTCGTGGTTCCGATAGGGAATGGGTCACCTTTGTGGACGAAATGACATTCGTTGCCTCCTCTTGCCTTGATATTTTTTCTAGAGGCAACATAGACCAATAGGAGTGTCATGTTAAATTTTGGAATTATTCGGGGTTTGTTTGGACATTTTATACATTAATTGAGTTTTCTAGGCATTTTATGTGCATAATTCAAATTTGAACTACATGCACATGCTCCGGTGCACCAAAATGGGTTGAAAAATCATATATGTGTCCTTGGGTGCATGTTTAGGTCCCATGCAAGAAATGGGAATGAATTTCAAACACCCAGGCTTCGTGGCTCAGCCGCAAACATTGAGAAACTTGGTTTTTAAATTCCTGTAAATCCAAAACTCCTCTAAAATTCATGAGACTTGGCATGGTGTCATGAAATGGCACCACCATGCTGTGGTAAAAAAAATGTCCAATATGACAGAGGGCGCACACACTAATAGCCACAGCCAACATAGTCATTTTGGAAGAAATAGTTGTCACATTATCATCACAAACGATTGTACAATATTATTTAAATCATGGGCGTTCTACTGACCATTTACGTGCCACCACGCGTCCCACTTTTTTATTGGCAAGGAGGTGCCATGCGGGCAGCTGTTTGAGTAGACGGGAGGCATGCGAGCGAAGTCTGCGGCGCAGGCTGGCCGAGAGGCATGCGACCAGTCTTGCGCTGCGCAGGCTGACCGGGAGGCGTGCGACCAGTCCTCCGCTACGCAGGCTCACCGGGAGGCGTGCGAGCAGTACACTACGCAGGCTCACAGAGAAGCAAGCCCTTTGACCTCCATCGCCGCCCACCTCGCTCTCAACTTCTCCATTAATGGCACCCGAGCCGCTGTTTAATAAGCAGCCTTACTGGTCTCTCTTCGCCTCCCATTCCCCTCTCGCCCGAATCCTATCTTCAAGAGCTCCACCTACGCCATGGCGCACAAGGATCATCTGCCACTAGTCTTTCGGTTTGGTGAAGTCGAGTCCGAGCCGGAGGAGATAGAAAATAAGGAGGAATGGGACCTCAGGGACATGACCCTGAACGAGCTGGCTGCGGCGGATGCTGCCCCCGCGTCCGTCCTAGCTCCCATCCTCGCGCCCGCGCCAGCGACCATCCCCATGGCATTGACGGGCTGGTCGCCGAGCACCATTGCAGCGCTGGAAGCCGCGGGCGTCAGCGAGGTCCCCGCGGACCCGCGCGAGCTCATGTACGTGCCAGCGCCCCCGCCTATGCTCGTGCGCCCCCCAGCACCCACCGCGGCGCCGGTCCCTATGCGCTTGCCTGCACCCGCCGCGCCCGTGCCCGTGCGCATGCCTGCACCCACCGCACCCACCTCAGCGTCATGGGACGCCGCCGTCGACCGATACCTCGCAGCGCCGCGAGTCGCCGTCCCCCCGCCGCCCGTCCCCCGCCCGTCGATCGCGCGATGAACGACTCTTGGATTTGCAAGTCCAGAACATTCTGGGATGGCTTGAAGACTTGAACAACGGCGTCCTGGAGGATGACAACGCCGGTGCAGCATGCCACCGCCGCCATTGCCGCCGCCGCTGCCGCAATTAGTATTTTTGTTTAATATTGTATCTCGATCGTATGAACGTAAAATCACAGTGTCACTGAATGAAATCTATGGTTTTGATCAACTTAGCGTTTTTTCTCTGAATGTATAGACTTATCAAAGTAAAAAAAACATCAATGTTTTTCCCTGAATAAAACACTCATCGCAAACGTTTCAGACTGAACACTCGTATGCAAAGCGAGAGCTGGGTTCCTTCGCAGCTAATCCAAGGGAAAATGTGGCGTGATACGTCTCCAACGTATCTATACTTTTTGATTGTCCATGCTATTATAGTATCAATATTGGATGTTTTATATGCAATTATATGCCATTATATATCATTTTTTTGGGACTAACCTATTAACACAGTGCCCAGTGCCAGTTGCTATTTTCTGCTTGTTTTTGCCTTTTCAGAAAATCATTATCAAAAAGTGTCCAAACGAGAAAAAAACTTTCGATTAATTTTTTCTGGACTATAAGATACCCACGAAGCTTCGGGAGAAGACCAGAAGAGCCACGAGGAGGCGACAAGCCTGGAGGGCGCGCCCTTGGGGGTAGGGCGCCCCCCCCAGGCTTGTGGGCCCCTCGTAGCCCCTCCTGGCCTAATTCCAGCGCTATAAATTCCAAAATATTCCCAATATACCAAAGAGACAGAAGAGAAAACCTTTTCGCCGCCGCAAGCCTCTGTTCTTCCGCGATCCCATCTGGAGGCCTTTTCCGGTACTCTGCCGGAGGGGGAATCGATCACGGAGGGCTTCTTCATCAACCTTGCTGCCCTTCCGATGATGTGTGAGTAGTTTACCACAGACCTACGGGTCCATAGCTAGTAGCTAGATGGCTTCTTCTCTCTCTTTGATCTTCAATACCATGTTCTCCTCGATGTTCTTGGAGTTCTATCCGATGTAATCTTCTTTTGCGGTGTGTTTGTTGGGATCCGATGAATTGTGAGTTTATGATCAGATTATTCATGAGAAATATTTGAGTCTTCTCTGAACTCTTTTATGCATGATTATTATAGCTTTGTATTTCTCTCCGATCTAGTGATTTGGTTTGGCCAACTGGATTGGTTTGTCTTGCAATGGGAGAGGTGCTTTGTGATGGGTTCAATCTTGCGGTGCTCAATCCCAGTGACAGAAAGGGACATGACACGTATTTGTATTGTTGCCATTAAGGATAAAAAGATGGGGTTTAATCATATTGCTTGAGTTTACTTTGTCTACATCATGTCATCTTGCTTAAGGCGTTACTCTGTTTCATACTTAATACCCTAGATGCATGCTGGATAGCGGTCGATGGGTGGAGTAATAGTAGTAGATGCAGGAAGGAGTCGGTCTACTTGTCTCGTATGTGATGCCTATATACATGATCATTGCCATGAATCCGTCATAATTATTTGCTTTTCTATCAATTGCCCAACAGTAATTTGTTTACCCACCGTATGCTATGTGTTTGAGAGAGAAGCCTCTAGTGAAAACTATGGCCCCCGGGTCTATTTTTATCATATATTAAAATCAAAAATACCTTGCTGCAATGTATTTACTTTTATTTTATTTAGTATTTTAGTTTATCTATTTATCCCTATCAGATTTAATCCTTGCAAATAACCGCTAAGAGGATTGACAACCCTCTTATTTGCGTTGGGTGCAAGTGTTTGCTTTTGTGTGTGCGGGTGCGCTTAACGGCATTTTGCTTGGTTCTCCTACTGGATTAATAACCTTGGTTCTTAACTGAGGGAAATACTTAGCTCTACTATACTGCATCATCCTCTCCTCTTCGGGGAAATACCAACGCAGTCTACAAGTAGCAGGAAGAATTTCTGGCGCCGTTGCCGGGGAGACATCATCAAAATTACCAAGTACCTTCGCACAAACTATCATTCACTTGCATTTATTTTATTTGCCTTTTTATTTGCATTTGCCTCTCGTTTTCATCTCCCCCACTTCTAATTTTTTTACAAAAACACAAAAATATTTTTATTTGCTTGTTTGCTAGTTTGCTTGCTTCGTCACGATGTCTCAAGAAAATACAAAATTGTGTGACTTTTCCAATACTAATAATAATGATTTTATTAGTACTCCTATTGCTCCTCCCACCACTAGTGCGGAGTCATGTGACATTAATGCTACTTTGCTTAATCTTGTTATGAAAGAACAATTTTCTGGTAGTCCTAATGAAGATGCTGCATCCCATCTAAATACTTTCGTTGAACTTTGTGATATGCAAAATAAGAAAGATGTGGATAATGATATTGTCAAATTGAAATTAATTCTGTTCTCACTATGAGATCACGCTAAAACTTGGTTCTCATCCTTGCCTAGAAATAGTATTGATTCTTGGGATAAGTGCAAGGATGCTTTTATTACCAAGTATTTTCCTCCCGCTAAGATTATTTCTTTAAGAAATCAAAGTTATGAATTTTAAGCAACTTGAGCATGAACATGTTGCACAATCTTGGGAGAGAATGAAATTAATGATAAGAAATTGCCCAACACATGGTTGAAATTTATGGATGACCATACAAAAAATTTATGCGGGACTAAACTTTGTTTCTAGAAATTTGCTAGACTCTGCCGCAGGTGGTACTTTTATGGAAATTACATTGGGAGAAGCTACAAAACTTCTCGATAATATCATGACAAATTATTCTCAATGGCACACTGAACGAACTCCAACTGGTAAGAAGGTAAATTATGTTGAAGAAATTAATACTTTGAGTGATAAGATGGATGCTCTTATGAAATTGGTTGCTAGTAAAAATGCTCATATTAATCCTAATGATGTGCCATTGTCTACCTTGATTGAGCAAAATAATTATGCTATTGATGTGAATTTTGTCTCTGGAAATAATTTCAACAACAATGCTTATAGGGGTAATTTCAATCCTAGACCGTTTCCTGGAAATTCCCCTAATAATTATGGTAATCCCTATGGTAATTCTTATAATAATAATAATAATAATAGGATACCTACTGGTCTTGAAAGTAATATTAAATAATTTATTAATTCTCAAAAGAATTTCAATGCTATGATAGAAGAAAAAATGAATAGAGTTGATGAATTGGCTAGGAACATGGATAGAATTGCTCATGATGTGGAAAATCTCAAAACTAAAATTTTGCCACCCAAGCATGATATAAATGAGTCTATTAAAGCTATCTATGTCTCCATTAATGAAAGTAAAGAAAGGACCGCTAGGTTGAGAGCTAAGCGAGAATTTCTAGAAAAAGCGATTCCACCCGGTTTCTATCATAGTAATGATGAAGATATTAAAATGATTGGTGTCACTCCTATTGAATCATTATTTAGTAACATAAACTTGATGAAAAAGGGACTGAAGAAGAGTCAACTTTAGATAGAAGGAGTCCCAATTGCTTGGAGGGTGCCAATCTTAATGAAAAAAAATGAAAAAAGTGGGTTTGGAGAGGTCAAAACTTTAAATAGTGATGCACCCACTCCTTTGGATTACAAGGACTTTAATTATGATAGTTTTTCTTTAATTGAGTGTATTTACTTGTTGCAATCCATGATTAATTCACCAAATGCATATGAACAAAATAAAGCTTTCACTAAACATATTGTAGAAGCCATGATGAAGCGCTTGAAGAAAAACTTGAGTTGGAAGTTTCAATTCCTAGAAAATTACAAGATGAATGGGAACCTACTATTAAAGTCAAAATTAAAGATTATGAATGTAATGCTCTATGTGATCTTGGTGCTAGCGTTTCCACTATACCCAAATCTTTGTGTGATGTGCTAGGTCTCACCAATATGGATCCTTGTTCCCTTAATTTGCATCTTGCGGATTCCACTATTAAAAAGCCATTAGGTAGAATAAATGATGTGCTTATTCTTGCAAATAGAAATTATGTACCTGTGGATTTTATTGTTCTTGATATTGAATGCAATCCTTCTTGCCCTATAATACTTGGTAGGCCTTTCCTACGAACAATAGGTGCTATTATTGATATGAAAGAAGGTAATATAAGATTTCAATTTCCATTAAAGAAAGGGATGGAACGCTTCCCTAGAAAGATAATTAAAGCACCCTATGAGTCTATTATGAGGGCCACCTATGGAATTAACTTGAAGGATGACAACACTTGAAACTATGCATTATGCCTAACTAGGGGCATAAAACAATAGCGCTTGTTGGGAGGCAACCCAATGAATAAAATAAATTTTGAGTTTTACCTACTGTTTTTGTGTGTTTACACAATTATAGCCTCTGTTATGATTGTGTTTTTATCTTTTAATTAGTGTTTGTGCCAAGTAAAGCCTTTGGGATGATTTGGATGATAGTATAATTGATGCTGTTTGGAAAACAGAAAGTTTTGCGTCCAGTGCTGGAATTTTGATTCTGTACTGAAGAGTCATAAAAATCTTAAATTTTTACACAATATTGTTATATGAATTTTTTATGTTTTCCTAATTTTTCAGAATTTTTGGAGTTACAGAAGTATCGCTTCTAAATAGATCTTTACAGACTGTTCTGTTTTAGACAGATTCTGTTTTTGTTGCATAGTTTGCTTATTTTGATGAATCTATGGATCGTATCGGGGGGTATGAGTCATGGAGAAGTTGGAGTACAGTAGCATTATGCCAATATTAAATATGAATCAATTTACAACAGTACCTAAAGTTTAAGATTTGCTTGTTATACTAACGGATCTCATGAGGTTTCTGTTGAGTTTTGTGTGCTGAAGTTTTCAAGCTTTGGGTGAGACTACGATGGATAAAGGAATAAGGAGAGGCAAGAGCCGAAGTTTGGGGATGCCCAAGGCACCCCAAGGTAATATTCAAGGAAGACTCAAGCATCTAAGCTTGGGGATGCCCCGGAAGGCATCCCCTCTTTCGTCTACAATCTATTGGTAACTCACTTGGAGCTATATTTTTATTCATCACATGATATGTGTTTTACTTGGAGCTTCTTGTGATATTGTTTGTTTGTTTGATTTTGTTTGATTTTTAGTTTGTCACAATCATCTTTGCTGAACACACCTTTTTGAGAGGGACACACATTATTCATGATTTGTTAGAATACTCTATGTGCTTCACTTATATCTTTTGAGCTAGGCAGTTGCTCTAGTGCTTCACTTATATCTTTTAGAGCACGGCGGTGGTTATATTTTAAAGAAATAGTTGCACTCTCATGCTTCACTTATATCTTTTTGAGAGTCTAATGAATAGCAATGGTAATATGCACGAGTTATGAATTTGGTCCTAATATGATAGGTATTCAAGAGGGATATAATAAAAACCTTCATGTAGATCACTGAATATGATAAGGTTGATTCCTTGCAATAGGTTTGCGATATTAAGATGGTAATATGTGGGAAGTGCTAGTAAATAATTGTGGTTTAGTAAGAATATTGGTGTTAAGGTTTGTGATTCCCGAAGCATGCACGTATGATCTGTCGTTATGCTAGGAAGTTGGAGCATGATTTATTCTTGATTGTCTACCTTATGAGTGGCGGTAGGGGACGAGCGATGGTCTTTTCCTACCAATCTATCCCCTAGGGGCATGCGTAGTAGTACTTTGCTTCGAGGGCTAATAAACTTTTGCAATAAGTATGTGAGTTCTTTATGACTAATGTGAGTCCATGGATTATACGCACTCTCACCTTTCCGCAATTTGCTAGCCTCTTCGGTACCGTGCATTGCCCTTTCTCACATCGAGAGTTGGTGCAAACTTCGCCGGTGCATCCAAACCCCGTGATATGATACGCTCTATCGCACATAAGCCTCCTTATATCTTCCTCAAAACAGCCACCATCCCTACCTATCATGGCATTTTCATAGCCATTCCGAGATATATTGCCATGCAACTTCCACAGTTCCGTTTTTATGACACACATCATCATTGTCATATTGCTTTGCATAATCATATAGCTGACATAGTATTTGTGGCTTAGCCACCGTTCATCATTTTTATACATGTTATGCTAGATCATTGCACATCCCGGTACACCGCCAAAGGCATTCATATAGAGTCATATTGTTCAAGTATCAAGTTGTAATTTTGAGTTGTAAGTAAATAAAAGTGTGATGAACATCATTATTAGAGCATTGTCCCAGTGAGGAAACGATGATGGAGACCATGATTCCCCCACAAGTCGGGATGAGACTCCGGACAAAAAAAGAGAGGCCAAAAATAGCCCATGAAAAAAAAGGAAAAAAAATGAGAGAAAAAGAGAGAAGGGGCAATGTTACTATCCTTTTTCCACACTTGTGCTTCAGAGTAGCACCATGTTTTTAATATAGAGAGTCTCCTATTTTGTCACTTTCATATACTAGTGGGAATTTTTCATTATAGAACTTGGCTTGTATATTCCAATGATGGGCTTCCTCAAAAATGCCCGAGGTCTTCATGAGTAAGCAAGTTGGATGCACACCCACTTAGTTTTCATGTTGAGCTTTCATACACTTATAGCTCTTAGTGCATCCGTTGCATGGCAATCCCTACTCCTCGCATTGACATCAATTGATGGGCATCTCCATAGGCCGTTGATTAGCCTCGTTGATGTGAGACTATCTTCTTATTTTTGACGTCCCCTTATTTACCTCTACACCACACTCTATTCCACCCATAGTGCTATATCCATGGCTTGCGCTCATGTATTGCGTGGGGGTTGAAAAAGCTGAAGCGCGTTAACAAGTATGAACCAATTGCTCGGCTTCTCATCGGGGTAGTGCATGATAAATATTTTGTGTTAAGAAGATGGAGCATGACATGATTATATGATTTTGTAGGGATAACATTCTTTAGCATTTTTATTTTGAAAGACATGATTGTTTATTAGTATGCCTGAGTATTGATGTCTTTATATCAAATTATAGACTATTGCTTTGAATCATTCGGATCTTATTATTCATACCGTAAGAGAAAGATTACATGATGAAACATGTTAGGTAGCATTCCACATCAAAAATTCTGTTTTTATCATTTACCTACTCGAGGACGAGCAGTAATTAAGCTTGGGGATGCTTGATACTTCTCCAACGTATCTATAATTTTTTATTGTTTCATGCTATTATAGCATCAATCTTGGATGTTTTATATGCAATTATATGCCATTATATATCATTTTTTGGGACTAACCTATTAACCCAGTGCCCAGTGCCAGTTGTTGTTTTCTGCTTGTTTTTGCCTTTTCAGAAAATCATTATAAAAAAGAGTACCAATGAGAAAAAAAACTTTGGATTATTTTTTTGTGGACCAGAAGAGACCCACGAAGCTTCGGAGAAGACCAGAAGAGCCACGAGGAGGCGACAAGACTGGAGGGCACGCCCTGGGGGTAGGGCGCGCCCCCCGGGCTTGTGGGCCCCTCGTAGCCCCTCCTGACCTAATTCCAGCGCTATAAATTCCAAAATATTCCCAATATACCAGAGAGACAGAAGAGAAAACCTTTCCACCGCTTCAAGCTTTTGTTCTTCCGCGATACCATCTGGAGGCCTTTTTCGGTACTCTGCCGGAGGGGGAATCGATCACGTAGGGCTTCTTCATCAACCTTGCTGCACCTCTGATGATGTGTAAGTAGTTTACCACAGACCTATGGGTCCATAGCTAGTAGCTAGATGGATTATTCTCTCTCTTTGATATTCAATACCATGTTCTCCTCGATGTTCTTGGAGTTCTATCCGATGTAATCTTCTTTTGCGGTGTGTTTGTTGGGATCCGATGAATTTTGAGTTTATGATCGGATGATTGAGAAATATTTGAGTCTTCTTTGAACTCTTTTATGCATGATTATTATAGCTTTGTATTTCTCTCCGATCTATCGATTTGGTTTGGCCAACTAAATTGGTTTGTCTTGCAATGGGAGAGGTGCTTTGTGATGGGTTCAATCTTGCGGTGCTCAATCCTAGTGACAGAAAGGGACATGACACATACTTGTATTGTTGCCATTAAGGATAAAAGGATGGGGTTTAATCATATTGCTTGAGTTTACTTTGTCTGCATCATGTCATCTTGCTTAAGGCGTTACTCTGTTTCATACTTAATACCCTAGATGCATGCTGGATAGCGGTCGATGGGTGGAGTAATAGTAGTAGATGCAGGCAGGAGTCGGTCTACTTGTCTCGGACGTGATGCCTATATACATGATCATTGCCATGAGTCTGTCATAATTATTTGCTTTTCTATCAATTGCCCAACAGTAATTTGTTTACCCACCGTATGCTATGTGTTCGAGAGAGAAGCCTCTAGTGAAAACTATGGCCCCCGGGTCTATTTTTATCATATATTAAAATCAAAAATACCTTGCTGAAATTTATTTACTTTTATTTTATTTAGTATTTTAGTTTATCTATTTATCCCTATCAAATTTAATCCTTGCAAATAACCGCTAAGAGGATTGACAACCCTCTTATTTGCGTTGGGTGCAAGTGTTTGCTTTTGTGTGTGCAGGTGCGCTTAACGGGATTTTGCTTGGTTCTCCTACTGGATTGATAACCTTGGTTCTTAACTGAGGGAAATACTTATCTCTACTATACTGCATCATCCTCTCCTCTTCGGGGAAATACCAACGCAGTCTACAAGTAGCATGGCGCACAGGTTTTGTGCATCTCTTCATCGCAAACGTTTCAGACTGAACACCCGTATGCAAAGCGAGAGCTTGGTTCCTTCGTAGCTAAGCCAAGGGAAAATGTGGCGCACAGGTTTTGTGCATCTCTTCATCGCAAACGATTTTGCATGATGACCCGTGTGCAACGATGTACAAACAATGTGGTAAGATTTGCATCTGTCATATTGGGTATATTTGCCATTTTTCAAATTAGAAAAATTGGCATTTGTTAATCTAGTAACAGTGCCATTTGTCAACCTTGTACACTGCCATTTGTGATCCTAAAAAAACACTGCCATTTGTCAAATTTTGCAGCTAAAAATCATTAGTATTGTATAATTTTTGCAAATGAAATTCAGTAAGCATAGATTTCATTCATAGATTAAGCAGTCGTTCTTTATACAAACAGTTCAACTCGACAGCTGAACCGGACAAACTTTTACCCAATTGTTGCCAACCACGTACTGAAATAGCTAGTTCAACAATATATATACTAGCTAATTTTAAGTACGTAGTACAGTTCAACCATATCTATAGTTAGATGAACTGAACAAAATAGCCCCTAAATACTACTACTACGGAGGGGCTTTGTACTACTTCCAGCAGCCTCTCCTCTGCCGAGCGCTTAGTAAGAGGCAGAGGAGGAGGAGCCTACCGACGAGCTGGAGAAGTGGAATCCGGTGCCTGCCGTTGCTGCACCTTTAGCGACGCCCAGCTCGAACGCCCTCTGCCGCTCCAGACGATCCCTCTCTAAGCGGCGGGACTCCTCGTATATCTCCGCATTCCGCGCCACTGCGGCGGCTTCTGCTGCAGCCACGGCGGCGGTCAGACGCTTTGCGTGCTCGACCAGGCACTCCTCCTCCTCCCGCAGGAACTCGATGTAGCGCGCGGCAAGGTCGCTGAGGCACATGCGGGCCTCCACATCCCACCTTCGGGCCTCGGTGGCGGAGCGGGTGATGACCCCGGCGGTCGACGGTGGGGTGGCGGCCACGACGGGCGATGATGGGGCGGCTGCCACCTCCCGCCTTCGGGCCACGGTGGCGGAGCGGGTGATGGCCATGGCGGCCGACGGTGGGGTGGCAGCCATGACGGCCACCACCCGCCTTCGGGCCGTGGTGGCGGAGCGGGCGATGGCCCTGGCGGCCGACGGTGGTGTGGCGGCCATGGCGGCCGACGGTGGGGTGGCAGCAACAGGGGCCGGCAATAGCTGCCGTCGGGCAGCGGCGGCGGAGCATGTGGCGGGTGTTGTGCGCACACCCAACAGGGACGCCATGGGCAGTACACGCCGCCGGGGACTGCGCTGCCGCTGCGGTGTAGCCTCCCAGCTGGAGCAGTCCTCAGATGATGGTGGAGTGGCTGAGCGACGACGACGGACCGGTGCCATTGGCGATGGTGGGAGAAGCAGACGAGATAAGCTATGGGAAGGGAGGGGAAAATGCGATGACGACTTGCCGGCCGCGACTGTTTATATAGCAGGCCGGTAAGCACTGGGGTTTTGGGGGATTTCACCGAGTCGGGCGGGAAGCTTGCACGGTTGTGCGCGGGAGCCTACATGGTTGCACGGGAACGGGCTCACCGACGATCACTGGCGCCTCTTCGAGCTAACGTTTGGCAAAAAGAACGCATGTGCGGTGCTCAAGCTTGCGCTCGAAGCCTTTTGCGGCAGCGTGGTGACAAGACGTGCGAGAGGAGGACGAAATGACACGTACACATACGGTTAATAAAAAACCATTTGCGATTTAATTACCTAGCACACGGCCGCTCTCTACGCAGCGTCACGAATGATTGTTCGCCCACTGTGTGATGTGGACCGCGACGTAGTTTCACATCACGCCGCCGGCTCGCAACTGCCGGCCGGCTTGTAGATGGCCATTCCCTGCGTGTGGTTGCTCGCAGTTGAAGCGGCCGCGGCGCGCTCTGCTCGCGTCCTGCCGCGCGCTCTGGCCACGTCCCTCCGCGCGCGCTGCCAGCGTTTCGGGCCGGCGCACGATCACGTACGTTCGGGGTGCCATATGCATGCGGTTGCGCCGGACGCGGCGCCACGACGCAGTCACGTGCGGCAAAAACTGCCCAGCGGACGTGCCGAGAATCTCGGCCGCCCGGCCCTCATTTATTCCCGCGGCCATTTACCTTCATCTCTCGCGCCCCACGACACAATAAGCACACCCACGATGACACATATAGAGAGGATATCCAGCGGCTCCAATGGCGCTCCCAGCGGCTGACGACGACGACAGGCGGCAGTTCACCACGCCTCACGTAGTGGGCACCCACGTGAGGGGGAAGGACCTCTCGGTGGTGTACACCAACGAGTCGGTCTCGGTGGAGAGCTCCATCCACACTATGGAGTAGTTGCTTGCTGAGGACAAGTACCAAGTGGTCGGCTTCGACCTCGAGTTCATCGGGGGTCGTGCCGGGTTGTCGTCGCCCAGTTGTGCGTGCGCCATCACGTCCTCGTCTACCACTACTCCCTGGCCACAAGGCCTTGCGAGTGTTTCGCCAGGTTTATCAACAGCCCCGACTACATGTTCGCTACGGTGGACACCTTCAACGATCTAAAGGTGCTCAAGACTATGGGCTTGGCCTGCCAGAAGCTTGTCGACATCCAAGGCCAGTACAGGGTCTGGGGCAGAAAGAAGGGGAAGGACTCCCTGGTTGACCTCGCCATGGCCATCATCGACCCCTACTACAGAGACATGAAGGATGAGTGCAACAAGAACAAGGATGCCTGGCACGAGGCCTGGGTGCGGAGACTGGATGAAGAACACGTCAAGTACGCGGCCAAGGACACGTACACAAGATACAAGATGTGCAGGCGGATCGTTGACATGAGGAAGTGCCTTCATCCTGCCCCAGGCGAGGGATCGAGCCACAGAGCATTGGCGGCAGTGTCACAAGAAGTAGATGATTAGATGATCGTTTATCCTAGTTTAGAATGCATGTAATTGTTTATTGAGGTGTGTGTGCGAATGTTTTGTATATTGACCTATGTAATTGGATGTTTAATTTGGTTATATATGTTGTTCTTCTGTAGACAAAGCAAATTACATCGCAGACGGACTAAACTAGGGAACTCGTCGGTGATGATTTCATCAATCGCTGACAATTGTATACCAGCAAGCGTTTGCCCACAACACACACGACTTATTCGCAGGAATCGTCTATGTTGTTATCGGTCTTCCCACACATTTCTGATTACTGACATGTTTGCCGCGTATCACACACATCTTGTTAAGTTGAACCGTTTCTGTTGTTTTGGCTCATCGCAAACAATTCATCCGAGTGAACTGTATGCCGTCTATCGCACACGCCTTGATCTGGCAGATCGTTTCTGTTGTGTTGAGTAATTGCTAACAGTTTCATCTGAGTGAACTATATGCCGTATATCGCACACACCTCGATCTGGCTGACCGTTTCTGTTGTTCTGGCTCATCGCAAATAGTTCGTCTGTATCAACTGTATGCCACGTATGGCACACGCATCTCTAATCTGAATCGTGCTTGATGTCTCCGCCATCGCACACAGTTTGTCTTATTGGTGACGGTTTTATTACGATACCGTTTGTGATTCATGCATCGCACACAGTTTGGTCGAGGGGTCTCTGATTCATGTGTCGCGTTAGCGGTCGCTTGCAGTAGTGGTAAGTCATGTTCATTGTGTCCCTAAGAAAGGTGGCATCACTGTTGTTCCTAATGATAAAAATGAACTTATCCCACAAAGAATTGTAAGAGGTTATAGGATGGTAATTGATTTTAGAAAATTGAATAAAGCTACTAGGAAAGATGATTATCCTTTCCCTTTCATTGATCAAATGTTAGAAAGATTATCTAAGCATACACATTTTTGTTTCTTAGATGGATACTTGATACGTCTCCAACGTATCTATAATTTTTGATTGTTTCATGCTATTATAGTATCAATCTTGGATGTTTTTATATACATTTACAGCAATTATATATCATTTTTTGGGACTAACCTATTAACTTAGTGCCCAGTGCCAGTTGCTGTTTTTTTGCCTGTTTTTGGTTTTCCAGAATATCAGTACCAAACGAAGTCCAAATGCCACGAAACTTTTTGGAGATTTTTTTCTGGACATAACAAACACTAGAAGCTTCGGCAGGGGATGAGAAAATGAGCAGTGGCCCACGAGGCACCACGGCACGCCTCGGGAGGGCGCACCCTGGTACCTCGTGGGGCCCACACAGCTCCGTTTGACCTAATTCCACCTCTATAAATTCTCTAAAATTAGGAAACCAACAGAGGAGTCCATGAAATACTTTTTCCGCCGCCGCAAGCTTATGTTCTCGAGAGATCCCATCTGGAGGCCTTATCCGGTACTCCGCCGGAGGGGGAATCGATCACGGAGGGGCTCTACATCATCCTTGCTGCCCTTTCGATGATGGGTGAGTAGTTTACCACAGACCTTCGGGTCCATAGTTAGTATCTAGATGGCTTCTTCTCTCTTTTTGATCTTCAATACAATGTTCTCCTCGATGTTCTTGGAGTTCTATCCGATGTAATCACTTTTTGCGGTGTGTTTGTTGGGATCCGATGCATTGTGAGTTTATGATCAGATTATCCATGAATATTATTTGAGTCTTCTCTGAACTCTTTTATGCATGATTATTATAGCTTCATATTTCTCTCTGATCTATTGATTTGGTTTGGCCAACTAGATTGATTTATCTTGCAATGGGAGAGGTACTTTGTAATGGGTTCGATCTTGTGGTGCTCAATCCCAGTTACAGAAAGGGACATGACACGTATGTATCGTTGCTATTAAGGGTAAAAAGATGGGGTTTATTCATGCGTGAGTTTACTTTGTCTACATCATGTCATCTTGCTTAAGGCGTTACTCCGTTCTTTATGGACTTAATACACTACATGCATGCTGGATAGTGGTCGATGTGTGGAGTAATAGTAGTAGATGCAGGCAGGAGTCGGTCTACTTGTCTCGGACGTGATGCCTATATAGATGATCATTGCCTTGGATATCGTCATGATTATTTGCTTTTCTATCAATTGCCCAACAGTAATTTGTCCACCCACCGTATGCTATTTTCATGAGAGAAGCCTCTAGTGAAAACTATGGCCCCCGGGTCTGTCCAAATCATATATTAAAAATCATAAAAATACCTTGCTGCACTTTTACTTTATTTATTCTTTATTTTTGTTCGATCTATTTATCTATCACCATACAATTTAATCTTGCAATTAACCGCCAAGGGATTGACAACCCCTTGTTTGTGTTGGGTGCAAGGATTTGTTGTTTTGTGTGCAGGTACTGCTAACGAGTTGTTGCGTGATTCTCCTACTGGATTGATAACCTTGGTTTCATAACTGAGGGAAATACTTATCACTACTGTACTGCATCATCCCCTCCTCTTCGGGGAAATCCCAACGCAGCTCACAAGTAGCAGGAAGAATTTCTGGCGCCGTTGCCGGGGAGACATCATCAACATCTATCATGTACCTACGCATAAACATTCATCTCCTTGCATTTATTTTGTTTGCATTTGCCTCTCATTTTCATCTCCCCCACTTCTAAATCTTTTTACAAAAACACAAAAAAAAATTATTTGCTTGCTTACTTTTATTGCCATGTCAACACACAAGAATAGAAAATAAAACAAAAATTTAAGATACTATGGATCCACTTAAAGTTTTCTACTTGGATCATCTTCGATCCATTTGTGCTCGTGATGAAATCCCAACTAGTTTAGTTGAGGGAAAATCATTAGATGAGCATGCTCATTTTGTGCGTCACCGTTTGTCTAAAAAAGGGAGACTCTTATGGCGTCAAATAAATTGTTTGCTATGTTATGCCTGGAATCTATGTGAAATTTATGATTTTACTTGTTGCTCTGAGAACCCTAAAAAAACACCTTCCCTACCTATGTGAGTTTAATGATAATGAAATCTTATCTTCTTATGCCAAGGGTGTTTATAGTTACTATGATATCGAACAAATTGAAGAATTTGTTGCTTTTAAGGGTGCTTATGAAGTTGCTTCTTTGATTGAAAAGTATGATATTACTCTCTACAAATCTGAAAATTTTGACATACTTAAATATTGCTATGAAAACTATGCTCCTAATGCCTATGTTAATGAATTTATTGAGAGAATGTCTGCTACTTTGGAAGAAAATAATGATATGCATGAATCCATAGATGATTATGATTCCGTTGATTCGATTAAAATATCCCCTGTTGATGAATGTGATGCTCGCTATTCTTATGGCCATGATGCCAATATTAATGATGCTTATAGAGATGAATTTGCTATAGTTCCTTATGTTAAAAATGAAATTATTGCTATAGCACCCATACTTGATAGCTCCTTGAATGAAAAGCAAGATTGCAATGATGTTATTATAAATTCTATTAATGTCAATTGTGCTAATGATACGGAAAGCTACAAGCTTGGGGATGAAAATTTTGTTATGTCCACTACTTATTGCAATGATCATGATTGGGGTGATGATGCTTCTTATGATCTTGAAAATTCATTTAAGCCTCATGATGAATATGCTATTGATAATTTTGTAATAGTATTGAAAGTGGGTTTGGGAGAGCGTAAACTTTAGGTAAAAAGAATCCCACATATTTGGAGAGTGTTCAATCTTATGAATTTTTTGATAAAAGTGGGTTTGGAGAGGTCACGACTTTAGTTGATGATAATCCCACTATTTTGGAAGAGTGTCAACTTTGCATGCATGTGAATCATGTAGATAATATGTTATGTGATGGCTATATTGTTGAATTTGAATATGATCCTACATGTAATTATTATGAGAGAGGAAAATATGGTTGTAGAAATTTTCATGTTACTCAATTACCTCTCTTGAAGTTTAAATTGTCAATGATTTATTCTTCTTCCTTGCATATGCTAAATATTTATTGCCTCGATAATTTGTTTGCATATAAAATGCCTATGCATAGGAAGTATGTTAGACTTAAATGTGTTTGTCACATGTTTTATGGTGTTCTCTTTGTGCTTCAATTCTTATCTTTTATGTGAGCATCATTAATATTCCAAGTCTATCTTAATGGCTATAAAGAAAGAGCTTGTTGGGAGACAACCCAATACTTTCTATTCTTGTATGTTTACACAATTATGCTACTGTTATGATTGTGTTTTTATGTTTTAATTAGTTTTTGTGCCAAGTAATGCCTTTGGGATGATTTGGAAGATAGTATAATTGATGCTGTTTGGAAAACAGAAAGTTTTGCGTCCAGTGCTAGAATTTTAGTTCTGTACCGGAGTGTCAGAAAGATCTGAAATTTTTACACAGTATTGCTATATGAATTTCCCACGTTTTCCTAATTTTTCAGAATTTTTGGAGTTACAGAAGTATAGCTTTTAAATAGATCTTTACAGACTATTCTGTTTTAGACAGATTCTGTTTTTGTTGCATAGTTTGCTTATTTTGATGAATCTATGGATCGTATCGGGGGGTATGAGTCATGGAGAAGTTGGAGTACAGTAGCATTATGCCAATATTAAATATGAATCAATTTACTACAGTACTTAAAGTTAAAGATTTATTTGTTATACTAACGGATCTCACGAAGGTTTTGTTGAGTTTTGTGTGATTGAAGTTTTCAAGTTTTGGGTGAGATCACGATAGATGAAGGAATAAGGAATGGCAAGAGCCTAAGCTTGGGGATTCCCACGGCACCCCAAGGTAATACTCAAGGAAGACTCAAGCGTCTAAGCTTGGGGATGCCCCAGAAGGCATCCCCTCTTTCTTCTACCAACTATCGGTAATTTTACTTGGAGCTATATTTTTATTCATCACATGATATGTGTTTTACTTGGAGCTTCGTGTATTATATGAGTCTTTGATTTGTTTGCTTTTTAGTTTGTCACAATCATCTTTGCTGGACACACCTATTTGAGAGAGCCACACGTTTATCATAATTTGTTAGAATAGTCTATGTGCTTCACTTAAATTTTTTGAGCTAGGCAGTTGCTCTAGTGTTTCACTTAAATCTTTTTGAGCACAGCGGTGGC
This sequence comes from Elymus sibiricus, assembly GCA_039707655.1. NCBI lineage: Eukaryota > Viridiplantae > Streptophyta > Magnoliopsida > Poales > Poaceae > Elymus > Elymus sibiricus. Next base: position 355,222,363 of record CM077676.1, on the reverse strand, counting down.
TATATTTTGAAGAAATATTTAAACTCTCATGCTTCACTTATATTATTTTGAGAGTTGATAAGACTAAAACTTTGAAGAAATATTTGCACTCTCATGCTTCACTTATATCTTTTTGAGAGTTGATAATAGTAATGGTAATTTGCACAAGATATGAATTTGGTCCCAAAGTGATGAATATTCAAGAGGGATATAATAAAAACTTTCATGAAAGATCATTGGATATGATAAGTTTGATTCCTTGCAATAGTTTTGCGATATGGAGATGATAATATGTGAGTCATGTTAGTGAGTAATTGTGATTTAGTAAGAATATTAGTGTTAAGGTTTGTGATTCCCTATGCATGCACATAAAGTTAATAGTTATGCAACGAAATTACATCCTACTTATGGTGCATTATTCGGTGTTAGTTATGTTCAATGCATGTTTATGACCATTTTCGCTTTTTGGTTGGTTGCTTCTCAATCTATTTGCTAGCCTTCATTTGTACTAAGCGGGAATACTGCTTGTGCATCCAAACTCCTTAAACCCAAGTTGTGCCAAATGAGTCCACCATATCTACCTATATGCGGTATTTCCATGCCGTTCCAAGTAAATTTGCATGTGCCAACTCTAAAATTTTCAAAATAATTTTCCGTTTTGTGTGCCCGTACCGCTCATGAAGCGGCAGGGGGTGGCCAATATTTTCCATGCTAGGTGTGTTATTTATCACGATGAGTGTTTATTCACTTGTCATTGCACAAGAGAGTGGCTGGTAATAGGGATGCCCAGTCCCACAATGAATCAAAAATAATAATAACAAAATTCCTTGGAAAGTGTTGGTATGGAGGGCACCCGTGGATACGGCTAGCCATGGATTGTGAAAGAATGGTGGAAAGAAATAAACTTTATTTTCTATTTGGGAACCGCCTATGATGTGTGTAGCATGGAAAATATTGGGAATTCTCGGTCGTTTTCGTTGACAGGAAAAGCATGCCTCTAAAAAATAATTTTATCTCTCTAATTTAAGCTTTGAGCTCTGGCACATTTGCAAATCTCTGCTTCCCTCTGCGAAGGGCCTATCTATATACTTTTATGCAATTTTTATTTTTATTTGAGTCTCCATCTTCTCTTACAAAAGCACCAACTAGAGAGCACTATTGTCATACTTGTGCATTGGATGTAGCTAATATTTGAGTGTGTTTCATGAATGGATCAATGATTGAGCATAATGGGCTAGGGATAACTTTCTTTAGCGTTGATATTTTGAAAGACATGGTTGCTTGTTAGTATGCTTGAGTATTTATATCTTCATGTCAAATTATAGACAATTGCTTTGAACCATTCAAGTCCAATGTCCATGCTACAAAAGAAAAGAATATGTGATGAATATGATAGGCAGCATTCCACCTCAAAAATTCTATTTTTATCATTTACCTACTCGAGGACGAGCAGGAATTAAGCTTGGGGATGCTGATACGTCTCCAACGTATCTATAATTTTTGATTGTTCCATGCTGTTATATTATCAATCTTGGATGTTTTTATATGCATTTATAACAATTATATATCATTTTTGGAGACTAACCTATTAACTTAGTGCCCAGTGCCAGTTGCTGTTTTCTGCCCTGTTTTTGTTTTACAGAATATCAATACCAAACGAAGTCCAAATGCCACGAAACTTTTTGGAGATTTTTTTCTGGACATAACAAACACTAGAAGCTTCGGGAGGGGACGAGAAGATGAAGCAGTGGCCCACGAGGCACCACGGCGCGCCCCAGGGGGGCGCCCTGGTACCTCGTGGGGCCCACACAGCTCCGTTTGACCTAATTCCACCTCTATAAATTCTCTAAAATCAGGAAACCAACAGAGGAGTCCACGAAATACTTTTTCCGCCACCGCAAGCTTCTGTTCTTGAGAGATCTCATCTGGAGGCCTTTTCCGGTACTCCGCCGGAGGGGGAATCGATCACAGAGGAGCTCTACATCATCCTTGTTGCCCTTTCGATGATGCATGAGTAGTTTACCACAGACCTTCGGGTCCATAGTTAGTAGCTAGATGGCTTCTTCTCTCTTTTTGATCTTCAATACAATGTTCTCCTCGATGTTCTTGGAGTTCTATCCGATGTAATCACTTTTTGCGGTGTGTTTGTTGGGATCCGATGAATTGTGAGTTTATGATCAGATTATCCATGAATATTATTTGAGTCTTCTCTGAACTCTTTTATGCATGATTATTATAGCTTCGTATTTCTCTCCGATCTATTGATTTGGTTTGGCCAACTAGATTGATTTATCTTGCAATGGGAGAGGTGCTTTTTAATGGGTCCGATCTTGCGGTGCTCAATCCCAGTGACAGAAAGGGACATGACATGTATGTATCATTGCTATTAAGGGTAAAAAGATGGGGTTTATTCATGCGTGAGTTTACTTTGTCTACATCATGTCATCTTGCTTAAGGCGTTACTCCGTTCTTTATGGACTTAATACACTAGATGCATGCTGGATAGCGGTCGATGTGTGGAGTAATAGTAGTAGATGCAGGCAGGAGTCGGTCTACTTGTCTCGGACGTGATGCCTATATACATGATCATTGCCTTGGATATCATCATGATTATTTGCTTTTCTATCAATTGTCCAACAGTAATTTGTTCACCCACCGTATGCTATTTTCATGAGAGAAGCCTCTAGTGAAAACTATGGCCCCCGGGTCTATCCAAATCATATATTAAAAATCATAAAAATACCTTGCTGCACTTTTACTTTATTTATTTTGTATTTTTTCGATCTATTTATCTATCACCATACAATTTAATCTTGCAATTAACCGCCAAGGGATTGACAACCCCTTGTTTGCGTTGGGTGCAAGGATTTGTTGTTTTGTGTGCAAGTACTACTAACGAGTTGTTGCGTGATTCTCCTACTGGATTGATAACCTTGGTTTCATAACTGAGGGAAATACTTATCTCTACTGTACTGCATCATCCCCTCCTCTTCAGGGAAATCCCAACGCAGCTCACAAGTAGCAATACTCTGGTTTCCTTCAAATACGTGTGTCACAAGAAGATCAAGAGAAAACTACCTTTAATTGTCCTTTTGGAACTTATGCTTAATTATAGACGTATGCCTTTTGGTTTATGTAATGCACCTCCTACTTTTCAAAGATGTATGACTGTTATATTCTCTGATTTCCGTGAGAAAATTGTTGAGGTCTTCATGGATGGTTTTTCCGTTTACAGAACTTCTTTTGATGACTATTTGAGAAATCTTGATAGAGTTTTGCAGAGATGTGAAGAGACTAATCTTGTCTTGAATTGGGAGAAGTGTCACTTTATGGTGAATGAAGGTATAGTCCTTGGTCATACAATTTCTGAAAGAGGTATTGAAGTAGATAAAGCTAAAATTGATGCAATTGAGAAATTGCCATGTCCTAAAGATATCAAAGGTATAAGAAGCTTTCTTGGTCATGCATGTTTCTATATAAGGTTCATTAAGGACTTCTCTAAAATTCTAGGCCTCTTACTAATCTCCTACAAAAAGATGTTCCATTTGTTTTTGATGATGATTGTGTAGAAGCCTTCGAAATTCTTAAGGAAGCTTTGATAACTGCACCTATAGTTCAACCACCTGATTGGAATTTACCCTTTGAAATAATATGGGATGCTAATGATTATGATATTGGTGTTATTCTTGGGCAAAGAGTTGATAAGAAATTAAATGTTGTTCATTATGCTAGTAAGACCTTGGACACCGCTCAAAGAAACTCTGCCACTACTGGAAAAAAAATATAGCAGTTGTGTTTGCTTGCGATAAGTTCAGACCTTATATTGTTGATTCTAAAGTTACTATTCACACTGATCATGTTGCTATTAAATATCTTATGGATAAGAAAGATGCCAAGCCTGGGTTGATTAGGTGGATTCTTTTATTAGAAGAGTTTGATTTGCATATTGTTGATAGAAAGGAAGCTGATAACCCTGTGCAAATAATTTGTCTAGGATGGAAAATATTATTGATGACCCAATACCTATTAATGATAGTTTTCCTGATAAGCAATTAGCTGTTATAAATGCCTCCTCTTCTCGTGATAACCCTTGTATGCAGATTATGCTAATTTCATTGTTGCTAAATATATACCACCTAATTACACATACCAACAAAAGAAAAAGTTCTTCTTTGATTTAAGACATTACTTTTAGGATGACCCACATTTATATAAAGAAGGAGTAGATGGTGTTATTAGGCATTGTGTACCTGAGTATGAGCAGGAACAAATCATAAGGAAGTGTCACTCCGATGCCTATGGAGGACACCATGCTGGGGAATGAACTGCACATAAGGTATTGCAATCTGGTTTTTATTGGCCTACTCTCTTTAAAGATGCACGTAAGTTTGTTCTCTCTTGTGATGAATGTCAAAGAATTGGTAATATTCGTAGACGTCAGGAAATGCCTATGAATTATTCACTTGTTATTGAACCATTTGATGTTTGGGGCTTTGATTATATGGGTCCTTTTCCTTCCTCAAACGGTTATACTCATATTTTAGTTCATGTTGATTATGTTACTAAGTGGGTGGAAGCCATTCCAAATAGCAGTGCTGATCACAACACTTCTATTAAAATGCTTAAATAAGTTATTTTTCCAAGGTTTGGAGTCCCTAGATATTTAATGACTCATGGTGGTTCACATTTTATTCATGGTGCTTCCCGTAAAATTTTAGCCAAGTATGATGTAAACCATAGAATAGCATCACCTTATCATCCTCAGTCTGGTGGGCAAGTAGAATTGAGCAATAGAGAGATAAAATTAATCTTGCAAAAGACTGTTAACAGATCCAGAAAGAACTGGTCTAAGAAACTAGATGATGCATTGTGGGCATATAGAACTGCTTATAAAAATCCTATGGGTATGTCCCCGTATAAGATGGTCTATGGAAAAGCATGTCATTTACCTCTTGAATTGGAACATAAAGCTTATTGGGCTATTAAAGAACTTAACTATGATTTTAAACTTGCCGGTGAAAAGAGGTTATTTGATATTAGTTCTCTCGATGAATGGAGAGCACAAACTTATGAAAATGCCAAGTTGTTCAAAGAGAAAGTTAAAAAATGGCATGATTAAAGAATTTAGAAATGATAATTTAATATCGATGATAAAGTTCTTTTGTATAATTCTCGTTTTAGACATTTTGCAGGCAAACTCCTTTCCAAATGGGAAGGCCCCTACATCGTTGAAGAGGTTTACCGTTCTGGAGCCATCAAGATCAATAACGCAGAGGGAAACAACCCGAAGGTGGTTAATGGGCAAAGAATTAAACATTATATTGCAGGTACCCCCATTAACATTGAAACTAACATTATTCAAGTAATTACACCGGAGGACTATCTAAAAGAGACCCTCCGGAACGCTCCAGAATCCTGAAAAAGGGGTAGGTACGTGATACGTTAAGTAAACCGACTCTAAAAATTCCGCAAAAAAACTTTTCATCAGTTTGGAATATTAGAAAAATTAAGAAAATAAGAAACAGCCGAGAAGGTCCATGAGGGAGCCACAAGGCAGGGGGCGCACCCTGTGCCTAATGGGCCCCTCGTGCACCTTCCCGAATCCGTATTCCTCCCGTATGCTTGTCCTGTAAGATAAAAATTCATTATATATACTCCTTGTTGTTTTGACCTCTGTATCACAAGTTTCTCCTCTGTTCTTGTTTCGAGCTATTTTCTGTCAGGACTTTGAGGCTCCCAGGCATCATGTCTTCTTCTTCCTCCAACAATGTGGGGGATGATGCTTGGTTTTGCTGCAGATGGAACTGGAAAGGGAGCTGATGGAGGAAGTCATGATGGAGGAGGGATCGGGAGATTCTATGAGAGTCCATCCCCCTGCTTCTGAGCGAGGCACCCTTTGTCCGGCATCTCCACTACCCCCAATCCATGTCAAGCCATGAGGAAGATGGGAAGCCAGTTGGATCGTGAGGTATTAGAGGGGCCTGTTCCAAGGAGACCCCTAGGCAGGTTACACGGAAACAACTTTCATAACTTGATTCATAATTATGGGGTCGAGAATACTTCCCACATGCATATACCCTCCAATTGGGACATCTCTCGTCCAAGTGAAAGTGATGTAGGAAAAGGTTCATGGTGGCCTGAGAATAAGCATATAATGACGGAAGTGCAAAACAATGCTGCCATAATTCAACACTTGCTCTGCGAAATTCAGAGCTTGAAGGAGATCGTGATAAACTTCGTGACGGAGGACAAGCTCACCACTTCATCACCACCATCACCAAAGAAGGAAACTTGAGGGCACCACCCTTGGCTTGTTCCAAGCTTGGGGAAGGTGCCCCAGTATTGTATCACCATCACTTTTATCATTATTATCTATCTTAGTTCGATCCTTACCTATTTCGTGATTTAGAACAATAAAAGTATTAGTATGAAGTAGTTTTCGAGTGCTTGTTTCATGATCGTTCTATCTATGTAATTGTGTGTGAGAGTTATATAATAAAGAGTAGTATGAGTATCTTTGCTTTACTTTCTTGCATCAATCATAGCAATAATAATAAAGGTTCATATGCTAATCCCATGGGGAGTAATGACTTTCAATAGAAGAAGTATAATTGGTAAAATTCATTGAAAGTTAAAAAACATAGCATTGGTCATTGATGCAATTCATGAAAGAATAATAAAGGAAGATAGATTTCACATATAAATATACTATCTTGGACATCTTCTATGATTGTGAACCCCCATTAATTATTTTCAAGCATGATCAAGTAGTTGATGTTGGACAAGGAAGATAACATAATGAGTTATGTTTGCTTATATTCGCATAGAAGTTATATTGTCATGGATCCTCTAACATGTGGTGCTTGCTCATAATCTTTTGCTAGCCAAAAATGTCTGTACTAAGTAGAGATAATGTGCATCCAAATACCCTTAAACACAGTTTCTTGTCATGAGAGTCCACCATATCTACCTACGGATTAAATAAGATCCTTCAAGTAAGTTGTCATCGGTGCAAAGCAATAAAAATTGCTCCTAAATAGGTGTGATCTTTTATTGTAAGGGAAAATAAGCTTTGTACGAACTTGTGATGGTAACGCAATAAAAGTGATAGACTGCTCGATAAAGGTTGCTATCATAAGGGGCAATATAAAGTGAAATTCCTTTACATTAAGAGCTTGCACATCCAAATTAAAAGTGCATGACAACCTCTCCTTCCCTCTGCGAAGGGCCTATATTTTATTCTTTAAGTTCTACTCCTATGCAAGAGTCAAAGTACTTATTCTTATTTCAACCTCAACTATTCTCCACTTGGCAAGCATCATGTGGTAGGGAATGATCCAGACATATATATCCAGTTGAATATAGGTAATCATGAGTTATTATTGTTGACAATATCCCTAAGATAAATAAGTTGGGTGGTAAAACATTAAACCCTCATCTTCTTCTGTGTCTGGTTGAAACCGTTTGCTCTAAAAATATGCTTCGAGTGCCAGCAATCATGGAAGACTATATGATAATTGAATATGTGGACTTTTCTAAATCAAAAGCTCTTACATAGACCCTTCCTGGAAATCTGATGAATTGTGATTGCTTTGATGACTCGGAACATAGTTTGTTAGTTTTTCAAGAAAGTTTATTGTTTATGCTTTAGCTTGTAAATGAATTGTTACTTGATCATGAGAAGTTTTATGATGAATAATTGTTTTTATAATAATGATCATGATGCTACCATGTCCGTATTTTGTTTTATCGACACCTCTCTCTATAAACCTGTGGTCATGATTATCGAGTTCGGTATTCGCTTGAGGTCAAGCGGAGTCTAAGCTTGGGGGAGTTGATACGTCCATTTTGCATCATGATTTCCTACTATTATTTATAATTTTTTAGAGCTTTATTTCACTTTATGATGCAATTCTAATGCCTTTTCTCTCTTAATATGCAAGATACACATGAAGAGGGAGATTGCCGACAGCTAGAATTCTGAGCCTGAAAAAGCTACAACAGAGATAGCTATTCTCCGAAGCTCCAAATGACCCGAAAATTTACGGAGAATTATTTTGGAATATATAAAAAATACTGGAAGAAAGAAGTACCAAAGAAGACCCTCGATGGGACCACAAGGAAGGGGGCGCACCCAGGTGCCTTGTGGGCCCCACAGAGGCCCTCTGGTGCCTATCTTCTACTATATGAGGCCATTTGCCCTAGAGAAAATAAAGGAGAAGACTTTCGGAACGAAGCGCCACCGTCTCGAGGCGGAACCTGGGCAGGAGCACTTTTGCTCTCCCGCGGAGCGATTCCGCCGGGGATACTTCCCTCCGGGAGGGGGAATCAAAGCCATCGTCATCACCAATGCTCCTCTCATCGTGGGAGGACTCATCTCCATCAACATCTTCACCATCACAATCTCGTCTCCAAACCCTAGTTCATCTCTTGTATTCAATCCTTGTCCCAAAACCTCTTATTGGTACCTGTGGGTTGCTAGTAGTGTTGATTACATCTTGTAGTTGATGCTGGTTGGTTTATTTGGTGGAAGATCATATGTTCATATTGTTAATCATATATTTATCTCCTATGATCATGAACATGAATATGATTTGTGAGTAGTTTCATTTGTTCTTGGGGACATGGGAGAAGTCTTGTTATAAGTAATCATATGAAGTTAGTTTTGTTCAATGTTATGATGATGTGTTATGTTGTTCTTCCTCTAGTGGTGTCGTGTGAACGTCGACTACACGACACATTACCATGCTTGGGAAGCCATTGTGGGATTAGTAAGTAGATGATGAGTTGCGAGAGTGACAGAAGCTTAAACCCTAGTTTATGCGATATTTCGTAAGGGGCTGATTTGGATCCATATGTTTCATGCTATGGTTAGATTTATCTTAATTCTTCTTTTGTAGTTGTGGATGCTTGCGAGAGGGGGTAATCATAAGTGGGTTGTTTGTTCAAGTAAGTATAGCACCCTAGCACCGGTCCACCCACATAACAACTTATCAAAGCAGTGAACGCGAATCAGCTAAACATGATGAAGTTAACTAGACGAAATTCCCATGTGTCCTCGAGAACATTTTGCTCATTATAAGAACTACTTCCGGCTTGTCCTTTGCAATAAAAAGATTGGGCCACCTTTCTGCACCTTGTTACTTTGGTTACTTATTACTTACTACGAATTATCTTGCTATCAAACTATCTGTCACAACTACTTTACATCACTCACAGAGAATACCTTGCTGAAAACTGCTTATTGATTCCTTCTGATCCTCGTTGGGTTCGGCACTCTTACTTATCGAAAGGACTACGATTGATCCACTATACTTGTGGGTCATCATTGATTTCCTATCAATCTTGTCACCAGCGTAATACGAATCAGAGTAGCCAACAAGATCAAAGGAAGAACCTTTGGGATACCAAATTCCAAAGCTCGATGTGTGACTAAGGTATCTCACAATTCTTTTTCACAACCGATAAGTGACATTATTTTGGTGCTGCTTGGTATCGTGCACACATGCACACGCTTAGCATAATGTCGGGACATGAGGCACAATGATATAGCAATGAACCGATCATTGATTGATAAACCTTTTGATCAACCATTATGTCCTCCTTAGTGAGGTCAAGATGTCCACTAGTAGGCATAGGTGTTTTCATTCCTTTGCTATTTTGCATGTCGAACTTCTTGAACAAGTCATTGGTATACTTTGTTTGAGAGACAAAGGTACCCTCACTTGTTTGTGTGATTTGCAAACCAAGGAAGAATTAGAGTTCACACATGATAGACATCTCATACTTCTCCAACATCAACTTTCCAAACTTTCCATAAAATAAGGGTTAATGGATTCAAATATGATGTCATCAGCATAAATTTGGCACACAAATAATTCACCATTAACTCTCTCAGTGAATAAAGTTGGATCAATTTTTCCAATCTCAAAACCCTTTCTAATGAGAAACTTCGTCAAGCATTTGTACCAAGCTCTAGGGGCTTGTTTGAGACCATATAGAGCTTTACGAAGTTTGTAAACATGATTAGGTTTCTTAGGGTTCACAAAGCCGAGGGGTTGTTTAACATACACTTCCTCCTCAATTTCACCATTCAAGAAAACACTTATAATGTCCATTTGATAGAGGGTGATGTTATAGTGATTGGCATAAGCAAGAAGAATGCGAATGGACTCAAGTCTCGCAACAGGAGCATATGTCTCACCATAGTCCATACCTTCTACTTGAGTGTAGCCTTGAGCCACTAGGCAAGCCTTGTTGCGCACGACTTGTCCATCCTCATCTTGCTTGTTTTGGAACAGCCATTTTGTTCCAATGATATTTTGTGCACCTTCGGGCTTCTCAACCAAGGTCCAAACTTGGTTCCTCTCAAAATTGTGTAGCTCTTCATGCATAGCATTCACCCAATCTAAATCTTCGGGAGCTTCTTCCACCTTCATAGGTTCAATGCTAGAGATGAATGAGTAATGCTCGCAAAAGTTAGCTAAACGAGTTTTTGAGCGAGTGATTCTCCCGGAGTTGATGTCATCGAGGATTTGATCAACGGGGTGATTCTTCTTCACACTTGCTCTAACACGGGTTAGCTTTTGCTTGTGGCATGGAGCTTCCTCTTCATTCTCTTCTCCCTCTTCTACTTCATTGTTGTTGTTGTTCTCTTGAGGCAGTGGAGATGGAGGTTGTGGTGGATCTTCTTGTTGCACTTCCTCATTTTCTTCATCTTGGCGTGTTCCGCTTGTGGATGCCTCCATGTCATCTTGTGGTTCACCTTGACGTGATGTCGGGGCTTCCACTTGTATAGATGAAGTGCTCTCCTTCAACTCCATGGGTCGAATTTTGCCAATAGGCAAGTCTTAAATTGCTTCCGAAGGTTCTTTGTCTCCTACATCAATTGGTAATTGCTCGACTTGCGAGCCATTAGTCTCATCAAACTTCACATCTACTGTTTCTTCAACTTTTCGAGTGAAGTTATTGTAGACACGGTAGGTGTGAGAGTTCGATTCGTAACCAAGGAGAAAACTTTCATGAGATTTGGGAGCAAATTTTGAACGACGATGCTTATCAAGAATGTAACACTTGGAGCCAAATACTCGAAAGTATCTAACTTAAGGTTTATTACCGGTTAGTAGCTCATATGCCGTCTTGCCAAGAAGCTTGTGAAGATAAAGCCTATTTTTGGCATGGCAAGCCATTTTGACCGCTTCTGCCTAAAAGTGATTTGGCGCCTTGTACTCATCAAGCATCGTTCTAGCCATCTCGATAAGTGTTCGGTTCTTCCTCTCAACAACTCCATTTTGTTGAGGCGTGTATTTCTTGATCTTCACCTCAAACTAATTTTGGATTTTTCCTAGCAAAGGTCTTGAAGATCTTTTGAACATGCGATTTGTCATCAAGAAAGAACACCCACGTAAATCTGGAAAAATCATCAACTGTGACTAAACCGAAAGAGTTACCACCAAGGCTTTTATAAGCATTGGGCCAAAAAGATTCATGTGAAGAAGCTCAAGTGGTCTCCTCGTAGTCATGATGTTCTTTACGGGATGGCTTCCTCCAACTTGTTTTCCTGCTTGACAAGCGCTACAAAGTCTATGTTTGTCAAAAATTAACATCTTTAACACCAAGAATGTGATTGCCTTTGATGAGCTTATCAAGATTACGCATACCAACATGTCCTAATTTTCTATGCCATAACCAACCTTTAGAAAATTTTGCAATAATACATGTACGAGGTTGGGATCTTTTAGTGAAATCAACAATGTATAGATCACCTCTACGAATATCGGTAAAGACCATATTATGATTATCTCGACGAAACACTTGACAATCTACTTCAATAAATAGAACATTGAAACCAAAGTCGGCAAGTCTAGAAACAGAAAGTAGATTGTATCCAAGAGATTCGACAAGCATGACATTTTTTATTGAGCTATCATGAGATATGGCCACCTTACCAAGGCCAAGTACCTTAACCTTGGAGTTGTCTCCAAAAGTCACATACTTGCGAGGACCATCATTGGTAGCAAGCTCACTGAACATGTCTTTGTCTCCGGTCATGTGATCGGTACAACCACTATCAAGAATCCATTCCTTTCCTCCGGACATATAATCTTGTTGTAGATTGGCCGACTGAGATTTCTCATAGTCTTCTCGAATTCCTCATCATCACTCTCATCATAATATCCATGTTCACCAATGTCATCATTCTCTTGATCACCTAGATCATCAAATTCATTAGTGACATGCGCATGACAATGTTCAGGAGTATGAATGTGAATGGCTTCGGCAATGATATTAGCAATGGTAATAGGACTTCCTTTCGCATGAATGAAGTTTCTAGGCTCAAAGAAGCATTCATCAAAATTAGGATCATTAAGGCTCGAAAGAGCCATACATAACATGGTTATTACAAACAGAGGTCACATGACCCTACACACATAAAGCATACAAGCAACGGAAGCATAACATGTCTGAGTACAGACAACTAGAAATGAAAAGGGCTGAGGTGGCCTGTCTATCTACAAGACCCTCCATAGGAGCTAGACCTCTGTCTGGGATTCCCAAGCTACTCGTCGTTGTCCATGTCAAGGGAGAAACCTGAAGTATCGGGGTTATCCTCTACAACAGTTTATTAAGCAAACGTGAGTACAAAGGTACTCAACAAGACTTACATCCGAACTATCTACATATGCATCAATATCAATAAAGGGGGTTGTGGAGTTTAAAGCAGCAAGCCAGCTTTGACTCAGTGGCTATCCTGTACTACGACTACCAATATTTTGATTGAGGTGAGAGAGTGCACACGAGTCCAACTAGCTAGTCACCACAACAATACACAATTATGGATCCTCTCCCGTCTCCCTACGAGATGGCCATCCATAGCACTCACATTTATCTTGTGCATTTTAGAGTATCCATTTAAAGTTGTCTATGAACCATATAAGTCTCCCTAGTCCATATCCGCGGACATGGCTATTCTAATAGATCATTAACCCTGCAAGGGTGTACTTCTTCACACACGCTCTCACCACTTACCACCATATACATGTCATGTACTCGGCAACCTTCAAGCGGAAGCCTCGCGAGGGTGTCGGCCACAACCGTTAACCACACAAGACTCTAGTCCAGGTTTATCGCCTATCTGAGGTTGAAACCACAAAGGAAGTCCGGCCGAAGTTTCTATTACGGATTCAAACGATGTAAGCAGGGTTCCCAAGCCCGCCATCCGGGTGCCAATTGGTACACCGTGCCACGTGCCTAGTCTCCCCAGGCCCACCTGGCCGGGTGCCACTTGGTAGACCAATAGCACATCCTACAAACACCAGAAACTAATAAGCCAAGAGGGTCAATTAAGTATCCCAATGTGTGGTAGTATCTAGTCTTGCATAACATACACATAACTCAGTTCTTAAGGACGGTCTCAATGAGACAACCCACCATGTACTCCTACATGGCCTCTCATCCGTACCTTTACCAAATCGGGTTCACACACTTAACTCTCATCAGTAGGACATGAACACAACCATTCCAATTCATCGCCCAGATGGATCAGACCTGACACAACTCTAAGTGTAGCAAGCATGGCATGGATGAAGTCACATCATGGCTCAAGCAACTCCTAATCATGCTAGGAAGGTTTAGCTATTTACTGTGACAATGATAGGTCATGCAAAGGAATGGGTTCAACTACCGAAACATGTAACAGTTGAATCGTTGTTGTCCTAATGCAATAACAGAGAGCAAGAGCGAGAGAGTGGGATTGTATCGGAATGATCAAGGGGGTTTTGCTTGCCTGGCACTTCTGAAGATAGTACTGCTCTTCATCGATGTCAACGATCACTACGTCGGAATCGTCTTTTACCGAGAAGGAACAAACACCGACAAACAAGAAAAGGAACAACATTCAAGTCATGGCAATGATTCACATCCAAATGCATTGTATGTTATATTAAGGTACCGAATTCACCTAGCAATAGTTAGACAAATTAATTGAAGTGGAATTCAAATATATATCAAATTCCAATCCAAAACTAATTATCAAATTTGCCCTAAACATTTTGTGTCCTAAACAGTACATTTAAGTTGTTCAAACATACATGAACGTGGCATAAACAGATTCCTTGCATTTTTCTGATAATTTTTCATATAAATTATTTTCATCTGATGTGTAGATTATTTTCTATGAATTTTTTAAGTTTGGAGTAATTTCTGAAATAAATAAACCATTTTTGATTTATTCAAAATCACATAATTACTTTTGTTACACAGGAGTTAGCTAGCCTGTGTCACTGACCCGTGGGGCCAGTCAACGCACACGTGGCATGGTCAAGCCTGACCAGTGGGGTCGGTCAACCATGACGTCACCAAGTCAAACTGACATATGGGTCCCACTGGGTTATCAACTAATCTAAACATAAATGAACCGGGGGGTTAATCCAACAGGGGTCCCACATGTCATACTCACACTGGGTGATTAACGCGGTAATTAGCCCTAAGCTAATGATGCCACGTCAGCCGTTAACGCCAGAGTTAAACAGGGCATGGCGACGCTCGCCGGCCGGCCGTTTTCGGCGACGGCTGGTTGCGTGGGCGGGAGCTCTGGAATGCTCGCAGCACGGCGAGTCGAGTGGTGGCATCGGCTAAAGTGGGGGAGACCTGTAGCGGCAGCGGCCGAAGCTACTGCTTGAGCGGGCGCAACGCTGGAGTGCTTAGGCAAGCGAGCTGGGGTGTGGCCTGGGTTCCTGGGTGCTCCAGGAGCACAAGTCTGTTCTCGTACGCGACATGTGGGAACGCTTGCCACGGCAGCAACATGGTCGGTGGCAAACAGCGCTCGGGCACGGCAGTTAGCACGGCTACGACACGGGAACAACGGCGAAAACAGAGGGGAAACGGGCAGGAGCTCACGGGGAGTTCGAATGGTAGATCAGTGGGCTCGGGGAAGGGCTGGAGACGACGAATCGATGGCGGCGGTGGTCGGCTCCCGAGGTTGAAGACGACATCGATGCTGATGCTACAGGGCGTCCGGGCTTGCGTTCGTTGGCGTGGAGCTTCAAGGCGCTGAGGAGGAGCTACGGGACACGGCAGCGAGGTAAGGGAATGATGGTGGCTACGTCAACGGCGAGTGGCGCTCTCGGGGGTGCTCGGGGCTGCTAGAGAGAGAGCGGCAGGGGAGAGGAAAGGGCTAGAGAGAGAGGGGATAAGGCAAAGGGGTTCGAGGGCGTCCCGCTGGCGAGGAGAGAAGGTCCGGGGAGCCTCTCGGAAGCAAGAGGTCTCCAGCGTGTGCGTGCGCGCGTCGGGCACACATCCTCGCGCCTTCTGGCACGAGGTTGAAAACGGTGCGGTGGCTGGTGGGCTGGGCCGCCAGCTACAGTGCTGGGCCAGGCAGGTAAGCTTTCATGTTTTTCTTATTTATTTATGTTTTGTTTTGTTTTCTTTATTTATTTCCACTGTTTTGAATTTATTTGAACCACCAAATGAATTCAAAACCGTCTGAAATTTTAATATGTGATAGCTATGGACCCTTCCAAGCTAACATACAAATTTCAGGAATTTTGAGTATATATTTTATTTAATAGTAATATAAACTCAATTCAAATACAATAAGATTTAAATTCAAAGTCCCAAAATATTCCTTAAAAATGTTCAATATTTTTGGTTTGGATTAAAACCCTTGCCAAAAATATCAAACACTGATGAAGGGCATTTTGGGTTCATTGAATGCAATTTGTAGGGTTCCTTGCCCTTTATTTAATTTTTGAGGCTTTGAATTTTTCCTCAATTAAAATTTTGCTGAAATAAATATGATGCATGAATGCTTCTAATGCAACTAGTTACCACTAATTACACTACAATATTCTAGGGTTGTGACAACTGGAGTGACACTTCGTCAAGATTTGTTCCTGCTCGTACTCAAGTACACAACGTCTAATAATACCATCTACTCCTTTATATAAATGTGGGTCATCCAAAAGTAATGTCTCAAGTTAGGTGGTAAATACTTGACGACAATAAAGTTTGCGTAATCAGCATACCAAGGATTATCATGAGAGGAAGTATTTATAAAAGCTAATTGCTCATCAGGAAAACTATCATTAACAGGTATTGGGTCATCAAGAATATTTTCCACCCTAGACAAATTATCTGCTACAGGATTTTCAGCTCCCTTTCTATTAATAATATGCAAATCAAACTCTTGTAACAAAAGCACCCACCTTATCAACCTAGGCTTAGCGTCTTTCGTATCCATAAGGTATTTAATAGCAGCATGATCAGTGTGAATAGTAACTTTAGAATCAACAATGTAAGGTCTAAACTTATCACATGCAAACACAACTGCTAGAAATTCTTTCTCATTAGTAGCATGATTTTTCTGAGCATTATCCAAGGTTCTACTAGCATAATGAATGACATTTAATTTCTTATCAACTCTTTGACCAAGGATAGCTCCTATAGCATAATCACTAGTATCACACATAATTTCAAAAGGTAAATTCCAATCAGGTGGTTGAACAATAGGAGCAGCGATCAAAACTTTCTTAAGAATTTCAAAGGCTTCTACGCAATCATCATCAAAAATAAATGGAACATCTTTTTGCAAGAGATTAGTAAGTGGCCTAGAATTTTCGAGAAGCCCTTAACAAACCTTTTATAGAATCTAGCATGACCAAGAAAGCTTCTTATACCTTTGATATCTTTAGGACATGACATTTTCTCAATAGTATCAACTTTAGCTCCATCCACTTCGATGCCTCTTTCAGAAATTTTATGCCCAAGGACTATACCTTCATTCATCATAAAGTGGCACTTCTCCCAGTTCAAGACAAGACTAGTTTCCTCACATCTCTGCAAAACTCGGTCAAGATTGTTTAAGCAATCATCAAAAGAAGTTTCATAGACGGAGAAATCGTCCATTACAACTTCAACAATTTTTTCGCAGAAGTCGGGAAATATAGCAGACATACATCTTTCAAAGGTAGCAGGTGCATTGCATAAACCAAATGGCATACGTCTATAAGGAAAGTTACAAAAGGACAAGTAAAAGTAGTTTTCTCTGATATTCAAGATGCACAGGTATTTGAGAGAAACCAGAATATCCATCTAGAAAGCAAAAATGTGTGTACTTAGATAATATTTTTAACATTTAATCAATAAAAGGCAAAGGATAATGATCTTTTCTAGTAGCCTTATTTAACTTTCTGAAATCTATAACCATCCTATAACCAATGAGAACTCTTTGCGGGATAAGTTCATTTTTATCATTAGGGGCAACATTAACACCATCTTTCTTAGGAACACAATGAACATGACTTACCCAACTACTATCAGCTATAGGATAAATTACACCTGTTTCCAGAAGCTTTAATATTTCATTTCTTACCACTTCTTTCATCTTAGGATTCAAGTGGCGTTGATGATCAACAACAGGTTTAGCATGTGGCTCTATATGGATTTTGTGTTGGCACATAGTTAGATTAATGCCCTTGAGGTCATCTAGAGTATATCTAATTGCAACACGATGTTTCTTTAAAGTTCTCAACAACCTTTTTTCTTCGTGCGCTGAAAGGTTAGAATTGATAATAACAGAATATATTTTCTTTCCATCAAGGTAAGCATATTTCAATGTATCAGGGAGTTTCTTTATATCAAACGCATGATCACCCTTAGGTGGAGGAGGATATCCCAAAATTTCAACAGGCAAATTACGCTTAAGAATAGGTTCTTGCCTAAAGAATATTTCATCTATTGTATTTCTTTCATCCATATGCGTATCATT
The DNA here is from genome assembly GCA_039707655.1 of Elymus sibiricus. Taxonomy (NCBI): domain Eukaryota; kingdom Viridiplantae; phylum Streptophyta; class Magnoliopsida; order Poales; family Poaceae; genus Elymus; species Elymus sibiricus. The sequence continues at coordinate 355,204,617 of CM077676.1, read as the reverse complement.
CTCATGATCTAACAAATATTGCTCTAAAGAATCGGTAGGAGGCACAACAATAGAAGCAAGACCAACAATTACATCTTCATTAGGCAAATGTTTATCATGATGTTGTTTGGAGAACTTAGAAAATTTAAATTCGTGAGATTCATCACCAAACTTAACTTTAACTTTTTCTTTAGCACAATCAATTTCAGCACAACGGTATTCAAGAAGGGTCTACCAAATATAATGGGATAAAAATTATCTTGTTCAGATCCAAGTATTAAGAAATCAGCATAGCTATGATGCATACAACCAACACCAACACACACAAAAGTCACACCAACAATTAGCAAAGTCAGATAAGACCAAAGCTATGCCTTGATGGAGTAAAAAGAAAAAGAAAAACTCTGAAGCAATTAAAACAATGATCAACAATCTACAACAACAACCATATCAACACCAATCATCTCTTGACATCAGTTGGGATGTCGCCGCCACTTTCCACGGTCCCCGCGGAACATCATTTGCAATGCTAATGGCGTTAGACTAATAGCGCACACAGCAAGCAATTAAAACGATGATCAACAATCTACAACAGCAACCATATCAGCACCAATCATCTCTTGACATCAGTTGGGATGTCGCCACCACTTTCCACTGTCCCGCGGAACATCAATCATTTGCAATGCTAATGGCGTTAGACTAAAAGCGCACACAGCAAACCACTCCAATATTCCAAGTGATAATCAGCTCACGCTAACGCTTGAAACAGAACTTCTGTTTTGCTTCACTGTAAACATTGCACTCGATGAGGCCAGACAATACAAAGTGCTCTATTCTTGTTTGAGTTTCACTTTTGTTACATGCATGCACTGCACAATTAATGTATAATTTCGTAAATCTTCTACAACCTTTAACCTTTGTTACAGGTAGGCAAACCGGTTGCAGCCTATAACGTCATGTGTGGAAGAACAAATGTCAGCAAGGTGTTTACTCAAACGCAAGCCTTTGCGTGCCTACAAGTGATGCATAACTGCCTCCCTTGGCGACCAATTCGGCGTGCGTCCCAAGTTCCATGATCTTGCCATCTGAGCAGACGGCGATTCGGTGCGCGTTTTGCACGGTGCTCAACCTGTGGGCGATCACCAAAGAAGTCCTACCCTTCATCAAGAGATCGAGAGCTTCCTGCACAAGCCGCTCACTTCTTGTGTCCAGTGCACTTGTAGCCTGTAAATAGCATGAGTTCCTTGAGTGAACATATGGCGAGTCATCCCAACAAAATTTGCGGAAAAGGATTATTATCTCATGCAGCCTGCGCAGTACACAAGGTTCAGTTTCTGCGAGGTACCTCATCAAGTATTAGAAAAGGAGCATTTTTCAGAAGAGCTCGGGCAATTGCAATTCTCTGTAAAGCAACAGAAGAAGTGTCATTCATTCAGTTTCAATAAAGCAACACAATAAATTGACAGTAGTTAGGATAAAGCACCGATGATATGATTCCTTAATCAAAGTAACAACAATATTGTCATTCATTCATTCATCAACGCAAATATTAAAACTGCAAATTACCTGTCTCTGTCCCCCACTTAGGAGGCTACCTCGTTCTCCCACAAGAGTATCATAGCCCTGAATTGCAAATAAATGAGGAAATGGGTATGGGCATATCATCGGACATAAGAGACTATAACTAGCGCCAGTTAATGATAGGCTGTCAAACCTGTGGAAGCGAGATGATGAATTCATGAGCATTGGCAGCTTTGGCAGCTTTTATTATCTCATCCTTGGAGACAACGTCATCTGGAAGACCATAAGCAATGTTTTCCCCGACAGATGCCGAGAATAGGACAGGGTCCTGATATTTTCATACGAAAAAGACTTAACAGAATTACTAACTTTGAGATGGTAAATTTTGTATCCCTTATTTACTGTAATTGTGGAATGATTGCCGACAAAATCTAGCAGTTCAAATGAATCAATGGGGATAACTGATACGTGTGTACTACTATGAACTAGTGATAAATGGCATGAAAAGATAGGTGCTTTGGTATACAGTATACCTGATTCACTAGGGATACAATTTGAGACCATTCTCTTTTATCAAATACACGAATGTCTTCCCCTGCCACCGTGATGCGACCTTGAGTAGGCTGCAAGATTGGAACAAATCTATGATGTTGCTACATTCATGAAACACAAGTAGATAACAGTAATGTTTGCTATGGATATACAGCGGTACTTACCTCATAGTACCGCGCTAAAAGTTGCACCACTGTACTTTTCCCAGCACCACTAGAGCCAACAAGTGCTGTGACTTTTCCACACTCAATTACAAGATCAAGCCCATTTAAGACATCCACATCAGATCTCAGTGGATAGGAGAAATGAACATCTGCCAGATATATGAGTATCAGTTGTATGCCAGTGGTCAACGATGTCATGTGGATTTTGTGCTAGCAGTAAGACAACTTTTGGACATCTCAAACAAACTCGAAAGGAAAATCATTGAGCTGCTCTCATTAAAGTTAAACAGACTTCAAAAATTATCAGAAAACATACCCCATCAAATTATGTTTTCAACACAAATAAGTGAAATTTGGGGACACCATGACGAGCTTATTACAGAACACAGACTAAATTACAAATAAATTCAAACCTGAAACTTAATCTTAGAAAAATAAGTCCACATTCACATTTCACAATATGGAAAAAATAATAATAGAATATAGCAGATGGTAATGCATAATATGGAAATTATATGGATCTATGTAATATGGAGGGAACTCCTGCATTAATTGAATAGATATATAAAACGGGAATCCTACCTTCCAGGTGAATGTCTCCAGACCAGGCTAGATCACTACAGCTGCTTGAAGATTTCAATGCTGACATGTAATGTGTGTTAACAGTGCCCTTTTCATGCACTCTACCATTAGAATCTTCAGTTTCTTTATTGTCAAGTTCTTTGGCTAAACCATACGCAAGTGAATCATCAATGTCCTTTGCTGACAGAACAAAATTTATTCTCTCTATAGAAGCAAATGTCCCACGCAGATCACCTAGGGTATTAACAGCTCCTTGAACCTAAAATACATGTTTTTATCTTGTACCTATATATATGCAATAAACAACAAATGAAGCTACAACAAAATACTCAATAAGCAAGATTTGCTACTTACAGCAAAGGTCAGTGTGAATGTGTAACCAATAAAAGATGCCATGGTTCCAATAGACAACTTGCCCTGAAATAGTAAAATAATCATATTCTTCTGATTCCAACCAGACAATACAAGCCTCATGGCACAATGAAATTCATAACACGAATGAACATGCATGCTGATGAGTAGAAGTGTAAAGCCAAGCTGTTGTGTGGGTGTATCTTGGATACACATAAAATGTGTTCTCGGAGTAAGACAAATGAATAATTCTGTACAGAATCAGTTTCAGCAGCAGAAGCTTACATGGTGCTAAGGCACTTGATTGAATTAATTAATTTTTCGACGAAGCACGTAATGTTATTTGTGAAATGATATATTTCAGCAGTGTAAAACTGCGGCTAGTAACACCATGTTAAACCTAAAAGACAATGAGAAAACTGTTTATATTTTATTTTTTAAACTAAAGGTCAAAATGGAAGATTAACTTGTAAACATGGGTGCTAAAGTCTAGCACTGCACTATGCTTGTTGCTAGTGGTTGTAACACCCCAACCACTCCCAGACTGGCACTAGTTACTCCTGGCTATCATCCTCTAGGCTCTAGACTGGTCACACAGGGGAACTTCCCTGGTTGGTCATCCATCCCCAAATTACTCCCAGCCAAGCACGCTCAACTCAGAGGTTCTTAGGAGATGAGCTTCCAGAAAAGATGATCCGTCTTGTTGATATGAGTAGTATATATCAGTCCTTTAAGCTAGGATGTCACAGTTTAGCCAGAGTTCCAAACTACTAGTAACCCACTGAATAATGAATGTCTTCTCCTTTCTTTCTTTATAACAAGCTACTGGTCACTGGTAAGCAGTAAACCACTCAGTAGCACAAACAGTGCAAACAGCTCAAGCTATGTAGTAGGCTTCAATGTTGTAGATGATTTAGTGTTGCATACAGGAAGAAGTTGGAGACATCCTAAGATCCGCGGTAAGTGGCTGGAACCAACAAGAGACATGCATAAATGCACAATAGTCAGGTATCCTCCTTGGGGCTTACCATGGGTTCATTAGATTACATCATCAGCCAATAGAACTGTACATGTGTAATATATTCTCCATGTATGGAACCCCTCTGCCAAAGCTTTGTCCTTACATGTTATAAGAGCAAAAACCACAGCATGCCAGAAAATGGCATGGAATACTCCCCCCACCCCACCACCACCACCCCAGGATGGCATAGAACCTTGGTGTGGTTGGCTGAGGTCATGGGAAGGAATATAATGGATTGGCTCTGTTTTCTGAGGTGATTCATGTTTGGTAGAGGTTTGGAATGGAACCAGTTGGTCCCCAGAGGTGGAATATTCCCAGTAGATTCAGAATTGGCTGGCACCGACGTCTCACGTGACAGCGCACCTGAGAAAAATCTCACCGCTCACCCGATAGAGAGGGGGAAACGACTTAACCCTCACACATTTCATTCTCCCCATCTCTCTCCTGTCTTGGTGAGCGCGGCAGCGGCGGATCAAATCCTGCACGGCGAGCAGCAGCAGCAGGCAGCGACACCTGTTCCAGCTCGGTTCAGAATCTCCACCATCCAAGCAGCAGCGTGAAGCAGCAACGGCACATTGGCGGGGACCGGTTTGGCGGGGAGCAGAGCAAAGCAGTGGCGGTCAGATCGTCTCCCTCCCTGTCTCTCAAGTGGTGGCGGCTAAAGCTTGGGTGTCGCTGCCGGCGTTGGTTGTGGCAGGTTGTGGGCGACTGCTGCTGGGTGGTGGTGATTCTGGCGCACATCATCGATGCGAGTGGGGCAAGCTAGCCAGATCAGGATGGATGTAACACATTGTTCTGTGCCTGGCTGATAAGTTTGTGACATGATCTACTTTGTGATAGAATGTACGTACGTCTTTCGCATGTTATACACACATTGGTCATTACTGCTTATAATCAAGTGTTGAATACAAATGAAATATAGCAAAACTTCGAATAAATTGCAGCTGAAAATGCAAGTGAGTTAATGTGAAAACCTATATATACGGCAGAGATAACCTCACCATTCCTATACAAAAGGTGAATTGAATCAAATTCACCCTATTCTATTTCCCCAACCAAACACCGAGACAGAACCATTCCATTCCATCTCGTTGCATCTAACCATGACATTCCATTCCACTTGGTTCCCCAAGCAAACACACACTGCTGTATTACATAACTAAACAGCAGCAGTTGCAATCTTTAGAAAAGAGTATTGCATGTCATAAAATTAGTATCTTATACACAATGTATTCAGAGGCTTACCGCACTGACTTTGCTTCCACCGAGAATGTAAAGTGCCATTAGGGAAACATAAACTACCACTCGAGTTAATGACTCATTGGCAGCTTTCAGCACTCCTAGCTTTGTGCCGCTATTTTGAAAAGCAAGTGCCTGTCAAACAAAAAAAATGTGTTAACAAGGTAAGAAAGCTTGTGTGACCAGCATAACGTCGGTATAGGAATAGAACCGCCAAAAGGGATAATCGAACATCGTAAAACTCTGCAAAAGAAACACCCTATAGTCCCATTCAGAAGTCTGTTTGCTATGCTTGTTGAGTTTGGTCAGGGCTTTTCCTTAGGGAGGTTTGGTCAGAGTTTAGGTTCATTAGATCATTTCAGTCTTCAAATTAATATCTGCTATTCTACTCCTGCGACTGCGAGTACAATCAGGGCAGGTCCTAACATATTGGGGGACCGGGGCAAGACAATAACTCGAGGCCTTTTCTACGAACTGTAAAAATACTTTCCATTTATACACCATAGAAGTTGGTTGTCACAAAACATTGAAAAAAAGCAGATAAACAAAATCTAATAATAGGTTAACCTGGTAAAAAATCAATATACCGTAGTCTTAACGATCACTTCCTCCTTCAAATAATACTCTTGCAGAAGGCTAATTAGTCAGTTGACCTATCTTCTATATTAGTTGTGACAACCTGAGAAATTGTTGCTAGGCTTTTAGGCGAGGCTTGTGTGGATGTTGTTTTGGTACACCCGGGTCCGAGTAGCACGTGCTCCCTTCTATATATATATATTTATATATATTATTATTATATATATATATATATATATATATATATTATATACTATAATAAAGCAAGGTGATATTCTTGGTTTCGTCCCGCGATTAGTTTTTTTTCGTTAGTTTTGGTCACGTACTGGCGGTCCGTCCGTCCTATTTTGCTCACATACGAGGTGGTACTAAACGCTGCTTGATCCCAGTACGTCAAAGACGTTTTGCTCTTGGACTTGGGCCTGTAGGCTGTCCATTGGCCCAGCTTCAGTGCAACACGAGGAGGAAAAAAAATACACGCTTGCCTGATGGATCCATCGTCCACGTCACGCCACAGTGAAAAAAATAGGCCCACCGCGGTCGCGCCCTAAAATCATGGGAAAATTATATGTCAGAGTGGAAAATCAAACTCCTGACCTCTCATTCAGACTTAACTGAGTTAACCAAGTGAGCTAGCACATGTTCGTGACCAGATGGCTCTCCAAACTCTACTAAAGGCTGCTTGCATGGCCTTTTTTTAATCAAATCGCTGGGCCTATTTCAGCATCCACTAATCGTTGCTAGGCCTTTTCTGGGCCGCGAGCCACATGAGAAAAACATAATCTCCAGTCCAATAGGCTGCAACGACCCAACTGAGCATCGATATTTCATGTGAAATAATCCCACCTCGCTCCTTTAAGACGATTCCCACCAGTTTATATAGGTTAGCAAGTTGGCTGTAATACCAACAAGGTGAAAACGGACGAGAGGGGATCAAACTCGTGAAAGGAAGGATGGATTTGGCACGTGCTGCACCCTGCAAAGAGGGACGTGTGGCCTAAAAGAATTAACACGTGTGGGCTAAAAGAACTAGGATGGATTGTGTGTGGGGGTTGGAAGGAACATGCAAGGAAGGAAACAGGGACGTGTGGGCTAAAAAGAACTATGGAAGAATTGTGTGTGTGGGTTGGAAGGAACATGCAAGGAAGGAAACACGGACGTGTGGGATTTCAGATATTGTGGGCTACAGTGAGTGATATTCACATGCAAGGAAGGAAACACGTTGCATGACACTTGGGGTATTAAAGGAAGGAAGAATTCTAACTTGAGTAGGAAGGATGGTGTCTGCGCGAATAAATGTTCCTCCGGATGCCGCGCGCCGAGCGTTTCAACTGGATTTTGTGTAGCGTTGGAGGCCTAAAATTGTTCGGAGAATGTATTTTTTCTAAACCTAATTTATTTCCCCGTTGCAACGCACGGGCATATGTCCTAGTTACTTAAAAAGTAGCAAAGAGCAAATTTAAAAATCCAAAAAACAAAATAATAATGCATCTAAAATTCTAAATAATAGAATGAACTATGTATCTTTAAGTTCATGTGAAAAAATAGTGACTGAAGTATGCATGAAAATAAGAAAAATGGGGAGCTAAAAAAAGCAGCTCAGGTGATTCAACTTTTATGTTTGATTTTAGTGTGCATATGCCACAAAATAAATTCTATGATACTTAATTTTTACACATATTACTCATGTCAGTATGAGTCTTTTTTCAATAAAAGGATAAACCTTCTTGTTAGAGACGGTGGTAAGTGCTCCGAAGCTTTCTTATGCTCTGGCCAGGCATGTGTGTGTTGTTTTTTGCAAAGAAAAAGGAAGAGCGGACGAGGTGGCCTTTGTTCTGTACGAGCAAAGCTCTTGCTGCCGATTCCCTGTCATTTGCACTTGAGTAAATAGGCACTTGGGCTCTAAGAAATAGCTGGGTTGGGGCCCCTGAGGTTTAGGGGTCCAGGGTGGTCGCCCTAGCTACTCTGCCCCAGGGATGGACCTGAGTACAATGAGTTATTTTGCATGCGGTCATAAGACTGTGCTAAGTAGATCGTAAATTTTGTAGAAGCAGACACAATTTTATAAATGTGATGGTGGATAGTAAAATCACAACTTCTGCTGTAGAATTTTGGATCGTAAATTCACTTAGAAATTATTGTAACTCTTTTCACAAACTATCGGGCATACATCTACTGTATCTAAATAAAAGCCCCCCACTACATGATTTCTCTTGACATGTAATTCCACCTCAGCAACCTTCCACTTCATAAAAAAATTGTTCCCACCTCACCACAGAAATAATCGTTCGATTTTTTTACCGAACAATAGGCCTCAAACGTAAGAGCCCCACTGTATGATGCATCGCATCCCCAATGCTTCTCCTTCCTAAAACTGACTAAAATATTGCCCCCTGTCTCCGCACATCCCTTGCACATCCTTTCTCCACCGTGCCTCTCCCCCTCCACTAAAATAGACAACAATGGCCTCTGCTTTCTTCTCCATCTCCCGCGGCTGTCCCAGCATCTCCAAACACAGGTTTGCCATTAGCATGCCATCAATCGTTGTCTCGCTGTTGTGGCCTCATTTCTCTATGGGGTCGCGGTGGGCTCACACACAAGTACGCATGGATGTCTCAAGCACGGATCTATGGAGTGATGGTGAAGCCTGTCTATGTGCTTGACACACTCCGTCCATCTTCACCCGCCATAGCAATCTTCCTGCCCCAGCCCTGGCAGTCACGATCCCATCCGGCATATTCGGCACCTCGTGTCAGGTCCCCAACATGTACATCCGTCACGAGATCTGTCGACAAACACCAAATTGTCTCCAACAGTCAGGTCCCCCATATGTACTTCTGGTGATCTCTCGACAAATGTCGATTCATCTCCAACAGTCAGTTTCCCCAGATGTACGCCCGTCATAATCACAAACACTGATTCGTCTCCAACATACTGTAATTTTTGTTTTAAATCTGCCATGTTTTCTTAGATCTATTCCTTTCTTTCATCTTCTTTGACCATGCGCCTGCAATAATTGACACACTTTTGTTTTTCCTCAAATTGAATCTTTGTGCAGACCAATGAGGTGGTGCAGCTAGCAATCAAATATTTATGATCTCTTCACTGAGAAATAGAAATTAGATGTCACACCAATTAGTTTTGTAATGCAAATTGTTGTGTCGTGTTATTTTAGAAATTCCTAGCAGAGCACTCAGAGAATGATAAATATGTCATCCACAACCTCTACGCTAAATGTGATCTTTGTTCAACAGTTTTTCGGATTAAAAGTTCAATAGAGCTCAGAATGTTACTTCTGTCGTTAATTTTCTCATAGTCATATGTTTCCCTGGTATTTGACTACAATAGAATAATAATGTGTCTTTCATATTGTATTTTTACCCACAAAAGGCAGTTCAAGGTAATAGTATTTTCTGAACTTTCTCACTGAATTGCCTTGAGCATCGAAAGGGATGCAAAGAAGATGGTGTCGGTGCAGCTCGGACATACCCCCATATTGAGGCTGCAGATGTGGCTTTTTAGAAAATTTGTTCTAAGAAATACTAATTCCTTACAACCTTTTCATTTTTTAACCAAGGTAGAAACAATTTGAATTTATTTGTACTATATAAGTTATGGTGCAAGATGAAGGTGTATGCTGTGCTGACCTTTACATTATTCTGTTCTGTAGGTTCCATAGCTCTCTCATGCATGTTGTTTACTGATCAATATGCCATTCCCACAGATTAGTGTGATGGAAATTGAAGCAATTGGAGTATACATTTATTTGAACTGTTATTTGTGAGCAAGGGGACATTTGTATCTTGTTGTTCAACATACAGTGCATTCCACTTAGACTTTCTGGTATGCCGGTTCTTAAGCCTTTCCTCTCCTCTCTTCTTTAGATTGCCCATTATCATATTGTGTGTTTACTATATGTTCTTCTCTTTGGCTACCATGCGAGAAGTGACCATCAAAATTACAGACTTGCTCAACTATTTTCACCAATCAACCATCCTTATCTATATTAATCCTTTTATTGCAATTTAATCAATTATTCTCCACACATTAAGGATTGTTGCTTTTTCTAAAGAAACTATTTATTGAATTTTGGTTACGTCTAAGTGTATAACATATGGTTTACTTTTTTCTTTTGCAGGGAGTAACACAGATTGAAAACATGTATTTTTGTTTGGACCATACTCATGTATTCCTATTGATAGTTCTTCCCGTATATCCACACAGAATTGCATACACATACCTCCGCAGCAACGCGTGGAGTATCATCTACTCCCTCCGTCCCATAACATAGGACGTTATTATAACGTCTTATATTATGGGGCGGAGGGAGTAGTATATATAGAAACCCCATTCTAAGCATGAGTGTAGAATAGCTTATTCTACAACCCTCATAAAAAGTGTACAAAATATATTAAGCTAGTGTACAAAATATAGTAATTTTTAGAATAATGTAGTAAATTAGTGACTTGGATAGTACAAAAAAATCATTTAGGAATGACTACCTTTCCTACACAGTTTTACTAGATTTTATAAATAGTTTGTATATGTATGAAACTACTTCAACGAGCTAGAGTTTACCACTATATAGTTAACACATTTTTTTCACCCATGGAACTCAATGTTCACCGTTGTGTTTCTTATGGCGAGCCCTTGTATGATCCGACACATTATCGCCATCTCGTTGGGAGTCTTGTCTATCTAGTTGTCACTCGTCCGGATATCCCTATCATGTCCATATTTTGAGTCAGTTTGTTTCTGCTCCCACTTCGGTTCACTATAGTTACCTTCTTCGTGTTCTCTGATATCTTCGTGGCACGATCTCTCACCGTCTTTTCTTTCCCCACTCCAGTTTGTTACAGCTTCACGCCTATTCGGATGCTACGTGGGCTAGTGATCCCTTGGATAGCCGTTCACATTCTGCTTACTGTGTTTTTCTTGGTGGTTCTCTCATTGCCTGGAAGACAAAGAAACAAATTGCAGTTTGCCGTTTGAGTGCAGAGGCTGAGTTGAAAGCTATGGCTTTTTTGTTACCGTGGTTACTTCAGGAGTCTGGTGTTTCTGTCACTACACCTACCCTGCTCTTGTCAGATAGTACAGGTGCTATTAGTATTGCGCGTGACCCTGTGAAGCATGAGCTCACCAAGCATATTGGTGTTGATGCTTCTTTTGTGTGCGCTGTTTTGCAAAATAAGGTTATTGCTCTTAGTATGTGCCTTCAGTTGGCAAATTTCTTTACCGAGGGCCCAGACTAAAGCGCAGCATGGACGTTATCTCTTCAAACTCAGTGTTGTGGATCCACCTTGAATTTGAGGAGGGGGGGGGGGGGGGGGGGGGGGTAGAGTTATATTATGTTTCATGTAGCATGTATAGTTTCCCCGTGGTATAAGGGGCTTTCTGCATATTTGCCACCTGGACATTGTATATATATAATGGCCTTTGGCCCCTTGGAAATACAAGTTTTTATTCTTATGGTTGTAGTTTTCGCCCGGATCATTCCTTTGTAATTTGTAATTTTATCTATTATATAGAACTAGCAATAAAATGCCACAGTGCTTGCTACACACTGGCAAAAGGAACATTGAGAACGTCATTATTTCTACGGGCTGTAGTTTCAGTTTGGATCCTTTTTTGGAATTTGATACAAAGAAACTACAGCAGTAGAATAATGATGTTCCCCGGTGTTTCCATGAAAAAAGAAGTCCATAGGTGACGTGACATACCAAGTTGTCAAACATAGAAATTTGTCGTTTCTCACCACCAAATGACCTAACCTGCATATGCATTTTTGAGTTAAACAAGGATAATCCAAACAGTTGAGCATATGTCTAACAGAACCATATTAAAGTTCAACAAAAGTTCAAATAAGCATTCTGACAAAGGGTACTCACAGTACGGATGGCTGAAAATGTTTCTGACACGCAGTCTGATATATGAGCTTGGACAATTCCGTAAGATTTAAAGGTGGGGACAGTTGACCTCTTGAAAATAGCTGGTTAGAAGAATTACCTTGTCAAAGGCGATACGTAAATGTTTCAAAAACCAAATCGCCTAATTACAACCCTAGGGAAAAAATCTGGGGAAAAGAACTCAATTATTTAATACAATAATTCCTAGAAAACCAAATTCACTTATTCAAGACCTAAGAAGCAAAAACTTGGAAGCCTATAAAATGTGGTGATCATCTGTGACAAAAATAAAATATCAACAAAAAAGATAATCACAAACATCAAAAAAAAAAATCAAAGCCATAAATTATCTCGTGGTTGTCTTTCAAAACCAAATAATTCAACGCACGATCAGTTACAGTTGAAACTCAATTATTCATGATTCTAACAAAAGCTCTAATATTAATGTGGTTTGAGAACTTGTAGGGAACACATAAATAGAAAGAATTTTCATTAGCTGAACACAAAGGACAATCGAGCTTTTGGGCATATGACATACATATTACTTTTAAGAGATCACAAATCTAATACCAAGACTATATTCAGGTTCTTCAGAGACTCAAAACCAAATTTAAAAAGGTATAGTATACGAGGGATCAGCCTCCAAACATAGGTCCTTAGCAAACCTGTTATGGTTATTTACCACAAATAATAACCCATTTTCAAAACATACTTTAACATTTCCGAATGATCAAAACCACTCTAGCAATCTGAAGGAAATGTCATACATAGTATAAACAACAAAGGACATGTCCCACACATATAGCTTTCAGAAAATTACCAACTATTACGGAGACAGAGACTATGAGGAGTCCTAGAACAGGAGCAAGCTCAGTGGATAATGTGAAAAGTATACACAGTGTACCAGTGATCTGAAAATAGAATAGAAAAATGCTTTATGAGACCAGCATGAGACAGGGTGCAAGAAACTAAGTTAAATTAGTATCAAGTACATGATATTAATGGAATAATAGGTTACGAGTGAACAATGGTTAGAACTGAAGGGAGTAGTTAAGGAGCATCACAATTAGCCCTGAGAGATTATGTAATTATACTGATCAAACTCTTAGCATTTAGCAGCATCAAGCTTACATTCTCATAATGTAAAATTTCTTGCCTCAGAGAATGCCCTTAGCCCACGATCTCTTGATATGTTGTCACTTACTACACCCTTCAAAGAACCTAAATCGGATGTCAACAATCCAGTTAACTCGCCGACCTGCCATAAATGATATTAAGATGTTTGCACCAAGACATGAAGCAAACTAATTACTGCCGATTTATTGAGACAACCACAACAATACATCACCACTCTCCTATGCTCTCTTGGAAGGTACATAGAAATAAGTGTCTATGACTGACACTAAAGTTAAGTAACACAAATCCGAAAAAACATCATGGTATAACTTGCTAGAGATGAAATAATGGAATAGCTTGTTGGCATCTATTAACTAGTTTATCAGTACTCAGAACATAGGTGTGCATCTATCAAGACATCTTTTGGTTGACATAATTTTAAGAGAAATATGCCTTTCTACGAAAGAGTACACAGTACAATTTTATGACAAACCAAACTAAATCATGCCACTGTACAATGATTTTTAAACATAAAGAAGTAAGATATTTTATCTTTTACTAAGCTATATTCACGAAATGTGTAACAAAAAAGTGAAAAATCCCATGCAACATTTGCTCAGTAACCTTTTTTATACTGAAATGTGGTTCTTATTTAATCTTCAATAAACCGTGTACCATTCTTTAACATATACACATACCAAACAGCCTAAATTTAATTCTATTACTTTCATGATTGAATAATAGTCACATGTCAAGATTTAACATCTTACCAGATGTTATATGAACAAGCGACATTTAACTTCCTCCCACTTGTATCATTTAACAGTACTACAAAGATTTTGAATTGAATAGGAAACTTGAAATTTATGGTTGACATGTTTTTCTCCAAGTAATAATCATGAACATTGTATGTCAACTGGCATACCTTGTGACGATCAAAAAATACCATCTGCAAGAAAAGAAAAGGGCATTTATTAGCATTTAAAATAACATAATGAGCATATGAGAAGTAGTATAAATTTGTTTAGTATGCCAGATTGGCACAAGACGGCCTTGTATAAAAATGTAACCATTACCCAAAAGAGAAGGAGCAATGAGACTGCATAGCAAAGGAGTTTAGCAGATTATGAGCTTAACGTATCACTTCCGTGAAGATTAATTAGTTTATTACACTTCAGGGTGCAGGGCTATAGACAGATAAAACCATATCACATCACAGCATGCACCTGTGTCAATTCTAGTCCTTATAACTCCATCGTGTACAATGCCTAAAGCAGAGTCGACTGACTCAACATAAATACTTCCGGCTAGCTTGTTGCCACCTCTAAAGTGCATACAAATGCTGCAGTAAAACCATACTAAGAGCTGGTTCAGCCTAGGAATGGAATAGCATTCATGAACCATTTCATCATAATGCTAAGACTAATTCCTGCGCAAAAAAAATGCTAAGACTAATTCCATCGTTACTGTGTATTAGACGTTTAAAGTAACAAAGGAATGTCAGATCAAATCTGTTGGCAGAATTAGTGAACAATCAATATATTTGCATATGAACTGAAATCACTAGCCCCTTAGCAGTGATCAAAATTCCCATCACTGAAATACTACTGGTACAATGGCACTTAATGCTTCCAATTCAGCACAACTACGAACTAAATCAGCTACACAGATCACAGAAGTGATGACAACAGCAACCTAACAAAATAGCAAACATAAATGTACTGAAAAGCACACCAAACATGCTTAGTGAAGTTCGAGAACAACATAACAGCAATACACCAAGCAATCAAAGATGTCATGCGAAGTAGTTCCACCTGCAAGCTTGGCAGCAGCAACTACAGCGTTATGTTCCGACATTTACCTTTTGGATCAGAATCCTCCGAAATATCTGTCTCCGCAGTCTCCCCATCACTTTCTCCCAGACCACCGTCATGTTGATCACAAAGACGATGGTAAATATCGGCTCCAGCGTATATAATACCGCGATTTTGGACAAGAGCCTCGTTAGGGGTTCGGACCCCCTCCCTATCAGGGTTTCGAAGAACCTCCCTGTGTGAACATCCAACCACCACATTTCAGAAACAGGCCAGCATCCATCGACAGAGGGGAAGCTGAAGCATATACATGTAGCATACCTGAGAAGAGCGGCATGGAGAGGGTGCAGGTCGTGCACGCGAGGAGCGCAGCGAGGGAGACCGCTAAGCGGGCCTTGTGCTGCGACAGGAGGGCCCAGACGCCAGCCCAGGTGATGGCGTCGGTTGAGGAGATGGCGGCGGCCACATCGGCAGCCGCCTCTGCGGCGTCAAAGGAGGGGGACTGGTAGGCGTCGGGGCCGGGCGCCGGCGCCGAGATGTACGCATGGGGCGGGCGGCTCAGGCGGAGGCAGCGGCGTCGGCCGGAATCGGGGACGTGGGACGTGGCGGGGAGGTAGGGGAGGCGGCTGCCGCGAGGGTTCAGGATGGGGACGGAGGGGCTGAAGAGGAGGCGGCTGCGGCGAGGGTTCAGGGTGGGGCGGGAGGAGCTGTAGGGGAGGCGCGTGCTCCAGCTGGAGAGCGCCATGGCTTCCCCGCTTTACCCTTTTCCGGGTGGAGTTTTGGCCCCTTTTTTTTGTGCGTGTTTGTGGGAGATGGAAGGCGGGGGAGGGTGGGGCGGAGAGGACAGCACGAGAGATAACGGATAGTTCGAGTTGAACGGATCTTTGGCACCCATCATCATCGGAATTCACGGATTTTGCTAGCCAATTCCAAAATCACCATGTTTGTTTGTACTGAACTTGGACAGAGGATTATCTAGATAAATGTCACTGCAATTTCGCCGATTCAGAGAAATGCCACGGCAAAGTTTTCCCTTTTGAAAAATGCCGCTAGAACTTTGCATCACACCTCTAAATGGCATTATGTTAAATTTCGGACCAAAATACCCCATCTTCCTCCTTGTTCTTCTTCCTCCTCACTCCACTCACCCCCTTTTTCTCATTAGCAATGGTTGCTCCAACAAGACCAGCCCCATGTAATCTCATCTGCACCGACGTGTAGCCCGGCCGGAGAAGCGCGATAGGGTGAGGGCACAACGATGCGTGGCAGGACATGGCTAGCCAGAAAACACGACTGTGGCAAGCCGTGATAGCTACGGCGGCTCTAGGCGCGAGAGCTACAGAAGGGACCAAGAAAGGGCAAAGAAGAGCTATAGAAGCGGGTTATCATCTGGAACTCGCTCAGGTGGCCGGGGACAAAGAAGGAGCACCACAAATGGAAGCCTCGACGACGACAGCTGGCAGCGGAGTAGGGCAACGGTGAGGAGAGGCCCCGAGGGGCGTCGTTCTTATCCCCTCGCGGCGCCTGTAGCGTCGCCGTGTCGCCGTTCCGCCGGAGCGCGCGCGCGCGGCCACGGGCACGGCGACACGCACATGAGAGAGAGGCGGAAGGTGGAGGGAGAGAGAGAGGTGGGCTGGGCCGGTGCACTGTGCACTCAGGCCTAATACACAGTAGGTTTTCTTCTTTTCCCTTTTCTGTTTTCTGTTTTTCTTTTTTAGAAACTATTTTGCATCAATTTTAGCCATCAAATGGCTTTTGCAAAAATAGGGAACTAAGCCACTTAAATGCATTGCAATATTTGGCACTGCCACAAAAAGTTTGGGAGAGGTTTGAATTGATTTGAATTTTTCACAATTGGAAAAGCATTTAAATATGCTGATTTGGCACTGTTTTAATTGCTATAGCCCATTTTAGTCTTGAGGTGATGTTGTTTTCCTTAACAAATAATTGTTATGGAATATTTGCTAAATGATGAACTATTTTGCAGCAATTTTTGTGCAACTTCGTTTTCCACTTGCAAATTGAATTGATTTCAGTGGTGGAATTTGAAATGAGATATGATTTCACTATGATCATTCTTTGCAAATCAAAGTGACTTAGCATTAATATGAAGATCACTGTAGCTCATTTACACAAGGCTGTTACAATTCTCCTCCTCTAAAAGAAATTCTCGTCCCGAGAATTTAGAGGTAGAAGGAAAGAGATCGGGGTATTCCTGGAAGCTCTTCCAGGAATACATCTTGGAAGTCGTGAACGACTGGAACGTTTTCGATTCCCTCAAAAGGTGAATCGTTCAACGCATTTAAAGAATAAATCTGGCCTTTGGCACTTCGAATAAGACGAGCATAGTAGTTTACTATCTCATCCGAAGGATGTAGGAGTTGGGCGGTTGTAGAGGCACATTCGATTGAAGCGGTTTGAGCCTTCAACCAACCCATTCCCAGAATGAGGTCAATATTGGAAGACTTCAAATTAATGGGAGAGACATGAAATTCCAACCCTTCAATTTCAATGGTGACGTTTCGGCTAACCATGGAGGCTTGACATTGGCCCGCGGGGTGTTTACCACTAGTGAAACGTTCAACTCCTCATATTTAATGCCATGCATGTATGCAAAAGCTGTTGACATGAATGAGTGCGATGCTCCCAAAAAACTTAAAACAGAAGCTGGTATTGAGTTAACAAGAAGAGTACCCATCACAGTAGCCGGCTGGTCTTGAGCTTCATTCAGATCAACATGGTAAGCTTGACCATGACCATAAGAAGGTCTGGCATTGTTGTTGCGGGGCTGGTTGTTACCACGGCCAGCAGAAGGGAGTGCAAGCTGATTCTGATTCTGAGGGCATTCTCTGGCTCGGTGACCTGGACGGCCACACTTGAAGCAAAGCCCATCATTGGGACGGGGAGCAGGAGCTCGAAGCAGTGGAGCCTGAGGTCTTGGTTGCCTCGGTGGTGGAGGAGGCAGACGAGGTGCAACATAAGATGGCCTTGGAGCAGGTGCAGCTGGGCGGTACACGCTGTGAGGAATCCAGATACGGCGCTTCTGCGATGACGAGCCCGAAGATGAGCCCGCATCATGGGTGCGCTTAAGAGCGTCCTTGTGTTCCTTCAGTCCAGTCTCAACTTGAATGGCCTTATTCACCAAGGTGGCGAAGTCGGCGAAGTCTTGGACAAGGAGCGCGAGCTTGATATCAGGGTTAAGCCCTTCACGGAACTTCTCCTGTCTGCGGGCATCAGTAGCAATATCTTCCTCAGCATAGCGAGACAATTCAAGGAACTCCCGCTGATAAACATCAACAGTCTTACTGCCCTGGGTGAGGTTGCGGAACTCACATTTCTTCCGGTCCATGATTCCCTGAGGAATGTAGCGGGCACAGAAAGCAGCTTGGAATCCAGCCAAGTGATGATTGTTCCAACTGGCAGTGTGCGTCTGTGGCTGTCCCACCATTGAGCAGCGGGACCCTTCAGGAAGTAGGATGCAAAGGTGACATAGCTGTCAGGGGCAACATTTGCTGACTCCATCTCATAAGTGATGTCACGGAGCCAGTCATCAGCATCAAGCGGTTGAACTGAGTTGCGGAAGACAGTCGGGTTGAGGCGAACAAAGTCTTGCAGACTTATTGGGAAAGGCTGCTGGTTAGCATTTGGACGAGGGAACTGATCCATAATCCCTTGCATGAATTGACGGTTCAGCTCAAACCGTTGCATCATTGCGGCCATATAGTCGGGCGGTGGTGGATTGTTGGCACCACGGCCACGACCTGCGGGTCTAACCATCCTGCTAAGAATAACAGGGGGTAGTTTAGCAACAAGCAATTGCAGATGTATGGAATCATTTATGAAGTAACATGCACATTAAGAAGGTGCAATAGATACATCACAACAGTCAAACATGACATATAGATCCATACATAGAGTCGGTTACAAGCCCGAGTTACAAGATGCGGAAAGGAAAGCTAGACACACTAGGCGGCACGCAGGCACGCGGTGGAGGAATACAACAACGGGACATAGTGATAGCTACATCAACGTCGGAGAAAACCACTGAAGCCAGGCAACTGCAAGTGACGACACAGGGTGCCCTCGACACGAGGATCCTGTGCTCCGTGAACACTCTGGTGCAGAACCTGGTCCCGAACTGGAAGAAGAGGACCACGTGGGGGAGTACAACCTCCAACAGCAGGCCACTCAAGACCTGGTGGCATCTCTGTCCTGCGCGGGTAAAGGATGTACTCAGGATGCATCCCTGCACTGACTGCTGGCAGCAACTGCGTCAGAGCATTGTAAAGACGTGCACGAGTGGCGTACAACTCGACAGCAAGAGCTCGGGCAGTGCGGTCCAGAGCCTCAGTGTACTGGACCAAAACCTGCGGGTCATAACGACGTCGCACGTAAGGTGTACAAACAGCAGTGTAGTAACCACTCTCCTCTGTAGCAGTGGTATACGGGATATATCTGAACCCAGTCTCCTCCAAGCGGGTGTGCTCTCCACGGAGACGGACGATAGCAGCATAGGCAGCATCATGGACTGCCATATCAACAGTCACTCCAACACCATGAAAGGTGTGCAACTCAGTGATGGAGTTATCCTGCCGATCGAAGATTCGAACCATAGCGTGGTACTGCTCCTGGTTGAACTCGCGGTAGTCCTCGTAAACAGTGTACTCGGGGTACTAGCGATATCCCAGCCTGGTCAAGAGGTCGACCAGAATAGCAGGGAATCCAGTCACATCAACAGCCATCGTCTGGCGTACGAGCTGTCTTGCGGGACGCATATGAAACAAAGGAGTGAAAGATGTCAAATGACAATGCGAGAAGCATATGATAACATTGAAAGGAATGATTGCAGATAATCCAACTCTCCGGGTTGATGTGATCACGAGAACCTAGAGTTAGAGTTAGCAAAATCATTTAACCCGAATAGAAGAGAGATCAGAATCCCAGAGTAAAGGAGAGGAATAAAAGATCCTAATCCCACCCGTTGGCGATGTGGGCCCATAAGCCACACAGCCATGTTACTAAAACATTTTTCTAAAGACTAGACTCAACTTCGGCCAAGGATTTGGAAAGGGGCTTCCTACAGGCAGTCGGCTCTGATACCAACTTGTGACGCCCCGGCTCGACCGTGCACTAATCATACACGCAAATGCGCATGATCAAGCCCAGGGACTCACGGGAAGATATCACAACACAACTCTAGACACAAAATAAAATAATACAAGCTTTATATTACAAGCCAGGGGCCTCGAGGGCTCGAATACATAAGCTCGAATTACACAAGAGTCAGCGGAAGCATCAGTATCTGAGTACAGACGTAACTAGATAAGTTTGCCTTAAGAAGGCTGAGCAAAACAACGACATATAGATCGAAAAGGCGTAGGCCTCTTGCCTGGGAGCCTCCGAACTACTCCTGGTCGTCGGTCTCCATGTAGTAGTAGGCTCCGTCGGGGTAGCAGTAGTCGTCGGCGGGATCAGCTGACTCCGGGACTCCGTCATCTGATCGCAGCAATCGGGTAGGGGGAAAAAAGGTAGCAAAGCAACCGTGAGTACTCATCCAAAGTACTCGCAAGACTTACATCAGATCTATGCTAAATATGCATCGGTAGCAAATGAAGGGGCTGTATCTATGGACTGGACTGCAGAAATGCCAGAATAGAGAGAAGGCCTAGCCTATCGAAGACTAGCATCTTGCAGCATTAGAAGAGTGTAGAATAACATATAATAAAGTAATAAGTATATATTAGCAACGCCCAGAGATCCTTCCTCGACTCCCTGCGAGAAAGCGATCCTGGAGCCATAATATCAATTTAAGTATCACAAGTATCCAGTTCAAGTTGTAGTTGATCGGGATACAACTCCGAGCGTCCTGTTACCGTGGACACGGCTATTCGAATAGATAACTTCCCTATAGGGGTGCACCAACTTACCCAACACGCTCGATTAACTCTGACCGGACACACTTTTCCTGGTCATGCCCGGCCTCGGCTGATCGACACGACGTAGTCCTACCTAGGCTCCGCAGAGAGGTCCCCGCCGGTCTACATCCTAAGCGCTCAGGGGTCTTGGGCCCATCGCCCTTTGCACTCTGGGTCGTTGTGTGCAGGGTGAATACCAGCGCCACCTCTCTCCTGGATGGCGCGATCCGACCATGCCACAATGCTGAACTGGACGTCTGACAGAGCTTTCGGAAGAAACGTACAACGCCGAGTGCTATCCCGCGTGGTGGTTAGTGCGAAAAGGCCAGAGGCCTACTCAGATCTCATATCCAAACCGTTAGCGTATTGGGAGCTCGCGGTGACGATCAGTGCTCCTGTCGCCCCGTCTCGCAGACTTACGGCAAGGGCCAGGCCCATCCCTCTCCCGGGGCGGTCTGCCTGCCCGGCCGTGCCTCGTAATTATCTCGCGGGTACCCTCACGGTCAACCCGACTTCACATCTCTCGCGGGTACCCATCGGGGTCGACCCGACTTTAACAAGGGATTGAGGTAAAACATGGTAACCATGTGTCCATAAAATCAAGGGGGGATCCAAGGAATCACCCTCGTTGGATTTCCACTCGATGTAACCGTCAAGGTGAACTTGGAGGAATCACCCTCGATGGGTTCACACTTGAGGGGCTGCACGACAGAGGCATCATCGAAGGTGGTGAAAGAGGAATCATCCTCGGTAACCCACAACCGACTAGCTTCGCTACAAAGATATCATCAGGAGTGAGGTAGGAGGTATCACCCTCGGCACTCGATAGTAGCTCTGCAGAGTCGTACAACTTAAGGGGGTTGTGCAGTGCTGTGTCGGCCTCTGCAAATCGATCACGTTGATCAAAACATCCGGAAGCAATGCATGGCAACACGGACAAGGGTGTGGGGCCACTGATGGATCACTAACCAGTCTATACTAAGCATATAGGACAACGGGTAAGGTATCAACAGCAGGTTACAAAATCAGGCTATGCATCAGAATAGGAGCATTCGAATACAATAGCAAAATCTAATGCAAGCATGGGAGAGAAAGAATGGGCGATATAGGAATGATCAAGGGGGTTTTGCTTGCCTAGAAGCTCTGCTGAAAGGGGTTGGACGTCAGGGGCGTAGTCATACTCGAGAGCAGCGTCAGTCTCGGAGTCTACCGAAGAGAAGAGGGGGAAGAAACAATAAATATAAAAGCAAACAAATGCAGCACAATGTATGACATGGCAATATGCTGTGCTAGGGGTGACCTTACGCGGTGCTAAGCGTTACAGACGGAGCGGGAAAATATCTGGAAATATTTCCCGGTTTTAGGCATCTGTCAAACAGATGAACAGGAGAGGAAGGTTCCATGTTTGCAGTGTTGGAGGCATGTGACAGGTATGTGGATGGCATATTCGGATTCATCTTATTTTTCTGATCATTTTTCATATATAAATTATTTTCATTCGAGTTACAGTTTATTTTATATGATTTTTCAAAGTTTTAAATATTTTATGAAATTCTGGAATTTAATTTAATTTCGAAATAAATGAATAAAATGCTATGGGTACACAGAGTGTGTACCTAGAGAGGTGCATGTGTGGCTGACAGTGGGCCCAGTTGACTGGGTCAACTGCTCAGTCAGCAGAGGCTGACTGGTGGGTCCAGCTGCTGACCCATCAGCTGACTGGGCTGGCCTTATCCACTGGAACAGTGGAGTGGCCCCACCTATCATAGGGAGTAACTAATCCAGCGTTTAAAATTAATTCATGGTTAATTAGACAGGGTGGGCTCCACTTGTTAGTGAATAACTAATTAACAGATTAAGTTTAATTAGTTAAATAGTTAATTAGCGTGTGGGGCCTACATGTCAGTGACTGGGGCTAGCCCAGTCAGCATGTTGACCAAGTCAATGTGGTCAACGGGACCCACGGGGCTCACTGGCAGTGACCCAAGGTGGGCCCCAGGCCGTGCCACGTCGACGGCGGCGCCGGCGTTTAGCCGCCGGTGGCCAAAACCACGGCGGAGGCCTCTGGTCTCGTCGGGATTCGGCCACAGCAGGCCAAATCGAGCGTGGCTGGGCTCATTCGAACGGGCGTTGCCTCGCGCGTCCATTGGTGGTGGTGGTGTGGCCGGAAGTGGCTGGAGTCGACGGCGGCGACCAGCGAGGGCACTGGCTGGAATCGGGCGAGGTCGTTGCTACTTGTGAGCTGCGCTGGTAATTCCCTGAAGAGGAAGGGAGATGCAGTACAGTAGAGATAAGTATTTCCCTCAGTTATGAAACCAAGGTTATCAATCCAGTAGGAGAATCACGCAACACCTCATTAGCAGTACCTTCACACAAAACAACAAATCCTTGCACCCAACGCAAACAAGGGGTTGTCAATCCCTCGGCGGTTAATTGCAAGATTAAATTGTATGTGATAGATAGATAGATTGAACTAAAATATAAAATAAAATAAATAAAGTAAAAGTGCAGCAAGGTATTTTTACGGTTTTTAATATATGATTTAGATAGACCCGGGGCCCATAGTTTTCACTAGAGGCTTCTCTCATAAAAATAGCATACGGTGGGTAAACAAATTACTGTTGGGCAATTGATAGAAAAGCAAATAATCATGACGATATCCAAGGCAATGATCATGTATATAGGCATCACGTCCGAGACAAGTAGACCGACTCCTGCCTGCATCTACTACTATTACTCCACACATCGACCACTATCCAGCATGCATCTAGTGTATTAAGTCCATAAAGAACGGAGTAACGCCTTAAGCAAGATCACATGATGTAAACAAAGTAAACTCACGCATGAATAAACCCCATCTTTTTACCCTTAATAGCAACGATACATACGTGTCATGTCCCTTTCTGTCACTGGGATTGAGCACCGCAAGATCGAACCCATTACAAAGCACCTCTTCCCATGGCAAGATAAATCAATCTAGTTGGCCAAACCAAATCAATAGATCGGAGAAGAAATACGAATCTATAATAATCATGCATAAAAGAGTTTAGAGAAAACTCAAATAAAATTCATGGATAATCTGATCATAAACTCACAATTCATCGGATCCCAACAAACATAGCGCAAAAAGTGATTACATCGGATAGAACTCCAAGAACATCGAGGAGAACATTGTATTGAAGATCAAAAAGAGAGAAGAAGCCATCTAGCTACTAACTATGGACCCGAAGGTCTGTCGTAAACTACTCACGCATCATCGGAAGGGCAGCAAGGTTGATGTAGAGCCCCTCCGTGATCGATTCCCCCTCCGGCGGAGTACCGGAAAAGGCCTCCAGATGGGATCTCTCGAGAACAGAAGCTTGCGGCGGCGGAAAAAGTATTTCGTGGTCTCCTCTGTTGGTTTCCCGATTTTAGAGAATTTATAGTGGAGGAAATAGGTCAAACGGAGCTGTGTGGGCCCCACAAGCCACCAGGGCGTGCCACCCCCCTGGGGCGCGCCCTGGTGCCTCTTGGGCCACTGCTTCATCTTCTGGCCCTCTCCCGATGCTTCCAGTACTTGTTAGGCCCAGGAAAAAAAATTCCAAAAAGTTTCATGGCATTTGGACTTCGTTTGGTACTGATATTCTGGAAAACCAAAAACAGGCAAAAAAACAGCAACTGGCACTTGGCATAAGTTAATAGGTTAGTCCCAAAAAATGATATATAATTGCTGTAAATGTATATAAAAACATCCAAGATTGATAATATAATAGCATGGAACAATCAAAAATTATAGATACGTTGGAGACGTATCAGCATCCCCAAGCTTAATTCCTGCTCGTCCTCAAGTAGGTAAATGATAAAAACAGAATTTTTGATGTGGAATGCTACCTATCATATTCATCATATATTCTTTTCTTTTATAGCATGGACATTTGGACTTGAATGATTCAAATCAATAGTCTATAATTTGACATGAAGATATAAATACTCAAGCATGCTAACAAGCAACCATGTCTTTCAAAATATCAACGCTAAAGAAAGTTATCCCTAGCCCATTATGCTCAATCATTGATCCATTCATGAGACATACTCAATATTAGCTAAACACAATGCACAAGTATGACAATAGTGCTCTCTAGTTGGTGCTTTGTAAGAGAAGATGGAGACTCAAAATAAAAATAAAAATTGCATAAAAGTAAATAGATAGGCCCTTCGCAGAGGGAAGCAGAGATTTGCAAATGTGCCAGAGCTCAAAGCTTAAATTAGAGAGATAAAATTATTTTGAGAGGCATGCTTTTCCTGTCAACGAAAACGACCGAGAATTCCCAATATCTTCCATGCAAGACACATCATAGGCGGTTCCCAAACAGAAAGTAAAGTTTATTTCCTTTTCACCATTCTTTCACAATCCATGGCTAGCCGTATCCACGGGTGCCCTCCATACCAACACTTTCCAAGGAATTTTGTTATTATTAATTTTTGATTCATTGTGGGACTGGGCATCCCTATTACTAGCCACTCTCTCGTGCAATGACAAGTGAATAAACACTCATCGTGAGAATAACACACCTAGCATGGAAAATATTGGCCACCCCCTGCCGCTTCATGAGTGGTCCGGGCACACAAAACAGAAAATTACTTTGAAAATTAGAGTTGGCACATGCAAATTTACTTGGAACGGCATGGAAATACCGCATATAGGTAGATATGGTGGACTCATTTGGCACAACTTGGGTTTAAGGAGTTTGGATGCACAAGCAGTATTTCCGCTTAGTACAAATGAAGGCTAGCAAATAGATTCAGAAGCAACCAACCAAAAAGCGAAAATGGTCATAAACATGCATTGAACATAACTAACACCGAATAATGCACCATAAGTAGGATATAATTTCTTTGCATAACTATTGACTTAATGTGCATGCATAGGGAATCACAAACCTTAACACTATTATTCTTACTAAATCACAATTACTCACTAACATGACTCACATATCATCATCTCCATATCGCAAAACTATTGCACGGAATCACACTTATCATATCCAATGATCTATATGAAAGTTTTTATTATATCCCTCTTGAATATTCATCACTTTGGGACCAAATTCATAGCATGTGCAAATTACCATTACTATTATCAACTCTCAAAAAGATATAAGTGAAGCATGAGAGTGCAAATATTTCTTCAAAATTTTAATCTTATCAACTCTCAAAATAATATAAGTGAAGTATGAGAGTTCAAATATTTCTTCAAAATATGGCCACCGTCGTGCTCAAAAAGATTTAAGTGAAGCACTAGAGCAACTGCCTAGCTCAAAAAATTTAAGTGAACCACATAGAGTATTCTAACAAATCATGATAAACGTGTGGCTCTCTCAAATAGGTGTGTCCAGCAAAGATGATTGTGACAAACTAAAAGCAAACAAAGCAAAGACTCATATAATACATGACGCTCCAAGTAAAACTCATATCATGTGACGAATAAAAACATAGCTCCAAGTAAAATTACCGATGGTTGGTAGAAGAAAGAGGGGACGCCTTCCGGGGCATCCCCAAGCTTAGACACTTGAGTCTTCCTTGAATATTACCTTGGGGTGCCTTGGGCATCCCCAAGCTTAGGCTCTTGCCACTCCTTATTCCTTCATCCATCGTGATCTCACCCAAAACTTGAAAACTTCAATCACACAAAACTCAACAAAACCTTCGTGAGATCCGTTAGTATAACAAAACAAATCACTACTTTAAGTACTGTTTCAAACCCATTCATATTTTATTTTTGCATTATACCTACTGTATTCTAAATTCTCCATGGCTTATACCCCCCGATACAATCCATAGTTTAATCAAAACAAGCAAGTAGTGCATCAAAAACAGAATCTGTCAAAAACAGAACAGTCTGTAGAAATCTATTTAAAAGCCATACTTTTGTAACTCCAAAAATTCTGAAAAATTAGGACAACGTGGGAAATTCATATACCAATACTGTGTAAAAATTTCAGATTTTTGTGACGCTCCAGTACAGAACCAAAATTCCAGCACTGCACGCAAAACTTTCTGTTTTCCAAACAGCATCAATTATACTATCTTCCAAATCATCCCAAAGGCTTTCCTTGGCACAAACACTAATTAAAACACAAAAACACAATCATAACAGTAGCATAAATGTGAAAACACACAATAACAGAAACAAAATGTTAAAAATTTATTTTATTCATTGGGTTGCCTCCCAACAAGCGCTATTGTTTTATGCCCCTAGCTAGGCATATTGCATAGTTTCAAGTATTGTCATCTTTGGTTTCCAATTCCTCAATCACACACCCATTTTTTCTAATAGATTTAACGTAGGTATTTCTCATCATCACACTTCTAGGCACAGAATCAAGAATTTTACTTTTGTGAATAGGTGCCTTAATTATATCAATGAAATTGGGGTGCACGCTAATCATTTTAAGATCCTCATTTCCCTTACTAGAAGTAGCACCATTGGTTTTAGGAACATATATGAACTTGCAATTTTTATTGGGAGGAGTTCTATCAATATTCTTAACGGAGGAAAAAGCCGACCCCAAATTATTAATAATTTCTTCTATCTTATCGTTTCTAGCGGGGCTTTGTTCTATTCTTTCATTAACTACCGGTTCCTTCTCTTTTAAGGTTTTCAATGCGATTCCTACCTTAGAACCAAATTGAGTGATATGATTATGAATTTTTTTATCTAAATTCTCAAGATGTTCAATAGTAGACATTTTACTTTTAATAGCCTCTAACCTTTGCATAACATGTTCCAAATTCAAAGTTGTTTCATTAACAGTGATAGGTGGTGATCCCACTAAATTTCCCATAGCATTGAAAGCATCCAAAGAGGGACACATCAAGAAATTCCCTCCGGTAATAGTATTAAGTACGAATCTATACCAAGTAGTAATACCCACATAAAAATTGCGAAGAAGGATTGTGGTGGATTGCTTACGAGTTGATCTATTATGAGCATCACAAATCCTATACCAAGCATCTTTTAAATTCTCTCCTCCCCTTTGTTTAAAATTAAGTACTTAATTTTCAGGGGTAATAGTAATGAGCGAAGAACTAGTCATAATGATAAAGCAAGCAATCAAACAAGCAAAAGGCAAACGGAAAATATTTATGTATTTTTGTAAAAACTTTTTAGAAGTGGGAGAGATGAAAATGAGAGGCAAAGGCAAATAAAATAAATGCAAGGAGATGAAAGTTTTATGCGTAGGTACTTGATAGATGTTGATGATGTCTCCCCGGCAACGGCGCCAGAAATTCTTCCTGCTACTTGTGAGCTGCGTTGGTAATTTCCTGAAGAGGAAGGGAGATGCAGTATAGTAGAGATAAGTATTTCCCTCAGTTATGAAACCAAGGTTATCAATCCAGTAGGAGAATCACGCAACACCTCGTTAGCAGTACCTGCACACAAAACAACAAATCCTTGCACCCAACGCAAACAAGGGTTGTCAATCCCTCGGCGGTTAATTGCAAGATTAAATTGTATGTGATAGATAGATAGATTGAACTAAAATATAAAATAAAATAAATAAAGTAAAAGTGCAGCAAGGTATTTTTAGGGATTTTAATATATGATTTAGATAGACCCGGGGGCCATAGTTTTCACTAGAGGCTTCTCTCATAAAAATAGCATACAGTGGGTAAACAAATTACTGTTGAGCAATTGATAGAAAAACAAATAATCATGACGATATCCAAGGCAATGATCATGTATATAGGCATCACGTCCGAGACAAGTAGACCGACTTCTTCCTGCATCTACTACTATTACTCCACACATCGACCGATGTCCAGCATGCATCTAGTGTATTAAGTCCATAAAGAACGGAGTAACGCCTTAAGCAAGATGACATGATGTAGACAAAGTAAACTCATGCATGAATAAACCCCATCTTTTTACCCTTAATAGCAACGATACATACGTGTCATGTCCCTTTCTGTCATTGGGATTGAGCACCGCAAGATCGAACCCATTACAAAGCACCTCTTCCCATGGCAAGATAAATCAATCTAGTTGGCCAAACCAAATCAATAGATCGGAGAAGAAATACGAAGCTATAATAATCATGCATAAAAGAGTTCAGAGAAAACTCAAATAATATTCATGGATAATCTGATCATAAACTCAGAATTCATCGGATCCCAACAAACACACCGCAAAAAGTGATTACATCGGATAGAACTCCAAGAACATCGAGGAGAACATTGTATTGAAGATTAAAAAGAGAGAAGAAGCCATCTAGCTACTAACTATGGACCCGAAGGTCTGTGGTAAACTACTCACCCATCATCGGAAGGGCAGCAAGGTTGATGTAGAGCCCCTCCGTGATCGATTCCCCCTCCGGAGGAGTACCGGAAAAGGCCTCCAGATGGGATCTCTCGAGAACAGAAGCTTGCGGCGGCGGAAAAAGTATTTCGTGGTCTCCTCTGTTGGTTTCCCGATTTTAGAGAATTTATAGTGGTGGAATTAGGTCAAACGGAGCTGTGTGGGCCCCACAAGCCACCAGGGCACGCCACCCCCCTGGGGCTCGCCCTGGTGCCTCGTGGGCCACTGCTTTATCTTCTGGCCCTCTCCCAAAGCTTCCAGTACTTGTTATGCCCAGAAAAAAATCTCCAAAAAGTTTCGTGGCATTTGGACTTCGTTTGGTACTGATATTCTGGAAAACCAAAAACAGGCAAAAAACAGCAACTGGCACTGGGCACTAAGTTAATAGGTTAGTCCCCAAAAATGATATATAATTGCTGTAAATGTATATAAAAACATCCAAGATTGATAATATAATAGCATGGAACAATAAAAAATTATAGATACGTTGGAGATGTATCAGTCGTGCCCGTGGTAGGGGCACGGGAAGCGGCGTCGAGGGGCTCGTTGGCTTCCTAGGAGCGTGCTGAGCACAATGCCGTGCTCGGACACAAGCCGTGGCTGCTATGGCTACGATGGCGAGCATGGCTGCGGTGGCGAGCTACGGCAAGAATGGCGGCAGTGGCTGCAGCTCGAGAGCGAGCCCAAGCGGGGAAGGGAGAGGTGCAGGAGCTCACCGAGAGGCTCAAGAAAGGCCGGTGAAAGGTTAGGAGCAGCAGGGTGGCCGGACTCGACGACGAACGCCGGTGGATCCCGAGGTAGTCGATGGCTCGATCCCGGCGACGCAGGTGCGATGAGCTCGAGGCCGATGGTGTAGTCGACGTAGCGGAGCACGGCGCAACTCCAGGACACGGTGGCTGGGGGCG
Organism: Elymus sibiricus; assembly: GCA_039707655.1. NCBI lineage: Eukaryota > Viridiplantae > Streptophyta > Magnoliopsida > Poales > Poaceae > Elymus > Elymus sibiricus. Next base: position 355,174,638 of record CM077676.1, on the reverse strand, counting down.
GGAAGCCCTGCGGCTACGCGGACGACGGCGGCGCAGCCATGGCAGCGCTCGGGCGAGGTGGAGAGTGAGAAGGAGAGCGATGGAGAGAGGGGGAGGGGTGGATGGGGACGACGACGAGGCCGAGGGGCGTCGTTCTTATCCCCTCGCGGCGCCTGTAGCGTCGCCGTGTCGCCGTTCCGCCGGAGCGTGTGCACGCGGCCACTGGCTCGGCGACACGCACAGGAGAGAGAGGCGGAAGGTGGAGGGAGAGAGAGAGGTGGGTTGGGCCTATGCACTGTGCACTCAGGCCCAGTACACAGTAGGCTTTCTTCTTTCCCTTTTTTTGTTTTCTATTTTTCTTTTTCAGAAACTATTTTGCATTTATTTTAGCCATCAAATGGCTTTTGCAAAAATATGGAACTAAGCCACTTAAATGCATTGCAATATTTGGCACTGCCACAAAAAGTTTGGGAGAGGTTTCAATTGATTTGAATTTTTCACAATTGGAAAAGCATTTAAATATGCTTATTTGACACTGTTTTAATTGCTATAGCCCATTTTAGTCTTGAGGTGATGTTGTTTTCCTTAACAAATAATTCTTATGGAATATTTGCTAAATGATGAACTATTTTGCAGCAACTTTTGTGCAACTTCGTTTTCCACTTGCAAATTGAATTGATTTCAGTGGTGGAATTTGAAATGAGATATGATTTCACTATGATCATTCTTTGCAAATCAAAGTGACTTAGCATTAATATGAAGATCACTATAGCTCATTTACTCAGGGGTGTTACAGAGATCCACATCACCATGGAAGGGAGATAAGTCTTTGACGTTGAAGATGTCGCTCACGTTGTACTTGTCTTGCGGGATGTCGATCTTGTAGGCGTTGTCGTTGTAGCGTGCTAGCACCTTGAACAGTCCATCGGCACAATGTATGACATGGCAATATGCTGTGCTAGGGGTGACCTTACGCGGTGCTAAGCATTACAGATGGAGCGGGAAAATATCTGGGAATATTTTCCCGGTTTTAGGCATCTGTCAAACAGATGAACCGGAGAGGAAGGTTCCATGTTTGTAGTGTTGGAGGCATGTGACATGTATGTGGATGGCATATTCGGATTCGTCTTATTTTTCTGATCATTTTTCATATATAAATTATTTTCATCCGAGTTACGGTTTATTTTATATGATTTTTCAAAGTTTTAAATATTTTCTGAAATTCTGGAATTTAATTTAATTTTGAAATAAATGAATAAAATGCTATGGGTACACAGAGTGTGTACCCAGAGAGGTGCATGTGTGGCTGACAGTGGGCCCAGTTGACTGGGTCAACTGCCCAGTCAGCAGAGGCTGACTGGTGGGCCCAGCTGCCGACTCAGCAGCTGACTGGGCTGGCCTTATCCACTGGAATAGTGGAGTGGCCCCACTTGTCATAGGCAGTAACTAATCCAGCGTTTAAATTTAATTCAGGGTTAATTAGACGGGGTGGGCTCCACTTGTCAGTGACTAACTAATTAACATATTAAGTTTAATTAGTCAAATAGTTAATTAGCGCGTGGGGCCTACATGTCAGTGACTGGGGCTAGCCCAGTCAGCATGTTGACCAAGTCAACGTGGTCAACGGGACCCACAGGGCCCACTGGCAGTGACCCAGGGTGGGCCCCAGGCCGTGCCACGTCGGCGGCGGCGCCGACGTTTAGCCGCCGGTGGCCAAAACCACGGCGGAGGCCTCGGGCCTCGTCGGGATTCGGCCATAGTAGGCCAAATCGAGCGCGGCTGGGCTCATTCGAACGGGCGTTGCCTCGCGCGTCCATTGGTGGTGGTGGCCTGGCCGAAAGTGGCCGGAGTCGACGGCGGCGACCAACGAGGGCGGCGGTCGGAATCGGGCGAGGTCGTGCCCGTGTCTAGGGGGCACGGCAAGCGGCGCTGAGGGGCTCGTTGGCTTCCTGGGAGCGTGCTGAGCACGATGCCGTGCTCGGACGCAAGCGGTGGCTGCTGTGGCTACGACGGCGAGCATGGCTGCGGCGGCGAGCTATGGCAAGAATGGCGGCAGCGGCTGCAGCTCGAGAGCGAGCCCAGGCGGGGAAGGGAGAGGTGCAGGAGCTCACCGGGAGGCTCAAGAAAGGTCGGTGAAAGGTTAGGAGCAGTAGGGTGGCTAGACTCGATGACGAACGCCGGCGGATCCCGAGGTAGTCGACGACTCGATCCCGGCGACGCAGGTGCGATGAGCTCGAGGCCGACGGCGTAGTCGACATAGCGGAGCACGACGCAGCTCCAGGACAAGGTGGCTGGGCGCGGGGAGCCCTGCGGCTACGCAGACGACGACGGCGTAGCCATGGCAGCGCTCGGGCGAGGTGGAGAGCGAGAAGGAGAGCGATAGAGAGAGTGGGAGGGGTGGATGGGGACGACGACGAGGCCGAGGGGCGTCGTTCTTATCCCCTCGCGGTGCCTGTAGCGTTGCCGTGTCGCCGTTCCGCCGGAGCGCACGCGCGCGGCCACGGGCACGGCGACACGCACAGGAGAGAGAGGCGGAAGGTGGAGGGAGAGAGAGAGGTGGGCTGGTCCGGTGCACTGTGCACTCAGGCCCACTACACGGTAGGTTTTCTTCTTTTCCCTTTTTTGTTTTCTGTTTTTCTTTTTTAGAAACTATTTTGCATTTATTTTAGCCATCAAATGGCTTTTGCAAAAATATGGAACTAAGCCACTTAAATGCATTGCAATATTTGGCACTGCCACAAAAGGTTTGGGAGAGGTTTGAATTGATTTGAATTTTTCACAATTGGAAAATCATTTAAATATGCTGATTTGGCACTGTTTTAATTGCTATAGCCCATTTTAGTCTTGAGGTGATGTTGTTTTCCTTAACAAATAATTGTTATGGAATATTTGCTAAATGATGAACTATTTTGCAGCAACTTTTGTGCAACTTCGTTTTCCACTTGCAAATTGAATTGATTTCAGTGGTGGAATTTGAAATGAGATATGATTTCACTATGATCATTCTTTGCAAATCAAAGTGACTTAGCATTAATATGAAGATCACTATAGCTCATTTACTCAGGGGTGTTACAGAGATCCACATCACCATGGAAGGGAGATAAGTCTTTGACGTTGAAGATGTCGCTCATGTTGTACTTGTTGTGCGGGATGTCGATCTTGTAGGCGTTGTCGTTGTAGCGTGCTAGCACCTTGAACGGTCCATCGGCTCAGGGAAGTAGCTTTGACTTGTGTTCGTTGGGGAAGCGTTCTTTGCGTAGGTGTAGCCACACAAGATCTCCGGGGTTGAACACCATGGGGTGCTTGTTGATGTTGACCTTGGTCGCGAGTCGTTGTACTTGGCGCTCGATTGCTTGTCTTGTATCTTCATGCACCTTCTTGAGGTATGTATCTCGTGCACTCGCGTCCATGTTGATGCGCTCTTGGAGTGGTAGCGGTAGGATGTCCAATGGAGACAACAGGTTGTAGCCGTAGACGACCTCGAAGGGGGACTTGCCGGTATTCGAATGTCTTGCTCGATTGTAGGCGTACTCGGTGATGGGTAAGCATTCCTCCCACTCCCTTATGTTCTTCTTGATCAACACGCGAAGGAGTGTGGATAGCGTCCGGTTGGTGACCTTCGTTTGGCCGTCGGTTTGTGGATGATATGCCGAAGAGAATAGCAGCTTGATTCCGAGCTTGGCGCATAGTGTCTTCCAAAAGTCGCTTAGGAACTTGACGTCGCGGTCCGATACAATCATCTTGGGCACTCCATGCAATCTCAAGATTTCCCTACAAAAGAGATTTGCAACATGTGAAGCATCGTCTATCTTGTTGCAAGGAATAAAATGTGCCATCTTAGAGAAACGGTCCACACCAACAAATACCGAATCTTTGCCATTTTGAGTACAAGGCAAACCAAGCACAAAATCCATGCTAATGTCTTCCCATGGGTGATACGGAATAGGAAGTGGCATATATAGACCATGAGATTGAGCTTTAGACTTAGCTTTGCGGCATGTAGAGCACCGGTTGGTGTAGCGTGAAACGTCTCGAAACATCTTTGGCCAAAAGTAGTTCTTGGAGAGCGTAGCGAAGGTCTTGTCACGTCCAAAATGTCCCATGAGTCCTCCACCATGAGCTTCTTGCAAAAGTAGCAAACGAAGAGAAGACTCAGGGATACAAAGTTTGTTAGCTCGCATAAGATAATCATCTTTCAAGTAATATTGCTCCCAAGTTTTATGCGGTAAACATTTGGCATAAGGAATTGCAAATGATGAATCATGCTCATACAAGTCTTTAATGTGCTCAAGTCCTATGACATTCAACTCAAGTTAAGTAACCAACATGCACTTGCGGGAAAGAGCGTCCGCTACAACATTTTCGTTATCTTTGATATACTTGATAACATAAGGAAATGACTCAATGAACTCACTCCACTTGGCATGACGCTTATTCAATTTAGTTTGATCCTTTAGGTACTTAAGTGTTTCATGATCCGTATGGATGACAAATTCATGTGGACATAGATAATGTTCCCACACATGCAAGACTCTCACTTTGTCATAGATAGGATAATTAAGTTGCGCACCGGAGAGTTTTTCACTAAAATATGTAATGGGCCGCTTCTCTTGCATTAACACACCACCTATGCCATTACCACTAGCGTCACAATGCACTTCAAAGGTTTTATCAAAGTTGGGTAATGCAAGTAATGGAGCATGTGTAAGCAAGTTCTTAAGCTCATGAAATGCGGCATCTTGGGATGGACCCCAAACAAATGGTGCATTCTTCTTACTCAATGCGTGCAATGGTGATGCAATAGTGCTAAAATCCTTCACAAAGCGTCTATAAAATCCGGCTAAGCCAAGGAAGCTACGCACTTGAAGCAAATTGGTTGGTTGCGGTCAATTTTTAATAGCATCAATTTTAGCTTCATCAACATCAACACCCTTAGATGAGACAACAAGGCCCAAGAAAACAAGCTTATCAACACCAAAAGTGCATTTTTCCATGTTAGCATAAAGTCGCTCGTCTCTAAGAACTTGCAATACGTCTCTAAGGTGTTTGACATGATCTTCAAGAGTTTCACTAAACACAAGGATGTCATCAAAGTAAAATGATAACCCACAAGAATAGGGGATCGCAACAGTTTTCGAGGGCAGAGTATTCAACCCAAATTTATTGATTCGACACAAGGGGAGCCAAAGAATATTTGCAAGTATTAGCAGTTGAGTTGTCAATTCAACCACACCTGGAGACTAAATATCTACAGCAGAGTGACCAGTAGCACAGTAATATGATAGTTTGATAGCAGTAGCAATAGTAGTAACAGTAACAGTAACGGTAGCAGCAATAATAGTAGCAATTGTGACAGTAGTAGCAACAGTAGTAACTTAGCAAGAACAATATGTGAAAAGCTCGTAGGCAGTGGATCGGTGATTTTGTTGGATAACATTCATCATGTAACAGTCATAACCTAGGGCGACACAAAACTAGCTCCAATTCATCAATGTAATGTAGGCATGTATTCCATATATAGTCATACGTGCCTGCGATAAGAACTTGCATGACATCTTTTGTCCTACCCTCCCGTGGCAGCGGGGTCCATAAGGAAACTAAGGGATATTAAGGCCTCCTTTTAATAGAGAACCGGAACAAAGCATTAACACATAGTGAATACATGAACTCCTCAAACTACGACAATCACCGGAAAGAATCCCAATTATTGTCACCTTGGGGTATGCAGATCATAACACGTAGCAGGTGCGTATAACTTGCAAGATCGGATCAAGAACACAAATATATTCATGAAAACATAAAGGGTTCAGATCTGAAATCATGGCACTCGGGCCCTAGTGACAAGCATTAAGCATAGCAAAGTCATAGCAACATCAATCTCAGAACATAGTGGATACTAGGGATCAAGCCCTAACAAAACTAACTCGATTACATGATAAATATCATCCAACTCATCACCGTCCAGCAAGCCTACAAAGGAATTACTCACTCCCGGTGGTGAGCATCATGGAATTGGTGATGAAAGATGGTTGATGATGACGATGCCGGAAGATCCCCCTCTCCGGAGCCCTGAACGGACTCTAGATCTGGCCTCCCGATGAAGAACAGGAGGTGGCGGTAGCTCTGTATCGTGGAATGTAATAAAACTTCCTCTCCTATTTTTTCCCTGGAATTGTGAATTTATAGGCCTGAGATTAGGGTCAGCGGAGCCATGTGGGCCCCACAAGCCACCAGGACGCGCCAGGGGGGGTGGCGCGCCCTGGTGCCTCGTGGGCAGCCAGTGGCCCCCCTCCAGTAGGTCTTGGCTCCAGTATTTTTTATATATTCCATAAAAAATCTCCAAAAAGTTTCGTCCAATTCCAAGAACTTTTATTTCTGCACAAAAAACAACACCATGGTAGTTCTGCTGAAAACAGCATCAGTCCAGGCTAGTTTCATTCAAATCATGCAAATTAGAGTCCAAAACAAGAGCAAAAGTGTTTGTAAAAATAGATACGACGGAGACGTATCAACTCCCCCAAGCTTAACTCATTGCTTGTCCTTAAGCAATTCAGTTGACAAACTGAAAGTGATAAAGAAAAACTTTTACGAACTCTTTTGTTCTTGTATCTCTATATATGCTTAAATAGTGCCCAAGTTTTCAGCAAAGATTATAACTAACCATGCAAATGATAACTCTTAGAAATTATATTCACTCATATAAATGGCATAATCAAGTAGCGAGCAATAATAAGATATCTCAAATGCCAACACTTTGTCAAAACAATCATGATATAATATGGCAACATGGTATCTCGCTAGCCCTTTCTGAGACCGCAAAACATAAATGCAGAGCACCTCCAAAGTTCAAGCAGCTACTAAACATTGTAATTCATGGTAGAAGAGATCCAGTCATGATGCACACAACATTAACTATACACAATGCATGGGAATGACAATAGTGCTCTCAGGTCTGGTGCTTGTTTGAGAAGATGATGACTCAATAATAAAAGTAAAATAACATAAAAGTAAATAGATAGGCCCTTCGCAGAGGGAAGCATGGATTTGCAGAGGTGCCAGAGCTCAAAGCTTAAATCAGAGATAAATATAATTTTGGGAGGTATGCCTTTCCTGTCAACGTCATGACCGAGAGTTTTCAATATCTTCCATGCTAAACACATTAGCGGCGGTTCCCAAGCGGTAAAGTAAAGTTTACTCCCCCTCCACCAACAAACACAAGCCATGGCTAGCCGAATCCTCGGGTGCCCTCCATACCAACAACTTTCCGGGGGAGTTTGTTTTATTATTTTGCAATTTTAATAATGGGACTGGGCATCCCGATTACCAGCCCCTCTCGTGCAATGACAAGTGAATAAACACTCATGATGAGAATAACCCGCTTAGCATGGAAGATACTAACCGCCCCCTGTCGCTCCATGAGCGGTACGGGCACACAAAACAGATGTTCATTTGAATATTTAGAGGTGGCACATGCAAATTTACTTAGAACGGCAGAGTAATACCGCATATAGGTAGATATAGTGGACTCATCTAGAATAACTTTGGTTTAAGGGTTTTGATGTACAAGCAGTATTCCCGCTTAGTACAGGCGAAGGCTAGCAAATAGGTTGAGAAGCGACCAGCTAGAGAGCGAAAACGGTCATAATCATGCATTATGAATAATCAACATTGAATACTAGCATGAGTAGGATATAAGCACCATGAACATAAATATCGTGGAGGCTATGTTGGTTTTGAATCAACCACATGCGTGAACATGTGCCAAGTCAAACCACTTGAAACATTCAAAGGAGGATACCATATCATCATACTACATCATGAACATTTTAATGCATGTTGACACCCAAGATAAATCATTATCCACTCCTAGCTACTTAAGCATGGCATGAGCAACTATAATCTCTAATTGTCATCATAAACATGTTTAATCATAATATGCTGAATCATGGATAGTGAGTTAAACATATTTACAAAAACAAAGAACAAGTTGAGTTCATACCCGCTTTTCCTTGCCACAGTCACTTCATCAAATCATCGTCATCATTGCCTTTCACTTGCACAACCGAATGATATGAAAATAAAAATAGTGCAAGTGTGCCGTGGACTAAGCTGGAATCTGCAAGCATTTTATTCAAAGGAGAAGACAAGGTAATTTGGGCTCTTTGTTAGATCAACAATAATGCATACGAGACCCACTCAACATTTTCATCGTGGTCTTCTCCCTATGATGACTCAACAAAAGAAAAGAATTTCAGAGAAACACACTGAAATATTTTTGGAGTTTTTAGTTTTTTTGAGGAAAGCAAATAAAGAAGAAAAATGAAAAACGAGAAAAAACTATTTACACGGGAGAACTCCCAACAAGCAGAAGAAGAAATGGGAAATCTTTTTGGGTTTTCTTTTAATTCTACTACTAATTAAGCTAGAAAGAAAAACCGAAAAGAAACAAGAAATATTTTTGGATTTTCTCAAAGTTTTTCAAACACACAAGAAGAAAGTGAGAGAATAAAACTAACATGGATTATACAATGAAAAAGTATGAATACCGACAACTGGAATGAAATGTGTGGTCATGAATGTAATGTCGGTGAGAGATACGTACTCCCCCAAGCTTAGGCTTTTGGCCTAGCTTGGTCATCTCCATCCCTGGTCTGGGTAATAATCAAAGTGGTAGCTCGTAGAGGTGTTCTGAGCCGCCTCCTTAGCCAGACAGGCAGCCTCGACCGCCTCCTTGTACTCATGCACCTCGCTCTCCAATAGATAATATCTCTGTTTGTTATGAAAATCAAAGAGGGCAGGAGCAGGCAAAACAACATACACAGATCGATATTTATTAAAAACTAAGTTATATTCATATCCCTGTGCATTGCATTTTAAAAACTTATGTTCTCGCATTGTTTCGAAATTTAAATATTTATCAGGTAAGAGGGGATCATTGGAATTGGGCGAGACCCCTAACCTTGCAGCTACGCGGGAGGCATAAATTCCTCCATACAAATCACCATTACCCGCATTATGCTGCAGCCTACGTGCGACAATAGCCCCAAGATTATAATACTTGCTGCCGGTCAAAGCCGTATGAATAAGACTCAGATCAGGGGCGCAAAGCGTACTGCAGTCTTGCTTACCAACGATGCATTTACCATTAAAGAGTGCAAAATACCAAATAGCAGGAAAGTGGATGCTAACTATTCTAGCCTGCGTAACTCCCCTATCCTCACCGTTGCAAAGGCTGTTGAGAAATGGCTCATAATCAGATTTTTGTGGTTCATCTAACGAACCCCAATATGGAATTTTGCATGCATTACAGAATTCTTCTAGAGACATACTATAGGATTTGTCATAGAGGTGGAATAAAACTCTAGAAGTGTGCCGATGATACTCAAAGTTTTGAGTGAATGAATGAGTGAGGTAGTAATGCTGTGGTGGCTTAACTGCGATGAAGGCGGAGAGCTCGGTGTTGTGAATATATTGGTCAAATTCTTCCTTGATGCCTGCACCTAGCATGAACTCGTTGCACGGCCATCTACATGATTTTGCTTCGGCACCTCGCACCGAACTTGCCCTTGGTTCAACATAAGATTGACGTGTGGGGTCTTCGTTAGATGATGCCTCGGGGGACCTCCTCCTCGAAGAACTCCTCCGGAAGATATTCATTTTCCTAAGAACAAATTTCTGAAAAATTTTGGGCCACAAAATGATATCAATAAAACTTCACAAGATTGATAGCAACTACTCATATGGATGTCTAGAGGCTATATCAAGCATTCAAACTACTTGGAACTCAAAGAATTCAACATGCAAGCTCATTTTCAGTAGCACCAAGAGCAGCTAATTATGCAAAATATAATCCACTAGAGCAAAAACTAATTAGAGCAATGGAGGAGTTACATACCAAGGAGCAATCCCCCAAAACAGTTTCGAAAACGGAGCTCTGAGCAAAGAGATCGAAAATCTCAGGTTTGGGAGCAAGAACACGAGAGAGAGAGCTACCAGGAATTTTTGCTAGAGGTAAGAGACGAAGTGGGATGAAGGGATAAGTGAGGGGGTCCCTGTGGGGCCCACAAGCCACCAGGGCACGCCAGGGGGGTGACATGCCCTGGTGCCTCGTGGGCACCTGGGGCATCCCCCTGGTATGATTTTAGTGCCAAAAATTCTTAAATATTATATAAAAATTCATATCAAAATTTTATTGCATTCTGAGCACTTTCATTTCTGGGCATTTTTTTATTGCACGGATAATTCAGAAAACAGGGTAATCATGGCATTTTATTGCATTTAACTAAAAATAATAGAAAACCAAAGGTGGGTACAGAAGGTTGTGCTTACTAAATTCATCGACCACATGCCGCTCAAAAAGAATCCATTAATAAGGTTGATCAAGTCTTATTAACAAACCATTTCCGAGTGACATGAAACCGAAGAATTTTCGTATAACACTAAGTTACCTCAACGGGGATATGCATCTCCCCAATAATAAGAGTTTCATATTTCTTTTTAACAGTAGTAAGAGGGAGTTGGAAACTTCCAATAGTAATTGTCGGAGTCTTTCCAATAACACGAATACCATTTACTTGAAATTGTTTCTTCGGAAAGTGCACCGTATGTTCATTACCATTGATATGAAAAGTGACCTTGCTTTTGTTGCAATCAATAACAGCCCCTGCAGTATTCAAAAAGGGTCTACCAAGGATAATCGACATGTTGTCATCCTCGGGCATATCAAGTATAACAAAGTCTGTTAGAATAGTAACATTTGCAACTACCACGGGCACATCCTCACAAACACCGATAGGTATGGCGATTGATTTGTCAGCCATTTGCAATGATATTTCCGTGGGAGTGAGTTTATTCAAATCAAGTCTTTTATATAAAGAGAAAGGCATAACACTAACACCGGCTCCTAAATCACACAAAGCAGTTTTGACATAATTTCTTTTAATGGAGCATGGTATAGTTGGTATTCCTGGATCTCCTAGTTTCTTAGGTACTCCATCATTAAAAGAATAATTCGCAAGCATGGTCGAAATTTCAGTTTCAGGTATCTTCCTTTTATTTGTGACAATGTCTTTCATATATTTAGCATAAGGGGCCATCTTTAAAATATCAGTCAAACGAGTACGCAAAAATACTGGTCTAAGCATTTCAGCAAAGCATTCAAATTCTTCATCATCTTTTTTCTTAGATGGTTTAGGAGGAAAGGGCATGGGTTTTTGAACCCATGGTTCTCTTTCTTTACCATGTTTTCTAGCAACGAAGTCTCGTTTATCATAACGTTTATTTTTAGAAGGTGGGTTATCAAGATCAACAGCAGGTTCTATTTCAACATCATTATCAAGTTCTTTATCATTATCTGGTTGGGTATCCACATGAGCATCATCATCATTATTATTATCATCAGGTGAATGTTCATTACCAGATTGTGTTTCAGCATCAGAAATAGAAATATCATTACTATCCTCCAAGGGTTTTTCTACCTCAGGTTCACTAGAAGTATGCAAAGTCCTATCATTTTTCTTTTTCTTTTTAGATGGACTAGGTGCATCAACATTAATTCTTTGAGAGTCTTGTTCAACCTTCAGGATAAAGTGGCTCCTGAGTCATTCTACCTCCTCTAGGCATTACTCTAACAGCATGATCATTCATATTGTTGTTCATTTCATTAAGCAATTCACTCTGAGATTTAGCAACTTGTTCTAATTGAGTTTGAACCATAAATGCATGTTTACTTACACCTTTGACATCATTAGCAGTTCTAAATAACAAGTCACTCAAGCGATCAATCATATAGGCATTTCGTTTTAATTGTTTCATAACATTTGCATTGAAATGATCTTGCTTAATAATATAATTGTCAAATTCATACAAGCATTGACTAGGAGGTTTGTTATAAGGAATATCACTTTCATCAAACTTTATAAGAGAATTTACCTCTACTACCTGTGGCGGTGTGTTAAGACCATGTATTTCTTCAATAGGTGGTAAATTCTTAACATCTTCAATTTTAATACCTTTTTCCTTCATACATTTCTTTGCTTCTTGCATATCTTCAGGACTGAGAAATAAAATACCCCTCTTCTTCGGAGTGGGTTTAGGCGGTGTTTCAGGAAGTGTCCAATCATTATCATTCTTCAATATATTATTCAATAGTTCCTCAGCTTGTTCAATAGTCCGTTCCCTGAAAACACAACTCGCACAACTATCTAGGTAGTCCCTAGAAGCATCGGTTAGTCCATTATAAAAGATATCAAGTATTTCATTTTTCTAAAGAGGATGATCAGGCAAAGCATTAAGTAATTGGAGAAGACTCCCCCAAGCTTGAGGGAGATTCTCTTCTTTAATTTGCACAAAGTTAAATATTTCCTGTAAAGCGGCTTGTTTCTTATGAGCAGGAAAATATTTTTCAGAAAAGTAATAGATCATATCCTGGGGACTACGCACACATCCAGGAGCAAGAGTATTATACCATTCCTTAGCATCACCCTTTAATGAGAAAGGAAACAACTTAAGAATATAGTAATAGCGAATTTTTTCCTCATGAGCAAATAGGGTGGCTATTTCATTTAATTTAGTAAGATGTGCCACAACGGTTTCAGTTTCATAATCATGGAAAGGATCAAATTCTACCAAAGTAATCAACTCAGGCTCGACAGAGAATTCATAATCCTTATCACTGACAAATATGGGAGAGGTTGCAAACTTAGGATCATATTTCATTCTCTCCCTTAGAGATTTTTCTTTCATTTTAGCAAGCAATTTTATAACTTCATTTCTATCATTACAAGCAAGAATGGCTCTAGCTGTCTCCCTATCAAAGCAATGTTCATCAGGTGTTTCAACTCTAGTAGGAGAGCTCGACATAATAGGTGAATCACAATTTTCAAGAGTTTCAGCATTTTCAGTTTCTTTAGCTTTAGCAATTTGTTTAGCAAGAAATTCACCAAGTGGCACAGCATTATCAAGCATAGTACTAGCATCATCAGAAGTATCATTCATGGCAGAAGTGGTATCATCAATAACTTGTGACATATCAGAATTAATAGCAGGCGGTGGTGTTGCAAGTTTACTCAAAACAGAAGGTGAATCAAGTGCAGAGCTAGATGGCAGTTCCTTACCTCCCCTCGTCTTAGAGGGAACGATCTTGGTCTTAGCGTCTTTCAGATTCTTCATAGTGATCAACAGATATAAATCCCAAGTGACTCAACAAATATAGCTATGCTCCCCGGCAACGGCGCCAGAAAAAGGTCTTGATAACCCACAAGTATAGGGGATCGCAACAGTTTTCGAGGGTAGAGTATTCAACCCAAATTTATTGATTCGACACAAGGGGAGCCAAAGAATATTTGCAAGTATTAGCAGTTGAGTTGTCAATTCAACCACACCTGGAGACTAAATATCTGCAGCAGAGTGATCAGTAGCACAGTAATATGATAGTTTGATAGCAGTAGCAATAGTAGTAACAGTAACAGTAACGGTAGCAGCAATAGTAGTAGCAATTGTGACAGTAGTAGCAATAGTAGTAACTTAGCAAGAACAATATGTGAAAAGCTCGTAGGCATTGGATCGGTGATTTTGTTGGATAACATTCATCATGTAACAGTCATAACCTAGGGCGACACAGAACTAGCTCCAATTCATCAATGTAATGTAGGCATGTATTCCGTATATAGTCATACGTGCTTGCGATAAGAACTTGCATGACATATTTTGTCCTACCCTCCCGTGGCAGCGGGGTCCATAAGGAAACTAAGGGATATTAAGGCCTCCTTTTAATAGAGAACCGGAACAAAGCATTAACACATAGTGAATACATGAACTCCTCAAACTACGGCAATCACCGGAAAGAATCCCAATTAGTGTCACCTTGGGGTATGTGGATCATAACACGTAGCAGGTGCGTATAACTTGCAAGATCGGATCAAGAACACAAATATATTCATGAAAACATAAAGGGTTCAGATCTAAAATCATGGCACTCAGGCCCTAGTGACAAGCATTAAGCATAGCAAAGTCATAGCAACATCAATCTCAGAACATAGTGGATACTAGGGATCAAGCCCTAACAAAACTAACTCGATCACATGAAAAATATCATCCAACTCATCACCGTCCAGCAAGCCTATGAAGGAATTACTCACTCCCGGCGGTGAGCATCATGGAATTGGTGATGAAAGATGGTTGATGATGACGATGCCGGAAGATCCCCCTCTCCGGAGCCCTGAACGGACTCCAGATCTGGCCTCCCGATGAAGAACAGGAGGTGGTGGCAGCTCCGTATCGTGGAACGCAATAAAATTTCCTCTCCTATTTTTTTCTCTGGAATTGTGAATTTATATGCCTGAGATTAGGGTCAGCGGAGCCACGTGGGCCCCACAAGCCACCAGGGCGCGCCAGGGGGGTGGCGCGCCCTGTTGCCTCGTGGGCAGCCAGTGGCCCCCCTCCAGTAGGTCTTGGCTCCAATATTTTTTATATATTCCATAAAAAATCTCCAAAAAGTTTGATCTAATTCCAAGAACTTTTATTTCTGCACAAAAAATAACACCATGGTAGTTCTGCTGAAAACAACATCAGTCCGGGTTAGTTTCATTCAAATCATGCAAATTAGAGTCCAAAACAAGAGCAAAAGTGTTTGGAAAAGTAGATACGACGGAGACGTATCATAAACCACAACACAAATGCCAATATATTTGCGAAGAACATATTGCATCACACGCATAAAAGTGCTAGGTGCTTGCGATAAACCCATAAGCATGACTAACCATTCATAGAAGCCAAATTTGGTTTTGAAAGCGGTTTTCCATTTATCACCTTCTTGCATGCGTATTTAATAATAGCCACTTTTAAGGTCAGTTTTAGAGAAAATTGTGGCTCCACTAAGTTCATCAAGCATGTCATCTAGGCGTGGAATGGGATGGCGATATCTAACGGTGATAGCATTTATGGGACGGCAATCGGAACACATGCGATAGGAACCATCTTTCTTAGGCACAAGAATTACCGGAACGGCACATGGGCTCAAGCTCTCGCGTACATACCCATTCTCCATGAGATGTTGCACTCACCTTTGGATCTCTTTGGTCTCGTCGGGGTTGACGCGGTAAGGTGCCTTGTTCGGTAGAGGTGCGCCGGGGATGAGATCAATGCGGTGTTCGATTCCGCGTAGAGGAGGAAGTCCGGGAGGTAGCTCATCGGGAAACACGTCTTTGTATTCCTGCAAGAGATGAGACAACACTAGAGGAAGATGTTGTGAAGTATTAGTCCGCTCGACTTCACCTTTGCATAAAAGCACAAAGTGAAGAACACTTGATGGGCTCCCACTCACATCCCTCAAATCTCTTTTGGTGGCTAAAAGAACTAGATCTCTTTTGTCGCTCATCGTGGAGTCGCTCATTTTTGGCTTGTGGCGCCCACTCTCTTTTTGGTGGTTCACTCGCTCACTTGTCTCTCCATGATGGATAGATGCTTGCTTATCGGCGATGACTTGACTTGGCGACATTGGTCGAAGCACGAATTCTTTTCCCTTCATCTTGAAGCTATAATGATTGGTCCGTCCGTTGTGGGTGATGCCGCGATCGAATTGCCAAGGCCGTCCAAGAAGGAGATGGCATACGGACATGGGAACCACATCACACTCCAAGGTGTCTTCATACGCGCCAATCTTGAAGGAGACTTGAACGGTGTTCTCCACTTGAATGGTGCCTGCTACTTGTAGTCTGCGTTGGTATTTCCCCGAAGAGGAGAGGATGATGCAGTACAGTAGAGATAAGTATTTCCCTCAATTAAGAACCAAGGTTATCAATCCAATAGGAGAACCAAGCAAAATTCTGTTAAGCACACCTACACACACAAGAGCAAACACTTGCACCCAACGCAAATAAGAGGGTTGTCAATCCTCTTAGCGGTTATTTGCAAGGATTAAGTCTTATCGAGGTAAATAGATAAACTAAAATACTAATTAAAATAAAAGTAAATAAATTGCAGCAAGGTATTTTTAGGTTTTTTATATGATAAAGATGGACCCGGGGACCATAGTTTTCACTAGAGGCTTCTCTCTTGAGCACATAAACATACGGTGGGTAAACAAATTACTGTTGGGCAATTGATAGAAAAGCAAATAATTATGACAGATTCATGGCAATGATCATGTATATAGGCATCACGTCCGACACAAGTAGACCGACTCCTGCCTGCATCTACTACTATTACTCCACCCATCGACTGCTATCCAGCATGCATCTAGGGTATTAAGTATGAAATAGAGTAACGCCTTAAGCAAGATGACATGATGTAGAGAAGCAAATTCAAGCAATATGAATAAACCCCATCTTTTTATCCTTAATGGCAACAATACAAATACGTGTCATGTCCCCTTCTATCACTGGGATTGAACACCGCAAGATTGAACCCATCACAAAGCACCTCCCCCATTGCAAGATAAATCAATCTAGTAGGCCAAACCAAATCGATAGATCGGAGAGAAATACAAAGCAATAACAATCATGCATAAAAGAGATCAGAGAAGACTCAAATATTTCTCATGAATAATCTGATCATAAACTCACAATTCATCGGATCCCAACAAACACACCGCAAAAGAAGATTACATCGGATAGAACTCCAAGAACATCGAGGAGAACATTGTATTGAAGATCAAAGAGAGAGAAGAAGCCATCTAGCTACTAGCTATGGACCCGTAGGTCTGTGGTAAACTACTCACACATCATCGGAAGGGCAGCAAGGTTGATGTAGAATCCCTCCGTGATCGATTCCCCCTCCGACAGAGTACCGAAAAAGGCCTCCAGATGGGATCGTGGAAGAACAGAGGCTTGCGGTGGCAGAAAGGTTTTTTCTTCTGGCTCTCTGGGGGTTTCCCAATATTTGTGAATTTATAGAAGTGGAATTAGGTCAAACGGAGTCATGTGGGCCCCACAAGGCAGCACGGCGCCCCCCTGGGGGACGCCCTAGTGCCTTGTGAAGCCTCCGTGAGGCTTCTGGCCTCCTCCCAAAGCTTCCAGGGTTCTTTTGTCCAGAAAAAAATCACCAAAAAGTTTCGTGGCATTTGGACTTCATTTGTTACTGTTTCTCTGAAAAGCCAAAAACAAGCAGAAAACAGCAACTGGCACTGTGCACTAGGTTAATAGGTTAGTCCCAAAAAATGATATATAATTGCATATAAAAACATCCAAGATTGATACTATAATAGCATGGAACAATCAAAAATTATAGATACGTTGGAGACGTATCAAGCATCCCCAAGCTTAATTCCTGCTCGTCCTCGAGTAGGTAAATGATAAAAACAGAATTTTTGATGTGGAATGCTACCTATCATGTTTCATCATGTAATCTCTCTCTTACGGTATGAATAATAAGATCCAAATGATTCAAAGCAATAGTCTATAATTTGATATAAAGACATCAATACTCAGGCATACTAATAAACAATCATGTCTTTCAAAATAAAAATGATAAAGACCGTTATCCCTACAAAATCATATAATCCAGTCATGCTCCATCTTCTTCACACAAAGTATTTATCATGAACAACCCCGGTTTTAGCCAAGCAATTGGTTCATACTTTTTAACGCGCTCCAGCTTTTTCAACTCTCACGCAATACATGAGCGCAAGCCATGGATATAGCAGTATGGGTGGAATAGAATATGGTGGTAGAGATAAATAGGAGAAGTTAAAAATGGAGAAAGTCTCACATCAACGAGTCTAATCAACGGGCTATGGAGATGCCCATCAATTGATGTCAATGCGAGGAGTAGGGATTGCCATGCAACGGATGCACTAAGAGCTATAAGTGTATGAAAGCTCAACATGAAAACTAAGTGGGTGTGCATCCAACTTGCTTGCTCATGAAGACGTCGGGCATTTGAGGAAGCCCGTCATCGAAATATACAAGCCAAGTTCTATAATGAAAAATTCCCACTAGTATATAAAAGTGACAAAATAGGAGACTCTTCATATGAAAAACATGGTGCTACTCTAAAGCACAGGTGCAGAAAAGGATAGTAACATTGTCCCTTCTCTCTTTTTCTCTCATTTTTTTTATATATTTTTTATTTTCTTTTCTTTTATTTTTTCATGGCTCTTTTTCGCCTCTTTTTTTCTATTTTTTTTCTTTTCCTTTTTTTCGTCCGGAGTCTCATCCCGACTTGTGGGGGAATCATAGCCACCATCGTCCTTTCCTCACTGGGACAATGCTCTAATAATGATGATCATCACACCTCTATTTACTTACAACTCAACATTACAACTCGATACTAGAACAAAAATATGACTCTATATGAATGCCTCTGGCAGTGTACCAGGATGTGCAATGATGCTAGCGTAACATGTATAACAATGATGAACGGTGATTGAGCCACAAATACTATGTCAGCTATATGATCATGCAAAGCAATATGACAATGATGATGTGTGTCATAAAAAAAGTGGAACGGTGGAAGTTGCATGGCAATATATCTCGGAATGGCTATGGAAATGCCATGATAGGTTGGTATGGTGGCTGTTTTGAGGAAGATATAAGGAGGCTTATGTGTGATAGAGCGTATCATATCACGGGGTTTGGATGCACCGGCGAAGTTTGCACCAACTCTCGATGTGAGATAGGGCAATGCACGGTACCGAAGAGGCTAGCAAATTGCGGAAGGGTGAGAGTGCGTATAATCCATGGACTCACATTAGTCATAAAGAACTCACATACTTATTGTGAAAGTTTATTAGCCCTCGAAGCAAAGTACTACTACGCATGCCCCTAGGGGGGAGGTTGGTAGGAGTTAACCATCGCACGCCCCCGACCGCCACACAAAGGAAGACAATCAATAATAAATCATGCTCCAACTTCTTAGCATAACGACAGATCATACGTGCATGCTTCGGGAATCACAAACCTTAACACCAATATTCTTACTAAACCACAATTATCTACTAATACTTCCCACATATTACCATCTTAATATCGCAAAACTATTGCAAGGAATCAAATTTATCATATTCAGTGATCTACATGAAAGTTTTTATTATATCCCTCTTGAATACCTATCATATCAGGACCAAATTCATAACCCGTGCATATTACCATTGCTATCATGAGACTCTCAAAAAGATATAAGTGAAGCATGAGAGTGCAACTATTTCTTTAAAATATCATCACCGCTGTGCTCTAAAAGATATAAGTGAAGCACATAGAGTATTCTAACGAATCACGAATAATGTGTGTCCCTCTCAAAAAGGTGTGTTCAGCAAAGATGATTGTGACAAACTAAAAAGCAAACAAAAGCAAACAAACTATTTCACAAGATGCTCCAAGTAAAACACATATCATGTGATGAATAAAAATATAGCTCCAAGTGGGCACTAGGTTAATAGGTTAGTCCCAAAAATGATATATAATTGCATATAAAAACATCCAAGATTGATACTATAATAGCATGGAACAATCAAAAATTATAGATACGTTGGAGACATATCAGTGCCGGAGTCGCTCAACCATTGGACCTTGTAGGGGCGAGGGTGCTTCTTCTTGACCAATTGGAGCTTGGAACATAACTCTTCACTTGCCAAGTTGTGGCAACTTCCGCCGTCGATGATGACCTTGACGGAACGTCCTTGAATACCCGCTTTGGTATGGAAGATGTGGCATCGTTAGTCTTCGTCTTGTTGTTGTTGAAGTGCCAAGACCTTGGAGACAACAAGAGCGGGGCTTGAATCATTATCACAAAAGATTTGAGCGTCTTCATCTTCATTCACTTGGCGGTGCATGGCCACTTGCTCGAGGGCTTCCATTTCATCTTCACTCATGGAGTCGTAGGTTCCATCGGCGTTGAGTATCATAGTGCGTCGTGTTGGGCACTCTAATGATTTGTGGCCTCGTCCCTTGCAAGTGAAACACTTGATATCACTCGTCTTGGTGTCATCCATAGGAGTTGTTGATGATGAAGGCTTTTGCTTGGTGCTTGAGGTATGACGACTCGAAGATGTCGTAAGTTGCTTGGAGCTTGACTTGTCACCGGTACTTGGTGTAGATCGAGTCGTGGAAGGAGTTGTAGAAGTCGTTGAAGCTTGAGTGTATGAACCTTAGGTCTTGGAAGAGTACTTGGAGTACTTGTAGTCCTCTTGTACTTGTCGCTCCGCTTTGGTTGCTTGGTGCACCAGCTCGAGGAGGCTGGAGTACGGTTGGAAATCCGCAATTTTCTTGATGGGATGGTTGAGGCCATTCAAGAATCTCGCCATAGTTTGTTCATCATCTTCCTTGACATTGGCTTGTATCATTGCAATCTCCATTTCTTGGTAGTATTCTTCAACAGACTTGGTGCCTTGCTTGAGGAGTTGTAGCTTCTTGAAGAGGTCATGGCTATAGTGTGTAGGCACAAAGCGAGCTCGCATGACATCCTTCATTTGATTCCAAGTGGTGATGGGTGGCTCGCCCTTCTCTTGGCGTCGTTGAATCACTTGCTCCTAACAAATGAGAACATAGTCTTGGAACTCAAGAGATGCCATGGCAATCTTCTTTTCCTCTTCGTAGTTGTGAATACGGAATATCTTGTCAACCTTCAATGCCCATGAGAGGTATTCTTCGGGATCATTTCCACCGAAGAATTTAGGCATGTTGAACTTGAGCTTGCCGTAGCGCTCTTCATTGCGTTGTTGGTGATGACAATGACGCTCGTGTCATGGAGGATCTTCTAGCTCTTGTTTGTCGTGCTCATCTGGATTGACTTGACGTCGAGGGCGTGGAATTCTTGCATGGTTCCTCATCTCTTGGCGCTCCTCATTCCTTGCGGCCTGATACGTCTCCGTCGTATCTACAATTCCAAACACTTTTGCTCTTGTTTTGGACTCTAATTTGCGTGATTTGAATGAAACTAACCCGGACTGGTGCTGTTTTCAGCAGAACTACCATGGTGTTGTTTTTTGTGCAGAAATAAAAGTTCTTGGAATTGGACGAAACTTTTTGGAGATTTTTTATGGAATAAATAAAAAATACTAGAGCCAAGATCCACTGGAGGGGGGACACCTGCTGCCCACGAGGCGAGTGGCGCGCCCTAGTGGCTCGTGGGGCCCACGTGGCTCCACTGACCCTAATCTCAGGCCTATAAATTCACAATTCCAGAGAAAAAATAAGAGAAGAAGTTTCATCATGTTCTATGATAAGGAGCCGCCGCCACCTCCTGCTCTTCATCGGGAGGCCGGATCTGGAGTCCGTTCGGGGCTCCGGAGAGGGGGATATTCCGTCATCGTCATCATCAACCATCCTCCATCACCAATCTCATGATGCTCACCGCCGGGAGTGAGTAATTCCTTCGTAGGCTTGCTGGATGCTACTTGTAGCTTGCGTTGGTATTATCCCCGAAGAGGAAGGGATGATGCAGCACAGTAGAGATAAGTATTTCCCTCAGTTATGAAACCAAGGTTATCGAACCAGTAGGAGAATCACGCAACACCTCGTTAGCAGCACCTGCACACAAACAACAAATCCTTGCACCCAACGCAAACGAGGGGTTGTCAATCCCTCGGCGGTCAATTGCAAGATTAAATTGTATGTGATAGATAGATAGATTGAAACAAAAATACAAAATAAAATAAATAAAAGAAAATGGCAGCAATATTTTTAGGGTTTTAGTAATATGATTTAGATAGACCCGGGGGCCATAGTTTTCACTAGAGGCTTCTCTAGAGAAAATAGCATACGGTGGGTAGACAAATTACTGTTGGGCAATTGATAGAAAAGCAAATAATCATGACGATATCCAAGGCAACGATCATGTATATAGGCATCACATCCAATACAAGTAGACCGACTCCTGCCTGCATCTACTACTATTACTCCACACATCGACCGCTATCCAGCATGCATCTAGTGTATTAAGTCCATAAAGAACGGAGTAACGCCTTAAGAACGATGACATGATGTAGACAAGATAAACTCACGTATGAATAAACCCCATCTTTTTACCCTTAATAGCAACGATACATACGTGTCATATCCCTTTCTATCACTGGGATTGAGCACCGCAAGATCGAACCCATTACAAAGCACCTCTTCCCATGGCAAGATAAATCAATCTAGTTGGCCAAACCAAATCAGTAGATCGGAGAAGAAATATGAAGCTATAATAATCATGCATAAAAGAGATCAGAGAAGACTCAAATAATATTGATGGATAATCTGATCATAAACTCACAATTCATCGGATCCCAACAAACACACCGCAAAAAGTGATTACATCAGATAGAACTCCAAGAACATCGAGGAGAACATTGTATTGAAGATCGAAAAGAGAGAAGAAGCCATCTAGCTACTAACTATGGACCCGAAGGTCTGTGGTAAACTACTCACGCATCATCGAAAGGGCAACACGATTGATGTAGAGCCCCTCCGTGATCGATTCCCCCTCCGACGGAGTACCGGAGAAGGCCTCCAGATGGGATCTCTCTGGAACAGAAACTTGCGGCAGCGGAAAAAGTATTTCGTGGACTCCCCTGAGGTTTCTGATTTTTCCTGAATTTATAGTGGTGGAATTAGGTCAAACGGAGCTGAGGTGGGCCCACGAGGCACCAGGGCGCGCCTGTCCCCCCCAGGCGCGCCCTGGTGGCTCATGGCCACCTCCTCTAGCGTCTGGTCTTCTCCCAAAGCTTGTAGTGTTTATCTTGTCCAGAAAAATATCTCCAAAAAGTTTCATGGCATTTGGACTTCGTTTGGTATTGATTTTCTGTAAAACAAAAACAGGGCAGAAAACAGCAACTGGCACTGGGCACTAAGTTAATAGGTTAGTCTCCAAAAATGATATATAATTGCTATAAATGCATATAAAAATATCCAAGATTGATAATATAACAGCATGGAACAATCAAAAATTATAGATACGTTGGAGACGTATCAGCATCCCCAAGCTTAATTCATGCTCGTCCTCGAGTAGGTAAATGATAAAAACAGAATTTTTGATGTGGAATGCTGCCTATCATATTCATCACATATTATTTTCTTTTATAGCATGGACATTGGACTTGAATGATTCAAAGCAATAGTCTATAATTTGACATGAAGATATAAATACTCAAGCATGCTAACAAGCAACCATGTCTTTCAAAATATCAACGCTAAAGAAAGTTATCCCTAGCCCATTATGCTCAATCATTGATCCATTCCTGAAACACACTCGAATATTAGCTACATCCAATGCACAAGTATGACAATAGTGCTCTCTAGTTGGTGCTTTTGTAAGAGAAGATGGAGACTCAAATAAAAATAAAAATTGCATAAAAATAAATAGAAAGGCCCTTCGCAGAGGGAAGCAGAGATTTGTCAAATGTGCCAGAGCTCAAGGCTGAAATTAAAGAGATAAAAATATTTTAAGAGGCATGCTTTTCCTGTCAACGAAAACGACCGAGAATTCCCATTATTTTCCATGCTACACACATCATAGGCCGTTCCCAAACAGAAAGTAAAGTTTATTTCCTTTCCACCATTCTATCACAATCCATGGCTAGCCGTATCCATGGGTGCCCTCCATACCAACACTTTCCAAGGAATTTTGTTGTTATTAATTTTTGATTTCATTGTGGGACTGGGCATCCCTATTACCAACCATCCTCTCGTGTAATGACAAGTGAATAAACACTCATCGTGAGAATAACACACCTAGCATGGAAAATAATGGCCACCCCCTACCGCTTCATGAGCGGTACGGGCACACAAAACGGAAAAATTATTTTGAAAATTAGAGTTGGCACACGCAAATTTACTTGGAACGGCATTGAAATACCACATATAGGTAGATATAGTGGACTCATTTGGCACAACTTGGGTTTAAGGATTTTGGATGCACAAGCAGTATTTCTGCTTAGTACAAATGAAGGCTAGCAAATAGATTGAGAAGCAACCAACCAAAAAACGAAAACGGTCATAAACATGCATTGAACATAACTAACACCGAATAATGCACCATAAGTAGGATATAATTTCTCTGCATAACTATTGACTTGATGTGCATGCATAGGGAATCACAAAGCTAAACACTAATATTCTTACTAAATCACAATTACTCACTAACATGACTCACATATCATCATCTCCATATCGCAAAACTATTGCAAGGAATCACACTTATCATATCCAATGATCTATATGAAAGTTTTTATTATATCCCTCTTGAATATTCATCACTCTGGGACCAAATTCATATCTTGTGCAAATTACCGTTACTATCATCAACTCTCAAAAAGATTTAAGTGAAGCATGAGTGTGCAAATATTTCTTCAAAATTTTAATCTTATCAATTCTCAAAATAATATAAGTGAAGCATGAGAATTCATTTCTTCAAAATTTTAATCTTGTCAATTTTCAAAATAATATAAGTGAAGCATGAGAATTTATTTCTTCAAAATATAGCCACCGCCGTGCTCAAAAAGATTTAAGTGAAGCACTAGAGCAACTGCCTAGCTCAAAAAATTTAAGTGAAGCACATAGAGTATTCTAACAAATGATGATGAACGTGTGGCTCTCTCAAGATAGGTGTGTTCAACAAAGATGATTGTGACAAACTAAAAAGCAAACAAAGCAAAGACTTATATAATACAAGACGCTCCAAGCAAAACACATATCATGTGACGAATAAAAATATAGCTCCAAGTAAAATTATCGATGGTTGGTAGAAGAAAGAGGGGATGCCTTCTGGGGCATCCCCAAGATTAGACGCTTGAGTCTTCCTTGAATATTACCTTGGGGTGCCTCGAGCATCCCCAATCTTAGGCTTTTGACACTCCTTATTCCTTCATCCATCGTGATCTCACCCAAAACTTGAAAACTTCAATCACACAAAACTCAACAAAACCTTCGTGAGATCTGTTAGCATAACAAAATAAATCACTACTTTAAGTACTGTTGCAAACCCATTCATATTTTATTTTTGCATTATACCTACTGTACTCTAACTTCACCATGGCTTATACCCCCCGATACAATCCATAGATTCATCAAAACAAGCAAGCAGTGCATCAAAAACAGAATCTGTCAAAAACAGAACAGTCTGTAGCAATCTATTTGAAATCCATACTTATATAACTCCAAAAATTCTGAAAAATTAGGAAAAAGTGGGAAATTCATATACCAGTACTTTGTACAAATTTCAGATTTTTCTGACGCTCCAGTACAGAAAAAAAATTCGGGCACTGGACGCAAAACTTTCTGTTTTCCAAACAACATCAATTATACTATCTTCCAAATCATCCTAAAGGCTTTACTTGGCACAAACACTAATTAAAAACACAAAAGCACAATCATACTAGTAGCATAATTGTGAAAACACACAATAACAGAAAAAAATTATTTTATTCATTGGGTTGCCTCCCAACAAGCGCTATTGTTTTATGCCCCTAGCTAGGCATAATGCATAGTTTCAAGTATTGTCATCTTTCAAGTTGATTCCATAAGCGGCCCTCATAATTGATTCATATGGTGATTTAATTCTTTTCCTAGGTAAATGCTCCATACCCTTCTTTAGTGGAAACTGAAATTTTATATTCCCTTCTTTCATATCAATAACGGCACCTATGGTTCGTAAGAACGGTCTACCAAGTATTATGGGGCAAGAAGAATTGCATTCAATATCAAGAACAATAAAATCAACGAGCACATAATTTATATTTGCAAGAATAATAACATCATTAATTCTACCCATTGGTTTTTTAATAGTAGAATCCGCAAGATGCAAATTAAGAGAACATTCATCTATATTGGTGAAACCTAGCACATCACATAAAGATTTTGGAATTGTGGAAACGCTTGCACCCAAATCACATAAAGCATTGCACTCATAATTTTTAATTTTAAATTTAATGGTGGGTTCCCATTCATCATATAATTTTCTAGGAATTGAAATTTCTAGTTCTAACTTTTCTTCTAACGCTTTCATCATAGCTTCTACGATGTGTTTAGTAAAAGCCTTGTTTTGCTCAAAAGCATTGGGTGAATTTAGCATGGATTGTAACAAATAAATGCACTCAATCAAAGAACAATTATCATAATTAAAATCTTTGTAATCGAAGAGAGTGGGCACATCGCTAGTTAAAGTTTTTACCTCTCCAAACCCAATTTTAGCAAATTTTTCATTAAGATTTTCACCCTCCGAATTGTGGGAACGCCTACTAGCTAAAGTTGACTCTTATTCAGTCCCATTTTCATCAAGTTTTATATTGCTAAACAAATAATCAATAGATGAAACAACAGTCATTTTAATATCCTCATCATTACTACGATAAAAACCGGGAGGAATCGCTTTTTCTAAAAATTCTCTTTTAGCTCTTAGCATCGCGATTATTTTCTTACTCTCATCCATGGAGACATATAAAGCTTTAATTGATTCATTAATATCAATTTTAGGTGGCAAAATTTTAGTCTTAAGATTTTCCACATCATGAATAATTCTATCAATGCTCCTAGACATATCATCAAGTTTACTCAATTTTTCTTCTATCGTAGTATTGAAAACTTTTTGAGAATTAATAAATTCTTTAATATTACTTTCAAGATCAGAGGGCATCCTATTATTATTATTATAAGAATTACCATAGGGATTGCCATAATTATTAGAGGAATTTCCAGGAAACGGTCTAGCATTGAAATTACCTCTATAAGCATTATTATTAAAATTGTTTCGCGAGACA
The DNA here is from genome assembly GCA_039707655.1 of Elymus sibiricus. Classification (NCBI taxonomy): domain Eukaryota; kingdom Viridiplantae; phylum Streptophyta; class Magnoliopsida; order Poales; family Poaceae; genus Elymus; species Elymus sibiricus. The sequence continues at coordinate 355,147,988 of CM077676.1, read as the reverse complement.
AAATTCACATCAATAGCATCATTATTTTGCTCAATCAAAGTGGATAATGGCACATCATTAGGATCAATATGAACATTTTTACTAGCAACCAATTTCATAAGTGCATCGACTTTATCACTCAAAGTACTAATTTCTTCAATAGAATTCACCTTTTTACTAGTAGGAGTTCTTTCAGTATGCCACTGTGAATAATTTGCCATAATATTATCAAGAAATTTAGTAGCTTCTCCCAAAGTAATTTCCATAAAAGTACCACCCGCGGCGGAATCTAAAAGATTTCTAGAAACAAAATTCAACCCCGCATAAATTTTTTGTATGATCATCCATAAATTTAAACCATGAGTAGGGAAGTTTCTTATCATTAATTTCATCCTCACCCAAGATTGGGCAACATGTTCATGATCAAGTTGCTTAAAATTCATAATTTGATTTCTAAGAGAAATAATTTTCGCGGGAGGAAAATACTTAGTAATAAAAGCATCTTTACATCTATCCCAAGAATCGATACTATTTCGTGGTAAAGATGAAAACCAAATTTTTGCACGATCCCGCAATGAGAATGGGAATAATTTTAATTTCACAATATCATTATCCACATATTTTTTCTTTTGCATGTCATACAATTCTACGAAAGTGTTAAGATGGGATGCAGCATCTTCATTAGGACTACCGGAAAATTGTTCTTTCATAACAAGATTTAGCAAAGCTGCATTAATATCAAAAGTCTCCGCACTAGCGGCGGGAGGAGCAATCGGAGTACTAATAAAATCATTATTATTAGTATTGGAAAAATCACACAATTTTGTATTTTCTTGAGACATCGTGACTACGCAAACAGGATAACAAGCAAGCAAACAAGCAAACAAGAAAAAGGCAAACGGAAAATATTTTTGTATTTTTGTAAAAACGTTTTAGAAGTGGGGGAGATGAAAACGAGAGGCAAATGGCAAATAAAATAAAGGCAAGGAGATGAGAGTTTATGCGAAGGTACTTGATAGATGTTGATGATGTCTCCCCGGCAACGGCGCCAGAAATTCTTCCTGCTACTTGTAGCTTGCGTTGGTATTATCCCCGAAGTGGAAGGGATGATGCAGCACAGTAGAGATAAGTATTTCCCTCAGTTATGAAACCAAGGTTATCGAACCAGTAGGAGAATCACGCAACACCTCGTTAGCAGCAGCTGCACACAAACAACAAATCCTTGCACCCAACGCAAACGAGGGGTTGTCAATCCCTCGGCGGTCAATTGCAAGATTAAATTGTATGTGATAGATAGATAGATTGAAACAAAAATACAAAATAAAATAAATAAAAGAAAATGGCAGCAATATTTTTAGGGTTTTAGTAATATGATTTAGATAGACCCGGGGGCCATAGTTTTCACTAGAGGCTTCTCTCGAGAAAATAGCATACGGTGGGTAGACAAATTACTGTTGGGCAATTGATTGAAAAGCAAATAATCATGACGATATCCAAGGCAATGATCATGTATATAGGCATCATGTCCAATACAAGTAGACCGACTCCTGCCTGCATCTACTACTATTACTCCACACATCGACCTCTATCCAGCATGCATCTAGTGTATTAAGTCCATAAAGAACGGAGTAACGCCTTAAGAACGATGACATGATGTAGACAAGATAAACTCACGCATGAATAAACCCCATATTTTTACCCTTAATAGCAACGATACATACGTGTCATGTCCCTTTCTGTCACTGGGATTGAGCACCGCAAGATCGAACCCATTACAAAGCACCTCTTCCCATGGCAAGATAAATCAATCTAGTTGGCCAAACCAAATCAATAGATCGGAGAAGAAATACGAAGCTATAATAATCATGCATAAAAGAGATCAGAGAAGACTCAAATAATATTCATGGATAATCTGATCATAAACTCACAATTCATCGGATCCCAACAAACACACCGCAAAAAGTGATTACATCGGATAGAACTCCAAGAACATCGAGGAGAACATTGTATTGAAGATCAAAAAGAGAGAAGAAGCCATCTAGCTACTAACTATGGACCCGAAGGTCTGTGGTAAACTACTCACGCATCATCGGAAGGGCGGCAAGGTTGATGTAGAGCCCCTCCGTGATCGATTACCCCTCCGGCGGAGTACCGGAGAAGGCCTCCAGATGGGATCTCTCTAGAACAGAAACTTGCGGCAGCGGAAAAAGTATTTCGTGGACTCCCCTGAGGGTTTATGATTTTTCCTGAATTTATAGTGGTGGAATTAGGTCAAACGGAACTGAGGTGGGCCCACGAGGCACCAGGGCGCGCCTGCCCCCCCCCCCCCCAGGGGCGCCCTGGTGGCTCGTGGCCACCTCCTCTGGCGTCTGGTCTTCTCCCGAAGCTTCTAGTGTTTATCTTGTCCAAAAAAAATATCCAAAAAGTTTTGTGGCATTTGGACTTCGTTTGGTATTGATTTTCTGTAAAACAAAAACAGGGCAGAAAACAGCAACTGGCACTGGACACTAAGTTAATAGGTTAGTCTCCAAAAAATGATATATAATTGCTATAAATGCATATAAAAACATCCAAGATTGATAATATAACAGCATGGAACAATCAAAAATTATAGATACGTTGGAGACGTATCACTGGACGGTGATGAGTTGGATGAGATTTATCATGTAATCAAGTTAGTTTTGTTAGGGCTTGATCCCTAGTATCCACTATGTTCTGAGATTGATGTTGCTATGACTTGGCTATGCTTAATGCTTGTCACTAGGGCCCAAGTGCCATGATTTCATATCTGAACCCTTTATGTTTTCATGAATATATTTGTGTTCTTGATCCGATCTTGCAAGTTATACGCACCTGCTATGTGTTATGATCCGCATACCCCAAGGTGACAATAATTATGATTCTTTCCGGTGATTGCCATAGTTTGAGGAGTTCATGTATTCACTATGTGTTAATGCTTTGTTCTGGTTCTCTATTAAAAGGAGGCCTTAATATCCCTTAGTTTCCTTATGGACCCCGCTGCCACGGGAGGGTAGGACAAAAGATGTCAGGCAAGTTCTTATCGCAAGCACGTATGACTATATACGGAATACATGCCTACATTACATTGATGAATTGGAGCTAGTTCTGTGTCGCCCTAGGTTATGACTGTTACATGATGAATGTTATCCAACATAATCACCGATCCAATGCCTACGAGTTTTTCATATATTGTTCTTTGCTACGCTACTACTATTGCTGCTACCGTTACTATTGCTGTTACTATTATTGTTGCCGCTATCAAACTAGCATACTACTATGCTACTGATCACTTGTTGCAGATATTTAGTCTCCAGGTGTGGTTGAATTGACAACTCAACTGCTAATACTTGCAAATATTCTTTGGCTCCCCTTGTGTCGAATCAATAAATTTGGGTTGAATACTCTACCCTTGAAAACTGTTGCGATCCCCTATACTTGTGGGTTATCAAGACCATTTTCTGGCGCCGTTGCCGAGGAGCATAGCTCTGTTTGCTGAGTCACTTGGGATTTATATCTGTTGATCGTTATGAAGAATCTGAAAGACGCTAAGACCAAGATCGTTCCCTCTAAGACGAGGGGAGGTAAGGAACTGCCATCTAGCTCTGCACTTGATTCACCTTCTGTTTTGAGTAAGCTTGCAACACCACCACCTGTTATGCATTCTGATATGTCGTAAGTTATTGATGATACTGCTTCTGCTATGAATGATACTTATGATGATGCTAGTACTATGCTTGATAATGTTGTGCCACTTGGTGATTTTCTTGATGAACAACTTGCTAAAGTTAAAGAAATTGAGAATGTTGAAAATGTTGAAACTCTTGAGAATTATGATTCACCTATTATGCCTAGCTCTCCTACTAGAGTTGAATCACCTGATGATAATGTCTATGATAGGGAGACGGCTAGAGCCATTCTTGCTTGTAATGATAGAGATGAAGTTATAAAATTGCTTGCTAAAATGAAAGAAAAATCTTTGAGGGAGAGAATGAAATATGATCCTAAGTTTGCTACCTCTCCCATATTTGTTACTGATAAGGATTATGAATTCTCTGTTGATCCTGAATTAATTACTTTGGTTGAATCTGATCCTTTCCATGGCTATGAAACTAAAACCGTTGTGGCACATCTTACTAAATTAAATGATATAGCCACCCTATTCGCTCATGAGGAAAAAAACCGCTATTACTATATCCTTAAGTTGTTTCCTTTCTCATTAAAGGGTGATGCTAAGGAATGGTATAATACTCTTGCTCCTGGTTGTGTGCATAGTCCCCAGGATATGATATATTACTTCTCTAAAAAATATTTTCCTGCTCATAAGAAACAAGCTGCTTTACAGGAAATATTTAACTTTGTGCAAATTGAAGAAGAGAATCTCCCTCAAGCTTGGGGGAGGCTTCTCCAATTACTTAATGCTTTGCCTGATCATCCTCTTAAGAAGAATGAAATACTTGATATCTTTTATAATGGACTAACCGACGCTTCTAGGGACTACCTAGATAGTTGTGCTGGTTGTGTTTTCAGGGAACGAACTATTGAACAAGCTGAGGAACTATTGAATAATATATTGAAGAATGATAATGATTGGACACTTTCTGAACCACCGCCAAAGCCCACTCCGAGGAAGAAGGGTATTTTATTTCTCAGTCCTGAAGATATGCAAGAAGCAAAGAAATGTATGAAGGAAAAAGGTATTAAGGCTGAAGATGTTAAGAATCTACCACCTATTGAAGAAATACATGGTCTTGACACACCGCCATAGGTAGTAGAGGTAAATTCTCTTATAAAGTTTGATGAAGGTGATATTCCTTATAACAAACCTCCTAGTCAATGTTTGTATGAATTTGACAATTATATTATTAAGCAAGATCATTTCAATGCAAATGTTATGAAACAATTGAAACGAAATGCTTACATGATTGATCGTTTGAGTGACTTGTTGTTTAGAATTGCTAATGATGTTAAGGGTGTAGGTAAACATGCATATATGGTTCAAATCCAGTTAGAACAAGTTGCTAAATCTCAAAGTGAATTGCTCAATGAAATGAATAACAATATAAATGATCATGCTATTAGAGTAATGACTAGAGGAGGTAGAATGACTCAGGAGCCACTTTATCCTGAAGGTCACCCTAAAAGAATTGAACAAGACTCTCAAAGAATTAATGTTGATGCACCTAGTCCATCTACAAAGAAAAAGAAAAAGAAAAATGATAGGACTTTGCATGCTTCTAGTGAACCTGAGGTAGAAAAACCCTTGGAGGATTGTAATGATGTTTCTATTTCCGATGCTGAGACACAATTTGGTAATGAACAATCACCTGATGATAATAAAAATGATGATGCTCATGTGGATGCCCAACCAGACAATGATAAAGAACTTGATAATGATGTTGAAATAGAACCTGCTATTGATCTTGATAACCCACCTTCTAAAAATAAATGTTATGATAAAAGAGACTTTGTTGCTAGAAAACATGGTAAAGAAAGAGAACCATGGGTTCAAAAACCCATGCCCTTTCCTCCTAAACCATCTAAGAATAAGGATGAGGAAGAATTTGAACGCTTTGCTGAAATGCTTAGGCCAGTCTTTTTGCGTACTCGTTTGACTGATATTTTAAGGATGGCCCCTTATGCTAAATATATGAAAGACATTGTCACAAATAAAAGAAAGGTACCTGAAGCTAAAATTTCTACCATGCTTGCAAATTATTCTTTTAAGGACGGAGTACCTAAGAAACTAGGAGATTCAGGAATACCAACTATACCATGCTCCATTAAAAGAAATTATGTCAAAACTGCTTTGTGTGATTTAGGAGCCGGTGTTAGTGTTATGCCCTTCTCTTTATATAAAAGACTTGATTTGAATAAACTCACTCCCACTGAAATATCATTGCAAATGGCTGACAAATCAACTGCCATCCCTATCGGTGTTTGTGAGGATGTGCCCGTTGTAGTTGCAAATGTTACTATCGTAACAGACTTTGTTATACTTGATATGCCCGAGGACGACAACATGTCGATTATCCTTGGTAGACCCTTTTTGAATACTACAGGGGCTGTTATTGATTGCAACAAAAGCAAGGTCACTTTTCATATCAATGGTAATGAACATACGGTGCACTTTCAGAAGAAATAATTTCAAGTAAACGGTATTCATGTTATTGAAAAGACTCTGACAATTACTATTGGAAGTTTTCAACAACCTCTTCCTACTGTAAAAAATAAATATGAAACCCTTATTATTGGGGAGATGCATATCCCCGTTGAGGTAACTTAGTGTTATACAAAAATTCTTCGGTTTCATGTCACTCGGAAATAGTTTGTTAATAAGACCTGATCAACCTTATTAATGGATTCTTTCTGAAGGGCATGTGGTTGATGAATTTAGTAAGCACAACTTTCTGTACCCACCTTTTGCTCTCTGTTAATTATAGTTTAATAAAATAAAATGCCCTGATTATCCTGTTTTCTGAATTACCCGTGCAATAAAAAATGGCCCAAAAATAAAACTGCTCAGAATGCAATAAAATTTTGACATGAATTTTTATAGAATATTTAAGAATTTTTGGCGTTAAAAACATACCAGGGGGATGCCCCAGGTGCCCACGAGGCACCAGGGCGCGCCACCCCCCCGGGGCGCACCCTGGTGGCTTGTGGGCCCCACAGGGACCCCCTCACTTATCCCTTCAGACTAATTCGTCTCTTACCTCTAGCAAAAATTCCTGGTAGCTCTCTCTCTCTCTCGTGTTCTTGCTCCCAAACCTGAGATTTTTTATCTCTTTGCTCGGAGCTCCGTTTCCGAAACTGTTTTGGGAGATTGGTACTTGGTATGTGACTCCTCCATTGCTCTAATTAGTTTTTGCTCTAGTGGATTATATTTTGCATAATTAGCTGCTCTTGCTGCTACTGAAAATGAGCTTGCATGTTGAATTCTTTGAGTTCCAAGTAGTTTGAATGCTTGATATGGCCTCTAGACATCCATATGAGTAGTTGCTATCAATCTTGTGAAGTTTTGTTAACATCTTTTTGTTGCCCAATTTTTTTCAGAAATTTGTCCTTAGGAAATGAATTTCTTCCGGAGGAGTTCCTCGAAGCGAAATGCCAAGGGAGTCCTTGGGGATTCCTCGGACAGCGACCTCAACATTCCGCGTAGGACGGAGGTCCGGCCGTGCGAATGGCCGCACAATGCCTTCATGAACGAAGCCGGATTCTACCAAGAGTTCGCGCAATTTGTTGCTAATGCCGGATTGACCGACTTCCTCGTATATGAGTGTGACCAGCACCACATCCTTACGAATTCCTTTGTGCAAAACTTTCATTTCCTGAATAGGCTCGACCCCCCCTGCAGTGAGCTTTCATTTATATGCTGAATATCATCAGATACCGCTTGCTGAATTTTGCAAGATATGTTTGATCCCCTTTGATGGGGAAATAAGAGAGCCTCGACCAGAGGAGTTTGAGGGCTTCCTCCGCACTTTAACTGTGGGAGAGGAAAGGGGCGTGTCAAAAGCCCGAGCCACTAGCTTGCAATTTCCCGCTGTCCATTACTTTGCTTTATTCATAGGGAAATACTTGACTGCTAGAGAGCAAGGTGGTGCTCTATGTGCACCTGACTTTGCCATTTTACGCCGCGCACTGCATAATGACAACACTTATAACTTGGGAGCTATCATTGCACGTCGCCTGCACACTAATAGGACTAAGGGTAAAATTCATGGCGGTATTTATGCTACTCGCTTAGCGAGATGTTTTAATGTTAACATACGCCCACATGACTATTTGTTGCCCAGAGTTTACTTAGATCACTAGTCTATGAGGGACCACCACTTTCTTGATGCTCCTAAGCCTCCTCACCACATTCGTTATAACTTGGTTTTTAGTGAGGATACTCGTGATATTATTCCTTTGCCTGCACCTGCTTTGTTTGATTCCCATGCCAGGAATGGATATACTATTATGCCACCGGACATCGTTGCCTATCGGAACGCATTGGCAGCGGCAGAGGATGAGGCCCAGGATTTGGACGCTAGGGTGCCGCCGCCTCAGCACTTTCATATGGGACCGGATGGCTACTACGGATGGCCATAGACCAAGCTAGGCAGAAGCCTAAGCTTGGGGGACGTATTTCTCACCGACATTACATTCATGATCACACATTTCATTTCAGTTGTCGGTGTTCATACTTTTTCATTGTATGATCCATGTTAGTTTTATTTTCTCGCTTTCTTCTTGTGTGTTTGAAAAACTTTGAGAAAATCCAAAAACATTTCTCGCTTCTTTTCGGTTTTTCTTTCTAGCTTAATTAGTTGTAGTATTAAAAGAAAACCCAAAAATATTTCCCGTTTCTTCTTTTGCTTGTTGGGAGCTTTCCCGTGTAAATAGTTTTTCTCATTTTTGTTTTGTCTTCTTTAATTTGCTTCCTTCAAGAAAAAAACTAAAAACTCCAAAAATATTTCAGTGTGTTTCTCTGAAATTCTTTTCTTTTGTTGAGTCATTGTAAGGAGAAGACCATGATGAAAAGGTTGAGTGGCTCTCGTAAGCATTATTGTTGATCTAACAAAGAGCCCATATTACCTTGTCTTCTCCTTTGAATAAAATGTTTGCAGATTCCAGCTTAGTCCACAACACTCTTGCACTATTATTATTTTCATATCATTCAGTCATGCAAGTGAAAGGCAATAATGATGATGATTTGATGAAGTGACTATGGCAAGGAAAAGCGGGTATGAACTCAACTTGTTCTTGTTTTTGCAAATATGTTTAACTCAGTATCCATGATTCAGCATATTATGATTAAACATGTTTATGATGACAATTAGAGATTATAGTTGCTCATGCCATGCTTAAGTAGTTAGGAGTGGATAATGATTTATCTTGGGTGTCAACATGCATTAAAATGTTCAGGATGTAGTATGATGATATGGTATCCTCCTCCGAATGTTTTGAGTGGCTTGACTTGGCACATGTTCACGCATGAAGTTGATTCAAAACCAACATAGCCTCCACGATATTTATGTTCATGGTGCTTATATCCTACTCATGCTAGTATTCAATGTTGATTATTCATAATGCATGATTATGACCGTTTTCGCTCTCTAGCTGGTCGCTTCTCAACCTATTTGCTAGCCTTCGCCTGTACTAAGCGAGAATACTGCTTGTGCATCAAAACCCTTAAACCAAATTTATTCCAGATGAGTCCACTATATCTACCTATATGCGGTATTACCCTGCCGTTCTAAGTAAATTTGCATGTGCCACCTCTAAATATTCAAATGAACATCTGCTTTGTGTGCCCGTACCGCTCATGGAGTGACAGGGGACGGTCAGTATCTTCCATGCTAAGCGGGTTATTCTCATGATGAGTGTTTATTCACTTGTCCTTGCACGAGAGGGGCTGGTAATCGGGATGCCCAGTCCCATAATTAAAATTGCAAAATAATAAAACAAACTCCCCCGGAAAGTTGTTGGTATGGAGGGCACCCGAGGATTCGGCTAGCCATGGCTTGTGTTTGTTGGTGGAGGGGGGTAAACTTTACTTTACCGCTTGGGAACCGCCGCTAATGTGTTTAGCATGGAAGATATTGAAAACTCTCGGTCGTGACGTTGATAGGAAAGGCATACCTCCCAAAATTATATTTATCTCTGATTTAAGCTTTGAGCTATGGCACCTATGCAAATCCCTGCTTCCCTCTGTGAAGGGCCCATCTATTTACTTCTATGTTATTTTACTTTTATTGTTGAGTCACCATCTTCTCAAATAAGCATCAGTTCTGAGAGCACTATTGTCATTCTCATGCATTGTGTATAGTTAATGTTGTGTGCATCATGACTGGATCTCTTCTACCATGAATTACAACGTTTAGTCGCTGCTTGAACTTTGGAGGTGCTCTGCATTTATGTTTTGCGGTCTCAGAAAGGGCTAGCGAGATACCATGTTGTCATATTATATCATGATTATTTTGACAAAGTGTTGGCATTTGAGATATCTTATTATTCCTCGCTAGTTGATTATGCCATTGATATGAGTGAATATAATTTCTAAGAGTTATCATTTGCATGGTTAGTTATAATCTTTGCTGAAACCCTGGGCATTATTTAAGCATATATATAGATACAAGAACAAAAGAGTTTGTAAAAGTTTTTCTTTATCACTTTCAGTTTGTCAACTGAATTGCTTGAGGACAAGCAATGAGTTAAGCTTGGGGGAGTTGATACGTCTCCATCGTATCTACTTTTCCAAACACTTTTGCTCTTGTTTTGGACTCTAATTTGCATGATTTGAATGAAACTAACCCGGACTGATGTTGTTTTCAGCAGAACTACCATGGTGTTATTTTTTGTGTAGAAATAAAAGTTCTTGGAATTGGACGAAACTTTTTGGAGATTTTGTATGGAATAAATAAAAAATACTGGAGCCAAGATCCACTGGAGGGGGGCCACCTGCTGCCCACGAGGCACGAGGGCGCGCCATCCCCCCCTCCCCCGGCGCGCCCTGGTGGCTTGTGGGGCCCACGTGGCTCCGCTGACCCTAATCTCAGGCCTATAAATTCACAATTCCAGAGAAAAAATAAGAGAAGAAGTTTCATCATGTTCTACGATATGGAGCCGCCGCCACCTCCAGTTCTTCATCGGGAGGCCAGATCTGGAGTCCGTTCGGGGCTCCAGAGAGGGGGATCTTTGATACATCCATTTTGCATCATGTTTTCCTACTGTTATTTATAGTGTTTTTAATCAATATAACACTTTGTGGAGCAATTCTAATGCCTTTTCTCTCTTAATATGCAAGATTTACACAAGGAGGGAGATTGCCGCCGGCTGGAATTCTGGACCTGAAAAAGCTATGTTAGATATACCTATTCTGCACATCTCCAAATGAGCTGAAATTTCACGGAGATTTATTTTGGAATAAATAAAAAATACTGGAAACAAGAAGTACCAGAGGGGGCCACCCAGGTACCCACGAGGCACCAGGGCGCGCCACCCCCCCCAGGCACGCCCTGGTGGCTCGTGGGGCCCCTGGCCAGCCTCTGGCCCCCATTTTCTGGTATATAAGCCCATTTGCCCTAAAAAAATAGAGAGAAGACTTTTGGGATGGTGAGCCGCCATCTCGAGGCGGAACTTGGGCAGGAGCACTTTTGCTCTCCGGCGGAGAGATTCTGCCGGGGATACTTCCCTCCGGGAGGGGGAAATCGAAGCCATCGACATCACCAACTATCCTCTCATCGTGGGAAGACCAATCTTCATCAACATCTTCACCAGCACCATCTCATCTCAAACCCTAGTTCATCTCTTGTATTCAATCTTTGTCTCAAAACCTCAGATTGGTACCTGTGGGTTGCTAGTAGTGTTGATTACATCTTGTAGTTGATGCTAGTTGGTTTATTTGGTGGAAGATTATATGTTCAGATCTATTATGCTATTCAATACCCCTCTGATCTTGGACATGAAGATGATTTATGAGTAGTTACTTTTGTTCTTGAGGACATGGGAGAAGTCTTGTCATAAGTAATCATGTGAATTTGGTATTCGTTCGATATTTTGATGATATGTATGTTGTTGATTCTCTTAGTGGTGTCATGTGAACGTCGACTACATGACACTTCACCATCTTTGGGCCTAAGGGAATGCATTGTGGAGTAGTAATTAGATGATGGGTTGCTAGAGTGACAGAAGCTTAAACCCTAGTTTATGCGCTATTCCGTAAGGGGCTGATTTGGATCCATATGTTTAATGCTATGGTTAGAGTTATTTTAATTCTTCTTTCGTAGTTGCGGATGCTTGCGAAGGGGGGTAATCATAAGTGGGAGGTTTGTTCAAGTAAGAACAGCACCCAAGCACCGGTCCACCCACATATCAAATTATCAAAGTAGCGAACGCGAATCAAACCAACCTGATGAAAGTGACTAGATGAAATTTCCATGTGTCCTCGAGAACGCTTTACTTATTATAAGAGATCGTTCCGGCTTGTCCTTTGCTATAAAAAGATTGGGCCACCTTGCTGCACTCTTTGTTACTATTGCTACTTTTCACTTGTTACAAATTATCTTGCTATCAAACTACTCGTTACCGATAATTTCAGTGCTTGCAGAAAATATCTTGCTGAAAACCGCTTGTCATTTCCTTCTGCTCCTCGTTGGGTTCGACACTCTTGCTTATCGAAAGGACTACGATTGATCCCCTATACTTTTGGGTCATCAAGACTCTTTTCTGGCGCCGTTGCCGGGGAGTGAAGCACCTTTGGTGAGTGGAATTTGGTAAGGAAACATTTATATTACGTGCTGAAATTTACTGTCACTTGTCACTATGGAAAGTAATCCTTTGATGGGTTTGTTCGGGGTATCTTCACCTCGAACGGAAGCACCAAGTGTTGCTCCTCAACCTACTGCACCTACTGAAAATATTTATTATGAGATTCCATCGGGTATGATAGAGAAACTGCTAGCTAATCCTTATGCAGGAGATGGAACGGTACATCCTGATATGCACTAGATCTATGTGGATGAAATTTGTGGATTGTTTAAGCTTGCAGGTTTATCCGGAGATGGAGTTAAGAAGAAAGTATTCCCTTTATCTTTGGAGGGAAAGGCATTGACATGGTATAGGCTATGTGATGATAGTGATACATGGGACTGGAACCGATTGAAATTGGAATTCCACCAGAAATTTTATCCTATGCATTTGGTTCATCGTGATCAGAATTATATATATAATTTTTGGCCTCATGAAGGAGAAAGCATCGCTCAAGCTTGGGGGAGGCTTAAGTACATGATGTACACATGCCCCAACCATGAGCTCTCAAGAGAAATTATCTTACAGAATTTTTATGCTCCGCTTTCTCATGATGAAGAAAACTATTGAATTCAGATGGGATCTTCTGGAAAGAATTAAACGCAACTCTGAATATTGGGAACTCGACAAAGGTAATGAGTCAGGTATAATACTTGAGTTCGAATGTGTTAAATCTTTTATGGATACCGATGCTTTTCGTAAGTTTAGCACTAAATATGGACTTGACTCTGAGATAGTAGCTTCCTTTTGTGAATCATTTGCTACTCATGTTGATTTCCCTAAGGAGAAGTGGTTTAAATATCATCCCCCTGTTAAAGAAAAGATTGAGGAACCCATTAGTGTTAAAGAAGAAACAATTGTTTACCATGTTGATCCAGTTGTGCCTACTGCTTATATTGAGAAACCACCTTTTCCTGTTAGGATTAAAGAACATGCTAAAGTTTCAACTGTGGTTAACAAAAGTAATATTAGAGCACCTAAACCCTCTGAACAAATTAAAGTTGAACCTAATATTGCTATGGTTAAAGATCTTTTGGTCGTAATATGGATGGGCATGTTATTTACTTCTGTGATGAAGCAGCTAGAATTGCTAAACCAGATCCTAAAGATAAAAACAGACCTATAGTAGGCATGCCTGTTGTCTCTGTTAAAATAGGAGATCATTGTTATCATGGCTTATGTGATTTGGGTGCTAGTGTGAGTGCTATTCCGTTTACCTTATACCAAGAAATTATGAATGATATTGCACCTGTTGAAATAGATGACATTGATGTTACTATTAAGCTTGCAAACAGAGATACCATTACACCGCTTGGGATCGTTAGAGATGTTGAAATCTTGTGTGGAAAGATAAAATACCCTACTGATTTTCAAGTCCTCGGTTCTCCACAAGATGATTTTTGTCCCATTATATTTGGTAGACCTTTCTTGAACACTGTTAATGCCAAGATTGATTGCGCTAAAGAAATTGTTAGTGTTAATTTTGGTGGTATGTCTCATGAGTTTAATTTCTCCAAGTTTCGTAGACAACCTCATGATAAAGAATTACCTAGTAAAGATGAAATTATTGGTCTTGCTTCTATTGTCGTACTTCCTACTGATCCGTTAGAACAATATTTGCTAGACCATGAAAACGATATGCATATGAATGAAAGAAATAAAATAGATAAGATGTTCTTTGATCAACCACCTATCCTTAAACACAATTTGCCTGTTAAAACTCTTGGAGGCCCTCCTCCACCTAAGGGTGATCCTGTATTTGAATTGAAGCAATTGCCTGATACATTGAAATATGCTTATCTTGATGAAAAGAAGATATATCCTGTTATTATTAGTGCTAACCTTTCAGAGCATGAAGAAAAGAGATTACTTAAAACTCTGAGGAAGCACCGAGCTGCTATTGGATATACTCTTGATGATCTTAAGGGCATTAGTCCCACTCTATGTCAGCACAAAATTAATATGGAGCCTGATGCTAAACCAGTTGTCGACCATCAACGACGATTAAATCCTAAGATGAAAGAGGTGGTAAGAACTAAAATATTAAAACTTCTGGAAGCAGGTATAATCTATCCCATAGCTGATAGTAGATGGGTAAGTCCCGTTCATTTTGTCCCTAAGAAAGGAGGTATCACTGTTGTTCCTAATGATAAAAATGAACTCATTCGACAAAGAATTGTAACTGGTTATAGGATGGTAATTGATTTTAGAAAATTAAACAAAGCTACTAGAAAAGATCATTACCCCTTACCTTTTATTGATCAAATGTTAGAAAGATTATCTAAGCATACACACTTTTGTTTCCTAGATGGTTATTCTGGTTTTTCTCAAATACCTGTATCACAACCCGATCAAGAGAAAACCACCTTTACTTGTCCTTTTGGAACTTATGCTTATAGACGTATGCCTTTTGGTTTATGCAATGCACCTGCTACCTTTCAAAGATGTATGACTGCTATATTCTCTGACTTTTGTGAAAAGTTTGTTGAGGTTTTCCTAGATGATTTTTTCGTTTACGGAACTTCTTTTGATGATTGCTTAAGCAACCTTCATCGAGTTTTGCAGAGATGCGAAGAAACTAATCTTGTCTTGAATTGGGAGAAGTCCCACTTTATGGTGAATGAAGGTATTGTCTTGGGGCATAAAATTTCTGAAAGAGGTATTGAAGTTGATAAAGCTAAGGTTGATGCTATTGAGAAAATGCCATGTCCTAAAGATATTAAAGATATAAGAAGTTTCCTAGGTCATGCTGGTTTCTATAGGAGATTTATCAAAGACTTCTCTAAAATTTCTAGGCCTCTTACCAATCTTTTGCAAAAAGATGTTCCATTTGTTTTTGATGATGATTGTCTAGAAGCCTTTGAAACACTTAAGAATGCCTTAACCACTGCGCCTATTGTTCAACCACCTGATTGGAACTTGCCTTTTGAAATTATGTGTGATGCTAGTGATTATGCTGTTGGTGTTGTTCTAGGACAGAGAGTTGATAAGAAATTAAATGTTATCCATTATGCTAGTAAAACTCTAGACAATGCCCAAAGAAATTATGCTACTACTGAAAAAGAATTTCTAGCAGTTGTGTTTGCATGTGATAAATTCAGATCTTACATAGTTGATTCTAAGGTAACTGTTCACACCGATCATGCTGCTATTAAATATCTTATGGAAAAGAAAGATGCTAAACCTAGACTCATTAGGTGGGTTTTATTGCTACAAGAATTTGACTTGCATATTATTGATAGAAAGGGAGCTGAGAATCCCGTAGCAGATAATTTGTCTAGAATGGAAAATGTTCTTGATGACCCACTACATATTAATGATGATTTTCCTGATGAACAATTAGCTGTCATAAATGCTTCTCGTAATACTCCATGGTATGTGGACTATGCTAATTATATTGTTGCTAAATTTATACCACCTAGTTTCACATACCAACAAAAGAAAAAGTTCTTCTATGATTTAAGACATTACTTTTGGGATGCCCACATCTTTATAAAGAAGGAGTAGATGGTATTATTAGACGTTGTATACCTGAGCATGAACAGGAACAAATCCTACGGAAGTGTCATTCCGAGGCTTACGGAGGACACCATGCGGGAGACAGAACTGCACATAAGGTATTACAATCTGGTTTCTATTGGCCTACTCTTTTCAAGGATGCTCGTAAGTTTGTCTTATCTTGTGATGAATGTCAAAGAATTGGTAATGTTCGTAGACGGCAGGAAATGCCTATGAATTATTCACTTGCTATTGAACCATTTGATGTTTGGGGAGTTGATTATATGGGACCCTTTCCTAAATCCAATGGGTATACTCATATTTTAGTTGCTGTTGATTACGTTACTAAGTGGGTAGAAGCTATTCCAACTAGTAGTGCTGATCATAACACTTCTATTAAAATGCTTAAAGAAGTTATTTTCCCGAGGTTTGGAGTCCCTAGATATTTAATGACTGATGGTGGTTCACATTTTATTCATGGTGCATTCCGTAAATTGCTTGCTAAATATGATGTCAACCATAGAATTGCATCTCCCTATCACCCTCAAACTAGTGGTCAAGTAGAATTGAGCAATAGAGAAATAAAATTAATTTTGCAAAAAACCGTCAATAAATCTAGAAAGAATTGGTCTAAGAAACTCGACGATGCATTATGGGCTTATAGAACTGTTTATAAAAATCCTATGGGTATGTCTCCTTATAAAATGTTTTATGGAAAAGCATGTCATTTACCTCTTGAGTTAGAACATAAAGCATATTGGGCAATTAAAGAACTCAATTAAGATTTTAAACTTGCCGGTGAAAAGAGGTTATTTGATATTAGCTCCTTAGATGAATGGAGAACCCAAGCTTATGAAAATGCCAAATTGTTTAAAGAAAAAGTTAAAAGATGGCATGATAGAAGAATTCAAAAACGGGAATTTAAAGTGGGTGAGCAAGTTCTATTGTACAATTCTTGTTTGAGATTCTTTGCAGGAAAGCTCCTCTCTAAATGGGAAGGACCGTATATCATCGAAGAAGTTTATCGCTCCGGAGCCATCAAAATAAACAATTCCGAAGGCACTAATCGGAGAGTGGTGAATGGGCAAAGAATTAAGCACTATATTTCAGGTACCCCTATTAATGTTAAAACTAATATTATTGAAACAATACACAGGAAGAATACATAAGAGAGACCTTCCGGAACGCTCCAGAACCCTGAAAAGGAAGAGGTACGTGATATGGTAAGTAAACCGACTCCAAAAATTCCATAAAAATACTTTCTGTCAGTTTTGGAATATTAGAAAAAATACAAAAATAAGAAACAGCCGAGGGGACCCACCTGGTGCCCACGAGGCACCAGGGCGCGTCACCCTCCCAGGCGCGCCCTGGTGGCTCGTGGGCCCCTCGTGAGCCTTCTCGACTCCGTTTTTCTTCTGGATTACTTGTTTTGCAAGATAAAAATTCTTTATATATACTCCCGGATGTTTTGACCACCGTATCGAAGAAATCTCCTTTGTTCTTGTTTCGTGCTATTTTTCTGACAGATCTAGATCGCCATGGCTCCCCAAAAACTCTGTGCCAAGCACCGCATTGTGCAACCATCGCCGGGCAAACGCCCCTACAGCGAGGTTTACTATGAGTTGTCGTCGGGAGAAGAAGACAATGGCAAGGAGGACAAGGTTGAGGAAGTTGCAGGAGCCCAAGCTCCGGAAGCAGGGCAAGCCATCCCCATGGAGGAGACCGCAGAGAAGGGAGATATCCTTCAACCTTTATATGATCATCTCTCCCCATCCATAATTGAATCCCTAAGAGTCTTTGAAATAGTTAGTGCTCAGAATACATCTCTCACTCGTGAAGTTATTTTGTTGGAAGAGCAAAACATTGCCCTTCGGAGCATCAATCGCAGATTGATGTATCTGCTTAAACTGAAGGACAAGCTCGCCACTTCATCACCACCACCATCACCGAAGAAGGAAACTTGAGTACATGGGTATGGGCACTCCCCTTGGCTTGTGCCAAGCTTGGGGGAGGCGCTCCGGTATCGTATCACCATCACTTTTGCTATCTTTACCTATTTTTAGTTTGATCCTTAGTTATTTCATGATTTAGTTGAATAAAAGTTTAGTATGATCTATTTTCGAGTGCTAGTTTTGTGATCTATCTATCTATGAAATCGAGTTGAGAGTTATATAATAAAGAGTAGTTTGAGTTTTTGCTTCTTTACTTTCATGTTTCAATCTTAGCAATGGAAATAATGAAAGAGATCATATGCTAATCTTATGGAAAGTAATGACATTACATAAAGAAAAGTATAAGTGGTAAAATTTATTGGAAGTTAACAAACATAGCATTAGTCAATGATGCAATTCATGAAAGAACTAATAAGGGAAGAGAAGATTCACATGCAAATATACTATCTTGGACATCTTTTATGATTGTGCGCCCCCATTAAGTATTTTATGTCAAATTGTTGACATTGGACAAGGAAGACAACGTAATGAATTATGTTTGCTTATATTCACATAGAAGTTATATTGTTATAGATCTTCCAACATGTGGTGCTTGCCCAATATCTTTGCTAGCCAAGAATCTGCACCAAGTAGAGATACTACTTGTGCATCCAAAACCCTTAAACCCAGTTTCATGTCATGAGAGTCCACTATATCTACCTACGGATTGAATAAGATCCTTCAAGTAAGTTGTCATCGGTGCAAAAAGCAATAAAAATTGCCTCTAAATATGTCTGAACTTTTATTGTAAGGGAAAATAAGCTTTGTACGAACTTGTGATAGTAAAGAAATAAAAGCGACAGACTGCATAATAAAGGTTGCTATCACAAGGGGCAATATAAAGTGACGTTCCTTTGCATTAAGAGCTTGTGCATCCAACAACAAAAAGCGCATGACAACCTCTACTTCCCTCTGCGAAGGGCCTATCTTTTACTTTTATGTATTTACTTTTTATGCAAGAGTCAATAGTGTTCTCCCCTATTCCTTTTTATTTTTCTCTTTTGCAAGCATCATGTGGTGGGGAAAGATCTAGGCATATATATCCAGTTGGATATGAGTGATCATGAGTTATTATTGTTGACATCACCCTTGAGGTGAAAAAGTTGGGAGGCGAAATTATAAGCCCCTGTCTTTCTATGTGTCTGGCTGAAACTTTTTGCTCCATATATATGTTGTGAGTGTTAGCAATCATGGAAGACTATATGATGGTTGAGTATGTGGACTTGCTTTAAAGCTCCTACATGAGACCCTTCCTGAAAATATGATGAATTGCAATTGCATTGTTGACTGAGAACATAGTTTGTTAGTTTTCAAGAAAGTTATGCCTTATACTTCATTGTTGTGATGAATTGTTACTTGCTCATGAGAAGTTTTATGATAATAAATATTGATGTTATAATAATGATCATGATGCTACTATGTCCGTATTTTGTTTTTATCGACACCTCTCTCTCTAAACATGTGGACATGATTATCGATATCGGCTTTCGCTTGAGGACAAGCGAGGTCTAAGCTTGGGGGAGTTGATACGTCCATTTTGCATCATGTTTTCCTACTGTTATTTATACTGTTTTTAATCAATATAACACTTTGTGGAGCAATTCTAATGCCTTTTCTCTCTTAATATGCAAGATTTACACAAGGAGGGAGATTGCCGGCAGCTGGAATTCTGGACCTGAAAAAGCTATGTCAGAGATACCTATTCTGCACATCTCCAAATGAGCTGAAATTTCACGGAGATTTATTTTGGAATAAATAAAAATACTAGAAGCAAGAAGTAACAGAGGGGGCCACCCAGGTGCCCACGAGGCACCAGGGCGTGCCACCCCCCCAGTCGTGCCCTGGTGGCTCGTGGGGCCCCTGGCCAGCCTCTGGCCCCCATTTTCTGGTATATAAGCCCATTTGCCCTAAAAAATAGAGAGAAGACTTTTGGGACGGTGCGCCGCCGTCTCGAGGCGGAACTTGGGCAGGAGCACTTTTGCTTTCCGGCGGAGAGATTCTGCCGGGGATACTTCCCTCCGGGAGGGGGAAATCGAAGCCATCGACATCACCAACTATCCTCTCATCGTGGGAGGACCAATCTTCATCAACATCTTCACCAGCACCATCTCATCTCAAACCCTAGTTCATCTCTTGTATTCAATCTTTGTCTCAAAACCTCAGATTGGTACCTGTGGGTTGCTAGTAGTGTTGATTACATCTTGTAGTTGATGCTAGTTGGTTTATTTGGTGGAAGATTATATGTTCAAATCTATTATGCTATTTAATACCCCTCTGATCTTGGACATGAAGATGATTTGTGAGTAGTTACTTTTGTTCTTGAGGACATGGGAGAAGTCTTGTCATAAGTAATCATGTGAATTTGGTATTCGTTCGATATTTTGATGATATGTATGTTGTTGATTCTCTTAGTGGTGACACTTCACCATCTTTGGGCCAAAGGGAATGCATTGTGGAGTAGTAATTAGATGATGGGTTGCTAGAGTGACAGAAGCTTAAACCCTAGTTTATGCGCTATTCCGTAAGGGGTTGATTTGGATCCATATGTTTAATGCTATGGTTAGAGTTATTTTAATTCTTCTTTCGTAGTTGCGGATGCTTGCGAAGGGGGGTAATCATAAGTGGAGGTTTGTTCAAGTAAGAACAGCACCCAAGCACCGGTCCACCCACATATCAAATTATCAAAGTAGCGAACGCGAATCAAACCAACATGATGAAAGTGACTAGATGAAATTTCCATGTGTCCTCGAGAACGTTTTACTTATTATAAGAGATCGTTCCGGCTTGTCCTTTGCTATAAAAAGGATTGGGCCACCTTGCTGAACTCTTTGTTACTATTGCTACTTTTCACTTGTTACAAATTATCTTGCTATCAAACTACTCGTTACCGATAATTTCAGTGCTTGCAGAAAATACCTTGTTGAAAACCGCTTGTCATTTCCTTCTGCTCCTCGTTGGGTTCGACACTCTTACTTATAGAAAGGACTACGATTGATCCCCTATACTTGTGGGTCATCAATCTTCCGTCATCATCATCATCAACCATCCTCCATCACCAATATCATGTAATTGATGTTGCTATGACTTTGCTATGCTTAATGCTTGTCACTCTGGCCCGTGTGCCATGATTTCAGATCTGGACCCTTTATGTTTTCATGAATATATTTGTGTTCTTGATCCGATCTTGCAAGTTATACGCACCTGCTATGTGTTATGATCCGCATACCCCAAGGTGACAATAATTGGAATTCTTTCCGGTAATTGCCATAGTTTGAGGAGTTCATGTATTCACTATGTGTTAATGCTTTGTTCCGGTTCTCTATTAAAAGGAGGCCTTGATACGTCTCCAACGTATCTATAATTTATGAAGTATTCATGCCATATTTATTATAGTTTTGTATGATTTTGGTGCACTTTTATATGCATTTTATATGATTTTTATGGACTAACATATTGACCTAGTGCCCAGTGCCAGTTGCTGTTTTTTTTGCTTGTTTTTGGTTTTCTAGAAAATCCATATCAAATGAAGTCCAAATGCAGCGAAACTTTTTGACGATTTTTTCTGGAAGGAAACTGACCCAGGAAGCTTCGGGGGAGCAGCAGAAGACCCACAGGGGACCCACAAGCCACCTGGGCGTGATTCCAACGCCAAAAATTCTTATAAATAACAAAAACCCCAGAAATAACCCTAGAACTTTGACTCCGCCATCGCAAGCCTCTGTACCTCCATGATCTCATCTATAGCCCTTTTCCGGCACCCTGCCGGAG
The DNA here is from genome assembly GCA_039707655.1 of Elymus sibiricus. Lineage (NCBI taxonomy): Eukaryota > Viridiplantae > Streptophyta > Magnoliopsida > Poales > Poaceae > Elymus > Elymus sibiricus. The sequence continues at coordinate 355,126,437 of CM077676.1, read as the reverse complement.
GGGGGGAATCATCACCGAAGGCCATCTTCATCATCCCGGCGGTCTCCATGACGAGGAGGGAGTAGTTCACCCTCGGGGCTGAGGGTATGTACTAGTAGCTATGTGTTTGATCTCTCTCTCTCGTGTTCTTGATTTGGCACGATCTTGATGTACCGCGAGCTTTGTTAATATAGTTGGATCATATGGTGTTTTCCCCTCTCTATCTTGTTGTGATGAATTGAGTTTTTACCTTTGAGGTTTCACTATTATCGGATTGAATACTTTGTTGGATTTGAGAACACTTGATGTATGTCTTGCATATGAATACCCGTGGTGACAATGGGGTATTATATTGATTCACTTGATGTATGTTTTGGCACTCAACTCGTGGATTCCCGAGGTGACATTGGGGTAATCTATGCATAGGGGTTGATGCAGGTTTTCGTCCTACTTTCTCTGGTAGAAATCTTGGGGCACTCTTTGAAGTTCTTTGTGTTGGATTTAATATTATGAATCTGAAGTTGTTTGATGCATATTGAATAATCAACTCACGGATACTTGTGGTGACATTGGAGTATCTAGGTGACATTAGAGTTGGTGATGCGTATCATATGGTGTTATTTTAGTACGAACTCTAGAGCTGTTTGTGACACATAGGGATGGCTCAATAGATTGATCAGAAAAGATAACTTTGAGGTGGTTTCGTACCCTACAACAATTTCATCTTATGTTCTCCGCTTGATAAGAACTTTGGAGTGATTCTTTATCGCACGTTGAGGGATTGTTATATGATTCAACTATGTTAGCACTGTTGAGAGATTGCACTAGTGAAAGTATGAACCCTAGGCCTTGTTTGTAAGCATTGCAATACCGTTTGTGCTCCGTTTTATCACTTGCTACCTTGCTGTTTTTTTCATTTTCAGATTACAAAAACCTATATCTACTATCCATACTACACTTGTATCACCATCTCTTTGCCAAACTAGTGCACCTATGCGATTTACCATTGTATTGGGTGTGTTGGGGACACAAGAGATTTCTTGTATTTGGTTGCAGGGTTGTTTGAGAGAGACCATCTTCATCCTACTACTCCCACGGATTGATAAACCTTAGGTCATCCACTTGAGGGAGAATTGCTACTGTCCTACAAAACTCTGCGCTTGGAGGCCCAACACGAGTCTACAAGAATAAGTTGTGTAGTAGACATCAAGCTCTTTTCTGGCGCCGTTGCCGGGGAGGTGAGTGCTTGAAGGTATATCTTTAGATCTTGCAATTGAATCTTTTAGTTTATTGTTTTATCACTAGTTTGGTTTATAAAAGAAAACTACAAAAAAATGGAATTGAGGTTGCCTCATATTATTCGTCTTTATAATGTTTTTCTTGAAAATGATGGAGCGGAAAATTGTGCTCAATTGATAGAAGAAGAATTCAATAAAATGTTTGGCATAAAATCTTTGAATGATGAGCATGATTGCAATGTTGTTAGTATGAATTCTATGAATATCCAAAATACTAAAGATGATTGCACTAGTCATGACAAAAATGTTTCTTATAAGCATGTCAATTTTTGTGGAGTGAATAAAGTTTGTGATGACATGCCTTATAGGGATGATTGATTTTGTAAGAAGCACAAACATGATAGAACCAATTTTTTGCTCAAAGTGATAGATGAATTTGCTACAAAATTATGTTCTCTTTATCCTATTACTTGTGAACTTTGCAATAAAGTTGGTCACCTTAATTTCCAATGCATGCTTTTTCATGATCGAATCGTGTCCAAATATTGCAATAATTTGATCACCCGTGAACTTTATAATGAACTTCGTTTATTTTTGGGGTGTGAAGAATTGACATATAAAAATAGTTGGTTTGAAGTATTCATTCTCACAAAATACATTGAAAATAATTTAGAGGAAATCTATATGTTTTGTGTGGTAAATTGCAATGAGAATGCTTATATAGCCAACTATAGAAAAACGGGAAAACAAATAGAATATAAAATAAATACTAATGGAAGGGTAAAGATCCCCCCTTTCCCTCCTATTTTCTCTCATGATGAAATAGGTAACAAGGAGGAGCTTCCTATCCAACCAATCTCTTCAATAAGAAGCTCGGAAGAATTAAATAAACCCACACATAATGTGGTAAAGAAAAAGAAAAGAAGGAAAAGTAGAGGTAAAGAGGTATCTCTCCCAAATAATGTTGCTCCTATTATTGTTGTACCTCATGAGAATGAATCAAAAATAATTGTGGAAGATGATACACTTGATGATGATTTTGTTATTCCTATTGCTTGTTGTGATGATTATGATTGGGAAGATAATGATACTTCTTATGATCTTGAAAATCTTTATGGCACCAACTTGGAGGAATATGGTAATAATTGTTATACTATTGGTGCTATTCATACTATTGATGATAATAGTGATAATGCTAATGATATGCAAACCAACAAGCTTGGGGATGCTATGTTTGATTGGAATGATATGTTTGAGAATTTATTTGCTGCAAAAAACGTTTGCCCTAAGCTTGGGGATGCTATGCTTAATGAAAATGATCTTTTTATCCCCCCTACTTTTGATGAGCAAATTTATTATGATGATGACATGCCTCCTATCTATGATGATTATTGTGATGATACTTATATTATTAAAAATAGTGATGATTATTATTATAATACTTGTTATAATTATGAAAATCCTTTTATTTAACATCACTCTTTTAATGTGGAAACAATTTATAGTATTCGAGTTTCATACGATACTCCCACTATTATGAATGAGAAGAAAATTGCTTATGTGGAGAGTAGTAAAAATTCTATGCTTATGTATCATGACAAGAATGCTTTGTGTGATGGATATATTGTTGAATTTCTTCATGATGCTACTGAAAATTATTATGAGAGAGGATCACATGCTTGTAGGTGTTGCAATAATATCAAGTTTCCTCTCTATGTGTTGAAAGTTTTGAAGTTATGCTTGTTTTGCCTTCCTATGCTAGTTGATTCTTGCTCCCATAAACTATTTGCTCACAAAATCCCTATGCATAGGAAGTGGGTTAGGCTTAAATGTGCTAGTCATATGCTTCATGATGCTCTCTTTGTGTTTCAATTCTTTACTTTTATGTGAGCATCATTGAAATCATCATGCCTAGCTAAAAAGGCATTAAAGAAAAGCGCTTGTTGGGAGACAACCCAATACTTATACCTTATGTTTTTGTGTGTTCACATGATTAAGCTACTGTGTTAATCATGTTTTATATGTTTTATTTCAATAATGTGCCAAGTAAAGCCTTTGGGATAGTGTGGATACTTGTTGATTCGATTCTGTGCAAAAACAGAAACTTTTGCGTCCAGTGCTGGAATTTCTATTCTGTACAGGAGCATGAGAAAATTCAGAATTTTTTACAGAGCATTGTGCTACAATTTTTTTATGTTTTCCTAATTTTTCAGAATTTTTGGAGGTACAGAATTATGGTTGTTAAATCGTCCACTACATGCTGTTCTGTTTTTGACAGATTCTATTTTCGGTGCATAGTTTACTTGTTTTAGTGTTTCCATAGCTTATATTATGAGATATAAATTGTGGAAATGATAGACTACAGTAGACATTATGTGAGAACAATTATGAATCTTGTCTTGACAGTACCTAAGTGGATGATTTATTTTTATCATACTAACCTATCTCACAAGTTCCGTTAAGTTTTGTGTGATTAAAGTTTTCAAGTTTTGGGTGAGATATCGATATGAGGAGAATAAGGAGTGGCAAGGCCCTAAGCTTAGGGATTCCCAAGGCACCCCAAGGTAATATTCAAGGAGGACTCAAGCATCTAAGCTTGGGGATGCCCCGGAAGGCATCCCCTCTTTCGTCTTCAAAACTATCGGTAACCTCACTCGGAGCTATATTTTTATTCGTCACATAATATGAGTTTTGCTTGGAGCGTCATTTTATTTTGTTGAATATTTGCTTGCTGTTATAAATAATCATGTTTTGTATCTTTTAGTTCAATAAAATGCCAAGTATAGTCTTTACCATGCTCAGTTTGCAAGTTTATGTGTTGCTGTTAGAAAACAGAAAGTTTTCTGTTATGACCAGAATATTTATGAATAGTCAGAACATGATAAAAATCTGAAATTTTTACACAGTAAGAATACATGAGTTCTCTGTCACATGGTAATTTTTCAGAATATTTGGAGTTAGGGAAGTATGAATTTTAAATCCCCCTTTACAGACTGTTCTGTTTTGGCAGATTACTGTTATAGTTGCATTGTTTGCATATGTTTGATTGTTTAATGATTCTATTTGAGGATAGGAGTATTAAATATGCAGAGACATTTAGTATGCAATGTTAAATTATAATTTTAGTGATTTGCTACAGTAGAGAATGTTAAGGTTTTGAGTTGATTTATACTAACTTATCTCACGAGTTCTTGTTGAGTTTTGTGTGGATGAAGTTTTTAAAGATTTAGGAGAAGTCATGATATGAGAGGAATTAAGGAGACACAAGAGCTCAAGCTTGGGGATGCCCAAGGCATCCCAAATTAATATTTCAAGAAGTCTCAAGCATCTAAGCTTGGGGATGCCCCGGTAGGCATCCTACCTTTCTTCATCAACAATTATCGGTCAGTTTTGGTTGAGCCTAAGTTTTTGCTTCTTCACATGATATGTGTTATTCTTGGAATGTCATTTTATTTTGTTTTCCTTGCTGTTTGAATAAAATACTTAAGATCTGAAAATTTTAAATGAGAGAGAGTCCTCACATAGCTACCTATTTACTTAACTACTCATTTGGTCTTCACTTATATCTTTTTGGATTAGTTTGTCATTTACTCTTGTTCTTCACTTATATCCTATGAGTAAATTGTTGAATGAATTGAATATCATAAAGTTGAAATTATATGTGCTTCATATGCTTGTATCATGTCTAGTAGTAGTTTCACATTTGGGTTAGAAAGTGAAATCTATTGAAGCTTGACAATCACAATATTGGTCATACAAGCAATTCATGAATGATTAGTATAAGGAAGAGAACTTTAACATATAAATATATTATCTTGGACATATTTTATGATTGTGAATACCCATTAATTATTTTCAAACTTGAGCAAATTAGTTGAAGTTGGACAAGGAAGACAACGTAATGAGTTATGTTTGGGTATATTTGCATAGAAGTTATATTGTTATGGATCCTCCAACATGTGGTGCTTGCTTAGGATCTTTTGCTAGCCAAAAATTCGTACTAAGTAGAGATACTACTTGTGCATCCAAAAACCATTAAACCCAGCTTCTTGCCATGAGTGTCCACCATATCTACCTATGGATTGAATAAGATCCTTCAAGTAAGTTGTCATCGGTGCAAAAAGCAATAAAAATTGTTCCTAAAATATGTATGATCTTTTATTGCAAGGGAAAACAAGTGTTGTACGAACTTGTGATGGTAAAGAAATAAAAGCGATGGACTGCATAATAAAGGTTGCTATCACAAGGGGCAATATAACGTGACGTTCCTTTGCATTAAGAGCTTGCACATCCAAAAATAAAAAGCGCATGACAACTTCTGCTTCCCTCTGCGAAGGGCCTATCTTTTACTTTATGTATTTACTTTTATGCAAGAGTCAATAGTATTACTTCTCATTTCAACCTTAATTATTCTCTAGTTGGCAAGCATCATGTGGTGGGGAAAGATCCAGGCACATATGGCCAGTCAAATATATTCGATCATGAATTATTTTTGTTGACAATTATCTCTATGATAAATAAGTTGGGAGGCGAAACATTAAGCCCCTATCTTTCTCTGTGTTCGATGGATGCCATTTGTTCTAAAAATATGCTTTGAGTACTAGCAATCATACAAGACTATATGATAATTGAGTATGTGGAGCTCTTACTTAGACTTTGTTGAAAATAAGTTGAATTGCAATTGTTTGGTGACTAAGAACATAGGTTGTTAAGTTTCAAGAGAATGCACTGTTTAAACCATAACATGTGAATTGATTGCTACTTTATCATGATGAGTTTTATGAGAAAGTGTTGCTGTTATGATGCTAGGAAAAGTGATTGAAATTATCATTGATCAAACTTATGCACTATGCTAGCATTCACACTTCATAAATTATTTCTTTTATCATTTACCTACTCGAGGATGAGTAGGAATTAAGCTTGGGGATGCTGATACGTCTCCAACGTATCTATAATTTATGAAGTATTCATGCCATGTTTATTATAGTTTTGTATGATTTTGGTGCACTTTTATATGGATTTTATATGATTTTTATGGACTAACATATTGACCTAGTGCCCAGTGCCAGTTGCTGTTTTTTTTGCTTGTTTTTGGTTTTCCAAAAAATCCATATCAAATGAAGTCCAAATGCAGCGAAACTTTTTGACGATTTTTTCTGGAAGGAAACTGACCCAGGAAGCTTCGGGGGAGCAGCAGAAGACCCACAGGGGCCCCACAAGCCACCTGGGCACGCCACCCCCCCTAGGCGCGCCCTGGTGCCTCGTGGGCCCCCTGTGGCCCTTCTTCGCGTGATTCCAATGCCAAAAATTCTTATAAATACCAAAACCCCCAGAAATAACCCTAGAACTTTGACTCCACCGTCGCAAGCCTCTGTACCTCCACGATCTCATCTATAGCCCTTTTCCGGCACCCTGCCGGAGGGGGGGAATCATCACCGGAGGCCATCTTCATCATCCCGGCGGTCTCCATGACGAGCAGGGAGTAGTTCACCTCGGGGCTGAGGGTATGTACTAGTAGCTATGTGTTTGCTCTCTCTCTCGTGTTCTTGATTTGGCACGATCTTGATGTACCGCGAGCTTTGTTAATATAGTTGGATCATATGGTGTTTTCCCCTCTCTATCTTGTTGTGATGAATTGAGTTTTTACCTTTGAGGTTTCACTATTATCGGATTGAATACTTTATTGGATTTGAGAACACTTGATGTATGTCTTGCATATGAATACCCGTGGTGACAATGGGGTATTATATTGATTCACTTGATGTATGTTTTGGCACTCAACTCGCGGATTCCCGAGGTGACATTGGGGTAATCTATGCATAGGGATTGATGCACGTTTTCGTCCTACTTTCTCCGGTAGAAATCTTGGGGCACTCTTTGAAGTTCTTTGTGTTGGATTGAATATTATGAATCTGAAGTTGTTTGATGCATATCGAATAATCAACTCACGGATACTTGTGGTGACATTGGAGTATCTAGGTGACATTAGAGTTGGTTGATGCGTATCATATGGTGTTATTTTAGTACGAACTCTAGGGCTGTTTGTGACACTTATAGGGATGGCTCAATAGATTGATTGGAAAAGATAACTTTGAGGTGGTTTCATACCCTACAACAATTTCATCTTATGTTCTCCGCTTGATAAGAACTTTGGAGTGATTCTTTATCGCATGTTGAGGGATTGTTATATGATTCAACTACGTTAGCACTGTTGAGAGATTTCACTAGTGAAAGTATGAACCCTAGGCCTTGTTTGTAAGCATTGCAATACCGTTTGTGCTCCGTTTTATCACTTGCTACCTTGCTGTTTTTTTATTTTCAGATTACAAAAACCTATATCTACTATCCATACTACACTTGTATCACCATCTCTTCGCCGAACTAGTGCACCTATACAATTTACCATTGTATTGGGTGTGTTGGGGACACAAGAGATTTCTTATATTTGGTTGCAGGGTTGTTTGAGAGAGACCATCTTCATCCGACGCCTCCCACGGATTGATAAACCTTAGGTCATCCACTTGAGGGAGAATTGCTACTGTCCTACAAAACTCTGCGCTTGGAGGCCCTACACGAGTCTACAAGAATAAGTTGTGTAGTAGACATCAGGCCTTAATATCCCTTAGTTTCCTTATGGACCCCGCTGCCACGGGAGGGTAGGACAAAAGATGTCATGCAAGTTCTTATCGCAAGCATGTATGACTATATATGGAATACATGCCTACATTACATTGATGAATTGGAGCTAGTTCTGTGTCGCCCTAGGTTATAATTGTTACATGATGAATGTTATCCAACATAATCACCGATCCAATGCCTACGAGTTTTTCACATATTGTTCTTTGCTAAGCTACTACTATTGCTGCTACCGTTACTATTGCTGTTACTATTATTGCTGCTGCTATCAAACTACCATACTACTGTGCTACTGGTCACTTGTTGCAGATATTTAGTCTCCAGGTGTGGTTGAATTGACAACTCAACTGCTAATACTTGCAAATACTCTTTGGCTCCCCTTGTGTCTAATCAATAAATTTGGGTTGAATACTCTACCCTCGAAAACTGTTGCGATCCCCTATACTTGTGGGTTATCACGGCCTCGTCTTGTTGCTCGCGTTGGAGGGCCTCTTCTTGTCCTCGCACACGGCGGTTGCGGTCGGCAACGTTGCGAGTTGCTTCTCGTAGGGCACGTTGAGCTTCAAGTGCTTGCTCCTCACGACGTTGTCGTTCTTGTAGTAGAGTGTCGTCGTCTTGGTGTACTTGACGTTGGCGTTGTGGAACTTGATCTTGCTCCATGTTAGCTTGTGCTTGCCGATTTTGGCATTCGCGCTCTCGAAGACGGTCTTGCAAACCATTGCCATGGAATGGGTTTCTTGTAGGTTGCCGGTCTTCATGTACTTGAGGGCGATGAGAGCGTGCTCGTGGAAGACTTGCATCCGAAGAAGTGTCCGAAGAGTTACGGCTTGAGTGGCGCCATCTTGATCTTGAACTTGACGAAGTGGAAGAAGCGCGGTTGACCAACATGGTACGGAATTCTTCTATTTGAGATGATAGCTTGTCGTCAAGAATTTGTCGAAAGTCGGAGGCGAGTTGTTCGATGCATTCGCCCAAAGTTTCACTTTCTTGATGTAAGGCTCGTTGGACGCCAAAGAGGTGTGCCTTGGTGATGTAGTCGTTCGGTGCATCGTCATGCTCGTCGAAGAGAGGATTCGTAGAAGTGCTCGGCCTATCCATGATTCTCAAACAAGTGTTAGTGGAAGAAAGGAACGAACTAGACCAATGTACCTTATCCAATGTTGAAGATGGATCAATGATCACTCGATATGGTATTATGGAAATAGTGCAATTGGTACCGGATCATGTCAATTCTCACACCTACACAAGTAAAGCTTTTGGAGGAGTTTGGTTAGGATGGTGGCACAAAATATTTGCAATTGTAAGCAAGATATCAATAATGTTGAGAAAGATTCGCAAATTCGCAAGTGAAACAAGTAGACCAATAGCAAAGTTACACGAAAACATACACACGGATAGATAAATGAGGTCGTGCAACCAAGGAATGAGCACAAAATGTGGAACACCCGGAAACGCTCGTGTTGCACAACTCTAGAGAGACGCTAGCATGATTGCTTGATAGGCGGATATGACACTTGTGCACAACCTATAGGAGACAAAACGATCAACTTCTATCTCAAGTATGCTTTGTATGTATGAGTCCCGGTGAACTTGTCACGATGATCCAAGATGATCAAATATGATATGTAATGTGGCGATGTTATGGCTATTGCTTACAAGCTTGTTGTTGCTCTTTTCTCTTTGCTTAAAAGCTTTTCTTTCTTTGGCTTAAAAGCTTTTCTTTCTTTGGATATTTTCCTTTGGCCACTTATGCGAAATGCTCTCACGATGCTAGCAATGATGTATATGCGGGAACAAAATTTTGGCACAAGAGATGATATGATGATATCTATGAGGAATGGTAACACTAGAGTGCACAAGTTTCGTTGCCCGGCAATACTCAAATGGCTAGTCTCGAAGGAAAGCGACGCAAAAGAGGGCCTTTGGGTTAACAATGCAATGGCAAGGGAACGAACGAGTTGTTGTCAAGGTTACCGTCCTTGCTTACGGTGGTGTTATCACGATGGTGAGACGGTCGTTGTCGATGTCGACTCCGTGGCGATGATGAGTGGCGGTGAAGTCGATGTCGAACCATGCCTAGTTAGCCGAAACACCCTAGGAAACGGAAATCCGCAACTCAAAATCTCAAAGCAAATGTCAAATGGTGGTGGTGGTGGTAGTCTAGGGGTATAGGTGAAGGTGGTGAAGCTATGGTGGGGCTCGGGGAAGCTATGCGGAAGTGGTGGCGGTGGCGGGGAATTTGCTGAAAAAAATTCAGCCAAATTCAGAGGAAGCCGGATGATCCGGGCCTCGGTCCGGATGATCCGGTTCCTGGACCGGATCGTCCGGGCAGGTCAACTCCGCGCGGTGGAGCTTCGGGAAGGGCTCAAAATCGGCGGAAAAATGAAAAATTCAAGGATTTTCGAGGGGTTTTCGAGGTGGGGATGGTGGGGAAGTGTAGGTCCACTTGCAACACACGAAATCCACGGATCAAAATCAACAAAACATCATCAAACCAACAAATCACAAAAAAAAATTGGTGGGGCTATTTTTGTGGGAATTTTCAAAATTGGGGGAAAACAACAAAATTGAGGGTAGCAAATGGAGGGGAAGGACTCCAAATTGTGAATCAACGTGGCTCTAATCCAAGATGATGTAGGGTGGAACCCTAGTTCGTCGATCTTTTCACAATTGGAGGGGGAAAAGGCAAGAACACAAGAACACACGAACACAAATCACTCAATTGACACAATCACAAGTCACACATACACTAGATCCACATACACATACGAGGATTCACGATACAAAGTCAACACGGAAGGATACACGGTAACTAGTTCATCCTGATCCGGAGAGGAGTCGAGGTCTTGATATCCGGAGTGGATCTTCTCACATGGGTCTCATGGAGGTCTTGATCTCCATGGGAGAGGTATGGATGAGCAAAGCTCTAATCTCAAGAGCCAACTACTTTGCTAACCCTAAAACATAGAGGGGAATGAGTATTTATAGTCTAGTGGACGAATAGGTTACATGGGCCTCGGGCCAAAGTGGTCTGCGCAGGAGGTGCCCGGATGATCCGGGTGTTGGTCCGGATGATCCGGCCTTCGGGAGCCCAGATGATCCGGGCGGGCGCCCGGACGTCCGGGCAGGTCAGCTGCTGTTGCGGGGGAGCCGGACATCCGGGCCGGGGTCCGGACATTCGGGCTGAGGCCGGATGATCTGGCTATCTTTTTCGCCGTTCTGTACTCGGGTGCCACTTAGCCAGATCATCCGGGCCTGGGTTCGGATCGTCCGGGCGTTGGCCGGATCGTCCGGGCCTGGGTCTGGATCATCCGGGCAAGTGTTGATTTGCCCTTTTCCTTCTCCGTCTTCGCGTTCCTCTTTCTCGTTCGCTCGTCCTTGTTCCTTAGCATCTCCATGATGATCTCCTTGGTACCTGAGTATGCATAGAGTCTCCGCTTGAGGTAGCATCCAAGTCTCATGTGCATCGAAGGGGAATTGCGAGAGGAGTGATGTCACCTCGTTCTCGATGGCTCTTGCTCGTGCTCGTGTCATAGGTCCTCGTGGCACTTGAGGTGACGAAGGTGAGTCCATGGGGATGACCTCGGGATGCTCCGCATCAGATGAGCTCTTAACATGTCCCAATGACAAGAGACAAAAATGTTTAAAGAATATTGAAACTCTGAAAGAAAAGAGGAGAAAGAACCTTCATCTGCTTGCCCGGTTGAAGCAATGATGAACTAGGGTATGAAGTTGTTAGGGCATCTCCAACGGCAACCCGCAAATTTCCTCCCGCATCCGTCCGCGGACAGGGGGGGGGGCAGTCCGCGGACACGGATGCGGGAGGACGCCATCCAACGCTAGCCGCATACATTTCAAACTCCTTTTCAACAAACCGGATGAAATTCGTGCAAATAAGACCGGATTTCATATAAACACATCCGGATTTTATATAAACATGACGGATTTCATTACATTTACATCAACTAAGCGGTGCTAATCCGGCTCTGGAGGTATAATTAATACCTAATCTAAATGGCCGCCCGCGGATCTCTTTGTCTTCCTCATGTCCGGCAGCCCGATCACCGGACTGTCGGGAGCCCCGGAGGAATATGCTTCAGTGCAAAGGATGGCTCACTTCCCCACCGCTCATCGGAGCGGAACCCCCGGCTGATGCTTCAGCAGGAGGGGAAGGGGGCGCCTCCGCTTCCCCGGAGTCCATGCGGGAGCGACGAAGGTCCTCGCAAGAGAAGAACCAGGCAAGACACCGGCTGTGTACACCGGCGTAGCCTCGGCGGTGGCCTTCATGGGACCCAAGTGGCGGCGGCCTCCCGTGTTCTACTTCTCCTCGACGATGGCAGCGGACGCGGAGGCGCTGGCCACCGACTCGTCACTCTCCGCGCACCTGGCTTCTGTCTCTGCCTGCATGACGCGGTCGCAGGCACGGGAGGCGCGATACAACACGGTGTCGTCGACGGCCGTGCCGCCGTACTCCCCGCCGTGCCGGCGTCGAGCTGGCCTGGAGCGGCCATTTGCTGAACCACGCGTCGGCTTGGGCCGGCAATTGGCTCTGTCGGGCTACGCGAGGGAGGTGGCGCCGCGAGCTGCCTCACTCGTATCCGGCCGGCTCAGCGGGCCACCTAGCCGGCTTGTATGCCGGAGAACTGCTCTTCGGAAGCCATCGGAAGAGTGGAGAAAATGGAGGAGGAGGAGGAGATGGAGGAGGGGGGAGGGGTGCGATTCTTGCCCGGCGTCTGGCCTCGTTTAAATAGAGGGCGTAGGGGAGGAGCTATGCCGACGTTGCGTTTAATGTCGGACCGCTGATGAACGCACGTGTGGCTGGAGTAGGTTTCCCGGCTTCCACGCGGGTTTAATGGAGGCGTTTGAATGCGGCGAGGAGGCGTGTTCAGCCGGGCGTGCAGCGGGCGGCGTCCTCGGCCGGCGCGCCGCTTCAATGGCGGATACAGTGAGAGGTCGCGTCCGCCTTGAGCCGCATTCAATGTGGAGCGGCACGCTCTACAGCGGCATGAATGTGGGCAGGTGGCGCCGGGCGAGAACGCGCGCGGGCGAGGGATGAGGGGTTTTGGTGGGCCAGGGCGGTCAGAAGCGGACTTGGAATCGGTCCGGACTCCCGCAAACCTCCCGCACTTTTGTCTCTGGTTTGCGGGAGAAATCGCGTCCGGACCGCCCCGCGGACTGATACAGGTCGGCGTTGGATGGCTCACGCGGTCCGGACAGCACGGTCCGGACGGATGCGGGCGGTTTGCGGGTCAGCCTTGGAGATGCCCTTACCTGTCCATAATAAATTTGAATGGCAAAGTGTGGATGCTGCATGATCATTATCGTAGTAAGGATGAGCTATCATTTGTCATGAACAATTTTATCCCTAGCAGTTCCTATAAGCAGTGATGGACTCGTGTTTCTTCGGATATCTCATAAACACCAAATTGACCTTGTTCTTTACAAGCTACGGTACTTGCTCGAGGATGAGTAAGACTTAAGCTTTGGGAAGTTGATGAGTCCAATTTATGTGATAATTTTACTAAGTATTTTGTGCCTACATGGTAGGCTTTGTAAAATTTTACCGCGTTCGTGTACCTCTTTTTGTTGATATCCCTCGGGTAACGCTTTTGGACCGTTTAGCGTATAATAGAAGAAATCCCCAGAAATATCACGTATTTAAAGTGATAATCACCTACCATAAAAGAATCAAGCAAGAAGGCCAAAGAAGAAAGGGTTTTATCATTTATGCCATTAGTTGCGTCGCACTACTCAGTTTTGCCATTAGAGGTTGGGTCTTGCTCCCTTTTTCAAAAAAGAAAAAAATATAATTTGTTTGAATGTGTATACAATTGTGGAGAAGAAAAAAAGAATGACAAAACATGGGCATTCAAATATAGGTATGTTGTAAAATAAAATAAAACTAATCAAATATTTTCTCTCCTCTACCCATAATGTAGGATAGCCAAAATTTGGATCTGCTATTGAAGATGCTATGATGTGAGGCCGGCAGCTGGGCCCCATCGGCAGCATCGTGGAGCGTACTGAACTTGTCACGCCGTTTCAGCCGTTGGATTGGATGAGCTGTGCTGTATTTGGACGGAGACTCGGATCGTGCATCCATCTACAAGCTTCTTGTAGCACCCACCCCTCGAAAAAGGAAGTAGCATCACTCTCCGCCGCGCCGCGAGACGCCGAGACCTAGCCGAGCCCACCGTGTATCGTCGTCGCCGCCAGGAGCACGGAGCGACGCCGCCGCAGCAGCCAGCGCTTCCTCTCGAAGGTGCGTGACCACTGAATCTAAAACTTCTCTGGATGAACCATGGTTCTTTTCCGTCGGCAGAAACATATGCCCTAGAACCTATGCGGCTCGAGTAGGGGACTAGGGATCTCTATACCATTGGTCGCGGCTCTGCGGCTGCCGGTAAACTCTGTGGCACTGACGGTGGCGACCTTCCGCCTTGTTTGAGTTAGATAATTTTGCCTGATGCTGGGCGTTTTGGGTTCGTGCACGTGAAGTGTTTGATGAAATGTTGTGGGTGCTGCTGAATCTTGTGTGGCCACGGGTTGTAGAACATGGAGCAGACTCCTCTCCTTGAATGAAGTATAAATGGAATTGGAGGCTAGTAAATTTGTTAACGCACGTTACTTGCAAGATGATTGATGAGCCTAACTCTCAACATAAGCTGTTTTTGGCAAAGCATGGCTGTTTAATTTGATGTGTAAAAGTGTTTAGTAAATACTTAGGGAAGCTTGTCCAATCCTATCCTGCATTTTGGTTGATTATAACTTAGAACTTGTGTTTATGGTGTTTTGTCATATACTCCCTCCGTTCACAAATATAAGATGTTTTGGATATTTCAATATGGAGTACATACGGACTGAAATGAGTGAAGAAACACACTAAAACGTGTCTATATACATCTGAATCAGAAAAAGTTAGAACATCTTATATTTGTGAACGGAGGGAGTATTTCCGATCGGCCATCAGGCCATGGCCTACAATTGATGATGTGGGTGGAGCTGCCGCTTGCCCTTCAGCCTAACTAAACTGCTGTGGGCCATGGTATATGGAGCCGTTGCTTTGCTGGTTGCCATAGCTCAGTCATGCTCCTCTTGGCTGTTGCCACAAATCGTGAGTTACAATTAGTTGGTTACTCTTTGACACAGATTTGTGGCTCGAGTAATTTGAATACTTCAGTCTCCTTACTGGAATTAATAACAATAATGAATAGATTCACTAGATTGCAGTATGCAAATTATATATGAATTAACAACAAATCTGTGTGAACTAGGTGACCATTGATTGGAAATGCTTTAAGCAGCTTCCAACTTGGAAGTCAGTATCACATCACCTAACATACCGCATCTTTTTTTTGCGGGGGAACCTACCATACCTGAAGGATCAAATCATGGGGTAGCATTCAGGGGCTGCAAGTGACCTTGCCATGAGTGAGTTTCTAGCTCAGCCACTAGTCGGTGAGAACATCCGCTCCAGTGATTTGCTGTACCTTGAGTACAAATATGTGCCTAGATGTCAGTATGTCACAACATGCTCCTATGATGTGTACCCTTGCACGGAACTGCACCTTCTTTATGATGAGATATCTCTGTCAGGAGATATTTGTTGGCTTCCAAGTTGGTTAGCTTGTCGGTAACATTGTTTCTATTTGTAAGATATCCCATGAAAATGTTTGAAAACCCCCTAATGTTGCCAAACAAATATATTGGAATGATGCTGGTGGCATTTTTAGCCATACTCACTGTATTTGTCATTTTTGTATGAGCTGTAGTAGCAGTATAATTTGGCCTTCCATTATTTCTTATAAACCTGACCAACAATGGCATGTAGCGTAGAGCTGGAGGAATTCGTAGTTCTGAAAGAGCTTGCTTTTTCCTGTTTTCGGAATAATTAATCAAACGACTATTTGCTTCTCTGTGGGGATACTGTGTTTAATTTGCTAGTAGTTATGACCGTAACCTCATTAACAGTTTGCTCCTCTTACAAGGCGATGCTTCACCAACGAATTGTCCATCTGCTTGTTATTCCTGTTGCTTACACATTAACATTGCTCTATTCTGATCTCATATGAATCCAAATATGCTTCTGCAGGTTAGCATCTGACAGCAATGGCGAAGCATCATCCTGATCTCATCATGTGCCGGAAGCAGCCTGGCATTGCTATTGGTCGCTTGTGTGAGAAGTGTGATGGCAAGTGTGTCATCTGTGACTCGTACGTGCGCCCATGTACGCTTGTCCGGGTCTGCGACGAGTGCAACTACGGCTCTTTCCAGGGAAGGTGCGTCATCTGCGGCGGAGTTGGCATTTCAGACGCCTACTACTGCAAAGAGTGCACGCAGCAGGAGAAGGACCGAGATGGGTGCCCCAAGATTGTCAACCTAGGAAGCGCCAAGACCGATCTCTTCTACGAGCGCAAGAAGTATGGTTTTAAGAAGAGATGAACTACATACATGGACTTGTCGGGTCCTCTGGGCCTCACATTCTGTGCTGTTACACTAATACCAGAAGCAGGTTGCTGGGGCAACGGCATTGTGTTCGTGTTATCGTTTGATCCTAATATACAAGAATGCATCCCTGATATGCTCTGTGTAATGACTAGTTCTGCTGTATGGTTAAAAACTCTAGACTGCCTATGCAGTATGCACTTGATATGAATGACCATGAATGTTTGACTCGAAATGTGTGCTGTGATGGCCTTTTGTATTTTACTAGTTAATTGCCTCAGCTACTCTGAAGACCTGAGATATGGTTGTAATGTAGTAGAAATACATGCTGATACCTGATCATGCCCGATGTGCTTATAATAGAGAATCGGCTTTGCAAGCGGTGGGCTGGCGGATAATGCCGTAGTGGACGAAGCGTGATGCCGCTTGCACCCCAAGCTGAAAGTAATCTATTCGGTGCCGTTCTTGCCGAGCGTATGGAGGTGCCATGCATGCACTTTCAGGATTTTGTGCTTGTAGGGAAAAACTTGGCGAGTATGTAGCTCGCTATTAAGCATTTGGGAAATTTTATATATAGATTAATAACGTAGGATCCAACTTCAAATATACCTGCAGGCTGTAGCAAGTGGTATGTGCATGATAAGTGCGCGGCATAACGATTTTGTGGTTTGATCATCACCTATGTAAAAGAAGGCTCGGCCAAATCAAAAAGAAAAAAAACGCAAGAAGAAAAAAAGCGCCCCTGCAATGACAGAATAACTATTTATTCGTTAGCTCTCAAGATTTTTGTGATGCAGCATATAACATATCCAGAATATATACCTGCCGCATTGTTGGCGCTGGCGATTTGTAATCATAGTATATAGGTTTCGTGCAATAACCATGCTTACCGCACGGTGTATGTCAGGCACCCGGGCGTCACCTTTTATTCCACATTGTATGGACCTGGAATAGCGATGTGGTACTAAACATCAGCGCAGCAACACGTAAACAGGGAACCACCGACCGCGGGCTTGTTTTCCTTGGCGCTTGCCTTCATGTTAGCTCGTCCGATCGTCCTTATGGTAGTGCTGTGTCCATTAGGGATGCAAATTTGAATATTCAGGTACCCTCCGATCCTATTTAGTTCAACCAACTGAACAAATTTTTCATAATTCACATCACTTTTAAGAGTTATTAAGTCCATTTGGTTGAACTAAGTAGGTCGGAGGGTACCTAAAATTTTCAAATTTGCATCCCTAGTGTCCATCCTGTGCCGATGCTGATGCGTGCGTTTCCCCTTCTTTTTCCTCTGAGTTTGGTTAGTGTCTTCGTCCTGCTCCGTCACGAGTTGCCTACCAGAGAGCTAGGTGCGCTTCTCTGAATGCCGCGAGGTGTTCACTGAAACCCTATATGTGTCGTTAAGTTCAGTTATCCAGGTCTCCAACAATAAGCATCGACGGCCGGGATGGCTCCGGTTGCTTGCTTCTACGGTTCTACCCGCGTCTTAGAATTTCAGGTAGTCAGACATTCTCAAGGGTTTCTTTTTTTTGATAAAAACATTCTCAAGTTTGTCCATCACTAAAAAACAAGATTGATGAGATGGAATTAAAATTACTATATATATTATGAAATTATACTCAGTTTTGAGATACAATTATTTTGTTTCAAACAAAATATGTTTTTAGAAATCGACGGTCAATAGTTTCACTAACAAGACTTAGTTTATGTCCAAAACGAGGATACTTTGTATCTCTGCTATTAAAGGAGACCATCGCTTCCACCCCTCTCTTTAATTCACACCGCTTCCCACTAATTTATTTTCAATTTTATTTGCCCAACATTACATCTCCTTCCTTCAGTAATATAAAAATTAATCATTTTTACGTCTAACATAGTACCCCACTGATTTATTTCCAAATTTATTTGCCTGGTATCACATCTTTCATCAATTCACACCCCCTCCCACTGATTTATTTTTAATTTTATTTGCCCGACATCACATCTCCTTCCTTCAGTAATATAAAAATTAATCATTTTTACGTCTAACATAGTACCCCACTGATTTAATTCCAAATTTATTTGCCTGATATCACATCTCTCATCAACTCACACCCCCTCCCACTGATTTACTTTTAATTTAATTTGCCCGACATCACATCTCCTTTCTTCAACAATATGGATATGAATTCTTTTTTCGTTTGACAAATTGAAAACATAGTACTTTCACTGATTTATTTTTGATTTTATTTGTTCGACATCACATCTCTTTCCTTTAGTAATGTGGAAACATGGTACATGAAAAATAAAATAGGGAAATCTTATCTGGCTGACGTTCCTCAGAGAGCAATTCCTAGCGAACGTCCCCTGAACCCTCCGATCTGGATCTAAGGGTGGCAGTTTTCTGCGAAAATTACACTAAAAGGGACCAAAAATGAAGGAACTGCCAACCCCCTATACACTAAAAATGCCATCCGGTCGTTCGCATGTGCCACCCTAGCTGGCCACCGTTCGCCAGCTAGCGGCGTCCATAAAATATCTGGACAGACGTCTGTAGGATCGAAAGTATGTCTAGAGGGGGGGGGGGTGATTAGACTACTTGACCAAATAAAACCTAACATTTTCCCAATTTTAATTGTGGGCAGATTTTAGCAATAGTACATGTCAAGCATCACCCTACACATGCAATTCTAAGAGTATAGCAGCGGAATGTAAGCAATTGCATATGTATGTAGAGAGGGGGTAGGAGATTTCAAATGCAATGAAGACACGACGGTTTTTGGCGTGGTTCCGATAGGTGGTGCTATCGTACGTCCACGTTGATGGAGGCTTCAACCCACGAAGGGTAACGGCTGCGCGAGTCCACGGAGGGCTCCACCCACGAAGGGTCCACGAAGAAGCAACCTTGCCTATTCCACCATGGCTTACGTCCACGAAGGACTAGCCTCACTCGGGGTAGATCTTCACGAAGTAGGCGATCTCCTTGCCCTTACAAACTTCTTGGTTCAACTCCACATCTGGTTGGAGGCTTCCAAGCGACACCTAACCAATCTAGGAGACACCACTCTCCAAAAGGTAATAGACGGTGTGTTGTTGATGAACTCCTTGCTCTTGTGCTTCAAATGATAGTCTTCCCAGCACTCAATCACTCCTCACAGATTTGGCTATGGTGGAAAAAGGATTTGAGTGGAAAGCAACTTGGGAAAGGCTAGAGATCAAGGTTCAAATGGTAGGAATGGAATATCTTAATCTCAACACATGAGTAGGTGGTTCTCTCTCAGAAAATGAATGGTGGAAGTGTAGGCACGTTCTAATGGCTCTCCTTACTGAGAAGGATGGGGTGGAGGGGTATATATAGCCTCCACACAAAATCCAACCGTTACACACTTTTGACCCAACTCGGTGGCACCGAAACGATAATCTCGGTAGCACCGAACTGTGTAAAAGATATGAACTTTAGGAATCTCGGTGGGACCGATACGAACAACTCGGATGGACCGAAGTGCAATGGCTTAGGGCAATCCTCATCTCGGTGGCACCGATTGCATCAACTCGGTAGGACCGAAGTGAAGCAATAAGGCAACAGAGAGTTGACAAGCCATCTTGGTGAGACCGATTTGCAAACTCGGTGAGACCGATTTGCAAACTCGGTGAGACCGAAGTAAATGCAAACGATTACAGAGAGTTGGCAAGGCCATCTCGGTGGGACCGAGATCCATTTCGGTGGATCCGATTTGTTAGGGTTTGGCAGTGGCTAAGTCTTGGATGAACTCGGTGAGGCCGGATTGGAAATTTCGGTGGGGCCGAGTTGGACTTTGGGTTTTGGACATATTTGGGTAGAGTGAGTGGTTGAGGGTTTAGGAATGCTGTCACTAAGCACTTTGAGCAAAAAGACCATTAAGCAACACCTCATCCCCTTTTAATAGTATTGGCTTTCCTATGGACTCAATGTGATCACTAAACCAAAAATGTAGAGTCTTGAACTTTGCCAATCCTTGTCCTTAGCATTTTGAGGGGTCCACATCTCTAGTCCATGCCATGCCAATCATTGAACATCCTGAAATCTTAATCTTGAATGGATATTAGTTCAATGAGATATATGTTGTTATGAATTACCAAAACCACCAAGGGAGCAAATGTGCTTTCAATCTTCCCCTTTTTGGTAATTGATGACAACATATAGATCAAAGCTTCGACAGATGATTAAGTAAATGAAATATATCGTCGCTTTGAGAAGTATGTGATAAGCAAGAGCTCCCCCTAAATTTGTGCATTATTAAAAATTTGCATTTGAATGCAAATGCACAATCGATTAGGCTCATGGGTCACTCTTCCATGTCACATACATCTTGGTGGAGCGCGCAAAATGATATGATTGGAATAATAGGCACGCATCACCAACATAAGTAATTGATCATACAAGATAATAGTAGAGATAAACATGGAATATCACATTAGGCATAATATGATCAATCACCATCGTATCTCACAAGTATAAACGACAGAATATTGTAGCAAGCACACACATAACAAAGTATCAACGAACGATCAAACAAGTAGCAAAAGAAACTCTCAAAGCAAATCAAAAACAAGAAACTCTCTCTCTCGAAGCCTATGATCTATACAAATCCTCCCCCTTTGGCAACAAGTACCAAAAAGTTCAAATCGTATAGCACTAGTCGGCTCTCTAGGCACGATCCTCCGAAGGCGATCTCCTGCTGGCGGCTCCGGTGTGCGTAGACGGCATTGAGATGAGAGCGTCCGCGAATGCTTCTGCTGACGTCTGCTGGACTGGTGGAGTGGAGACCTGCTGTGGCACTGTGGCTGTGGCGGCTGGTGCAGATACTATGGTCTGTGGATCCACAACTGGTATCGCAGCTGACCTGGCAGCCCTAGGCACTGACTGAAACTGCTCTGTAGTCGGTCTCTCATCTTCACTGTCATCTGATCTGGCAAGCTTGACAGCATCGACATCTCCTTGCAGCTGTTCCACTGAAGTCTGAATCTCAGTCACTTTGACATCCAAGTCATGAAACTTTGTCTCAATAATCCGCTCAAAACTAGCCTGGGTCTGGGTGAGGTTGGCTAGACTTCGCTCAATCCTCAGAGTGGCTTCAAGCAGATATTGCATTTGGTCTTTTGGTGTCTTGAGATTCGCAATTGGAGCATTTGGAGCTGCTGCTTCCTGAGCTGCTTTAGCTTCTTGTGCTTTGCGGATTTCCTCTTGAGCTTGGGCAGAAGTGGGATGCGAAGGATCCATCACTATGACATTGTCCTCAAAATCTGGACGGAGTGGCAAATGCTCTCGATCAAGAAGATACGTGCTGGTTCCAACCTTGGAATTGATCAACAACTGAATATGTGGAGCATAACCACACGATCTCTTCTGATCTGCTGCTGTCCTCTTGATAGTCTCGACTATCAGGCTCATCACCTTGAATTTCTGAGGTGTATCAAATAAGTGCAGCAAGTTGATGGAGTGGCCACGAATCATCTTATCATCTCCTGACTTGGGTAGCAGAGTGTACCGCAGTATAGTGTTTGAGGTGGCCAGACCTGGTAGCAAATGCTTCACTGATCCAAGCTTGTGTGTTTCAAGATCCTCCTGGGGAATAGCAGTGTACATGTTCTTCATAGAATTGTGATCAAACTTGAGCTTGGCATAAACATCATAATCATCATCTTCTTCCTTGGGTGCACCAAGAAGATTTGCCTGTAGGGGAACGCAGCAGAAAACAAAAAATTTCCGACCTACGCACCAACCCAGGACCACTATGGAGACTGCATACAAGGTTTGATCATTATCGTTACCGACTCGTAGCGCAGCGGAAGTAGAGTCGATGACGATTGGCGGTGCAGATCCCCGCAGCTAGGATTTTACAACCTCCCAACCGCGAGGATGTATACCCTCATCTGCCCCGCGGACAGCCCTCCGGGAGGCGGTCACACAGTCCCCCGGACGGTGTCGCGGACAGCCCTTCGGGAGGACCTCCGAAACTCGGACTGTCACTCGGACAGCCCTTCGGGACGACCTCCAAAACTCGGACGGTCACACGGACAGCCCTTCGGGAGGCACTCTCGAACTAAGACCGAAACTACGATCTCTCTACAGAGTTGCACACATACGGTGTCATCTATCCGGCAGGGCTTCGCCGTCCAGAACTAGTTCCTGCCGGAACCCAGACAGCCTTTCGGCTCTACGAAACTATTTCGCTGGGAGGGAGAGAAGAATGCCAGATCATGCATGGCTTTGTGTATGAGAGCAAGAGTGTGTCTTATGGCAGCCCACACACCTCCTATTTATAGGAAACCCAAGGGGTAGGGTGGTTTTACAAGAAAACCCAAAACCCACATGGAAAGGAGTCCTTCCCAAGGACCTAAAAGGTGAAACCAAGGAACAAGGGGGACTCCATGAAGGAGTCCACCATGTGGCCGGCCACACCCTCATGTGGGGCCCCAAAATTGGCCCCTATCCATCCATGTCATCCCCAAGATCTTTTGGAGCAAAGCCCCAAAAGGTGGCTTTCCAAAAATATCCCAAAAAGCACTTTCACTATTCACGACGACATTTTTCAGCGTCTGATCGAACTGAAAATATTCATGTGGGCTTAGAACAATTCTAGTACCCACCAAAATAATTTTCAACGCGAGCCGGAACAATTCCGGTTTAGTGATTTCATCTGCGAAAAGCATCTGAAGCGGTTTCGACAGCTCCGGAACATTTCCGGTTTTCATCCCGGAAAATTCCAGAAAGTTTCCAGAATGATTCTGGCACCCTCCAAGAATTATCAGGCATGTGCCAAAACCAATTTGACTTTATGTTATCCTCTGAAACAACTTTTCAGTTTCACCGGAACTCATCCGGTGACCTCTCTGCGGAACTTTTCCGCTGTCCGAAACTTTTCCGGCGTCCGAAACTTTTTCGGTGATTTTCTCTCAGACTCCCTGTCTAGTATTCAGCAGATAGATGACCCTTAAGCGTGTGACCCTATAGGTTGGGTGAAGCATAGACATGACCCGGAACCCCTTCCGATCAATGATCAACATCGGAGCCGTGGACACCCATATTGATCCCTATACCCACACGAATGAATATTCGAGTGAACCTCCAGTTGCCGTGTGCTATTCCTGTTGCTTCGCGATATGTTACAAATACCCGAGGTGAGAAACATCGGCATCCTCGTGGATCAACACTTGTCCACAATGCCAGTTACCTCGTTGCCGGTTTTTGTTCTCTTTTCTCGTTTCTGTGTTCCGGTATCCCTGTGATCAAATCACACTTGTGTCTGGCCAGACGATGATGGATACCATAACACCGAGAGGGCCCAGAGATATCTCTCCATCGTCGGAGGAGCAAATCCCAATCTTGAGCTATCAAGTTACTTAACATACTTTTCCATGAACCCGTAAGCCGCCGTAATAGCCACCCATTTACGGATGACGTTTAACAAACCCCAAAGTTCATGAAGCAAGCATGAAGAAACTCGACACTCTCATGGTCTAAGGAATTATGCAAACATTAACTTCTCTGTGTTATTAACCATTAACTTATGACGAATGAATCTCATAGCATAACATCAATCGGGTCGATTCAACACAAGTGTTCTACTAACATTGTGCCCTCAAAGTTGCCGGCATAGACATGCCCATGATCAGGAAAACAGAACCATCATGCAACACTTGAGCTAGTCTTAGAGGCCAGACTAGGAATACATTTTACCGTTTATTATTCCACACGTGCATATGAGTCTTCCTCCGAGCCTCGTGGTTATTGCAGACTCGAGAACCATAGCAGTTATAGCATGGAACATAAACCTAATTCTGAACAGGGAGATAATCAATAACATTTATTATTGCCTCTAGGGCATATCTCCTACAGACTCCCACTTGCACTAGAGTCAATAATCTAGTCAATGCTAATGCACTTTACACCTATGGCATACTGGTGTAAAAAATGCTTCGCATGTGGTATAGCCTGATGTCCAACGGATCTGACGACTTCAGCTCCGTGTGTAACTTTGCATATCCTCGCGTTTTCACGCTTTCACAAAATTCATATTTTGTGTGGACTTGGCTTTGCATATGTGTGAATCATTGGTCGAAACCTGATTCCTCAGACTGAGCTATGGAGCAACTATCTGCAATAGTGTCCCATAGACCAAAGCCATCTTGGAACCATACTAAGTTCATGAATGAACTATATGATTCAACAACTTATTTGTCGCTTCTTAAGCGTCAACATACTTAGCCTTTGTTATAGAATTCGCCACAGTATCTTGTTTGGAACAATTTCCAACTACCGTGCCATCATATTGTGTATTACACAAAACCCTTAACTTAAATCGAAAATCGCATGGAGCATTGATGAAGACTGTATCGATGTAATTACTTACAACGAGCACTTCATAATCTCTGCTTGCGAGAAAACATGTCATCACTACTACTCTTGTACTCAATGACATCTTTCACTGTTGTCCTATGATCAGTACTTTGATCACTTTGGTATCCATACTCGCAACAACTTTTGGAGTATCGGACATATCTGGTTGTTTTACATACCATGGAATACATGATTAATCCAAACACAAGAGTGTGTGGAATCTCCATCATGTATTTTACTCATCAGTGTTTTGGGACACCGAGTCTTGCAAAAACTCTTTCCATGTGACTTCGGCAAGAATCACTCCTTGGCGTTTTAAATGCTAAAAAGTTTTAGCATCTTGTCAATATGTATTCATTGCTTAGCCCCATTAGGTAAATCTATCTCCATAGATCATCATGCCTAATATTGAGGCTATTTAGCCTAAGCACTTCATTGAAAAACTATTTTCAAATGAAGTCCTAATTCGTGTCAAGAAATTTATTTCCAATTAACAATGTGTTAAGTACACAAGGTTTTTAGAAATATTATTATGCTCCCACTTACTTTCTTGAATCACAAGCATCTTCGATACCCATTTGATGAAGTCAAACCCCCTTGACCATTTCATCAAAAACGAAGATTCCAACTCCACTTTGCTCTCTTCTGTCCATCGCTGGAACTCTGAAGTTTGCATACTTACTAGCATCCTCTGGATCGACAAATTACTTTGGACTGTATCACATACAAGTCATAGGTTTCATTTCCATCAGATGGAAATCTTTTTGTCATCCATGTTTCATATCTCATGATTGAAATATGTATTAATTGCTAGTTCAACCCGAACCGACTTCAAGCATCGCTACGGTGAGACAATCTCATCGTAGTCAACTCCTTGAACTTGTTATGGCAACAAGTCGAGCTTTATGGATAAAACATTTTATCCGTATCAGTTTTTAGTTCCATAAATATTCATTAGACTCTAAGTCTTCCGAAAGGTGTATCAAGATTTTAATCTCGAATCACTTATATGGAAACTATCTCGGATTGTATTGGCATTTAGCCAATTCCGGAGTCAGGGCCCATCAACGCTTCCTTGTGTATTGTAGGTATACTGTTGTCTAACAACAATATCTCGTTTGCGCACCTGATAGGTTTGCACGAGCTTTGCCTACGTGGTTCAGCTGCAAGTTCGACCAAAGTCCATACATCTCATGTAGAGGCTTCCGTATCAGTCGCAGTAGGAAACTCCGGAATCACTTCCAAGGTTCCTTTCCTTTGACCTGATGACGAAGATACTGGTTATCTCGTCGAGTTGCACTGTCCTCCAACTCACCTTTTTGAAAGAACCATTTTCTTCAAAAAAGCATACCGTTCTTTGTGGCAAACCTATTTGCCTCGGTATTGTGGTGGGGAAATACCCAATGACTTGGGATAACCTACAAAGTAGCACTTGTCTGATTTGGAATAGGTTTGTAACCTTTTACACAAGCCCCATATTCCAAATGTTAAGAAAAGATATAATATGGTTGGGCGTACCATACCATGGCGTCATTTCAACAGACCCGATGGAGCTCTTTTCAGTGTAAAAGCCGCAGTCTCTAAAGCATCACTTTAAAAGGGATAATGGCAAATTTATTTATGTCATCTTTGATCTTACCATGTCATGAATGGTTCGATTACATCTACACGGACTCTCCACTTGCAGTGGTGCTCCGGGAGGTGCAAGTTATGAAACCCCTTTCACAACTCATCAGACATTCGCTAAACTTGTAACTCAAATATTCCTTTCTGCAATCGAATTGTAGAAACATAATTTTCTTGTTACAACAACTTCTACTTCATTTTTGAAAACCTTATGAATGAATTCAAAAGATCCAGACTTACGTCTCATCAAGTAAATATCAATATATCTACTTGAGTCATTTCTGAAGATAGATAAATCCACTACTTGCAACAACATTTATTGAACTACACACATCAAAATGTATGATCACCAATAAGTTTGTTGCTCGTTCCTTATGGCCTGTGAACGGTATTTCAGTCACTTTACTTTTCGGAGGAAAGTTGCAAGTGTCAGATGATTCAAAATCAAATGACTTTAAAATCCATCATAATGGAATTTTCCATGCGGGTTTCTCCAATGTGACCAAATGCAGTGCCACACATATGTGGTATTCTTAGTCTTGCGACATTTAGCGTTAGTGTTATGGATGTATCATATTACCATCAATATTCATAACATACATCCCATCCTGGATGGAAGCATGGCCCTTCATGTTATTCATAACACCGAACATCAAAAGTTCTCTTATGAATAACCTCCTTGCAAGATACCTTATGCAAAGGGCTAGAGTGTATGAAACTCTAAATGAATTATGAAAGTAAATACAGAGGTAATGTATTATTCATAACATACTTCTCATTCATAATGAAAGTATGGCCCTTTTGTTATTCATAACTCCGAACATTAAAAGTTCTCTTATGAACAACCTTCTTGCAAGATACTTTATGCAATGGGCTAGAGTGTGTAAAACTCTAAAATGATTTATGAAAGTAAATACATAGGGAATACACCTATGGAAGGCATAGTAACATTTACTATGTTCCCTGCGTGTATCTAAACCTCATTCCTGGCTAGTCTTTCAGGCCATAGTAGTTCTTACATCGAGTTGCAACAGAATGCAATCGAGTGGGTATCTTTGTGATTAACTCACAATACCCAAGAATTAGTGATTAACATGTTTAACCATAATTCCCAAGAACTATATCTTTGGCCAGCCTTCTATACATCAAAAACCTGTATGACATTCATACATGAGCTGGATATTCCAGTCTTCTTTCCTTTTGCCTTTATACTTCTAACAGTTTAACTTTCGGTATTTCTCCTACTCTCAGAAGAAGCACCCAACTTAAGAGTGGCGATAGCCCCGGACTTCCTAGGCGTGAAAGTTTCACTAACACCCTTCGGACACTTCCTTTCTCTTTAAGTTGTTTGTTTTATTCACCATCATCATATGACAGGCGTTCTTCTGGATCCCTCTCTTATCAGTCTAATGCATAGTAAACTCCTTTACTAATAGTTTGCAAACAAACATTGCTTTGGATATCTCATATCTTTTAGCCTTTGTCTGTCTCTGAAAATGATTTTCAGATTCCATGAATATCACATAACTATCCAAACTTTCGAAGTTCGGGTCTCATGGAAGCAAACATATTGCACTTGACTGAAACGGAATTCTAGCTTTTGGATCGATGGACGAGAGTCACATGATCCATAGCATTAGCGGGAGAATACCGAAAGCAAGCGATAGGACAAGTCCTTCTCGGCACTCTGGAGGACAATCCTCTCATTACGTTACCAACCGTAAAGTTTTAACCAGATATTTAACAGCTATTCAATTTTAATTGGGAAGGTGGAAACGCGAGCCATTATTCTACAACTATTATGCAAATAACACTTAGACAGTGTTCATAATTAATTGCACTGAGAATTAAAAGAATTAATTCTACAATGCGCTCCCACTCAAATCAATATCTCTCATAATTGATTGTGAGTGATACAAGACCCCCATTTCAATTGTTCGCCATTGGTGTAACACCACTGATGACGAAAATCTCAACCGGTAGGCCAACTTGCCAATCACATCTCTATGTGATTCTTGTTCATCTTTCGATGCGCGTGTTCCGAGCTCATGACGGTCATGCCTGAACGTCAAGACAACCAAGTGATCTTGCTGCGAGGTCTCAACTCACCCGCCTCACACTTCCCTAATCGTTTGTACCCGTGTGACACGGCGCACTCCGAGAAGTTAGGTGCCGTGACGGTGCTACACTTGGGAGAACACTAACCACTTGATATTTTTGTGAGAGATCACCCTAATAAAAAGCGACTACCGCGCAATCAAGAAGGGTGCATCATAAGGGATAAACATCTCAGGCAATTCATAATAGCATGATATGGTATAGCCCTTTCTGACGGAGAAGTCTTTCATTTCTTCGTCTTCGGCATTTGCGTTGGTGTTCACCTTCGCGAAGATTGCCACCACCTTGTCGATGCACCAGATAATATTGCTATCTCTATAGCTAATAAAATAAGTGCATTACTGAAGGTTGACACGCAGGTCATTAAAGTGACAATCATATGGCTCCAGCCATCATGCCGAATCATGACACGCAGGTCATGTTAATCAATTTACATTATATAGTCATCTCATACATAATCAAATTATAATGAGCACTGCTATACCACATCACATGCACATGCAAACCATCCTGCAAAACCAAGTTAGACGCCTCTAATCGGTTCATGCAAAATTTTATTTTACGTGGCTTCTAAGGTTTCGAAACAAACCGAAGGTACCAACGTCCATCATCAAGCATGATAATCCAAGTCGCTAGATTAACATTGCGGGGTGTATGAAACACGAGATAATAAAATCTCGAGCCCCATACTAAACTTCGTCATACGCGTGACCCCCGTGCCGATCATATCTGCATTGCCCTTTCGTCTGCGAAATTTCATCTTTCTTTTTAACTACGGTGGAATTCAATGAACTGTTAGCACTTCGTTGATCAATCAGGATCGCGGATTGCTAGAACATTGAAACTCCACCATACTGTTATCAAGATCAGAAATATGCAAATTCCAGGGAAGCAACAAGAACATCGGGTAACAGATTTCATCTGCTACCCGCACAAATAATTTTCAGTAATAGAACTCATCTACTACCTAATTATATTGTGCAATACCCATACATCTCTATGTATTCTAGATCGCAACCTGCATCTACGCATAGCACGGCTCTTGATGCCACTGTAGGGGAACGCAGCAGAAAACAAAAAATTTCCGACCTACGCACCAGCCCAGGACCACTATGGAGACTGCATACAAGGTTTGATCATTATCGTTACCGACTCGTAGCGCAGCGGAAGTAGAGTCGATGACGATTGGCGGTGCAGATCCCCGCAGCTAGGATTTTACAACCTCCCAACCGCGAGGATGTATACCCTCATCTGCCCCGCGGACAGCCCTCCGGGAGGCGGTCACACAGTCCCCCGGACGGTGTCGCGGACAGCCCTTCGGGAGGACCTTCGAAACTCGGACTGTCACTCGGACAGCCCTTCGGGACGACCTCCAAAACTCGGACGGTCACACGGACAGCCCTTCGGGAGGCACTCTCGAACTAAGACCGAAACTACGATCTCTCTACAGAGTTGCACACATACGGTGTCATCTATCCGGCAGGGCTTCGCCGTCCAGAACTAGTTCCTGCCGGAACCCAGACAGCCTTTCGGCTCTACGAAACTATTTCGCTGGGAGGGAGAGAAGAATGCCAGATCATGCATGGCTTTGTGTATGAGAGCAAGAGTGTATCTTATGGCAGCCCACACACCTCCTATTTATAGGAAACCCAAGGGGTAGGGTGGTTTTACAAGAAAACCCAAAACCCACATGGAAAGGAGTCCTTCCCAAGGACCTAAAAGGTGAAACCAAGGAACAAGGGGGACTCCATGAAGGAGTCCACCATGTGGCCGGCCACACCCTCATGTGGGGCCCCAAAATTGGCCCCTATCCATCCATGTCATCCCCAAGATCTTTTGGAGCAAAGCCCCAAAAGGTGGCTTTCCAAAAATATCCCAAAAAGCACTTTCACTATTCACGACGACATTTTTCAGCGTCTGATCGAACTGAAAATATTCATGTGGGCTTAGAACAATTCTAGTACCCACCAAAATAATTTTCAACGCGAGCCGGAACAATTCCGGTTTAGTGATTTCATCTGCGAAAAGCATCTGAAGCGGTTTCAACAGCTCCGGAACATTTCCGGTTTTCATCCCGGAAAATTCCAGAAAGTTTCCAGAATGATTCTGGCACCCTCCAAGAATTATCAGGCATGTGCCAAAACCAATTTGACTTTATGGTATCCTCTGAAACAACTTTTCAGTTTCACCGGAACTCATCCGGTGACCTCTCTGCGGAACTTTTCCGCTGTCCGAAACTTTTCCGGCGTCCGAAACTTTTTCGGTGATTTTCTCTCAGACTCCCTGTCTAGTATTCAGCAGATAGATGACCCTTAAGCATGTGACCCTATAGGTTCGGTGAAGCATAGACATGACCCGGAACCCCTTCCGATCAATGATCAACATCGGAGCCGTGGACACCCATATTGATCCCTATACCCACACGAATGAATATTCGAGTGAACCTCCAGTTGCCGTGTGCTATTCCTATTGCTTCGCGATATGTTACAAATACCCGAGGTGAGAAACATCGGCATCCTCGTGGATCAACACTTGTCCACAATGCCAGTTACCTCGTTGCCGGTTTTTGTTCTCTTTTCTCGTTTCTGTGTTCCGGTATCCCTGTGATCAAATCACACTTGTGTCTGGCCAGACGATGATGGATACCATAACACCGAGAGGGCCCAGAGATATCTCTCCATCGTCGGAGGAGCAAATCCCAATCTTGAGCTATCAAGTTACTTAACATACTTTTCCATGAACCCGTAAGCCGCCGTAATAGCCACCCATTTACGGATGACGTTTAACAAACCCCAAAGTTCATGAAGCAAGCATGAAGAAACTCGACACTCTCATGGTCTAAGGAATTATGCAAACATTAACTTCTCTGTGTTATTAACCATTAACTTATGACGAATGAATCTCATAGCATAACATCAATCGGGTCGATTCAACACAAGTGTTCTACTAACATTGTGCCCTCAAAGTTGCCGGCATAGACATGCCCATGATCAGGAAAACAGAACCATCATGCAACACTTGAGCTAGTCTTAGAGGCCAGACTAGGAATACATTTTACCGTTTATTATTCCACACGTGCATATGAGTCTTCCTCCGAGCCTCGTGGTTATTGCAGACTCGAGAACCATAGCAGTTATAGCATGGAACATAAACCTAATTCTGAACAGGGAGATAATCAATAACATTTATTATTGCCTCTAGGGCATATCTCCTACAGACTCCCACTTGCACTAGAGTCAATAATTTAGTCAATGCTAATGCACTTTACACCTATGGCATACTGGTGTAAAAAATGCTTCGCATGTGGTATAGCCTGATGTCCAACGGATCTGACGACTTCAGCTCCGTGTGTAACTTTGCATATCCTCGCGTTTTCACGCTTTCACAAAATTCATATTTTGTGTGGACTTGGCTTTGCATATGTGTGAATCATTGGTCGAAACCTGATTCCTCAGACTGAGCTATGGAGCAACTATCTGCAATAGTGTCCCATAGACCAAAGCCATCTTGGAACCATACTAAGTTCATGAATGAACTATATGATTCAACAACTTATTTGTCGCTTCTTAAGCGTCAACATACTTAGCCTTTGTTATAGAATTCGCCACAGTATCTTGTTTGGAACAATTTCCAACTACCGTGCCATCATATTGTGTATTACACAAAACCCTTAACTTAAATCGAAAATCGCATGGAGCATTGATGAAGACTGTATCGATGTAATTACTTACAACGAGCACTTCATAATCTCTGCTTGCGAGAAAACATGTCATCACTACTACTCTTGTACTCAATGACATCTTTCACTGTTGTCCTATGATCAGTACTTTGATCACTTTGGTATCCATACTCGCAACAACTTTTGGAGTATCGGACATATCTGGTTGTTTTACATACCATGGAATACATGATTAATCCAAACACAAGAGTGTGTGGAATCTCCATCATGTATTTTACTCATCAGTGTTTTGGGACACCGAGTCTTGCAAAAACTCTTTCCATGTGACTTCGGCAAGAATCACTCCTTGGCGTTTTAAATGCTAAAAAGTTTTAGCATCTTGTCAATATGTATTCATTGCTTAGCCCCATTAGGTAAATCTATCTCCATCGATCATCATGCCTAATATTGAGGCTATTTAGCCTAAGCACTTCATTGAAAAACTATTTTCAAATGAAGTCCTAATTCGTGTCAAGAAATTTATTTCCAATTAACAATGTGTTAAGTACACAAGGTTTTTAGAAATATTATTATGCTCCCACTTACTTTCTTGAATCACAAGCATCTTCGATACCCATTTGATAAAGTCAAACCCCCTTGACCATTTCATCAAAAACGAAGATTCCAACTCCACTTTGCTCTCTTCTGTCCATCGCTGGAACTCTGAAGTTTGCATACTTACTAGCATCCTATGGATCGACAAATTACTTTGGACTGTATCACATACAAGTCCTAGGTTTCATTTCCATCAGATGGAAATCTTTTTGTCATCCATGTTTCATATCTCATGATTGAAATATGTATTAATTGCTAGTTCAACCCGAACCGACTTCAAGCATCGCTACGGTGAGACAATCTCATCGTAGTCAACTCCTTGAACTTGTTATGGCAACAAGTCGAGCTTTATGGATAAAACATTTTATCCGTATCAGTTTTTAGTTCCATAAATATTCGTTAGACTCTAAGTCTTCCGAAAGGTGTATCAAGATTTTAATCTCGAATCACTTATATGGAAACTATCTCGGATTGTATTGGCATTTAGCCAATTCCGGAGTCAGGGCCCATCAACGCTTCCTTGTGTATTGTAGGTATACTGTTGTCTAACAACAATATCTCGTTTGCGCACCTGATAGGTTTGCACGAGCTTTGCCTACGTGGTTCAGCTGCAAGTTCGACCGAAGTCCATACATCTCATGTAGAGGCTTCCGTATCAGTCGCAGTAGGAAACTCCGGAATCACTTCCAAGGTTCCTTTCCTTTGACCTGATGACGAAGATACTGGTTATCTCGTCGAGTTGCACTGTCCTCCCACTCACCTTTTTGAAAGAACCATTTTCTTGAAAAAAGCATACCGTTCTTTGTGGCAAACCTATTTGCCTCGGTATTGTGGTGGGGAAATACCCAATGACTTGGGATAACCTACAAAGTAGCACTTGTCTGATTTGGAATAGGTTTGTAACCTTTTACACAAGCCCCATATTCCAAATGTTAAGAAAAGATATAATATGGTTGGGCGTACCATACCATGGCGTCATTTCAACAGACCCGATGGAGCTCTTTTCAGTGTAAAAGCCGCAGTCTCTAAAGCATCACTTTAAAAGGGATAATGGCAAATTTATTTATGTCATCTTTGATCTTACCATGTCATGAATGGTTCGATTACATCTACACGGACTCTCCACTTGCAGTGGTGCTCCGGGAGGTGCAAGTTATGAAACCCCTTTCACAACTCATCAGACATTCGCTAAACTTGTAACTCAAATATTCCTTTCTGCAATCGAATTGTAGAAACATAATTTTCTTGTTACAACAACTTCTACTTCATTTTTGAAAACCTTATGAATGAATTCAAAAGATCCAGACTTACGTCTCATCAAGTAAATATCAATATATCTACTTGAGTCATTTCTGAAGATAGATAAATCCACTACTTGCAACAACATTTATTGAACTACACACATCAAAATGTATGATCACCAATAAGTTTGTTGCTCGTTCCTTATGGCCTGTGAACGGTATTTCAGTCACTTCACTTTTCGGAGGAAAGTTGCAAGTGTCAGATGATTCAAAATCAAATGACTTTAAAATCCATCATAATGGAATTTTCCATGCGGGTTTCTCCAATGTGACCAAATGCAGTGCCACACATATGTGGTATTCTTTTAGTCTTGCGACATTTAGCGTTAGTGTTATGGATGTATCATATTACCATCAATATTCATAACATACATCCCATCCTGGATGGAAGCATGGCCCTTCATGTTATTCATAACACCGAACATCAAAAGTTCTCTTATGAATAACCTCCTTGCAAGATACCTTATGCAAAGGGCTAGAGTGTATGAAACTCTAAATGAATTATGAAAGTAAATACAGAGGTAATGTATTATTCATAACATACTTCTCATTCATAATGAAAGTATGGCCCTTTTGTTATTCATAACTCCGAACATTAAAAGTTCTCTTATGAACAACCTTCTTGCAAGATACTTTATGCAATGGGCTAGAGTGTGTAAAACTCTAAAATGATTTATGAAAGTAAATACATAGGGAATACACCTATGGAAGGCATAGTAACATTTACTATGTTCCCTGCGTGTATCTAAACCTCATTCCTGGCTAGTCTTTCAGGCCATAGTAGTTCTTACATCGAGTTGCAACAGAATGCAATCGAGTGGGTATCTTTGTGATTAACTCACAATACCCAAGAATTAGTGATTAACATGTTTAACCATAATTCCCAAGAACTATATCTTTGACCAGCCTTCTATACATCAAAAACCTATATGACATTCATACATGAGCTGGATATTCCAGTCTTCTTTCCTTTTGCCTTTATACTTCTAACAGTTTAACTTTCGGTATTTCTCCTACTCTCAGAAGAAGCACCCAACTTAAGAGTGGCGATAGCCCCGGACTTCCTAGGCGTGAAAGTTTCACTAACACCCTTCGGACACTTCCTTTCTCTTTAAGTTGTTTGTTTTATTCACCATCATCATATGACAGGCGTTCTTCTGGATCCCTCTCTTATCAGTCTAATGCATAGTAAACTCCTTTACTAATAGTTTGCAAACAAACATTGCTTTGGATATCTCATATCTTTTAGCCTTTGTCTGTCTCTGAAAATGATTTTCAGATTCCATGAATATCACATAACTATCCAAACTTTCGAAGTTCGGGTCTCATGGAAGCAAACATATTGCACTTGACTGAAACGGAATTCTAGCTTTTGGATCGATGGACGAGAGTCACATGATCCATAGCATTAGCGGGAGAATACCGAAAGCAAGCGATAGGACAAGTCCTTCTCGGCACTCTGGAGGACAATCCTCTCATTACGTTACCAACCGTAAAGTTTTAACCAGATATTTAACAGCTATTCAATTTTAATTGGGAAGGTGGAAACGCGAGCCATTATTCTACAACTATTATGCAAATAACACTTAGACAGTGTTCATAATTAATTGCACTGAGAATTAAAAGAATTAATTCTACAATGCGCTCCCACTCAAATCAATATCTCTCATAATTGATTGTGAGTGATACAAGACCCCCATTTCAATTGTTCGCCATTGGTGTAACACCACTGATGACGAAAATCTCAACCGGTAGGCCAACTTGCCAATCACATCTCTATGTGATTCTTGTTCATCTTTCGATGCGCGTGTTCCGAGCTCATGACGGTCATGCCTGAACGTCAAGACAACCAAGTGATCTTGCTGCGAGGTCTCAACTCACCCGCCTCACACTTCCCTAATCGTTTGTACCCGTGTGACACGGCGCACTCCGAGAAGTTAGGTGCCGTGACGGTGCTACACTTGGGAGAACACTAACCACTTGATATTTTTGTGAGAGATCACCCTAATAAAAAGCGACTACCGCGCAATCAAGAAGGGTGCATCATAAGGGATAAACATCTCAGGCAATTCATAATAGCATGATATGGTATAGCCCTTTCTGACGGAGAAGTCTTTCATTTCTTCGTCTTCGGCATTTGCGTTGGTGTTCACCTTCGCGAAGATTGCCACCACCTTGTCGATGCACCAGATAATATTGCTATCTCTATAGCTAATAAAATAAGTGCATTACTGAAGGTTGACACGCAGGTCATTAAAGTGACAATCATATGGCTCCAGCCATCATGCCGAATCATGACACGCAGGTCATGTTAATCAATTTACATTATATAGTCATCTCATACATAATCAAATTATAATGAGCACTGCTATACCACATCACATGCACATGCAAACCATCCTGCAAAACCAAGTTAGACGCCTCTAATCGGTTCATGCAAAATTTTATTTTACGTGGCTTCTAAGGTTTCGAAACAAACCGAAGGTACCAACGTCCATCATCAAGCATGATAATCCAAGTCGCTAGATTAACATTGCGGGGTGTATGAAACACGAGATAATAAAATCTCGAGCCCCATACTAAACTTCGTCATACGCGTGACCCCCGTGCCGATCATATCTGCATTGCCCTTTCGTCTGCGAAATTTCATCTTTCTTTTTAACTACGGTGGAATTCAATGAACTGTTAGCACTTCGTTGATCAATCAGGATCGCGGATTGCTAGAACATTGAAACTCCACCATACTGTTATCAAGATCAGAAATATGCAAATTCCAGGGAAGCAACAAGAACATCGGGTAACAGATTTCATCTGCTACCCGCACAAATAATTTTCAGTAATAGAACTCATCTACTACCTAATTATATTGTGCAATACCCATACATCTCTATGTATTCTAGATCGCAACCTGCATCTACGCATAGCACGGCTCTTGATGCCACTGTAGGGGAACGCAGCAGAAAACAAAAAATTTCCGACCTACGCACCAGCCCAGGACCACTATGGAGACTGCATACAAGGTTTGATCATTATCGTTACCGACTCGTAGCGCAGCGGAAGTAGAGTCGATGACGATTGGCGGTGCAGATCCCCGCAGCTAGGATTTTACAACCTCCCAACCGCGAGGATGTATACCCTCATCTGCCCCGCGGACAGCCCTCCGGGAGGCGGTCACACAGTCCCCCGGACGGTGTCGCGGACAGCCCTTCGGGAGGACCTTCGAAACTCGGACTGTCACTCGGACAGCCCTTCGGGACGACCTCCAAAACTCGGACGGTCACACGGACAGCCCTTCGGGAGGCACTCTCGAACTAAGACCGAAACTACGATCTCTCTACAGAGTTGCACACATACGGTGTCATCTATCCGGCAGGGCTTCGCCGTCCAGAACTAGTTCCTGCCGGAACCCAGACAGCCTTTCGGCTCTACGAAACTATTTCGCTGGGAGGGAGAGAAGAATGCCAGATCATGCATGGCTTTGTGTATGAGAGCAAGAGTGTATCTTATGGCAGCCCACACACCTCCTATTTATAGGAAACCCAAGGGGTAGGGTGGTTTTACAAGAAAACCCAAAACCCACATGGAAAGGAGTCCTTCCCAAGGACCTAAAAGGTGAAACCAAGGAACAAGGGGGACTCCATGAAGGAGTCCACCATGTGGCCGGCCACACCCTCATGTGGGGCCCCAAAATTGGCCCCTATCCATCCATGTCATCCCCAAGATCTTTTGGAGCAAAGCCCCAAAAGGTGGCTTTCCAAAAATATCCCAAAAAGCACTTTCACTATTCACGACGACATTTTTCAGCGTCTGATCGAACTGAAAATATTCATGTGGGCTTAGAACAATTCTAGTACCCACCAAAATAATTTTCAACGCGAGCCGGAACAATTCCGGTTTAGTGATTTCATCTGCGAAAAGCATCTGAAGCGGTTTCGACAGCTCCGGAACATTTCCGGTTTTCATCCCGGAAAATTCCAGAAAGTTTCCAGAATGATTCTGGCACCCTCCAAGAATTATCAGGCATGTGCCAAAACCAATTTGACTTTATGGTATCCTCTGAAACAACTTTTCAGTTTCACCGGAACTCATCCGGTGACCTCTCTGCGGAACTTTTCCGCTGTCCGAAACTTTTCCGGCGTCCGAAACTTTTTCGGTGATTTTCTCTCAGACTCCCTGTCTAGTATTCAGCAGATAGATGACCCTTAAGCATGTGACCCTATAGGTTCGGTGAAGCATAGACATGACCCGGAACCCCTTCCGATCAATGATCAACATCGGAGCCGTGGACACCCATATTGATCCCTATACCCACACGAATGAATATTCGAGTGAACCTCCTGTTGCCGTGTGCTATTCCTATTGCTTTGCGATATGTTACAAATACCCGAGGTGAGAAACATCGGCATCCTCGTGGATCAACACTTGTCCACAATGCCAGTTACCTTGTTGCCGGTTTTTGTTCTCTTTTCTCGTTTCTGTGTTCCGGTATCCCTGTGATCAAATCACACTTGTGTCTGGCCAGACGATGATGGATACCATAACACCGAGAGGGCCCAGAGATATCTCTCCATCGTCGGAGGAGCAAATCCCAATCTTGAGCTATCAAGTTACTTAACATACTTTTCCATGAACCCGTAAGCCGCCGTAATAGCCACCCATTTACGGATGACGTTTAACAAACCCCAAAGTTCATGAAGCAAGCATGAAGAAACTCGACACTCTCATGGTCTAAGGAATTATGCAAACATTAACTTCTCTGTGTTATTAACCATTAACTTATGACGAATGAATCTCATAGCATAACATCAATCGGGTCGATTCAACACAAGTGTTCTACTAACATTGTGCCCTCAAAGTTGCCGGCATAGACATGCCCATGATCAGGAAAACAGAACCATCATGCAACACTTGAGCTAGTCTTAGAGGCCAGACTAGGAATACATTTTACCGTTTATTATTCCACACGTGCATATGAGTCTTCCTCCGAGCCTCGTGGTTATTGCAGACTCGAGAACCATAGCAGTTATAGCATGGAACATAAACCTAATTCTGAACAGGGAGATAATCAATAACATTTATTATTGCCTCTAGGGAATATCTCCTACAGACTCCCACTTGCACTAGAGTCAATAATCTAGTCAATGCTAATGCACTTTACACCTATGGCATACTGGTGTAAAAAATGCTTCGCATGTGGTATAGCCTGATGTCCAACGAATCTGACGACTTCAGCTCCGTGTGTAACTTTGCATATCCTCGCGTTTTCACGCTTTCACAAAATTCATATTTTGTGTGGACTTGGCTTTGCATATGTGTGAATCATTGGTCGAAACCTGATTCCTCAGACTGAGCTATGGAGCAACTATCTGCAATAGTGTCCCATAGACCAAAGCCATCTTGGAACCATACTAAGTTCATGAATGAACTATATGATTCAACAACTTATTTGTCGCTTCTTAAGCGTCAACATACTTAGCCTTTGTTATAGAATTCACCACAGTATCTTGTTTGGAACAATTTCCAACTACCGTGCCATCATATTGTGTATTACACAAAACCCTTAACTTAAATCGAAAATCGCATGGAGCATTGATGAAGACTGTATCGATGTAATTACTTACAACGAGCACTTCATAATCTCTGCTTGCGAGAAAACATGTCATCACTACTACTCTTGTACTCAATGACATCTTTCACTGTTGTCCTATGATCAGTACTTTGATCACTTTGGTATCCATACTCGCAACAACTTTTGGAGTATCGGACATATCTGGTTGTTTTACATACCATGGAATACATGATTAATCCAAACACAAGAGTGTGTGGAATCTCCATCATGTATTTTACTCATCAGTGTTTTGGGACACCGAGTCTTGCAAAAACTCTTTCCATGTGACTTCGGCAAGAATCACTCCTTGGCGTTTTAAATGCTAAAAAGTTTTAGCATCTTGTCAATATGTATTCATTGCTTAGCCCCATTAGGTAAATCTATCTCCATAGATCATCATGCCTAATATTGAGGCTATTTAGCCTAAGCACTTCATTGAAAAACTATTTTCAAATGAAGTCCTAATTCGTGTCAAGAAATTTATTTCCAATTAACAATGTGTTAAGTACACAAGGTTTTTAGAAATATTATTATGCTCCCACTTACTTTCTTGAATCACAAGCATCTTCGATACCCATTTGATGAAGTCAAACCCCCTTGACCATTTCATCAAAAACGAAGATTCCAACTCCACTTTGCTCTCTTCTGTCCATCGCTGGAACTCTGAAGTTTGCATACTTACTAGCATCCTCTGGATCGACAAATTACTTTGGACTGTATCACATACAAGTCCTAGGTTTCATTTCCATCAGATGGAAATCTTTTTGTCATCCATGTTTCATATCTCATGATTGAAATATGTATTAATTGCTAGTTCAACCCGAACCGACTTCAAGCATCGCTACGGTGAGACAATCTCATCGTAGTCAACTCCTTGAACTTGTTATGGCAACAAGTCGAGCTTTATGGATAAAACATTTTATCCGTATCAGTTTTTAGTTCCATAAATATTCGTTAGACTCTAAGTCTTCCGAAAGGTGTATCAAGATTTTAATCTCGAATCACTTATACGGATGACGTTTACCAAACCCCAAAGTTCATGAAGCAAGCATGAAGAAACTCGACACTCTCATGGTCTAAGGAATTATGCAAACATTAACTTCTCTGTGTTATTAACCATTAACTTATGACGAATGAATCTCATAGCATAACATCAATCGGGTCGATTCAACACAAGTGTTCTACTAACATTGTGCCCTCAAAGTTGCCGGCATAGACATGCCCATGATCAGGAAAACAGAACCATCATGCAACACTTGAGCTAGTCTTAGAGGCCAGACTAGGAATACATTTTACCGTTTATTATTCCACACGTGCATATGAGTCTTCCTCCGAGCCTCGTGGTTATTGCAGACTCGAGAACCATAGCAGTTATAGCATGGAACATAAACCTAATTCTGAACAGGGAGATAATCAATAACATTTATTATTGCCTCTAGGGCATATCTCCTACATTGCCCACTCAGAAATAGTTGATTGATATCTAATGCCCTCAGTCATCCACACTATGCGACCATCTGGATAGAAATGTGCTGTGGAGTAGAATTGCATGACCATCTCGTCATTCCACTTAGTCAATTTCTTCCCAACAAATTCATCAACACCTGCAATTCTGAAGCTTTCATGCACATGGGGGAAATAATCCTCGTTCTCATCAATGTATTCCCAGTCCACCCATCTCATGTCACTGACTATGGGCTTCTTGTCAAGCAATACTGTCTCATAGAAATCCTGTTGCTCACGGGTGTGAAAGCGATAATCACAAGCAGTCCTCCTTCTAATAGCATAAGGATCTGACAATCTCCATTGACGCAGTCCTTTGTCCTTTCTCAACATCATGTTCTCAGCTACTGGGTGTGCGTTGTCATGTTCTGGTATCTTGGGCTTCAATTTTCTGAGCACTAGAGGCTCTTCATCAACAGTTGATTCAGGCACTGGGGCCTTGTTCTTCTCTGCAGCAGATATGTTCCTGGTTGATCTCTTGGGTGCTGGTGCTTTAGGCTTTGACTTGGGAGGTGCAGCAGTCTTGATAGCATCAGACATGAGCTTCTGTGCTTTTGCAGGGGGTGCAGCAGCTGGCTCTTCCTCCTCTTCTTCTTCCTCATCAATCATCATAGTAGGTCTGCCAATCACTCGGGCAAAAGATTTCCTTATCCTCTTCTTCTTGGCACCTGCAGCTGCCTCACTAGGCTCTTGCATAGTCTTCTGAGGCACTTTCCTCACAGCAGTTCTTTCCTTGACAGAAGTAGGCTTTGTGCTGTACTCCTTAGCTAGCACTACTCTCTTCTTCTTTTGTGCAGTTTCACTTGCAACAAAGTCCTCATCCTCACTATCTGAGGTTTTCTTCTTCCGTGTTCTGGTTGCAGCTTTAGGAAGATCTGGAGAGCTTCTCTCTCCCTCATAGTAACTTTCATTATGGCTTGATCCTTCACTTTGCTCTTCATGCTGCTCTGACATGTTCTGACTGTCACTGACATCAGACATTGTGCTGAGCTGACCCTGTGAATAGATAGGTATGGGTAGAGTAGATGAGTCATCACAAAAAGCAGATTGTTTTTCATAAAAATGAGTTCAAACTTTAGTTCTAGGTTTTCACAGAATGCAGTTCGGATGGACCGAGTTGGTAATCTCGGTGACACCGAAGCACACTACAGAGACATGGCACCCCATTTCGGTCTGACCGAGACGGGTTTCGGTGGCTCCGAGATGCTAGGGTTTCACTGAGACGTTACTTTCGGTCTTACCGATTCGCACAACTCGGTGGCACCGAGATGTACTTGTGCTATGGCCAGGGCCAAATCGGTGGGACCGAAAATTCCTATTCGGTCGGTCCGAGATGCATTCGGCGGAAACCTAACCCTAAAATTTTTGCTCGAATCTCGTTCAAACGAACTAATCTGGTGGAAAGAGAATTGCATTCGTGGCAAGATTACAGGTAATCCAATCGTGCATTGAATCGGAAAAGGGAAGCACGAAAGGGATCGAAACTCAACCTAACTCGGTGGAGTTCCTCTACGGCGGCAACGGCGGTGGAGATTACCGTTGACGGCGACGGAGTCCTGCGGCGAGAGCGCACAGGCGACGACGGTGACGATCCGGAGACCAAAGGGGCGGCAGCAATGGGGCGCGGGCGCGTAACGTTTGAAGAAATTTTCAACCGCACGAGCCGCTGGA
This sequence comes from Elymus sibiricus, assembly GCA_039707655.1. NCBI lineage: Eukaryota > Viridiplantae > Streptophyta > Magnoliopsida > Poales > Poaceae > Elymus > Elymus sibiricus. The sequence goes on along the minus strand of CM077676.1, from coordinate 355,083,680 downwards.
TATATATATACCCATGTGCTGTCGGTGGCACCGAGTGGAACAAATTGGTAGCACCGAGACGTGCAACTGCTTGCAGTTACAGCAACTCGGTCCGACCGAGTTGGTCTAATCGGTAGCACCGAGATGAAAACCTAGATCAATCTAAATGCTTTCGGTTCGACCGAGTTTGAGTAGGTTGGTCTGACCGAAATCAATTAGAAGGTTTTGGAGGTTCAGCCCTTTCAGATCGGTGGCTCCGAGTGCTCCTCACCCGGATGGTCCGAAAATGACTTGTTCAATTTTTGTGATGCAGCAAGAATAGAATTTGAGACAAGAAAGCATAGATAGCTAGAGAAGGTTCTTAGGCATTCTTGTACATCCACTTGTCCAGAAAAACCAAGACAATCAAAACAACAAATGGATGTCCTCGAATGATGAAAACATGCAAATCAACATGCTCACACAATAAGATAGCAAATGAAATATGTGTCAAACATGCACAACCAATTCTAGCATCTATCAAGCAATGGCGATGACTAGGTCATCTATATACGAGTATATTGACTTAGGAGCCAAATGAGAACATTTGATCATAGGTCATACTCATTGTTTAAGCACAAGTAGGGTTACCACTTTTACATAAAGCATTAATGTGTTCACACCATTAGAGTTGCTTTAGCTCAATTGTTTAGAGCAAAGCTCCCCTTAGATGTGATATCCCCCCTAAGAGGGTTGAACTAACCTTGGGTTTTGTCGATGATGACTTCATGTAGATGTTGAAGATGTGGATGCTCAATGTTGATGTAGACCATCAAGAGTTGGGAGCAATCCTTTGGAGTTTTGTGCTTTCAATACCTACATGGGTTAGTCCCACACAAGGAACATACAAGGATATCCATAGACATAAAGTGAAATACACATATGATGATGTCCATGAATGCATTGATTACCTTGTCCCTTGCCTTACCAACAAGAGGGTTTGTGACTCCATGAACTAGTGCAAAATATGGAAATTGGTTGCACAAGTCCTTGCCATAAAGAATATGAGTGAAGTTTGTTGGCGGAGTCACCCTCAAGAACTCTCTAGTTCTTCTTCTTTTGGATCCACATCAACTTGATGGGAATCCTTGGAGTTGTAGTAGCACTTGACGAAGTAGAACTTGATGAAGTCTTGGGAACCCACTTGACCATGTCTTGAGGAGCTTCTTCAAATGAATCAATCTCTTCTTGAAGCTTGTCCTTGCCTTTTGGCTTGTGGTCTTGTGGTGGAAGGTCTTCTTGAGCTTCTGTTCCCTTGAAGGAAGTAGGATCATACTTCTCTTGTTGAGGAACAAACTTCGTCTTGGGGTACTGACCTTCTTCCCACTCAACTCCATCGGCATTGAACTTTTGTTCAAAACCAACACCTTGGTTCTTCCGGTGCCTTCCTTGCTTGCGTACAATTTCCTCAAATTGTTTACTCCCGGCAAGACTCTTGTAGACACCTTTTTCTATAATTCCTTTCAATAGCATATTTTCTTGCTCAAGTGTAACTTGGCTAAGAGAATCATTAGTGGAATCAATAGAACTACTAGAAGCAACAACATTGGATTTAGCATTGTTATTGTTACTACTAGAGGTAGAACCATTTTTACCCTTGTTGCTAGTTTGCTTAGGTTTACCTTGTGGCATAAAGGTAGACAAGAGTAAACGTTTGGCAAGATATGAAGAACTCTTCTTTCGAAGATCGTCATTGATAGCTTTAAGAAACTCATGCTCTTGCTCTAAATTTAGCTTCTCGAAGCGTAGCTTCTCATGAGTTCTTAGAAGTTCTCTATGATCCTCTTGAGTTGTTTCATGAGCTAACTTAAGAGCATTTAGTTCTTTAGTTAGACGCTCAATCTACTTCATAGCATTGTCACTCGTTTCCTCTTGACTATCATGATTACTAGCATTTTCATTATAGCTCACATCACTAGCCCTATCAATAAGTAAATCATCATCACCACGCAAATCATCTTCATCACTATTAAAATCAAGATACTCGGGGTGTGATACCTTAGGGCCTTTTGCCATGAAGCATCTTCCAATCCCTTCATTTGGTGAGTCAAATAGATCGTAGGAGTTGGATGACACAAGTGCAAGTCCTGCAACACCTTCATCTTGACTATAGTCGGAGTTGGAGTGATAACTTCTCTCGGAGTGGTTGTCGGAGTCGGAGCCGGAAACCCATTCACCAACATGAGCTTGATGTCTTCTTCTTGTGTAGCTCCTTGATGACTTGTCCTTCCTCTCTGAATCCTTGCTTCTTCGAGAGTGTCTTCGTTCATAATAATCATCTCTACTCCTTCTCTCTTTACGAGGTGATTCATCTCTTCTGTGTCTTCCTCTTGGTGATTCGTCTCTTTTCTTGTAGGGAGCCGTACACTCATTTGAGTAGTGTCCGGGCTTTCCACAATTGTAGCAATTACGGTCACGACTTGATGATCTTCTCTCATAATGTCTTGAGCTAGAGCTTCTTTCTTTTCCTTTGTTCTTGTAGAACTTGTTGAACCTTTTCACCATTAGGCTAATCTCTTCATTGGATACTAGCTGGTCACTTGAAGTTGTTGGAGCATCGGTTGAGGCTTTGTAAGCACCACTTGACTTATTGTGCAGCTCCTCTTTGTCCTTGAGCGACATTTCATGAGCGACAATCCTTCCAATGACTTCCGTGGGCTTGAGATCTTTGTAATTTGGCATCATTTGGATCAATGTGCAGACGGTATCATATTTTCCATCCAAAGCTCTAAGTATCTTCTTGATGATGAATTTGTCGGTCATCTCTTCACTTCCTAAGCCGGCAATCTCATTTGTGATGAGAGCAAGCCTAGAGTACATCTCTGCGACTCCTTCACCATCCTTCATCTTGAACTTATCAAGTTGACTTTGAAGCACATCCAACTTAGATTCCTTGACGGACTCGGTACCCTCATGCATATCAACCAAGGTATCCTAAATTTCCTTTGCATTCTCGAGGCGGCAGATTTTGTTGAATTCTTCGGGACATAAACCGTTGAATAGAATGTCACAAGCTTGAGCATTGTATTGCAACATCTTCAATTCTTCCGGGGTTGCTTCACGATCCGGTTCCTTGCCATCCTCAAAGAAGTCACCTTGCAAGCCAACACGAACAACAGCCCAAACGGCAGGGTTATGACCAAGAATATGCATTTTCATCTTATGTTTCCAACTAGCAAAGTTTGTACCATCAAAATATGGACCTCTACGGTGATAGTTACCCTCACTAGACGCCATACTCTCCTAGGTTGTGAAACCAAGGCTATGATCACCAAAGCTATGGAAATCAAGGCTTACGGAGACCAAGGCTCTGATACCACTTGTAGGATCGAAAGTATGTCTAGAGGGGGTGATTAGACTACTTGACCAAATAAAACCTAACATTTTTCCAATTTTAATTGTGGGCAGATTTTAGCAATAGTACATGTCAAGCATCACCCTACACATGCAATTCTAAGAGTATAGCAGCGGAATGTAAGCAATTGCATATGTATGTAGAGAGGGGGTAGGAGATTTCAAACGCAATGAAGACACGGCGGTTTTTGGCGTGGTTCCGATAGGTGGTGCTATCGTACGTCCACGTTGATGGAGGCTTCAACCCACGAAGGGTAACGGCTGCGCGAGTCCACGGAGGGCTCCACCCACGAAGGGTCCATGAAGAAGCAACCTTGCCTATTCCACCATGGCTTACGTCCACGAAGGACTAGCCTCACTCGGGGTAGATCTTCACGAAGTAGGCGATCTCCTTGCCCTTACAAACTTCTTGGTTCAACTCCACATCTGGTTGGAGGCTCCCAAGCGACACCTAACCAATCTAGGAGACACCACTCTCCAAAAGGTAATAGATGGTGTGTTGTTGATGAACTCCTTGCTCTTGTGCTTCAAATGATAGTCTTCCCAGCACTCAATCACTCCTCACAGATTTGGCTATGGTGGAAAAAGGATTTGAGTGAAAAGCAACTTGGGAAAGGCTAGAGATCAAGGTTCAAATGGTAGGAATGGAATATCTTGATCTCAACACATGAGTAGGTGGTTCTCTCTCAGAAAATAAACTAGATCATCGAAGACGCGCGTTGCTGCGTCCATCCATGTTAATATAGTAGGTACTTGTTACCAAATCGCTCGATGTACTATTAACAAGAATGGTTAAGGTTGTGTACAATACTTGGAGGAATTGCAGAACATTGAGGATTTGAGGTTACATTTACTGAAAACTTAATATTAAAATTCGGAGAGAAAAATACTCAAGTGAAAAGTAGTAACTATATATCGTTGTAACAAACTCCTTTGACATGAATTGATGCTACAAATTTTTCATGTCAAATATGTATCATGCAATCGCATAAACACAAAGCTCACTCCGGCCTTTATGCAAAATAAAGATCTGCAATTAGCTTGCTTATTAAGAGTGAGGCTTCAAAACACGATATCAAACATTTCACAAGTAGAAGAGGCCTCGGTGCCCGCAAATACAAGAGGCCTTTAGAAAGTAGATAGTCATACATCAACAAAACTCTGATCTAGGCCCCTGCCACCACCAGTAAAAGGTTAAGCTTTAATAAATGTCAACTGCTGCTACATCTATTCTTAATCAGATCATTTGAAGTAAAGTCTTGATCGGAGTTATATCATGTGCCATCTCAAATTTTTCTCAAGCCAAAAACACCATCTTCCGCTCCAAGGTGAACTTGATGTTTTCAGCCTGATCAAAGAGCGGAAAACAAAACTTAAATTCATGTGAACCTTGGTAACAAGTTTAAAGGTGCATAAGGGTAGTTGTATAATTTTCAACCTTTCAAAACCCATGCAGCTCCCCTTCATAATATAAGCAACAAAACACATCACACAAGAAAAGTAGTACCATATTTTCATCAGGCAAACTTCATTCATGCAAGTGACTAGAAAAATACACAAAAAAACGTGGTTAAAGGGGAAAGTTCCCTCCCTTAAGTGTATGTTGTTAGCTAGAGCCTAGAAATGATGCGCCCCTTGTGGATCAAACATAGGTGGGCGAGCTTACAACCATGCGCTCCAGCCAACAAATCGTCGCTCGGTTACCTGTAAGCAACAAAAGATTCAGAAAATTTCAGGTGATTGAAGCCATGTGGATCAAAGCAAGTGGGCGAGATTACAACCGGCCTTCCAGGTTCCCAAGTGTTGTTCCTGTATAAGTCCAATCTGATTAGGTTCTGGAAATCATCAAGTTCCGATAGGATCGTCCGTTTTTTTTGTGTGTGTGCACGTAAAGCATACAAATAGTCAAAAGAACTGCATTGCATGGAAATGAATAATCGGTAATATTAAATAGAAAACCTCGAATATCTCAGGCCTAAATTTCATGAAAGAAACTCTGAAGAAATTTAGGACAGTAAAAAAATGCACCATCAGGAAAAATGGAAATGGATCCTACATTCTTTCAAAATAGATATGTTAGTTATAACTTATAACACTAAAATGGAAGCTTTGGTTAGCTCTTTTTATGACTAAATTCCTTAGTCATCGGAGAGGAAGAAACCATATCCCTTATATTAGTTTCTGTCTTCAAGTTCGTATGTACCTGCTGCCACTTTGCACAAAACAATTCTATGTGCTACCAACTCATAAATCCTTTAGCTTAATTAGCATCGGTTGTAGTACAAATAAACAGTTACTTACACATGTTAGCACATAAGTTTTGAACGGACAGAAGTACCAAACTGAATAAGCTCTATGTTAAACAAATTTTCACATAGGCCGGAACATATGCCATTCTCAGATCTTGACAAGAACCGAAGAACTGGTATTCGCCATCTTATCATATATATAAGACTGATCAGATACTACAAAATAAGATTTGATCTGCTCACCTGGGGGCAGCAATCTCCACGACACATCCGCATAAGGAAGAACACAGGGAGATCTACCCAAGCATGATGCTGAATATTTTGTGCTGCTGGAGTAGAGAGGGAGCAAAGAGTGGCCAGGGAGAAAGCATATATACACCACGCATCAGTTGGAAACTGAAGTGTGCAGACGAGACGTCGCTCCAGTCATGAATGCTTGCTTAAAAACTGAGGTATGATTGTGTTAATTAAGGCTGGGTGGAGCAGTTTCCAGGAGATAAGGCCCGCGTCCCGCACACCTTCGTACCTTGCAAGCAGATCGGTCGACCCTCGATCGGTTCACCCGCATCCGACGCTTCTGCTCGATCCCCTCGCGCTGGATTCCCTCACGAGTGGAGCGTAGGCTGGATCCACTCGCGCGTCGGCTCGATCTCACCGCAGGTCGCCCGCGTCGCCTGAATTGAGCCGCCGCCGCATCCGCTCTCATTCGACCGCGTAGCCTAATTCTCGTTCTCGTGTGGACCGGTTTCTTTTTCTTTTACGGAACGGGAGCGCTTCTAAGAGAGGGCCGTCGCTGCCTTGGGCCGAGCAGGAAAAAATGGCCCAATCAACCACAGGGCTCCAAAAAAGCTACGGGAGTAGCTGCCCCTTCGACTTTAGGCCCAGTTCTCGGCAAACATAGCGTCAGTTGTTGATCAGACGGCCAGGAACCTTTAACAAACGAAATCAAACGGTCAGAAACGCCTAATTCATGAGAGGGCAGGGATTAGGTGCAGTTTTACTGTCCTTAATGGTGGAAGTGTAGGCACGTTCTGATGGCTCTCCTTACTGAGAAGGATGGGGTGGAGGGGTATATATAGCCTCCACACAAAATCCAACCGTTACACACTTTTGACCCAGCTCGGTGGCACCGAAACGATAATCTCGGTAGCACCGAACTGTGTAAAAGATATGAACTTTAGGAATCTCGGTGGGACCGATACGAACAACTCGGATGGACCGAAGTGCAATGGCTTAGGGCAATCCTCATCTCGGTGGCACCGATTGCATCAACTCGGTAGGACCGAAGTGCAGCAATAAGGCAACAGAGAGTTGGCAAGCCATCTCGATGAGACCGATTTGCAAACTCGGTGAGACCGAAGTAAATGCAAACGATTACAGAGAGTTGGCAAGGCCATCTCGGTGGGACCGAGATCCATTTCGGTGGATCCGATTTGTTAGGGTTTGGCAGTGGCTAAGTCTTGGATGAACTCGGTGAGGCCGGATTGGAAATTTCGGTGGGGCCGAGTTGGACTTTGGGTTGTGGACATATTTGGGTAGAGTGAGTGGTTGAGGGTTTAGGAATGCTGTCACTAAGCACTTTGAGCAAAAAGACCATTAAGCAACACCTCATCCCCTTTTAATAGTATTGGCTTTCCTATGGACTCAATGTGATCTTGGATCATTAAACCAAAAATGTAGAGTCTTGAACTTTGCCAATTCTTGTCCTTAGCATTTTGAGGGGTCACATCTCTAGTCCATGCCATGCCAATCATTGAACATCCTGAAATCTTAATCTTGAATGGATATTAGTTCAATGAAATATATGTTGTTATGAATTACCAAAACCACCAAGGTCGCAAATGTGCTTTCAACGTCCTCCATTGTTGTATACTATTTGATACAAAATCTTCTTGCGAGTGCAGCCAAGCCCTAGTGATTCGTCAATGTGGCTAGCGTTTAAGAAGGATCTCTACTTTGGGTTTGGTACTCCCGTTTGCTTCCACCCCCTCCAATCAATTCACACCCTCTCTTATTGATTTATTTCCAAACTTATTTGCTCGACATCACATCTCCTTCCTTCAATAATATGGAAATTAATCCCTTTTCCGTTTGGCAAATTGGAAACGTAGTTCCCCCGCTGATTTATTTCCCATTTTATTTGCCTGACATCACATCATCCATCAATTCACACCCCTCCCACCGATTTATTTCTAATTTATTTGCCCGATATCACACTTCCTTCCTTCAGTAGTATGTAAACTAATCTTTTTTCGTTTGGCAAATTGGAACCATAATACTTCCACTTATTTATATCCAATTTTATTTGTCCGATATCTATTCCCCTTGCTTCAGTAATATGAAAACGTTGTACATGAAACAAGGATTTAAATTGCTAGCTATAGCTTTTTGTGATCAAAAGTGAAGCTATGTCACTATGTGCCGCTATCCTAGGCTCCTAGCTACGGCCGATATAGCGCCAAAATAGTTCGAAGCGCACTTTCAGTGCACGGCGGCATTGGCGCACTTTATCTAAGCCGTCTCTTGCATGCTCCAAGATGGCAACTACTAGTGCCAGCTATTAATACGAGCTGTCTGCTGAACTCTATATGTTATGTAATGCAGGGATATATACCCCTGGTACGGTCCGGGTTGCAACTGAAGTACAGAGATTTAGATATGCAACCTGTGCCCGAGTGGAGGAATCCGATGCCAACCCCAGCACAGGTCCAAGTCCTATGTGTTGCGCCCGATACGTGCCATGCATGGTGCATGCATGGCGTCTCTGGTAGGTCCACACCATTCCAAGCGAACAGTGCGTTATATAGCTGGAAGTTCCGATCCCTGGGAAACAGAGCGAACAGAATAGCTGCAAGGAGGAGAGTGGGCACGGATCTGAAGTCGTCAATATCAGATCTGCAAGTGGCATGGAGTTCATTGACATGGACGGACAGTTAAGGTGAGATTGCATACTGATTATGTTATTTTCCTGATGTTTTTTCCAACTATCTGATATACTGGTTCCGATCTGATATACTAGATCAACTGCTAGCCTGATCCCTCAAGATCTACTACCATCGCAACGAGCTCGTGAAGTTTTGTGTGCGCAGTCAACATGCTCATCTGGATCTTCTAGAGCTTGCCCGAGGATAGAAGTACTAACGGGAGAAGAAGCGAATCGGGATCTCGGGCAACTGCATGATAACGTCAACAGATCTGAAGCTGGAAGAGCAGAGGGGAACAACGATGAAGGATCAGCTTCATGTGCCTTGGGGGCAGTGAATTTCGAAGCATTTCGAAGCAGGCTCTTGCGAGGCAGGTGGTCTGGATCCTTGTGGAGAAGCTACCTCGAGGTGGAAACGAAGGTGATCTTTGTTTTGTTCATAAATCACGCTGGTACCAATGTGTTGGTCGGCAATCAAATATTTTTTAATATTAAACCATAGCTGTTTCATGTTTTATGTACATATCAAGCACATAAAACGTATTTGTTACATAGAATAAATTTGTGTTGAAAACTGTTTGCTTCTTGGTAAAAGGAATGTTTTTTTTCCGGTGGTGACTGCTACAGCTGACGTGGGCCGTTTTTCATACAAGCCATTGTTTCGGTGGGCCGTATAGTAATGTGTTGTTTGTTGGGCCATTACTTTTGTCGTGCCCATTTTTTTTTTTTTTTTGTGGAAACGAAGGTGATCTTTGTTTTGTTCATAAATACAGATCGCCCCAAGGGGTTGGTCGTAAAAAAACATTTTTTTCCGTATAAAACCCTAGCTGATTAATGTTTTATGTGAATATCAAGCAAATAACTAATATTTGTTACATAAATAACTCTGTGGTACTAAAAAAAAAATTGGTGAAAGTAATAAAAAAAATTCCGAATGTTGACTGCTGCTGGTCACGTGGGCCGTTTTTTCTTACACGCCATTGTTTTGAGATGGCAGTTTAGTAATGTGTTGTTTGTTGGGCCGTTACTTCCAGCTGCGCCCATGTTTTTGTGTTGTTGGGCCGCCTGTGTGGTGTTAGTTTTCGCGTCTGGCTGGCCGAGTCCCACATTTTTTCTGATTTAATTTCGACTTGCAGAGTCAGTTTGGCAAATGGCGATGTTGAGCAGGAATGGAGTGCTGATAGGCAGAGCGCACTTGAATTGTCAATTAGAGGGTTTGCTGAAAAAAAGGAAGGTGTTGTGATAAACCCTAAAATTGGGATGTCGTTCGACACTTTGAATGAAGCGTATGAATTTTATAATCTTTATTCATGGGAGATTGGTTTTGGAATAAGGTTTGCCAGAAGCCGCTTAAACGTCAAGCGAGCAAAATGCATGCAAGAGCTGGTGTGTGGTTGTGCGGTGAGTTTTTGTAAACTATAACTGTTGTACGATAATGAACTGTTGTACGAAATTAAAATGTGTTGTACGAAAATAAAATGTTTTTTTATTGTTCTAACTGCAAATGTTTATCCGTTCTTTTCTGTTATAGGGTGTTCCAGGAAGGGACAATAGCCGCTCAACTCGTTGTGGCTGTGACGCAATGATACGACTCCTTAGATCTCCTGATAATGGTTGGTACATCAGCGAGCATCGGAGTGAACACAACCATCCTTTGTCAACTAATTGTGGTCAAAAACTGCATTGGAAGTCGCACAGGTACATTGATATACACACTGAAGATCTGGTGAAGCAGCTACGAGAGAATAATGTTAGCCTTAGCAAGGTTTATAGTATTGTTGGAAGCTTCTTTGGTACATTGGAAAATGTCCCATTTACGAAACAGTCATTAAGAACATTATGTGGTAAACTAAGTAGAGACCAGTCGGACCACGATGCAACTAAAACTGTAACACTCCTACAAGATCTTAAAGCGGCTGATCCTGGTTTCACTTACAATGTACAAGTGGACGAAGAATCCCGGGTGAAAACTTTAATGTGGGTGACCGGTAGAGGTATAGACCAGTACAGATATTTTGGTGATGCAATTACATTCGACACAACTTACAGAACAAACTTGTACGACATGCCATTTGGTCTCTTTGTTGGTGTAAACAACCACTTCCAAAGTATTATTTTTGGTGGTGTGCTTATTCCAAAGTGTAGAATTTAGACAACGGATTTACACAACGGATTAAAGTTTTACATAATACAAAGTGTAGAATTTACCGATATTAGTGTCAGCTGAATTAGGATGGCTGGTTTGTCCGTAAACTCTTTTCCGTGGTTGATGTACGTGCCCTGTAGAGCTTCCTGCTTCGTTTTTTTTTGATTGAGCAGCAACTAAAACTTGTCAGAGGGGCATATTTCCAGACTGCATGTGCTTGCATTGTTACAACACAAAAAGGTACCTTCGCTGTCGGAACAAACGGCATTAGCCGTGTCGATGTGTTCCTGCCCTTCCATGATTATTATTGGCCCTACAAGGCATTTCATAAATGGTTTTCAGATATAGTAATGTGATTAAACTAAACATCATGACAGGGTAGGAGTGTACCTGAATAATGGTTATCTTTCAAACGGCAATTGCTGAGACCAGAAAGTTGGCAACATATGCACTTGTGGGACAAACACGCAGCTAACTCGTCTAGGAATTTTAGCATATCCATTTGGGTTGTATGCCTTATCTCACTCATATTGGCCATCAACCTGGTGTTGTGCTCTTTCAGTAAAATTCCGATGGAATCGTCTGCCTGCAAACAACGACGCAAGATGGTAAGGATGGTGATTGGAACACTTATTATTTAAGTGTGTGATATGGTGGTTCATCTGTGATCCTTACCATGTTTGGAAACTTCCGCCGCATTGTGTTAGCAAACTCTACTGGGCCAATCATGTTTTTTGACTTCTTCATCGTTGGAATGCGAGGGGAAACCTTCGAAGTGGATGGTTCAGACAACTTGTTAGGCGTGCCGAGGGATGTATATTCATGTCTGATTGGCACATAATTATGTGGCTGCACACTCTCCTTGAGTAAACACTGCGAGAAGCAAAAAAAAAATCGATTATATATGTGTGTCTCAATTGAGATGCATAGACTACAGTGGTCATGTTGATTTGTCCTTACGTCTGGTCCAGCGAATAAAACATCCTGCCCTCCATGGGAGGTGATTGAGTCGATTGCTTTTTTTACTGATTCGTGGTCGAAGACCTTGACACGAGGGAGGATGCCTTGGGCAATGTGCCTGCTTGAGTTTTCAATCTTGTCCAATGCAATAACCTGTGGGTGTGGGGGGTGTTGGTTTAGTACAAAATGTAGTGAATAAACATGCTGAATTGATAACTGCTAATCGTAGATATGATAACTTTTCACAATACCTGTAGTACAAGGTGACATCCAACTATGTGAATGGTGCTGTTACCGTTTATGATATCAGACTTGATCTTTCTCACTCCTTTCATCAAACTGTCTTTCACAAAAGTACACCAGTTGAAAGAATTTATCTCTGAAGGAACAACAAGGGCTGCCCAGTAATCAACACTGGTGTAGTCGTGTTTTGCACACGGGTTTAGAACGTGGCCGACAGAGAAAATTACAAAGGCTATCTTGAAGCATTCACATTCAACTTTGGTAGATTTCTCATCTATAGGCTTTGATACTATGAATTCTGCAGCCTTCAGACTGTGGACGCCTTTCGTGCTAATGCTTGACGCCAATCTGCTGTACTCTATGCATACTTCAGACAGGTCTGAATGACCAGGAGGGATTATCCTACCTCCTTCTGGCAAACCAAATGCATCACTAATTTCCTGGTCTGTGATTGGTATCTTCCTTGACTGATCCAGCGCTAAAATGCATTCTTCTGGGTCTACTCTCACCATCAAGGATGAACTGAATTTCAAATTCAGCTTGTGAGTTATTTTTAAGTGCATCAGCCCTCCGAATCCAGTCTCAGTGACAAGACCGCGCTTGAAGTTGCTAAACTGCGAAACCACACAACAAAACTTCTGAATTGATATCCGAGATGTAAGAGTTGCATCAGCTAGCGTGTTCCTAGCATGGTCTGCAAGACTATCAGAGGGTGGGCTGTGTGCAACCGGATGGTTGGGCTCTTCGATTGATTGGCGCATCTTGCTATCTCTACAGGATCTGGCGAAAATCTGATCTTGGTCAGACGATTCAGTACTGTTGAACAACACTGCTTGAGGGGGTCTGTTTTACTGGACTGACGATTTATGCGCGTCGATCTGGAGAAAATTTGTCCATAGGCAGCTGAGAACTTATGTGCGAACATGTAAATGGGAATCTGGCAAAAGCATCTAGGTGAGAGCTGCTGCTGATCTACAGATTTGCATACCTGGGCTGATGCTCGGATGAGCAGAGCTCGTTGGCTAACGGGCGCCGGCTCGAATGCGTGCCGCCGGGAGCGATGTGTGCCGGACATGAGGGGTGGCGTCTGGTTACTGCGGCGTCAGTTCTTCGGCACTGCGGTGTGGCTCATTGGGTTGGTGAGGGCCTCGGACGGGGGAAGAAGAACAGTAAATGTTTCGAGCGGTGGGTAGTTCGCTTTGTGTGATTATCCGGTCAAACACGATGGAAAAACGACTGCCTGCCGGCCTGCATCGGCTACAGTAGCTGGTTACTGGGTGATAATCGCGCGTCCGTGTCTAACTATGACTGCACCACCTTATTCGGTGTGTGGTTGATTTATGTTAATAATGATTAGAAATGGTTAATTGGCTCCTTGTTTGGTAGCGTATGTGCCACACGTAAAAACTTAGGTACGTGCAAAATGTCATGGACTAATTAGCGTCCTGGTGTGATGATTACCGTTCTGTGTTGGTGGTTATCAAACTTTGTTTGCAACGCGCCGCGCTTTAGAACTGATATAAGCAAGTACATACAGGTTAAAAAATATCGGTGGATCGGGGCGCGCGATGGCCCATCTTGACCGAAAATGAGACCTGTGCCGGGGATGAATCTGCATGCAACCAGGACCAGAATTCGGCCTCCTAATGGGCTGCTGCGGGCATCGGCTCCTAGGGGATAGAAAGGAATCCGGGACCAAAGTTGCTGCAATACGCTAGCACGGGCGTCAGATACAGCGTGTGTGTAACTGACTAGCAATTCTCTTATACTCAGGTTCATAAATGCGCGGGGGGGGGGGGGGGGGGGGGGTTGATCCATATGCACACGTATGGTTCAGATAAGCATACCACTGGCCGCCGTGCGCTGAAGGAGCTTTTCGCAAAATAGTTGCGCTATTGGGCATAGCTCGCTACCAGTTATAGCTAAAGCTATTACCTTGGGAGGTTGTTCTATCTTAGAGCTTTGGCTGACCGGCGATTCCACTCATACTCACGATGACACAACTAGAAAATAAAAGAAATCATCTACCCATTTGTTAATTAGTTAAATGATAGGTTCTCTTTGGTCCTTACTTGTCGAGTCTTTTTTTTTGTTAGGCCTTTTTTTATTATTATCTTTTGCTATATAAACACTATTGTAAATAGCTTCTGCGATAGCTATAGCTCGGACCTCCTATGATGCCGCGGAAAAGGTGATTTAAAACCTTTCATGGAAATAAAATATCCGGCCAGGTGTCCTGCCTAATCCATTATTGTATATTATGTCAAGCCCTAGCGTCCATCAATGTGGCTAGCGTTTAAGAAGCATGTTGTAAAATGTAAACGTTAATAAAATATACTCAATGAATTGATTATCCAAGCATTTGACTACCGATTTGCTTAATATTGTTATTTATCATGAGTTATTCAAGAGGCACACTTTTTTTTTTAATATGATTTCTATCATATCTCCAGGCCCGCTTGTGAGCTTATGTTTTCTCCACCTTTGCTTTTACTAGACCAAGATTATGTTCCTATGCCTTCATTTTTCCTTTCGTCCTACTGCCGTGCAGAGGCTAGATGGATATCGACGACCATATGCACAATTTTCACGTATGATATTTTCCCCTTTTTGTAATTTTCACATATACACAACTGCACAATTATATGTTTAAAATCCAAATGTGTGTGAACAGCAGTGCAAGGGAGATTGTGACCGGGTGAGCCATTGACATAGGTGGTAAGATTGGATAGGGGAGGCAGAGATAGTGGGTAATAGGTATATGTGATACACAACTGATGTGAAAAACTAAAATGTGTATGCCGCCGTTCCAACGCACGGGCAATTAGCTAGTATAGGAAATAAAAGCCGAGTGGTCGGTCAACTAACTCACTTTATATTGAAAAATGCTACAAATAGAAATATACAATGATGGCAGATGCCCTTTATTAGCTGATAATGCGCTCAACAGCGCATCTTAGATGTTTGATTACAAAAGTAACATGATAAGATATTATACATAAGAGATCATCAGGGTGAGATGCAACTAGTTTCTGTGTGTACTTCTGACGTCTTCCCAGGAAGACCTCCATGAAAATACCGTGGTCCCAAATATATTTGCACAATCTGGTCTCTAGACATGACCACGCCAAGTCCTGCAAACTGCGATATAAAGATCCTGTTAATTAATGACAGATTTGAGGCACAGGCACATAGTTATTCAAGTCGTAACAACCATGTAAAGTAATTTCACCAAAATTACAGTTTTTGTGCCTTGCGCTCCTTGAGAGTGGTTTAATTTGCATGTTTGCTGAACGAGACGAAACAACAGTCTGACCCTGATTCAGAGAATAAAAGATGGGCAAGTACCTAATTACATAGCCATCTCTGCTTGTAAAGCTGCCAGCTCATCGTCTTCGGTTTTACTACCCTGAGCAGTGGGCCGACTCGACTGCTGAGGTACACGCACTGTCGCAGTCATAGGAGCACTTGTGGTAGGTGCTAGTAACTGTGCCTCCAACTCCTCGCCCTCCAAATCCGCAAGTTCAGCTTCCAGCTCATCCTATCCACGCGGTAAGAGGTTAGATTTATTTGGTTTGGTGAATGCATGCACATCTGAGAGATAGAGACAGAGAGACATACTTCATCGAAATCACTTGCTGCTCCCATAGGCGCAGATAGTAGATCCTGGATCTGCCTCATGTTCTCCATATTGTCATTAATTTCATCCATGGTTTTGTCAACATCATCAATATTTCTGGAAAAGAAACACATGATGAGACTCGAGAAACAAATAAAATTATACACCGTATCTGCGGACCAAGAAGCAATCGCTAAAATAAAAGAAGCGAAAGAGAGACGTAAAAGCATTCCATCCCTATTGTTCAATGACAACAATTGTAATACTTGAAACTCTATTTAAACTGACCAGTCTTTAGAGCACTCCTATTACAAGGAAAAGCATCAATCTGACATGTATGCTGTGTTCTACTAAAAGCATTGCAGAATCCTAGTACTGCTCATAATATTTATTTGCTATTGATGCGAAAACTTGGGAGCATATGAAGCTGCATGTATTCTATGGTGTTCTGTGTAACTTTTTAATCTATGATGAAGCAACATATTGTCAGCGTTTAAGTGGACATAAACTCTACCATGCAAGCTCTTTTAAGATATAAAAAATCATCTGTTAATAGACCGCATTGTTGTACTCCCTCCGTATCAAAATATAAGACGTTTTTTGACACACTCAAAATATAAGACGTTTTTTTGACACTCGTTTTTTTTACACTATCATAGTGTCAAAAAAACGTCTTATATTTTGATACAGAGGGAGTACCATTTAAGCCAATAAGCAATAAATTAGATGAAATTCACTGAAAGTACAAAATACGATGATCTAAACTCCAATCTAAAAGATGGTGCTACCAGCAAATGTCACCTATTAGCAAAGTATGTACTAATAAAAAACAGTTGATTTAGAAAGAAAAGATAAATAAACAACTCAAATGCAAAATATTTGACTTCATGAGAAATAATACTTATTTTTACATACGTTGATTTGTGCATAGCTTTCATTGCTGATGCTCCGGTTCTCAATGCATCCACAGTCTCTGTTGTAGCTTTTGCACCTTCCAGCATTATCATCTGCAATAAGATAAGACACAGAAAGTAATATAGTGAATATTAAATCAGACTATCGGAGTGATAAGACCTAGAAGGAAAGCCGAACTACATTGTCCTTTGAGACTTAACCTGATCATGAATCCTTAATTGGAAATTCCCAAGCTGCTCCACCTGTTGCTCATATAATCTTTTCCTCTTCAAACACTGTATTGCAGCTATGACAAGAAAAGAAAAATCATAGCTATTAGTTAATCCATTATCTGCACCAGAATTCATTAGCTTCCGAAGAAAGAAAATTTTGTGCCATGTGGCAACACTACACAGTATGCAGCAGATATCATAGATGGCTGAATGAAAAAGGAAAAACGACTATGTCTTTTGGACAATATCAGGAGCAAACATGGAAATATGGAATTGTGGAAAGGAATAATATTTTCTAGGTAGATCACTAGCAACACAACAGTCAAAAGGCATAGGTGGTGCATTTTTGCACCTATTTTGGAGAAGGAGTAGAAAAAAAAACTGAAAGCTTCTCAACGGAAGTTGCGCTGCCGAATCAGAAAAGGGGGCCATAGGACACAGGAGAAAAGCACAGAAACATTATTTAGAAGTAGTGGCTAACTCATAAAAAAAAAAAGTCTGTTAATAACTGGTAAGGAGTGAGGTAACTAAGTATGAAGACTGGCATGATGGCTCATCAGAGAACCTAACAGTAGGAAACTAGGAAAATAAAAGGCAAAATAGCAGGATAACAGCAGAAGGGGGGAAATTAAATGCGCATGGTTATGAAGATACGACATTACAATTAATGGATAGAACATCACAGCAATAGCCCAAAAAGAAAGAATGAACAGAGAGTTCTCAGGAAGTTATCCTGGAAGATCAACATATTTCTTGAAGCTGATATAAGATACCTTTTTTGTTCTTGGCTTTGGTGAACGCCTTGGCCTTCTCAACTTCAAGATTTGCTTTCTTCATTAGTAAATTTTCCTTCTTTTCTAACATTTCAAGAGTCTGAAGCATATTAAGAAAGTTAGTTTGCAGATACAAACTGTAACAAAATGGGAGCATTACAACCACTATTACATGTCATGGAAAAAACGTATTCCTGAAAGAATGCAAGTTACATTTGTTGAAGTGTATATATGGATTGCCTAGCCCTTTCCATCAGTTCATACTTTTGGTTGTGTTGGCTAGTGCATGAAGCTTAACAACATTAAAACAGATCCAAGCAATATTGAGCAGTTAAGATATCCAATTATGAGTTATACAGAGTTGAATTCCACTCGCCAGATTATCCGACATTTGAATTTAATCCTTCTATGCAATTAATGATTAAGAGGGGTTTCAGAACCCAGAAGACTAAGAAGACAGCAGTTATGTACATAGAACCCCCTTGGTCCTATTTTCTACTTTTCTTGTTTTGGAAGTGAGTAATTGCAGCACTGAAAAGGATCCAGTGAAAAAGAAGCATGCCAAAAACCTATGTTTCTATCTCCCATTCCTTTGAACCAACGAACTGAACCTTTTTGTAACTCTAAATAGTTTATAGCATCATTAACCTCCCACGTCCTGACAAGTGCTTATTAAATCAGAATCTCTTTACACCGCTCGCTCTTGCGTCATGCAACGGCATATTTTCCTTTCTTTACATCGCCACCAACCTCTGAAGCACCGATACATCAAAAACTAGTGTATCCGCGTACGGGGCGGCGCCGATACGCCGATGCGCATGATACGGCACCAATACGAATATCCCAGGGGTATCGTGATTTCTGATTTAAAAAGAAAAGAAAATAAATCCGATACGCCGCCGGCACGCCGTCGACACGTCGGAGATACAGGGATAACGGGAGTGCCCGAGCCCAGTAGAAGCCCACTCCTAACTCTAGACAGGTACCCACCGGTCCTCATCTCCTCGATCGAAAGACCAGCGACTCGATCTAGTCCCGCGACGCGGTCCTGTGCACGCGCCGCCGCCACCGCCCAGAGTCGTCGCCGTCGCCGCCGTTGCTGAATCTCCATCGGCAGCAAGCAAGGCAACTTTCTGCTGCCGGCTGGCTTCTTCCTCCTGCATGCTAGTTGGTGCTGCCTTCCATCGCTAAGTGCCTGAGTTTGCTGCTGAGCTGCTGTTGATGTGCTGCCTTGCTGGCTAGCAATTACTAGTCCAAAGTCATGACTCATGACTGAAGACATTTTTTGTACATGGCTGCTGCTGACGCGCTATTGCTGCTAACGCTAGCCATGTTTTCAGCTCCTGAGTTGCTGCTGACCAATATTCATAAAAAAGGTTGCTGCTAACCTGTTGTTGTTGCTGGCTTGCTGCTACTGCTAGATAGGGAAGGGCATGCTTGCTGAGTGTTATGTGATTATGTCTATACCAAATTGAAAAAAATTCTAATACTATCATACGACGTATTTTGCATACACCACGAAGATTGAGGATATTGATGATCATTTCCGACTTGAAAGAGGCACGGAGGCAACCAATGGGGCAGTATTATGATCCCATCCCATGCAGTCAATTATTATTTTTGTCTTTATTGCATGTTATTTTATTAATTATTTATATATACTCGCCGTATCGCCGTATTGCTGTTTCTAGAAATTGCCGTATCCTGTATCGCCGTATCCACCGTATCGGTGCTTCATAGCCACCAACCACATGACTATATCACCCTTCACTCCTAATTATCACAAAGTAAAGGCGTAGCTGACTTCGGTTTCTTAGTATCAAATCTCTCTAATCCGTCTGCCCACCGATTATCAGTATGGCAGCATCCCAGATAGGTGACACACATCATGAAGCTCACATGCAGTAATGAGAAGTCACAACTATTCTGACCCACATCCATGTATGCACAGAGCCTACACTAGGTCACCAGATGATTAACTTCTACACTGAACTACTCCATGTACGTAGTGGCAAATGGCAACCCCTCAAGAATATCATCTAATCAGGGCGAGGGGGGTCAATCGATTATCGATCCACTCACCTCGCTAAGCTTGTCGATGGAGGCCAGCGCGGATGCCTGGCTCTGCTCCTTGGACTTCCCGAACACCCTGCCGAAAACCCCCGACATGGCTGGCCTCCGACCTACCGGATCGCGCTCCGATCGGCTTGAATCTGGGAGGGAGAACAAAAAAAAAAACAGCAACTGGGTCAAAATCGAGCAGCGGAATCGATCGGGCGAGTCGAGTGGGTGGAGGGACAGGTACGTCGGAAGTAGGGCGCTCCCCTCTTGCTCGCGGGCGGCGCCTGGCGACGGCGGCTTCGTCGGCGGGGCTCGTGGTCGGGAGTCGCTCTGGTGGAAGCGGACGGGGGAGAAGAAGGGGTAAAGCGGGACGCGGAGTTGTCGTTACCGGCCACGGAAGCAAGGAAGGTGGTATTGGTATCGGTGCGGGATTAGTACGTGTTTGGGCGGGTCGGGCCGGGTCCAGAGCCCGGTGGATTTTAGGGGTGGCGGACCTGAGCCGAGAGTAGTTGGCTGCAAGAATATCCTAACACACACAATAAAAAAACTCAAAAAATCAAATTTAAAATTTGCTTAATTTTTTTTCTAAAAGTTCTCCGAAAAACAATCAAATTTAAACGTTTTAAAAAAATAAAAATGCATGTCTACAACTCCTAGAAATTTCAAAGCTAAATTAGAAATAGACATAGAGAGACAAAAAATACATTTGAACTTTTTAGGGTTGTAGACACATGTTTTGTGAATGTTCACATGCAAATCTCCCGTGTAAGAGAGAATTTTTGCTTGGAAGGTATGTGTCAACGGCCTAGCTACTAATCTTTCTTTTTTCGAAAAGGAACCAGATCTATTATAAAAACCGACAACATAATGTAAGGTGTATTTTGACATTAAGACAAGCATAATAAAGAATTTCCTGAATTTATATGATACAAAATCGCAATCATAAATTGTGTTTTTTTAGTACGAGTATAATAACACAATTTTATGCCACATATATCAAACTATATAAACAAGGTAATTGTTAGTCAAAATCTTGTCTTGATGAATCAGAGTATGCTTTACATTATTTTCATAAAGGGGATAACACAGCACAATTGGAATACACACCTTCGAGTAAGTATTGGCTGCATGAATTTGAAGCAAACAAGAACTACAAAGATCATCGGTAAAACAAAAGTTCTGCCAGGGTACTTCTAACTCATCGTCTCTAGCTGCATCTTTTGCATCTTGATGTTTTCCTACATGTTCCCTTAAAAAACTGCATAAGATCAAAGTATCAAACCTGCACCTGCATAAGTTGGATGGGGCTCTCGGCCACAAACTTTGCAACCAGGCTACTAAAGTAGTGATCTAAACGATCTTACATTATTTTACAGAGGGAGTACTAATGAATCTACAGCAGAGCAATATGTTGTTACTCAAGCATGTTATTTGCAGCAAATGTGTGACGCCCCCGACTCGATCGTGCACTAATCATACACGCAAATGCACACGATCAAGCCTAAGGACTCACGGGAAGATATCACAACACAACTCTAAACACAAATAAAAGTCATACAAGCTTTATATTACAAGCCAGGGGCCTTGAGGGCTCGAATACATAAGCTCGAGTCATACAAGCATCAGCGGAAGCATCAGATATCTGAGTACAGACATAAAGTTAAGCAAGTCTGCCTTAAGAAGGCTGAGCAAAACAACGACACTGGATCGAAAAGGCGCAGGCCTCCTGCCTGGGTGCCTCCTATCTACTCCTAGTCGTCGGTCTCCACGTAGTAGTAGGCTCCACCGTGGTAGTAGTAGTCGTCGGCGGGGTCTGCTGTCTTCGGGACTCCGTCATCTGATCGCGGCAATCGGGTATGGGGAAAAAAAGGTAGCAAAGCAACCGTGAGTACTCATCCAAAGTACTCGCAAGCCTTACATCAGAACTATTCTATGTATGCATCGGTATCAAATGAAGGGGCTGTATCTGTGGACTGGACTGCAGAAATGCCAAAATAGAAGGGAAGGCCTAGCCTATCGAAGACTAGCATCTTGCAGCATCTTACATCATTAGAAGAGTGTAGATTAGCACATAAATATAGTAGTAAGTAACAAGTATAAGTAGCCATGACCAGGGATCCTTCCTCGACTCCCCTGCGAGAAAGCAATCCCGGAGCTAACATATTATTAAGTTCACAAGTATCCAGTTCTAGTTGTAGTAGATCGGGATACTTTCCGAGCATCCTATTACCGTGGACACGGCTATTCGAATAGATAAACTTCCCTGCAGAAGTGCACCAACTTACCCAACACGCTCGATTAACTCTGGCCGGACACACTTACTCGGTCCATGCCCGGCCTCGGCTGATCGACACGTCATAGCCCTACCTAGGCTCAACAGAGAGGCCAGCACGCCGGTCTACATCCTAAGCGCTCAGGGGTCTTGGGCCCATCGCCCTTTGCACTCCTGCGCGTTGCGAACGTGGCCGGTGAGCAGACCTAGCCTCCTTAATACAAGCGCAGGCTTTCCCAGTCCAACCCGGCGCGCGCCGCTCAACTGCTGGCGTCTGGAGAGCTTCGGCTGATACATACGACGCCGAGTGCCCATACTATTCCCGCGTGGTGGTTAGTGCGAAAAGGCCACAGGCCTACTCAGATCACATATCCAAATCCCATTAGTGTGTTGGGAGCTCGCGGTGACAATCAGTGATCCACGATCTGTGGTCCCGTCGCCCCGTCTCGTGGACTTACGGCAAGGGCCAGGAAATGCCCGGCCGTGCCACGTAATTATCTCGCGGGTACCCTCCAGGTCAACCCGACTTCCCAAGAGACTGTCGGGAACTTAGGTCCACCTCTACCGGGGTGGTACCTGATGTCTACTACACAACTTATTCTTGTAGACTCGTGTTGGGCCTCCAAGCGCAGAGTTTTGTAGGACAGTAGCAATTTTCCCTCAAGTGGATGACCTAAGGTTTATCAATCCGTGGGAGGCGTAGGTTGAAGATGGTATCTCTCAAACAACCCTGCAACCAAATACAAGAAATCTCTTGTGTCCCCAACACACCCAATACAATGGTAAATTGTATAGGTGCACTAGTTCGGCGAAGAGATGGTGATAAAAGTGTAGTATGGATAGTAGATATAGGTTTTTGTAATATGAAAATATAAAAACAGCAAGGTAGCAAATAGTAAACGGGCATAAAAACGGTATTGCAATGCTTAGAAACAAGGCCTAGGGTTCATACTTTCACTAGTGCAATCTCTCAACATTGTTGACATAGTTGAATCATATGTAAATCCCTCACGTGCAACAAAGAGTTCACTCCAAAGTCACAAATAGCAGAGAACAAACGAAGAAATTGTTGTAGGGTACGAAACCACCTCAAAGTTATCCTTCCCGATCAATCTTATGAGCCATCCCCATTAATTGTCACAAACAGCCCTAGAGATCGTACTAAAATAACACCTTAAGATACACATCAACCAAAACCCTAATGTCACCTAGGCACTCCAATGTCACCACGAGTACCCACGGGTTTGATTATACGATATGCATCACACAATCTCAGATTCATCTATTCAAACCAACACAAAGAACTTCAAAGAGTGCCCCAAAGTTTATACCGGAAAGTCAAGACGAAAACGTGTGCCAACCCTTATGCATAAATCCCCAAGGTCACGGAACCCGCAAGTTGATCACTAAAACATACATCAAGTGACTCAAGTGAATATCCCATTGTCACCACAGATATCCATATGCAAGACATACATCAAGTGTTCTCAAATCCTTAAAGACTCAATCCGATAAGAAAACTTCAAAGGGAAAACTCAATTCATCACAAGAAGATAGAGAGGGGAAAACTCCATATGATTCATCTATATCAACAAAGCTCGCGATACATCAAGATCGTGCCATCTCAAGAACACGAGAGAGAGAGAGAGATCAAACACATAACTACTGGTACAAACCCTCAGCCCCGAGGGTGAACTACTCCCTCCTCGTCATGGAGACCGCCGGGATGATGAAGATGGCCTCCGGTGATGCTTTCCCCCCTCCGGCAGGGTGCCGGAAAAGGGCTGTAGATGGGATCTCTCTGGTACAGAGGCTTGCGGCGGCGTAAAAACTCATCTAGGTTAACTTTCGGGGGTTTCTGAATATATATGATTTTTCAGCGTTGGAATCACACGAAACGGAGCCACGTGGGCCCCACGAGGTACCAGGGCGCGCCTGGGGGGTGGCGCACCCTGGTGCCTCGTGGGCACTGGGTGGCCCCCCTCCAGTGGGTCTTGGTGCCAATATTTTTTATTTGTCCAATAAAAAATCTCCGAAAAGTTTCAGCTCATTTAGAAAACTTTCATTTCTGCACAAAAAACAACACCACGGTAGTTCTGCTGAAAACAGCGTCAGTTCGGGTTAGTTCTAATCAAATCATACCAAAACCATATAGAATTGTTATAAATATGGCATGAATACTTCATAAATTATAGATACGTTGGAGACGTATCAGCATCCCCAAGCTTAATTCCTACTCGTCCTCGAGTAGGTAAATGATAAAAGAAATAATTTATGAAGTGTGAATTGATGGAAATATGCCCTAGAGGCACTAATAAAGTTGTTATTATTTTATATTTCCTTGTTCATGATAAAGGTTTATTATTCATGCTAGAATTGTATTGACCGGAAACTTAAATACATGTGTGAATACATAAACAAATACCGTGTCCCTAGTGAGCCTCTACTAGACTAGCTCGTTGATCAAAGATGGTTAAGGTTTCCTAACCATAGACATGAGTTGTCATTTGATAACGGGATCACATCATTAGGAGAATGATGTGATGGACAAGACCCATCCGTTAGCTTAGCATATGATCGTTCTGTTTATTGCTACTGCTTTCTTGAATGTCAAATACATGTTCCTCAGACCATGAGATCATGCAACTCCCGAATACCGAAGGAATACCTTGTGTGCTATCAAACGTCACAACGTAACTGGGTGATCATAAAGATGCTCTACAGGTATCTCCGAAGGTATCCATTGAGTTGGCATGGATCGAGACTGGGATTTGTCACTCCGTGTTTCGGAGAGGTATCTCTGGGCCCTCTCGGTAATGCACATCATAAGAAGCTTGCAAGCAAAGTGACTAAGGAGTTAGTTACGGGATGATGTATTAAGGAATGAGTAAAGAGACTTGCCGGTAACGAGATTGAACTAGGTATGGAGATACCGACGATCGAATCTCGGGCAAGTAACATACCGACGGACAAAGGGAATTACGTATGTTGCCATTGCGGTTCGACCGATAAGATCTTCGTGGAATATGTAGGAACCAATATGAGCATCCAGGTTCCGCTATTGGTTATTGACCGGAGAGGCGTCTCAGTCATGTCTACATCATTCCCGAACCCTTAGGGTCCGCACGCTTAACGTTCGTTGACGATATAGTGTTATATGAGTTATGTGAATTGGAAACCGAATGTTGTTCGGTGTCTCGGATGAGATCCCGGACGTCACGAGGAGTCTCGGAATGGTCGAGAGGTAAAGATTTATATATGGGAAGTCATATTTTGGGTTCCGGAAAAAGGTGCAGTTTTTTTCGGTATTGTACCGGGAAGCTTCCAGAAGGTTCCGGAGGATTCCGGAGGGGTCCGGAAGTCCACAAGTGGATCCACCACGTCCCAAGGGATGGCATGGGCTAAGGGGAGGCGCCCTGGCCTTATTGGGTCAGGCGCACCAAGTCCTCAAAAGCCCACGCAGCTAGGGAAGGAAAAAGGGAGAGTCCTAGTAGGAATAGGATTGGACTTTGGAGTCCAAGTCCACGTGTGCACTATTCACGGTTACTGTTCATGTGGCACCATTCCTTCTACTCCAAGCCCCTACACATATATAAATAGAGGAGAGGGGGCGCCCCAAAGAAGACACAACATTGTCTTAGCCGTGTGCGGCGCCCCCCTCCACAGTTCCGTCCCTCGGTCATATTTTCGCAGTGCTTGGGCGAAACCCTGCGGAGATAGCATCACCATCACCGTCACCACGCCGTCGTGCTGCCGGAACTCATCCACTACCTCGCCGTTTTGCTGGATCAAGAAGTCGAGGACGTCACCGAGCTGAACGTGTGCTGAACGCGGAGGTGCCGTACGTTCGGTACTCGGTCGGTTGGATCGTGAAGTTGTTCGACGACATCAACCGCGTTGTTCTAACGCTTCTGCTTATGGTCTACGAGGGTACGTAGACACACTCCCCCTCTCGTAGCTATACATCTCCATGGATAGATCTTGCGTGTGCGTAGAATTTTTTTTGTTTTCCATGCAACGTTCCCCAACAGTGGCATCATGAGCCAGGTCTATGCGTAGATGATATGCACGAGTAGAACACAAAGAGTTGTGGGCGGTGATCGTCATACTGCTTACCACCAACGTCTTATTTTGATTCTGCGGTATTGTAAGATGAAGTGGCCCGGACCAACCTTACATGTCCACGTACATGAGACCAGTTCCACCGACAGACATGCAACTTGTTTTGCATAAAGGTGGCTGGCGGGTGTCTGTTTCTCCTACTTTAGTTGAATCAAATTTGACTGCGGCCGGTCCTTGTTGAAGGTTAAAATAGCAAACTTGATAAATCACCGTTGTGGTTTTGTGCCGTAGGTAAGAACGGTTCTTGCTAGAAGCCCGTAGCAGCCACGTAAAACTTGCAACAACAAAGTAGAGGACGTCTAACTTGTTTTTGCAGGGTATGCTGTGATGTGATATGGTCAATACATGATGTGATATACGTTATTGTATGAGATGATCATGTTTTGTAATTTATCGGCAACCGACAGGAGCCTTATGGTTGTCTCTTTATTGTATGAAATGCAAGCGCCATGTAATTGCTTTACTTTATCGCTGTGTGTTAGCAATAGTTGGCGAGACGACCACGACGCAACGATGGAGATCAAGGTGTCGAGCCGGTGACGATGGAGATCATGACGATGCTTTGGAGATGGAGATAAAAAGCACAAGATGATGGCCATGTCATGTCACATATTTTGATTGCATATGATGTTTATCCTTTATGCATCTTATTTTGCTTAGAACGACAGTAGCATTATAAGATGATCCCTTCACTAAATTTCAAGATAAAAGTGTTCTCCCCGAGTATGCACCGTTGCTAAAGTTCGTCGTTTCGAAGCACCTCGTGATGATCGGGTGTGATAAATTCTACGTTCACATACAACGGGTGTAAGCCAGTTTTACACAAGCTGAATACTTGGGTTAAACTTGACGAGCCTAGCATGTACAGACATGGTCTCGGAACACTGGAGACCGAAAGGTCGAACATGAGTCATATAGTAGATATGATCAACATGGAGATGTTCACCATTGATGACTATCCCATCTCACGTGATGATCGGACATGGGCTAGTTGATTTGGATCATGTATCACTTAGTTAACTTGAGGGATGTTAATTTAAGTGGGAGTTCATTAGTAATTTGATTAATTGAACTTAATTTATCATGAACTTAGTCTTGATGGTTTCTTTGCATATCTATGTTGTAGATAAATGGCCCGTGCTACTGTTCCGTTGAATTTTAATGCGTTCCTAGAGAAAGCTAAGTTGAAAGATGATGGTAGCAACTACACGGACTGGGTCCGTAACTTGAGGATTATCCTCATTGCTGCACAGAAGAATTATGTCCTTGATGCACCGCTAGGTGATGGACCTGCTGCAGGAGCTGCTGCAGACGTTGTGAACGCCTGGCAGGCTCGATCTGATGACTACTCGATAGTTCAGTGTGCCATGCTCTACGGCTTAGAACCGGGACTGCAAAAGCATTTTGAACGCCACGGAGCATATGAGATGTTCCAAGAGCTGAAATTGATATTTCAAGCTAATGCCCGGGTTGAGAGATATGAAGTCTCCAACAAGTTCTTTAGCTGTAAGATGGAGGAGAACAGTTCTGTCAGTGAACACATACTCAGAATGTCTGGGTACCACAACCACTTGACTCAGCTGGGAATTGATCTTCCGGTTGAGAGTGTTATTGACAGAGTTCTTTAGTCACTGCCACCAAGCTATAAAGGCTTCGTGATGAACTATAATATGCAAGGGATGGAAAAGACAATTCCCGAGCTCTTCGCGATGCTGAAATCAGCGGAGGTAGAAATCAAGAAGGAGCATCAAGTGTTGATGGTTAACAAAACCACTAGTTTCAAGAAAAAGGGCAAGGGAAAGAAGGGGAACTTCAAGAAGAACGGCAAGCAAGTTGCCGCTCCCACGAAGAAACCCAAAGCTGGACCCAGGCCTGAAACAGAGTGCTTCTACTGCAAAGGGACTGGTCACTGGAAGCGGAACTGCCCCAAGTATTTGGCGGATAAGAAGGATGGCAAAGTGAGCAAAGGTATATTTGATATACATGTTATTGATGTGTTCTTCACTAATGCTCACAGTAGCGCCTGGGTATTTGATACTGGTTCGGTTGCTCATATTTGTAACTCGAAACAGGAGCTACGGAATAAGCGAAGATTGGCTAAGGACGAGGTGACGATGCGCGTCGGGAATGGTTCCAAGGTTGATGTGATCGCCGTCGGCACGCTACCTCTACATCTACCTTCGGGATTAGTTTTAGACCTCAATAATTGTTATTTGGTGCCAGCGTTGAGCATGAACATTATATCTGGATCTTGTTTATTGCGAGACGGTTATTCATTTAAGTCAAAGAATAATGGTTGTTCTATTTATATGAGTAACATCTTTTATGGTCACGCACCTTTTGTGAATGGTCTATTCTTGTTGAATCTCGATCGTAGTGATACACATATTCATAATATTGATGCCAAAAGATGCAAAGTTGATAATGATAGTGCAACATACTTGTGGCACTGCCGTTTAGGTCATATTGGTGTAAAGCGCATGAAGAAACTCCATGCGGATGGACTTTTGGAATTTCTTGATTATGAATCATTTGATACTTGCGAACCATGCCTCATGGGCAAGATGACTAAAACTCCGTTCTCCGGAACAATGGAGCGAGCTACTAATTTGTTGAAAATAATACATACCGATGTATGCGGTCCGATGAATGTTGAAGCACGCGGCGGGTATCGTTATTTTCTAACCTTCACAGATGATTTGAGTAGATATGGGTATATCTACTTAATGAAACACAAGTCTGAAACATTTGAAAAGTTCAAAGAATTTCAGAGTGAAGTAGAGAATCATCGTAACAAGAAAATAAAGTTTCTACGATCTGATCGCGGAGGCGAATATTTGAGTTACGAGTTTGGCCTTCATTTAAGAAAATGTGGAATTGTTTCACAACTCACGCCACCTGGAACACCACAGCGTAAGGGTGTGTCCGAACATCGTAACCGTACTTTATTGGATATGGTGCGTTCTATGATGTCTCTTACCGATTTGCCACTATAGTTTTGGGGTTATGCATTAGAGACAACTGCATTCACGTTAAATAGGGCACCATCTAAATCCGTTGAGACGACATCGTATGAACTATGGTTTGGCAAGAAACCTAAGCTGTCGTTTCTTAAAGTTTGGGGATGCGATGCTTATGTGAAAAAAGCTTCAACCTGATAAGCTCGAACCCAAAGCGGAGAAGTGCGTCTTCATAGGATACCCTAAAGAAACAATTGGGTACACCTTCTACCACAGATCCTAAGGCAAGGTCTTTGTTGCCAAGAATGGGTCCTTTCTAGAGAAGGAGTTTCTCTCGAAAGAAGTGAGTGGGAGGAAAGTAGAACTTGATGAGGTAATTGTACCTTCTCTCGAATTGGAAAGTAGCTCATCAGAGAAAACCGTTCCCGTGATGCCTACACCAATAAGAGAGGAAGATAATTATAAAGATCATGAAACTTCAGATCAAGTTACTATTGAACTTCGTAGGTCGACCAGAGTACGTTCCGCACCAGAGTGGTACGGTAATCCTGTTCTGGAAGTTATGTTGTTAGACAACGGCGAACCTACGAACTATGAAGAAGCTATGATAAGCCCGGATTCCGAAAAATGGCATGAGGCCATGAAATCTGAGATAGGATCCATGTATGAGAACAAAGTGTGGACTTTGGTGGACTTGCCCGATGATCGGCATGCCATTGAAAATAAATGGATTTTTAAGAGGAAGACGGATGCTGATGGTAATATCACTGTCTACAAAGCTCGACTTGTCGCGAAAGGTTTTCGACAAGTTCAAGGGGTTGACTACAATGAGACTTTCTCATCCGTAGCGATGCTTAAGTCTGTCTGAATCATGTTAGCAATTGCCGCATTTTATGATTATGAAATCTGGCAAATGGATGTCAAAATTGCATTCCTTAATGGTTTTCTCAAAGAAGAGTTGTATATGATGCAACCAGAAGGTTTTGTCGATCCTAAGGGTGCTAACAAAGTGTGCAAGCTCCAGCGATCCATCTATGGACTGGTGCAAGCATCTCGGAGTTGGAATATATGCTTTGATGAGGTGATCAAAGCATATGGTTTTGTACAGACTTACGGTGAAGCCTGTATTTACAAGAAAGTGAGTGGGAGCTCTGTAGCATTTCTAATATTATATGTGGATGACATATTGTTGATTGGAAATGATATAGAATTTCTGGATGGCATAAAGGGATACTTGAATAAGAATTTTTCAATGAAAGACCTCGGTGAAGCTGCTTATATATTGGGCATCAAGATCTATAGGGATAGATCAAGATGCTTGATAGGACTTTCACAAAGCACATATCTTGACAAACTTTTTGAAGAAGTTCAAAATGGATCAGTCAAAGAAAGGGTTCTTGCCTGTCTTGCAAGGTGTGAACTTGAGTCAGACTCAATGCTCGACCATGGCAGAAGATATAGAGAAAATGAAAGTCATTCCCTATGCCTCAGCCATAGGTTCTATTATGTATGCCATGTTGTGTACCAGACCTGATGTGTGCCTTGCCATAAGTTTGGCAGGGAGGTACCAGAGTAATCCAGGAGTGGATCACTAGACAGCGGTCAAGAATATCCTAAAGTACCTGAAAAGGACCAAGGACATGTTTCTCGTTTATGGAGGTGACGAAGAGCTCATCGTAAAGGGTTACGTCGATGCAAGCTTCGACACTGATCCGGATGACTCTAAGTCACAAACCGGATACGTATTTATATTAAATGGTGGAGCTGTTAGTTGGTGCAGTTCCAAGCAGAGCGTCGTGGCGGGATCTACGTGTGAAGCGGAATACATAGCTGCATTGGAAGCAGCACATGAAGGAGTCCGGATGAAGGTGTTCATATCCGATCTAGGTGTAATACCTAGTGCATCGGGTCCAATGACAATCTTTTGTGACAACACTGGAGCAATTGCCATAGCCAAGGAGCCCAGGTTTCACAAGAAGACCAAACACATCAAGAGACGCTTCAACTCCATTCGTGAATATGTCAAGGATGGAGACATAGAAATTTGCAAAGTACACACGGATATGAATGTGGCAGACCCGTTGACTAAGCCTCTTCCACGAGCAAAACATGATCAACACCAAGACTCCATGGGTGTTAGATTCATTACTATGTAATCTAGATTATTGACTCTAGTGCAAGTGGGAGACTGATGGAAATATGCCCTAGAGGCAATAATAAAGTTGTTATTATTTTATATTTCCTTGTTCATGATAAAGGTTTATTATTCATGCTAGAATTGTATTGACCGGAAACTTAAATACATGTGTGAATACATAAACAAATACCGTGTCCCTAGTGAGCCTCTACTAGACTAGCTCGTTGATCAAAGATGGTTAAGGTTTCCTAACCATAGACATGAGTTGTCATTTGATAACGGGATCACATCATTAGGAGAATGATGTGATGGACAAGACCCATCCGTTAGCTTAGCATATGATCGTTCTGTTTATTGCTACTGCTTTCTTGAATGTCAAATACATGTTCCTCAGACCATGAGATCATGCAACTCCCGGATACCGAAGGAATACCTTGTGTGCTATCAAACGTCACAACGTAACTGGGTGATCATAAAGATGCTCTACAGGTATCTCCGAAGGTATCCGTTGAGTTGGCATGGATCGAGACTGGGATTTGTCACTCCGTGTTTCGGAGAGGTATCTCTGGGCCCTCTCGGTAATGCACATCATAAGAAGCTTGCAAGCAAAGTGACTAAGGAGTTAGTTACGGGATGATGTATTATGGAACGAGTAAAGAGACTTGCCGGTAACGAGATTGAACTAGGTATGGAGATACTGACGATCGAATCTCGGGCAAGTAACATACCGACGGACAAAGGGAATTACGTATGTTGTCATTGTGGTTCGACCGATAAGATCTTCGTGGAATATGTAGGAAACAATATGAGCATCCAGGTTCCGCTATTGGTTATTGACCGGAGAGGCGTCTCAGTCATGTCTACATCATTCCCGAACCCGTAGGGTCCGCACGCTTAACGTTCGTTGACGATATAGTGTTATATGAGTTATGTGAATTGGTAACCGAATATTGTTCGGTGTCCCGGATGAGATCCCGGACGTCATGAGGAGTCTCGGAATGGTCGAGAGGTAAAGATTTATATATGGGAAGTCATATTTTGGGTTCTGGAAAAAGGTGCAGTTTTTTTTCGGTATTGTACCGCGGGAAGCTTCCAGAAGGTTCCGGAGGATTCCGGAGGGGTCCGGAAGTCCACAAGTGGGTCCACCACGTCCCAAGGGCTGGCATGGGCTAAGGGGAGGTGCCCTGGCCTTATTGGGCCAGGCGCACCAAGTCCTCAAAAGCCCACGCAGCTAGGGAAGGAAAAAGGGAGAGTCCTGGTAGGAATAGGATTGGACTTTGGAGTCCAAGTCCACGTGTGTACTATTCACGGTTACTATTCACGTGGCACTATTCCTTCTTCTCCAAGCCCCTACACATATATAAATAGAGGAGAGGGGGCGCCCCAAAGAAGACACAACATTGTCTTAGCCGTGTGCGGCGCCCCCCTCCACAGTTCCGTCCCTCGGTCATATTTTCGCAGTGCTTGGGCGAAGCCCTGCGGAGATAGCATCACCATCACCGTCACCACGCCATCGTGCTGCCGGAACTCATCCACTACCTCGCCGTCTTGCTGGATCAAGAAGTCGAGGATGTCACCGAGCTGAACGTGTGCTGAACGCGGAGGTGTCGTACGTTCGGTACTCGGTCGGTTGGATCGTGAAGTTGTTCGACAACATCAACCGCGTTGTTCTAACGCTTCCGCTTACGGTCTACGAGGGTACGTAGACACACTCCCCCTCTCATAGCTATACATCTCCATGGATAGATCTTGCGTGTGCGTAGAAATTTTTTTGTTTTCCATGCAACGTTCCCCAACATGAATGCTAGCATAGTGCATAAGTTTGATCAATGATAATTTCAATCACTTTTCCTAGCATCATAACAGCAACTTTTTCTCATAAAGGTCATCATGATAAAGTAGCAATTAAAAACAGAAATTTTGATGTGGAATGCTACCTATCATAATCATCATATAATCTTTTCTTTTATAGCATGGACATTGGACTTGAATGATTCAAAGCAAGATCATTATTATAACAGCAATATTTATTATCATAAAACTTCTCATGAGCAAGTAACAATTCATCACAACAATGAAGTATAAGGCATAAACTTTCTTGGAAACTAACAAACTATTCTAGTTAATAATGCAATTGCAATTCATCATATTTTCAAGAAGGGTCTCATGTAGGAGCTTTTTAGCAAGTCCACATACTCAACCATCATTTAGTCTTCTATGATTGCTAACACTCACGACATATATATGGAGCAAAAGTTTCAGCCAGACACATAGAAAGATAGGGGCTTGTGATTTCGCCTCCCAACTTATTCACCTCAAGGGTGATGTCAACAATAATAACTCATGATCACTCGTATCCAACTGGATATATGTGCCTAGATCTTTCCCCACCACATGATGCTTGCAAAACAGAAAAATAAAAAGGAATAGAGGAGAACACTATTGACTCTTGCATAAAAGTAAATACATAAAAGTAAATGCATAAAAGTAAAAGATAGGCCCTTCGCAAAGGGAAGCAGAGGTTGTCATGCGCTTTTTATTTTTGGATGCACAAGCCCTTAATGCAAAGGAATGTCACGTTATATTGCCCCTTGTGATAGCAACCTTTATTATGCAGTCCATCACTTTTATTTCTTTACCATCACAAGTTCGTACAACGCTTATTTCCCTTACAATAAAAGATCATACATATTTTAGGAGCAATTTTTATTGCTTTTTGCACCGATGACAACTTACTTGAAGGATCTTATTCAATCCATAGGTAGATATAGTGGACTTTCATGGCAAGAAACTGGGTTTAAGGGTTTTGGATGCACAAGTAGTATCTCTACTTAGTACGAATTTTTGTCTAGCAAAGATATTGGGCAAGCACCACATGTTGGAGGATCTATAACAATATAACTTCTATGTGAATATGAACAAACATAATTCATTACGTTGTCTTCCTTGTCCAACGTCAACACTTTGACATAAAATACTTAATGGGGGCTCACAATCATAAAAGATGTCCAAGATGGTATATTTGCATGTGAATCTTCTCTTCCCTTATTAAATTTTTCATGAATTGCATCATTGACTAATGCTATGCTTGTTAACCTCCAATAAATTTTACCACTTATACTTTTATTTATGTAATGTCATTACTTTCCATAAGAT
This sequence comes from Elymus sibiricus, assembly GCA_039707655.1. Taxonomy (NCBI): domain Eukaryota; kingdom Viridiplantae; phylum Streptophyta; class Magnoliopsida; order Poales; family Poaceae; genus Elymus; species Elymus sibiricus. The sequence goes on along the minus strand of CM077676.1, from coordinate 355,049,560 downwards.
TAGCATATGATCTCTTTCATTATTTTCATTGCAAGGAATCACACCTATCATATCCAATGATCTTTATGAAAGTTTTTATTATATCCCTCATGAATATTCATCACTTTGGGACCAAATTCATATCTTGTGCAAATTACCATTACTATTATTAACTCTCAAAAAGATATAAGTGAAGCATGAGAATTAATGACAAACTACTCCAAAATATATAAGCGAAGATCAATGAGTAGTGAAACAATTAAGTAGCTATGTGAGCACTCTCTCTCATTTAAAAAAATTCAGATCTTGATATTTTATTCAAACAGCAAGAAAAACAAAATAAAATGACATTCCAAGAATAGCACATATCATGTGAAGAAGCAAAAACTTAAGCTCAACCAAAACTAACCGATAATGTTGATGAAGAAAGGTGGGATGCCTACCGGGGCATCCCCAAGCTTAGATGCTTGAGACTTCTTGAAATATTATATTGGGATGCCTTGGGCATCCCCAAGCTTGAGCTTTTGTGTCTCCTTAATTCCTCTCATATCACGGTTTCTATAAATCTTAAAAACTTCATCCACACAAAACTCAACAAGAACTCGTGAGGTAAGTTAGTATAAATCAACTCAAAACCTTAACATTCTCTACTGTAGCAAATCACAAAAATTATAATTAAACATTGCATACTAAATGCCTCTGCATATTTAATACTCCTATCCTCAAATATAAACATTAAACACGCAAACATATGCAAACAATGCAACTATAACAGCAATCTGCCAAAACAGAACAGTCTGTAAAAGGTGAATAAGAATCCATACTTCCCTAACTCCAAAAATTCTGAAAAATTACCAAGTGACATAGAACTCATTCATGCTTACTGTGTAAAAATTTTAGATTTTTATCATGTTCTGACTATTCAGGAATATTCTAGACATAACAGAAAACTTTCTGTTTTCAAACAGCAACACATGAACTTGCAAACTGAGCATAGTAAAGGCTATAAATGGCATTTTATTGAACTAAAAGGTACAAAACATGATTATTGATAGCATCAAACAAATATCAACAGAAAAAATGACGCTCCAAGCAAAACTCATATTATGTGACGAATAAAAATATAGCTCCGAGTGAGGTTACCGATAGTGTTGAAGACGAAAGAGGGGATGCCTTCCGGGGCATCCCCAAGCTTGGTTGCTTGAGTCTTCCTTGAATATTACCTTGGGGTGCCTTGGGCATCCCCAAGCTTAGGGTCTTACCTCTCCTTATTCTCCTCATATCGATATCTCACCCAAAACTTGAAAACTTCAATCACACAAAACTTAACGGAACTTCATGAGAACGGTTAGCATGATAAAGAATAAACCATCACTTAGGTACTGTCCAAGACAAGATTCACAATTTTTCCCCTATAATGCCTACTGTATTCTATCATTTCCACAATTTATATCTCATAATATAAGCTATGGAAACATTAAAACAAGCAAACTATGCATTGAAAACAGAATCTGTCAAAAACAGAACAGTCTGTAATGATCTGAGCAACTACCATACTTCTGCAACTCTACAAATTCTGAAAAATCAGGACAACGTCAAAAATTTGCATATCAATACTGTATAAAAATTTCAGAATTTTTTGACGCTCCAGTAAAATCTGGGAAATTAAGTACTAGAGGTAAAAGTTTATGTTTTTGCACAGAATTGAATCAACAAGTATCCACACTATCCCAAAGGTTTTACTTGGCACTTTATTGAAAGAAAACATATAAAACATGATTACTACAGTATATTAATCATGTGAACACACTAAAACAGAAAGTATACATATTGGTTTGCCTCCCAACAAGCGCTTTTCTTTAAATCCTTTTAGCTAGGCATGATAATTTTGAATGATGCTCACATAGAAGTAAAGAATTGAAACGTAAAGGGAGCATCATGAGAAATATATCAAACGCATTTAAGCCTAACCCACTTCCTATGCATAGGGATTTTGTGATCAAATATTTTATGGGAGCAAGAATCAACTAGCATAGGAAGGCAAAACAAGCATAACTTCAAAACTTTCAACACATAGAGAGGAAACTTGATATTATTGAAATATGTAGAAGCATATATTCCTCTCTCAAAATAATTTTCAGTAGCATAATGAAGAAATTCAACAATATATCCATCACACAAAGCATTCCTTTCATGATCCACAAGCATATAATTTTTACTACTCTCCACATAAGCAATTTTCTTCTCATTCATAATAGTGGGAGCAAACTCAACAAAATAACTATCATGAGATACTTGATTGGCATAATCCATTTGAGCATTAAAATTATGATGAAAAATTTCATGGTTATAATTATTCTTTAGAGCATACATGTCATCACAATAATCATCATAGATAGCAACTTTTTTATCACAGTCAATTGAAACCTCTTCCAAAATAGTGGAATCATCATTAAATAAATTCATGGCCTCTCCAAATCCACTTTCATCAATATAATCATCATAAATAGGAGGCATGCTATCATCATAATAAATTTTCTCATCAAAACTTGGGGTGCTAAAAATATCATCTTCATCAAACATAGCATCCCCAAGCTTGTGGCTTTGCATATCATTAGCATCATGGATATTCAAAGAATTCATACTAGCAACATTGCAATCATGCTCCTCATTCAAATATTTTATGCCAAACATTTTATTGAATTCTTCTTCTATCAATTGAGCACAATTATCGGAATCCTTATTTTCAAGAAAGACATGATAAAGACGAATAATATGAGGCAACCACAATTCCATTTTGTGTAGTTTTCTTTAATAAACCAAACTAGTGATAAAACAAGAAACTAAAAGATTCGATTGCAAGATCTAAAGATATACCTTCAAGCACTCACCTCCCCGGCAACGGCACTAGAAAAGAGCTTGATGTCTACTACACAACTTATTCTTGTAGACTCATGTTGGGCCTCCAAGCGCAGAGTTTTGTAGGACAGTAGCAATTTTCCCTCAAGTGGATGACCTAAGGTTTATCAATCCGTGGGAGGCGTAGGTTGAAGATGGTATCTCTCAAACAACCCTGCAACCAAATACAAGAAATCTCTTGTGTCCCCAACACACCCAATACAATGGTAAATTGTATAGGTGCACTAGTTCGGCGAAGAGATGGTGATAAAAGTGTAGTATGGATAGTAGATATAGGTTTTTGTAATATGAAAATATAAAAACAGCAAGGTAGCAAATAGTAAACGGGCATAAAAACGGTATTGCAATGCTTAGAAACAAGGCCTAGGGTTCATACTTTCACTAGTGCAATCTCTCAACATTGTTGACATAGTTGAATCATATGTAAATCCCTCACGTGCAACAAAGAGTTCACTCCAAAGTCACAAATAGCAGAGAACAAACGAAGAAATTGTTGTAGGGTACGAAACCACCTCAAAGTTATCCTTCCCGATCAATCTTATGAGCCATCCCCATTAATTGTCACAAACAGCCCTAGAGATCGTACTAAAATAACACCTTAAGATACACATCAACCAAAACCCTAATGTCACCTAGGCACTCCAATGTCACCACGAGTACCCACGGGTTTGATTATACGATATTCATCACACAATCTCAGATTCATCTATTCAAACCAACACAAAGAACTTCAAAGAGTGCCCCAAAGTTTATACCGGAAAGTCAAGACGAAAACGTGTGCCAACCCTTATGCATAAATCCCCAAGGTCACGGAACCCGCAAGTTGATCACCAAAACATACATCAAGTGACTCAAGTGAATATCCCATTGTCACCACAGATATCCATATGCAAGACATACATCAAGTGTTCTCAAATCCTTAAAGACGCAATCCGATAAGAAAACTTCAAAGGGAAAACTCAATTCATCACAAGAAGATAGAGAGGGGAAAACTCCATATGATTCATCTATATCAACAAAGCTCGCGATACATCAAGATCGTGCCATCTCAAGAACACGAGAGAGAGAGATCAAACACATAGCTACTGGTACAAACCCTCAGCCCCGAGGGTGAACTACTCCCTCCTCGTCATGGAGATCGCCGGGATGATGAAGATGGCCTCCGGTGATGCTTTCCCCCCTCCGGCAGGGTGCCGGAAAAGGGCTATAGATGGGATCTCTCTGGTACAGAAGCTTGCGGCGGCGTAAAAACTCATCTAGGTTGGGTTTCTGAATATATATGATTTTTCAGCGTTGGAATCCCACGAAACGGAGCCACGTGGGCCCCACGAGGTACCAGGGCGTGCCTGGGGGGTGGCGCGCCCTGGTGCCTCGTGGGCACTGGGTGGCCCCCCTCCAGTGGGTCTTGGTGTCAATATTTTTTATTTGTCCAATAAAAAATCTCCAAAAAGTTTCAGCTCATTTGGAAAACTTTCATTTCTGCACAAAAAACACCACCACGGTAGTTCTGCTGAAAACAGCGTCAGTCCGGGTTAGTTCTAATCAAATCATACCAAAACCATATAGAATTGTTATAAATATGGCATGAATACTTCATAAATTATAGATACGTTGGAGACGTATCAGTACCGCATGTCCCTTCAGTCCCACAACAACAGCAATCGTAAAAGGGGCAACAGGTAATGTAACAGTGTGTCCGTGTCATCAAGGGGGAAATCCGAGGAATCACCCTCGATGGATTCCCACCCGATGTATCCGTCAAGGTGAACTTGGAGGAATCACCCTCGATGGTTCACGCTTGAGGGTTTGTACGACCGAGACGTCATCGGAGGTGGTGGAAGAGGAATCACCCTCGAGGTCCACAACCGATTAGCTCCACTACAGGGTTACCATCAGAAGTGCGGTAAGAAGTATCACCCTCTGCACTCGGTAGTAGCTCTGCAGAGTCGTACAACTAGGGGGGTGTGCGGTGATGTAACGGTCTCAGCCCATCGATCATATTGATCGGGGCACCTGTAATATAGCGGGGCAACAGGGACAAGGATGAGGGGCCACAGATGGTTCACTAACCAACCTATACTAAGCATTTATGATAGCAGGAATGGTATCAACAGCAGTTACAAAAACAGGCTATGCATCAAAATAGGTAATTTCCGGAACAACAACTGTAGCAATTCTAATGCAAGCATAAGAGAGAAAGAATGGGTGATATAGGCATGTTCAAGGGGGTTTGCTTGCCTGGAAGCTTTGTCGGAAAAGAAGAGTTGTCGGTGATGAAGTAGTCCTCAGGGGGCCACGTTAGTGTCGGGATCTACCGGAGAAGAAGAGGGGGAAGAAACAGATAAATACACGGCAACAAAAGCAATCACAAATCATGACATGACTATAAGCTATGCCGGGGTGATCTAACGCAGTGCTACACGTTACAGACGAAGCGGGAAAATATCTGGGAATATTTTCCCGGTATTAGTCATATGTCAGACAGATGAACCGGAGGGGAAGGTTCCATGTTGCATTGTTGTGGGCATGTGACAGGTAAGTGCATATTCGGATTCGTTGGATTTTTATGATCAACTTTCATGTAGAAAACTTTTTCATCCGAGCTACGGTTGAATTTCTATGAATTTTTGAAGTTTTAATCAATTTCTGAAAAATCCTGGAATTAATTTGAATCCGAAAATGCACAGGAAAATGTTGGGTGCACCCGGTGCACTGCACCAGAGATGCACTGATACGTCCATTTTGCATCATGTTTTGCTACCGTTATTTATCGTGTTTTTAATCAATATAACACTTTGTGGAGCAATTCTAATGCCTTTTCTCTCTTAATATGCAAGATTTACACAAGGAGGGAGATTGCCGGCAGCTGGAATTCTGGACCTGAAAAAGCTATGTTAGAGATACCTATTCTGCACATCTCCAAATGAGCTAAAATTTTGTGGAGATTTATTTTGGAATAAATAAAAAATATTGGAAGCAAAAAAGTACCAGAGGGGGCCACCCAGGTGCCCACGAGGCACCAGGGCGCGCCACCCCCGCCCCCTCGTGGGGCCCCTGGCCAGCCTCTGGCCCCCATTTTCTGGTATATAAGCCCATTTGCCCTAGAAAAAATATAGAGAAGACTTTCGGGACGGTGCGCCGCCGTCTCGAGGCGGAACTTGGGCAGGATCACTTTTGCTCTCCGGCGGAGAGATTCTGCCGGGGATACTTCCCTCTGGGAGGGGGAAATCGTCGCCATCGACATCACCAGCGATCCTCTCATCGTGGGAGGACTAATATTCATCAACATCTTCACCAGCACCATCTCATCTCAAACCCTAGTTCATCTCTTGTATTCAATCTTTGTCTCAAAACCTCAGATTGGTACCTGTGGGTTGCTAGTAGTGTTGATTACATCTTGTAGTTGATGCTAGTTGGTTTATTTGGTGAAAGATTATATATTCAGATCTATTATGCTATTCAATACCCCTCTGATCTTGGACATGATTATGAATTGTGAGTAGTTACTTTTGTTCTTGAGGACATGGGAGAAGTCTTGTCAAAAGTAATCATGTGAATTTGGTATTCGTTCGATATTTTAATGATATGTATGTTGTTGATTCCCTTAGTGGTGTCGTGTGAACGTCGACTACATGACACTTCACCATATTTGGGCCTAAGGGAATGCATTGTGGAGTAGTAATTAGATGATGGGTTGCTAGCGTGACAGAAGCTTAAACCCTAGTTTATGCGCTATTCCGTAAGGGGCTGATTTGGATCCATATGTTTAATGCTATGGTTAGAGTTATCTTAATTCTTCTTTCGTAGTTGCGGATGCTTGCGAGAGGGGGTAATCATAAGTGGGAGCCTTGTTCAAGTAAGAACATCACCCAAGCACCGGTCCACCCACATATCAAATTATCAAAGTAGCGAACGCGAATCAAACAAACATGATGAAAGTGACTAGATGAAATTCCCATGTGTCCTCGAGAACGCTTTACTTACTATAAGAGATCGTTCCAGCTTGTCCTTTGCTACAAAAAGGATTGGGCCAACTTGCTGCACTCTTTATTACTATTGCTATTTGTCACTTGTTACAAATTATCTTGCTATCAAACTACTCGTTACCGATAATTTCAGTGCTTGCAGAAAATACCTTGCTGAAAACCGCTTGTCATTTCCTTCTGCTCCTCGTTGGGTTCGACACTCTTACTTATCGAAAGGACTATGATTGATACCCTATACTTGTGGGTCATCAAGACTCTTTTTCGGCGCCGTTGCCGGGGAGTGAAGCGCCTTTGGTGAGTGGAATTTGGTAAGGAAACATTTATATTACGTGCTGAAATTTACTGTCACTTGTCACTATGGAAAGTAATCCTTTGAGGGGTTTGTTCGGGGTATCTTCACCTCGACCGGAAACACAAATAGTTGCTCCTCAACCTACTGCACCTACTGAAAATATTTCATATGAAATTCCTCCGGGTATGATAGAGAAACTGCTAGCTAATCCTTATGCAGGAGATGGAACGGTACATCCTGATATGAACTTGATCTATGTGGATGAAATTTGTGGATTGTTTAAGCTTGCAGGTTTATCCGGAGATGGAGTTAAGAAGAAAGTATTCCCTTTATATTTGGAGGGAAAGGCATTAATGTGGTATAGGCTATGTGATGATACTGATACATGGGACCGGAACCGATTGAAACTAGAATTCCATCAGAAATTTTATCCTATGCATTTGGTTCATCGTGATCGGAATTATATATATAATTTTTGGCCTCGTGAAGGAGAAAGCAACGCTCAAGCTTGGGGGAGGCTTAAGTACATGATGTACACATGCCCCAATCATGAGCTCTCAAAAGAAATTATCTTACAGAATTTTTATGCTCGGCTTTCTCATGATAATCAAACTATGCTCGATTCTTCTTCGACTGGCTCCTTTATGAAGAAAACTATTGAATTTAGATGGGATCTTCTGGAAAGAATTAAACGCAACTCTGAAGATTGGGAACTCGACAAAGGTAATGAGTCAGGTATAATACTTGAGTTCGATTGTGTTAAATCTTTTATGGCCACTGATGCTTTTCATAAGTTTAGCACTAAATATGGACTTGACTCTGAGATAGTAGCTTCCTTTTGTGAATCATTTGCTACTCATATTGATCTCCCTAAGGAGAAGTGGTTTAAATAGCATCCCCCTGTTAAAGAAAATATTGAGGAACCTGTTAGTGTTAAAGAAGAAACAATTGTTTACCATGTTGATCCAGTTGTGCCTACTGCTTATATTGAGAAACCACCTTTTCCTGTTAGGATTAAGGAACATGCTAAAGCTTCAACTATGGTTAACAAAAGTAATATTAGAGCACCTAGACCCTCTGAACAAATTAAAGTTGAACCTGATGTTGCTATGGTTAAAGATCTCTTAGTCGATAATATAGATGGGCATGTTATTTACTTTTGTGAGGAGGCTGCTAGAATTGCTAAACCTGTTAGAAATGAACGAGATAAGTTAGACAAGAACAAGCCTGTAGTTGGCATGCTTGTTGTTTCTGTTAAGATTAGAGATCATTGCTATCATGGTTTGTGTGATATGGGTGCTAGTGTGAGTGCTATTCCATTCTCTTTATATCAAGAAGTAATGCATGAAATTGCACCTGTTGAGATTGAAGATATTGATGTTACTATTAAGCTAGTGAATAGAGATACTATTACACCGCTTGGGATTGTTAGAGATGTTGAAGTCTTGTGTGGTAAGATCAAATACCCTACTGATTTCTTAGTACTTGGTTCACAACAAGATAATTTTTGTCCCGTTATATTTGGTAGACCTTTCTTGAATACCGTTAATGCTGAAATTGATTGTGTTAAAGAAAAGGTTCGAGTCAAGTTTGGTGATATATCTCATGAATTTAATTTCTCCAAGTTTCGTAGACAACCTCATGATAAAGAGTTGCCTAGTAAAGATGAAATTATTGGTCTTGCTTCTATTGTCGTACCTCCTACTGATCCGTTAGAACAAAATTTGCTAGACCACGAAAACGATATGCATATGAATGAAAGAAATGAAATAGATAAGATGTTCTTTGATCAACCACCTATCCTTAAACATAATCTGCCTGTTGAAACTCTTGGAGGCCCCCCTCCACCTAAGGGTGATCCCGTATTTGAATTGAAGCAATTGCCTGATACATTGAAATATGCTTATCTTGATGAAAAGAAGATATATCCTGTTATTATTAGTGCTAACCTTTCAGCGCATGAAGAAAAGAGATTACTAAAAACTTTAAGGAAGCACAGAGCTGCTATTGGATATACTCTTGATGATCTTAAGGGCATTAGTCCCACTCTATGTCAGCACAAAATTAATATGGAGCCTGATGCTAAACCAGTTGTCGACCACCAACGACGATTAAATCCTAAGATGAAAGAGGTGGTAAGAACCGAAATATTAAAGCTTCTGGAGGCAGGTATAATCTATCCCATAGCTGATAGTAGATGGGTAAGTCCCGTTCATTGTGTCCCTAAGAAAGGAGGTATTACCGTTGTTCCTAATGATAAAAATGAACTTATTGCACAAAGAATTGTAACTGGTTATAGGATGGTAATTGATTTTAGAAAATTAAACAAAGCTACTAGAAAAGATCATTACCCCTTACCTTTTATTGATCAAATGTTAGAAAGATTGTCTAAGCATACACACTTTTGTTTCCTAGATGGTTATTCCGGTTTTTCTCAAATACCCGTATCACAACCCAATCAAGAGAAAACCACCTTTACTTGTCCTTTTGGAACTTATGCTTATAGACGTATGCCTTTTGGTTTATGCAATGCACCTGCTACCTTTCAAAGATGTATGACTGCTATATTCTCTGACTTTTGTGAAAAGATTGTTGAGGTTTTCATGGATGATTTTTCCGTTTACGGAACTTCTTTTGATGATTGCTTAAGCAACCTTGATCGAGTTTTGCAGAGATGTGAAGAAACTAATCTTGTCTTGAATTGGGAGAAGTGCCACTTTATGGTGAATGAAGGCATTGTCTTGGGGCATAAAATTTCTAAAAGAGGTATTGAAGTTGATAAAGCTAAGGTTGATGCTATTGAGAAAATGCCATGTCCTAAAGATATTAAAGGTATAAGAAGTTTCCTAGGTCATGCTGGTTTCTATAGGAGATTTATTAAAGACTTCTCTAAAATTTCTAGGCCTCTTACCAATCTTTTGCAAAAAGATGTTCCATTTGTTTTTGATGATGATTGTCTAGAAGCCTTTGAAACACTTAAGAAAGCCTTAACCACTTCACCTATTGTTCAACCACCCGATTGGAACTTGCCTTTTGAAATTATGTGTGATGCTAGTGATTATGCTGTTGGTGCTGTTCTAGGACAGAGAGTTGATAAGAAATTAAATGTTATCCATTATGCTAGTAAAACTCTAGACAATGCCCAAAGAAATTATGCCACTACTGAAAAAGAATTTCTAGCAGTTGTGTTTGCATGTGATAAATTCAGATCTTACATAGTTGATTTTAAAGTACCTGTTCACACCGATCATGCTGCTATTAAATATCTTATGGAGAAGAAAGATGCTAAACCTAGACTCATTAGGTGGGTTTTATTGCTACAAGAATTTGACTTGCATATTACTGATAGGAAGGGAGCTGAGAATCCCGTAGCAGATAATTTGTCTAGAATGGAAAATGTTCTTGATGACACACTACCTATTAATGATGATTTTCCCGATGAACAATTAGCTGTCATAAATGCTTCTCGTAATACTCCTTGGTATGCAGACTATGCTAATTACATTGTTGCTAAATACATACCACCTAGTTTCACATACCAACAAAAGAAAAAGTTCTTCTATGATTTAAGACATTACTTTTGGGATGACCCACATCTTTATAAAGAAGGAGTAGATGGTGTTATTAGACGTTGTATACCTGAGCATGAACAGGAACAAATCCTACGGAAGTGTCATTCCGAAGCTTACGGAGGGCACCATGCGGGAGACAGAACTATACACAAGGAAAACTTCTCTCTAAATGGGAAGGACCGTATATCATCGAAGAAGTTTATCGCTCCGGAGCCATCAAAATAAATAACTCCGAAGACACTAATCCGAGAGTGGTGAATGGGCAAAGAATTAAGCACTATATTTCAGGTACCCCCATTAATGTTGAAACAATTACACCGGAGGAATACATAAGAGAGACCTTCCGGAACACTCCAGAACCCTGAAAAGGAAGAGGTATGTGATACGGTAAGTAAACCGACTCCAAAAATTCCATAAAAAAACTTTCTGTCAGTTTTGGAATATTAGAAAAAATAAAAAAAAATAAGAAACAGCTGAGGGGACCCACCTGGCGCCCACGAGGCACCAGGGCGCGCCACCTCCCCTGGCGCGCCCTGGTGGCTCGTGGGCCCCACGTGAGCCTTCCCGACTCCATTTTCTTCTGGACTACTTGTTTTGCAAGATAAAAAATCTTTATATATACTCCCGTACGTTTTGACCACCGTATCGCAGAAATCTCCTCTGTTCTTGTTTCGTGCTATTTTTCTGACAGATCCAGACCGCCATGGCTCCCCAAAAGCTCCGTGCCAAGCACCGCATTGTGCAACCATCGCTGGGCAAACGCCCCTACATCGAGGTCTACTACGAGTTGTCATCGGGAGAAGAAGACAATGGCAAGGAAGACAAGGTCGAGGAAGTTGCAGGAGCCCAGGCTGCGGGAGAAGGGCAAGCGGTTCCCATGGAGGAGACCGCAGAGAAGGGAGATATACTTCAACCCTTATATGATCATCTCTCCCCATCCGTAATTGAAGCCTTAAGAGTCTTTGAAATAGTTTCTGTTCAGAATACATCTCTCACTCGCGAAGTTATTTTGCTGGAAGAGCAAAACATCGCCCTTCGGAGCATCAACCGTAGATTGATGTACCTGTTACAGCTGAAGGACAAGCTTGCCACTTCATCATCACGACCATCACCGAAGAAGGAGACTTGAGCACATGGGTATGGGCACTCCCCTTGGCTTGTGCCAAGCTTGGGGGAGGTGCCCCGGTATCGTATCACCATCACTTTTATTATCTTTACCTATTTTTAGTTCGATTCTTAGTTATTTCATGATTTAGTTGAATAAAAGTTTAGTATGATCTATTTTCGAGTGTTAGCTTCGTGATCTATCTATCTATGTAATCGAGTTGAGAGTTATATAATAAAGAGTAGTTTGAGTTTTTGCTTCTTTACTTTCATGATCCAATTCTAGCAATGAAAATAATGAAAAAGATCATATGCTAATCTTATGGAAAGTAATGACATTACATAAAGAAAAGTATAAGTGGTAAAATTTATTGGAAGTTAACAAGCATAACATTAGTCAATGATGCAATTCATGAAAAAGTTAATAAGGGAAGAGAAGATTCACATGCAAATATACTATCTTGGACATCTTTTATGATTGTGAGCCCCCATTAAGTATTTTATGCCAAATTGTTGACGTTGGACAAGGAAGACAACGTAATGAATTATGTTTGTTCATATTCACAAAGAAGTTATATTGTTATAGATCCTCCAACATGTGGTGCTTGCCCAATATCTTTGCTAGCCAAAAATTCGCACCAAGTAGAGATACTACTTGTGCATCCAAAACCCTTAAACGCAGTTTCATGTCATGAGAGTCCACTATATCTACCTAGGGATTGAACAAGATCCTTCAAGTAAGTTGTCATCGGTGCAAAAAGCAATAAAAATTGCTTCTAAATATGTCTGAACTTTTATTGTAAGGGAAATAAGCTTTGTACGAACTTGTGATGGTAAAGAAATAAAAGCGACAGACTGCATAATAAAGGTTGCTATCACAAGGGGAAATATAAAGTGACGTTCCTTTGCATTAAGAGCTCTTGCATCCAACAACAAAAAGCGCATGACAACCTCTGCTTCCCTCTGCGAAGGGCCTATCCTTTACTTTTATGTATTTACTTTTTATGCAAGAGTCAATAGTGTTCTCCTCTATTTCCTTTTTATTTTTCTCTTTTGCAAGCATCATGTGGTGGGGAAAGATCTAGGCACATATATCCAGTTGGATATGAGTGATCATGAGTTATTATTGTTGACATCACCCTTGAGGTGAATAAGTTGGGAGGCGAAATCACAAGCCCCTATCTTTCTATGTGTCTGGCTGAAACTTTTTGCTCCATATATATGTCGTGAGTGTTAGCAATCATAGAAGACTAAATGATGGTTGAGTATGTGGACTTGCTAAATAGCTCCTACATGAGACCCTTCCTGAAAATATGATGAATTGCAATTGCATTGTTGACTGAGAACATAGTTTGTTAGTTTTCAAGAAAGTTTATGCATTATACTCCATTGTTGTGATGAATTGTTACTTGCTCATGAGAAGTTTATGATAATAAATATTGCTGTTATAATAATGATCATGATGCTACTATGTCCGTATTTTGTTTTTATCGACACCTCTCTCTCTAAACATGTGGACATTATTATCGATATCGGCTTTCGCTTGAGGACAAGCGAGGTCTAAGCTTGGGGGAGTTGATACGTCCATTTTGCATCATGTTTTGCTACCGTTATTTATCGTGTTTTTAATCAATATAACACTTTGTGGAGCAATTCTAATGCCTTTTCTCTCTTAATATGCAAGATTTACACAAGGAGGGAGATTGCCGGCAGCTGGAATTCTGGACCTGAAAAAGCTATGTCAGAGATACCTATTCTGCACATCTCCAAATGAGCTAAAATTTTGTGGAGATTTATTTTGGAATAAATAAAAAATACTGGAAGCAAAAAGTACCAGAGGGAGCCACCCAGGTGCCCACGAGGCACCAGGGTGCGCCACCCCCGCCCCCTCGTGGGGCCCCTGGCCAGCCTCTGGCCCCCATTTTCTGGTATATAAGCCCATTTGCCCTAGAAAAAATATAGAGAAGACATTCGGGACGGTGCGCCGCTGTCTCGAGGCGGAACTTGGGCAGGAGCACTTTTGCTCTCCGGCGGAGAGATTCTGCCGGGGATGATGGAAATATGCCCTAGAGGCAATAATAAAGTTGTTATTATTTTATATTTCCTTGTTCATGATAAAGGTTTATTATTCATGCTAGAATTGTATTGACCGGAAACTTAAATACATGTGTGAATACATAAACAAATACCGTGTCCCTAGTGAGCCTCTACTAGACTAGCTCGTTGATCAAAGATGGTTAAGGTTTCCTAACCATAGACATGAGTTGTCATTTGATAAAGGGATCACATCATTAGGAGAATGATGTGATGGACAAGACCCATCTGTTAGCTTAGCATATGATCGTTCTATTTATTGCTACTGCTTTCTTGAATGTCAAATACATGTTCCTCAGACCATGAGATCATGCAACTCCCGGATACCGGAGGAATACCTTGTGTGCTATCAAACGTCACAACGTAACTGGGTGATCATAAAGATGCTCTATAGGTATCTCCGAAGGTGTCTGTTGAGTTGGCATGGATCGAGACTGGGATTTGTCACTCCGTGTTTCGGAGAGGTATCTCTGGGCCCTCTCGGTAATGCACATCATAAGAAGCTTGCAAGCAAAGTGACTAAGGAGTTAGTTACGGGATGATGTATTACGGAACGAGTAAAGAGACTTGCCGGTAACGAGATTGAACTAGGTATGGAGATACCGACGATCGAATCTCGGGCAAGTAACATACCGACTGACAAAGGGAATTACGTATGTTGTCATTGCGGTTCGACCGATAAGATCTTCGTGGAATATGTAGGAACCAATATGAGCATCCAGGTTCCGCTATTGGTTATTGACCGGAGAGGCGTCTCAGTCATGTCTACATCATTCCCGAACCCGTAGGGTCCGCACGCTTAACGTTCGTTGACGATATAGTGTTATATGAGTTATGTGAATTGGTAACCGAATATTGTTCGGAGTCCCGGATGAGATCCCGGACGTCACGAGGAGTCTCAGAATGGTCGAGAGGTAAAGATTTATATATGGGAAGTCATATTGTGGGTTCCGGAAAAAGGTGCAGTTTTTTTCCGGTATTGTACCGGGAAACTTCCAGAAGGTTTCGGAGGATTCCGGAGGGGTCCGGAAGTCCACAAGTGGGTCCACCACGTCCCAAGGGCTGGCATGGGCTAAGGGGAGGCGCCCTGGCCTTATTGGGCCAGGCGCACCAAGTCCTCAAAAGCCCACGCAGCTAGGGAAGGAAAAAAGGGAGAGTCCCAGTAGGAATAGGATTGGACTTTGGAGTCCAAGTCCACGTGTGTACTATTCACGGTTACTGTTCACGTGGCACTATTCCTTCTACTCCAAGCGCCTACACATATATAAATAGAGGAGAGGGGGCGCCCCAAAGGAGACACAACATTGTCTTAGCCGTGTGCGGCGCCCCCCTCCACAGTTCCGTCCCTCGGTCATATTTTCGCAGTGCTTGGGCGAAGCCCTGCGGAGATAGCATCACCATCACCGTCACCACGCCGTCGTGCTGCTGGAACTCATCCACTACCTCGCCATCTTGCTGGATCAAGAAGTCGAGGACGTTACCGAGCTGAATGTGTGCTGAACGCGGAGGTGCCGTACGTTCGGTACTCGGTCGGTTGGATCGTGAAGTTGTTCGACGACATCAACCGCGTTGTTCTAACGCTTCCGCTTACGGTCTACGAGGGTACGTAGACACACTCCCCCTCTCGTAGCTATGCATCTCCATGGATAGATCTTGCGTGTGCGTAGAATTTTTTTTGTTTTCCATGCAACGTTCCCCAACAGTGGTATCAGAGCCAGGTTTATGCGTAGATGATATGCACGAGTAGAACACAAAGAGTTGTGGGTGGTGATCGTCATACTGCTTACCACCAACGTCTTATTTTGATTCGGCGGTATTGTAAGATGAAGCGGCCCGGACCAACCTTACATGTCCACGTACATGAGACCGGTTCCACCGACAGACATGCAACTTGTTTTGCATAAAGGTGGCTGGCGGGTGTCTGTTTCTCCTACTTTAGTTGAATCGAATTTGACTGCGGCCGGTCCTTGTTGAAGGTTAAAACAGCAAACTTGATAAATCACCGTTGTGGTTTTGTGCCGTAGGTAAGAACGGTTCTTGCTAGAAGCCCGTAGCAGCCACGTAAAACTTGCAACAACAAAGTAGAGGACGTCTAACTTGTTTTTGCAGGGTATGCTGTGATGTGATATGGTCAAGACATGATGTGATATACGTTATTGTATGAGATGATCATGTTTTGTAATTTATCGGCAACCGACAGGAGCCTTATGGTTGTCTCTTTATTGTATGAAATGCAAGCGCCATGTAATTGCTTTACTTTATCGCTATGCGTTAGCAATAGTTGTAGAAGCAATAGTTGGCGAGACGACCACGACGCAACGATGGAGATCAAGGTGTCGAGCTGGTGACGATGGAGATCATGACGATGCTTTAGAGATGGAGATCAAAAGCACAAAATGATGATGGCCATATCATGTCACATATTTTGATTGCATGTGATGTTTATCCTTTATACATCTTATTTTGCTTAGAACGACAGTAGCATTATAAGATGATCCCTTCACTAAATTTCAAGATAAAAGTGTTCTCCCCGAGTATGCACCATTGCTAAAGTTCGTCGTTTCGAAGCACCTCGTGATGATCGGGTGTGATAGATTCTACGTTCACATACAACGGGTGTAAGCTAGTTTTACATAAGCAGAATACTTGGGTTAAACTTGACGAGCCTAGCATGTACAGACATGGTCTCGGAACACTGGAGACCGAAAGGTCGAACATGAGTCATATAGTAGATATGATCAACATGGAGATGTTCACCATTGATGACTATCCCATCTCACGTGATGATCGGACATGGGCTAGTTGATTTGGATCATGTATCACTTGGTTAACTTGAGGGATGTTAATTTAAGTGGGAGTTCATTAGTAATTTGATTAACTGAACTTAATTTATCATGAACTTAGTCCTGATAGTCTTTGCAAATTATGTTGTAGATCAATAGCTCGCGTTGTAGCTCCCCTGTTTTTGATACGTTCCTAGAGAAAGCTAAGTTGAAAGATGATGGTAGCAATTACACGGACTGGGTCCGTAACTTGAGGATTATGCTCATTGCTGCACAGAAGAATTATGTCCTTGATGCACCGCTAGGTGATGGACCTGCTGCAGGAGCTGCTGCAGACGTTGTGAACACCTGGCAGGCTCGATCTGATGACTACTCGATAGTTCAGTGTGCCATGCTCTACGGCTTAGAACCGGGACTGCAAAAGCGTTTTGAACGCCACGGAGCATATGAGATGTTCCAAGAGCTGAAATTGATATTTCAAGCTAATGCCTGGGTTGAGAGATATGAAGTCTCCAACAAGTTCTTTAGCTGTAAGATGGAGGAGAACAGTTCTGTCAGTGAACACATACTCAGAATGTCTGGATACCACAACCACTTGACTCAGCTGGGAATTGATCTTCTGGTTGAGAGTGTTATTGACAGAGTTCTTCAGTCACTGCCACCAAGCTATAAAGGCTTCGTGATGAACTATAATATGCAAGGGATGGAGAAGACAATTCCCGAGCTCTTCGCGATGCTGAAATCGGCGGAGGTAGAAATCAAGAAGGAGCATCAAGTGTTGATGGTTAACAAGACCACTAGTTTCAAGAAAAAGGGCAAGGGATAGAAGGGGAACTTCAAGAAGAGCGGCAAGCAAGCTGCCGCTCCCACGAAGAAACCCAAAGTTGGACCCAAGCCTGAAACTGAGTGCTTCTACTGCAAAGGAACTGGTCACTGGAAGCGGAACTGCCCCAAGTATTTGGCGGATAAGAAGGATGGCAAAGTGAACAAAGGTATATTTGATATACATGTTATTGATATGTACCTCACTAGTGCTCGTAGCAGCGTCTGGGTATTTGATACCAATTCAGTTGCTAATATTAGTAACTTGAAGCAGGAGCTGCAGAGTAACGGAGACTAGCTGAGGGCGAGGTGACGATATGTGTTGGAAGTGTCTCCAAGATTGATATGATCAATATCGACACGCTCGTAATACCTTCGGGATTAGTATTAAACCTAAATAATGGTTATTTGGTGCTTGCGTTGAGCATAAAACATTATATCTGGATATTGTTTATTGCAAGACGGTTATTCATTTAAGTTAGAGAATAATGGTTATTCTGTTTATATGAATAATATCCCTCGTGATCATGCACCCTTGTGAATGGTTTATTCTTGTTGAATCTCGATCGTAGTGATACACATATTCATAATATTGATGCCAAAAGATGCAAAGTTGATAATGATAGTGCAACATACTTGTGGCGCTGCCGTTTAGGTCATATTGGTGTAAAGCACATGAAGAAACTCCATGCGGATGGACTTTTGGAAATCTCTTGATTATGAATCATTTGATACTTGCGAACCATGCCTCATGGGCAAGATGACTAAAACTCCGTTCTCCGGAACAATGGAGCGAGCTACTGATTTGTTGGAAATAATACATACCGATGTATGCGGTCCGATGAATGTTGAAGCACGCGGCGGGTATCGTTATTTTCTAACCTTCACAAATGATTTGAGTAGATATGGGTATATCTACTTGATGAAACACAAGTCTGAAACATTTGCAAAGTTCAAAGAATTTCAGAGTGAAGTAGAGAATCATCGTAACAAGAAAATAAAGTTTCTACGATCTGATCGCGGAGGCGAATATTTGAGTTACGAGTTTGGCCTTCATTTAAGAAAATGTGGAATTGTTTCACAACTCACGCCACCTGGAACACCACAGCGTAATGGTGTGTCCGAACGTCGTAACCGTACTTTATTGGATATGGTGCGTTCTATGATGTCTCTTACCGATTTGCCACTATCGTTTTGGGGTTATGCATTAGAGACAGCTGCATTCACGTTAAATAGGGCACCGTCTAAATCCGTTGAGACGACACCGTATGAACTATGGTTTGGCAAGAAACCTAAGCTGTCGTTTCGTAAAGTTTGGGGATGTGATGCTTATGTGAAAAAGCTTCAACCTGATAAGCTCGAACCCAAAGCGGAGAAGTGTGTCTTCATAGGATACCCTAAAGAAACAATTGGGTACACCTTCTACCACAGATCCGAAGGCAAGGTCTTTGTTGCCAAGAATGGGTCCTTTCTAGAGAAGGAGTTTCTCTCGAAAGAAGTGAGTGGGAGGAAAGTAGAACTTGATGAGGTAATTGTACCTTCTCTCGAATTGGAAAGTAGCTCATCAGAGAAAACCGTTCCCGTGATGCCTACACCAATAAGAGAGGAAGATAATGATAAAGATCATGAAACTTCAGATCAAGTTACTACTGAACTTCGTAGGTCGACCAGAGTACGTTCCGCACCAGAGTGGTACGGTAATCCTGTTCTGGAAGTTATGTTGTTAGACAACAGCAAACCTACGAACTATGAAGAAGCTATGATAAGCCCGGATTATGACAAATGGCTTGAGGCCATGAAATCTGAGATAGGATCCATGTATGAGAACAAAGTGTGTACTTTGGTGGACTTGCCCGATGATCGGCAAGCCATTGAGAATAAATGGATTTTTAAGAGGAAGACGGATGCTGATGGTAATATCACTGTCTACAAAGCTCGACTTGTCGCGAAAGGTTTTCGACAAGTTCAAGGGGTTGACTACGATGAGACTTTCTCACCCGTAGCGATGCTTAAGTCTGTCCGAATCATGTTAGCAATTGCCGCATTTTATGATTATGACATCTGGCAAATGGATGTCAGAACTGCATTCCTTAATGGTTTTCTCAAAGAAGAGTTGTATATGATGCAACCAGAAGGTTTTGTCGATCCTAAGGGTGCTAACAAAGTGTGCAAGCTCCGGCGATCCATCTATGGACTGGTGCAAGCATCTCGGAGTTGGAATATACGCTTTGATGAGGCGATCAAAGCATATGGTTTTGTACAGACTTACGGTGAAGCCTGTATTTACAAGAAAGTGAGTGGGAGCTCTGTAGCATTTCTAATATTATATGTGGATGACATATTGTTGATTGGAAATGATATAGAATTTCTGGATGGCATAAAAGGATACTTGAATGAAAGACCTCGGTGAAGCTGCTTATATATTGGGCATCAAGATCTATAGAGATAGATCAAGACGCTTGATAAGACTTTCAATGAGTACAAACCTTGACAAGATTTTGAAGGAGTTCAAAATGGATCAGTCAAAGAAGGAGTTCTTGCCTGTATTGTAAGGTGTAAAGTTGAGTAAGACTCAAAGCTCGACCACGGCAGAAGATAGAGAGAGAATGAAAGTCATTCCCTATGCCTCATCCATAGGTTCTATAATGTATGCCATGCTGTGTACCACACCTAATGTGTGCCTTGCCACGTGTCTGGCAAAGGGGGTACAAGAGTGATCCAGGAGTGGATCACTGGACAGCGGTCAAAATTATCCTTAGTAACTAAAGGACTAAGGAAATGTTTCTCGATTATGGAGGTGATAAAGAGTTCGTCGTAAAGGGTTACGTCGATGCAAGCTTTGACACCAATCTGGATATCTCTGAGTAGCAAACCGGATACGTATAATGGAGCAGTCATTTGGAATAGGTCCAAGTAAAGCATGATAGCAGCATCTACAGTATGACATAAGGATTTGCAAAGTACACATGGGTCTGAATATTGCAGACCATTGACTAAAATTCTCTCTCACGAGCAAAACATGATCACACCATAGAACTCTTTGAGTGTTAATCACATGGTGATGTGAACTAGATTATTGACTCTAGTGAACTCTTGGGTGTTAATCACATGGCGATGTGAACTAGATTATTGACTCTAGTGCAAGTGGGAGATTGATGGAAATATGCCCTAGAGGCAATAATAAAGTTGTTATTATTTTATATTTCCTTGTTCATGATAAAGGTTTATTATTCATGCTAGAATTGTATTGACCGGAAACTTAAATACATGTGTGAATACATAAACAAATACCGTGTCCCTAGTGAGCCTCTACTAGACTAGCTCGTTGATCAAAGATGGTTAAGGTTTCCTAACCATAGACATGAGTTGTCATTTGATAACGGGATCACATCATTAGGAGAATGATGTGATGGACAAGACCCATCTGTTAGCTTAGCATATGATCGTTCTATTTATTGCTACTGCTTTCTTGATTGTCAAATACATGTTCCTTAGACCATGAGATCATGCAACTCCCGGATACCGGAGGAATACCTTGTGTGCTATCAAACGTCACAACGTAACTGGGTGATCATAAAGATGCTCTACAGGTATCTCCGAAGGTGTCTGTTGAGTTGGCATGGATCGAGACTGGGATTTGTCACTCCGTGTTTCGGAGAGGTATCTCTGGGCCCTCTCGGTAATGCACATCATAAGAAGCTTGCAAGCAAAGCGACTAAGGAGTTAGTTACGGGATGATGTATTACGGAACGAGTAAAGAGACTTGCCGGTAACGAGATTGAACTAGGTATGGAGATACCGACGATCGAATCTCGGGCAAGTAACATACCGACGGACAAAGGGAATTACGTATGTTGTCATTGCGGTTCGACCGATAAGATCTTCGTGGAATATGTAGGAACCAATATGAGCATCCAGGTTCCGCTATTGGTTATTGACCGGAGAGGCGTCTCAGTCATGTCTACATCATTCCCAAACCCGTAGGGTCCGCACGCTTAACGTTCGTTGACGATATAGTGTTATATGAGTTATGTGAATTGGTAACCGAATTTTGTTCGGAGTCCCGGATGAGATCCCGGACGTCACGAGGAGTCTCGGAATGGTCGAGAGGTAAATATTTATATATGGGAAGTCATATTTTGGGTTCCGGAAAAGGGTGCAGTTTTTTTTTGGTATTGTACCGGGAAGCTTCCAGAAGGTTCCGGAGGATTCCGGAAGTCCACAAGTGGGTCCACCACGTCCCAAGGGCTGGCATGGGCTAAGGGGAGGCGCCCTGGCCTTATTGGGCCAGGCGCACCAAGTCCTCAAAAGCCCACGCAGCTAGGGAAGGAAAAAGGGAGAGTCACAATAGGAATAGGATTGGACTTTGGAGTCCAAGTCCACGTGTGTACTATTCACTGTTACTGTTCACGTGACACTATTCCTTCTACTCCAAGCCCCTACACATATATAAATAGAGGAGAGGGGGGCGCCCCAAAGGAGACACAACATTGTCTTAGCCGTGTGCGGCGCCCCCCTCCACAGTTCCGTCCCTCGGTCATATTTTCGCAGTGCTTGGGCGAAGCCCTGCGGAGATAGCATCACCATCACCGTCACCGCGCCGTCGTGCTGCCGGAACTCATCCACTACCTCGCCGTCTTGCTGGATCAAGAAGTCGAGGACGTCACCGAGCTGAACGTGTGCTGAACGCGGAGGTGCCGTACGTTCGGTACTCGGTCGGTTGGATCGTGAAGTTGTTCGACGACATCAACCGCGTTGTTCTAACGCTTCCGCTTACGGTCTACGAGGGTACGTAGACACACTCCCCCTCTCGTAGCTATGCATCTCCATGGATAGATCTTGCGTGTGCGTAGAATTTTTTTTGTTTTCCATGCAACGTTCCCCAACAGGGGATACTTCCCTCCGGGAGGGAGAAATCGTCGCCATCGACATCACCAGCGATCCTCTCATCGTGGGAGGACTAATCTTCATCAACATCTTCACCAGCACCATCTCATCTCAAACCCTAGTTTATCTCTTGTATTCAATCTTTGTCTCAAAACCTCAGATTGGTACCTGTGGGTTGCTAGTAGTGTTGATTACATCTTGTAGTTGATGCTAGTTGGTTCATTTGGTGGAAGATTATATGTTTAGATCTATTATGCTATTCAATACCCCTCTGATCTTGGACATGATTATGAATTGTGAGTAGTTACTTTTGTTCTTGAGGACATGGGAGAAGTCTTGTCATAAGTAATCATGTGAATTCGGTATTCGTTCGATATTTTGATGATATGTATGTTGTTGATTCCCTTAGTGGTGTCGTGTGAACGTCGACTACATGACACTTCACCATCTTTGGGCCTAAGGGAATGCATTGTGAGTAGTAATTAGATGATGGGTTGCTAGAGTGACAGAAGCTTAAACCCTAGTTTATGCGCTATTCCGTAAGGGGCTGGTTTGGATCCATATGTTTAATGCTATGGTTACAGTTATCTTAATTCTTCTTTTCGTAGTTGCGGATGCTTGCGAGAGGGGGTAATCATAAGTGGGAGGCTTGTTCAAGTAAGAACAACACCCAAGCACCGGTCCACCCACATATCAAATTATCAAAGTAGCGAACGCGAATCAAACAAACATGATGAAAGTGACTAGATGAAATTCCCATGTGTCCTCGAGAACGCTTTACTTACTATAAGAGATCGTTCTGGCTTGTCCTTTGCTACAAAAAGGATTGGGCCAACTTGCTGCACTCTTTATTACTATTGCTATTTGTCACTTGTTACAAATTATCTTGCTATCAAACTACTCGTTACCGATAATTTCAGTGCTTGCAGAAAATACCTTGCTGAAAACCGCTTGTCATTTCCTTCTGCTTCTCGTTGGGTTCGACACTCTTACTTATCGAAAGGACTACGATTGATCCCCTATACTTGTGGGTCATCATGCACCAGAGAGGCTGACAGTGGGCCCGGTCAGCTGAGTCAGCTGGTCAGCTGTTGACCAGTCAACTGGGCCCCACTGGTCAGTGACTGGGACTGCCCAGTCAGCCTGTTGACCTGGTCAACTGGGTCAACTGGGCCCGCGGGACCCAGCATCCAGTGACACAGAGGTGGGCCCAGGCGGTGCCAAGTCGGCGCCGGCACCGGAGACCGCCTCGGTGAGCCTTCCCGCGGCGGAACTTCGCCGGACTCGGTCGGGATTTCGCTACGGCCCACCAAATCACGCGCTGAGCAGCTCTACGGGTTGCTGGTGATCTCGCGCATCCAGCGGTGGTGGCTGCAGGGGCTGGGGTGGCCGGCAAGGGCGCCGGCGACGAGCCGTGGCGGCGGTTGCTCTTGGACCAGATCGGGCGCGCGTCTACGGGGCGTTTTCGAGCGCGTGAAGTAGCTAGGCGTGTGCTACGGCTCACCAGGAGCTCGTTGGTGCTACTGGCTCGAGTAACGCGGCACTGGGAGCACGGAGTTCGCGGCCATGGCGGCGGCCAGAGCTCGGGCTCTGCGAAGACGACGGCTGGGCGAGCAAGAGCGAGAAGTAGAGGAGGGGATCGACGGGGTGGCTCACCGTGTGGCTCAAGGTGGCCAGCGACAGGTTAGTAGCTGCAGTCAGTGGCCGAGCTCGTCGGTGAACTCCGGCGATGCAGAAGAAGGGATCGGCTCGATCCGGCTGGTGTAGAGCTCCCCGGCTCGCGTTCGTTGAAGAGAAGAAGCGGACGATGGCGGTCCTTGCTGACACGACGAGACGGCGAGGAGGGCACGGTGGCCGCGGTGGTGGAGCCGCGCGGCGACGGCGGCGTACTGGAGTGGAAGAAAGGGAGTGGGCGCGCGAGGGAGAGAGGGGGGAAGGTGGCGGAGGGCGTCCAGGGGGAGTGGGTGGCTCACCCTTATCGTCTCCCGGAGCCCTGTGGCGGCAGGTGGCGAGCAGCGGCCGTGGAGGCGAGCTCCGGCCATGGCGCGGGCGACACCGAGGCGGGAGCAGGTAGGAGAGGGGGTAGCGGGCTGGGCCGGCTCGGGCCAGCGCCAGGTAAGTCCTTTCCCCTTTTTGTTTTTCTCTGTTTTTTCCATTTATTTAAAAATAGAGGCAGTTAGGGAATTTTTAGAGCTACCAAAAGGCTTAGGAAAAATGTGGGACTTGGCCTATTAAATCCTTTGCATTTTTAGGCTCTGCCACAAAAAGTTTGGAGGCAAGATGAATCCAATTGGATTTTTCACAATTAAAATAGCATTGAAAAGTGCTGAAATGGCACTAAATTAATTGCTATAGTCCATCTAAGCAAATAAGAAATGTTGTTTTCCTTAACAGATAATTGTTATGGAGTATTTGCTAAACGATGAACTATTTTTCAGCAACTTTTGTGCAACTTCAAATTTCACTTGCAATTCAAATTTTAATTTAAAGTGGAATTTGAAATGAGATATGAACCAATGATGATCAAGCACTGTAAATCAAGACGACTTGGTACTGATCATAAGGGATTACTGTAGCTCATTTCTTAGGGGTGTTACAAAATGGCAGCTTTGTTCTCCCTTCCTCTGGATTACTGCATCTGGACTTGCATTCCATGAAATAACAAGTGACAGTTTTTGATAAATAAGATTGGCATGATCAAGCCAGTCATCGTAAATTCTAAAACCCATAGGATTTTTATCCAGTACAGCCGATTATATTTTTAATTGGGACACAGCATTCAGTTAGATGGGACTGCTTGACAAAATTTCGCTGTGGTGATTTCAACTTCACAGCCTTTGGCAACCAAGGGATGAAGCTATCAAGTGGAGAAGTGTAATGTTAGATCAGCATCATGTGATGTACAGACGTTTTCATCAACTAATAGCTGGAAGGGGCAATCAAACTTCAAAATTATCTGCCTTTCGAGGATGCATGCCAATTGTCTACAGCTCGTCATGTTCCAGGGTTTCTGCATTTGTAGTAAATCATGGTCAGAAAATTCAAGGTGTAATCTCCAAAACTTATCAAATGAAAGCAAAGACGCTAACCAGATTTATCATCTCCGAAGAAAAACGAAATCTCTCTGGCTGCAGATTGCAGTGAATCTGAACCATGCACACAATTTTTCGCAGAGTCCAAGCCACACATTGCTCTAATGCTGTCATGAGAAGCGGGTGCTCGTGAATAACATGAATTGCAAAAGCATAGAAGCAAGAGTTAGGTTCAAGCTCATTAATATGTTATGAGGCATGGATCATAGATACTTGGTTAATGAAAAGGTGCAGTAAGTTTCCTATGGAACACTGATATTGGTTATTATTTATTAATATATGTTTGCATTGGAGTCATCATTGATCTCATATAAGGTGTTCTCAACTAGAAAACGGAATGCTGTAGTTCTTAACCTGTCAGGGTGTGAAGTTTTAGCCTTTCTTGCATCAGTTGGCCCTATCAAAATTCGCCAGCGTGAAATGGCATCGGGGCTTTCTAGAACCATAGCATGAACTGGACCGCTGAACATCAGCACAAACAAAAACATCAAGTCAGAGGCTGCTTTGTACTGTTAAGGAAGATTAGTAGCCTGAGAGTGCTCAAATGCAAACAAGAAACTTCAATGGAGTTCTCTCAAAGAAATAAAAAGATAACAAAATATCCTATGAAAGATTTGGGCAGCGCAAAGTGCCAAAGTGTTCAAGAATGTCGATCAACCTCCTCATGTCACAGCTCACAATATTGTTCCAATTTACTTTTTGGTTGCATCGGTTGAAGAAACCCTATAGTAAAGTAGCCACTGTGTCTTGGCAGGAATACCTAGCCCTGCATCCTCCGCATCTGTTTGAGCAATATATTCAGGTGGGGACTGCCCCCACGCACACCTAGCGATTGCCTACAAAATGTGCTATGAGACTACGAGCCAAGAAATATCCAATTCTTCTTGCATGTGTAATGTGGGCATGCTTACTGGATTTTACAACGAACACTGTTGGTTTGTGTTGTGGGTGTGTCAGAAGCAGCTCTGTGCTGGCTGTGGTGAGAAAGCTGTTGTGCTGATTAAGCAGTTGTGATGAAGGTTGGTCATCTGGGAATACGGCCGTACAGCGGTTGCGAGCTGAGAAAACGTCTTAAATGCCCATAGCATGCTAGGATTTGTAATTTGTTGATTGCTAACCACCTGTTTTAATGTTGATTTGCTATAGAAGACTGAGTTGGAAGTTGGAACTTGTAAGTTAATCGCCTGTTGTTATGTTGATTTGACTATAAGTACCTAGTTTTACCAAAAATGTTCTTAAATAATTATTTTACAATCTTTAAAATACTGATAATGAATTTCTTAATATATTTATTACATTACTGGAAATGAATCCTAAGCACCGAGTGCAATTCTTCACAGAACACTCCTAATCACCTAATTTCTCTGAACCATGAAATGAACAGCTGTCTTTTCTAAATTGCAGGTTATAACCAAGAGATTTGTAATTCTAAACATCACAGATTCTCTGAACCATTGCCACATATAGCAATCATCTGATCTCCTCCGTATATATACAACTCTGCCTACTAAAGTGTGCAGTTTTCAGAAATTAATTGGTTTTCTCATACCAAGCAACTGAAGAAACAAATTTAGCTCAAGATTAGGTATTGGAACAGAGGTGGCATTAATCAAATTTCCCCAATATTGTCAGTGGCATTTTCTTAAATGCCATGTTTTGAGGTAGCATCAATCAAAATTTCCATGTCTTCAAAACAAGATATACCTCGTCATATACTTCACCAGGCTGTTGAAGAAGCTTCTATCGGCATGCTCAGCGTAGAAGAGTGATGCCCTCTCTGAATCCAGCTGGACAACTGCCTCTTCTATGATATCAAATCCAGACTCCAAGATGGCCTCCTTGATTTTTTCCGTGTACTTACCAGACAAACCATCCGGCTTGATCATCGCCAACGTCCTCTCTCTCTCCACAGCCTCACAGCTCCGGCACCTGAATTAATTACACACCAAGGCATGCAGTTCAGACTCAGATTACACAAAACTACAGACTGTACTACAGGCATTTCCGAACAGAAACCGGCTTCGATTAAATTGCAGTAACAACTATGGCTAGCCCCAAGAACGTTTAGAATAGTTATGCCCACCCAAATTATCTCAATTAAGCGAGCGGCGCAGTGGCCCGAGGATGCCGGGGCTGATTATGAGCGACATTTTGCTCGGATCTGTCACGGCAGGCATGCTAATCAAGCAAATCTACCATGTTCATGACATAGAAAGGCTAAGAAGCCATTCCCTCTGCAGCAATTAATTCAGCACACGAGATCCCCAAAGGTTCGCTAGAGGAGTACATGTAGAACAGGTGCGGCTAACCTGTCGATGAAGAGAACAAGAAACAGCAAGCAGATGACGAGAACAGGCGCTACCGACGAAGCTGCCCCGGCCATCTCCGGTGAGATGGGACAAAACTTAGGAGAGGCCGGCGGCGGTGTTAGGGTGTGTTCGGTTTGGGTCACGGGGGAATGGAGCGGTATTGAACAGAAAAAGGGGCGGCGGGGCGGCTGCTACGGGGGGCTACCGGGCACCGGCGGCAGCAGAGGCGGAGCACCTGTTGCTTCTCGAAGGTACGAACCACCCCTATTTTTTGGTTGAGATGGCCATGTATTTTCTGTCCAGTTTTTTTTTTTTAAATGCTGCTGTTCAATATAGTAAAAACGTCTAACATTATAGGACGGAGGGAGTACCTTTTCTCTCCTATCCAATCTAAAAGCAACTCCAATAGCTTTCGTATCCTGAAAAAATATTGAGGCAAACAAAAGTCTCCGGCAACTCTCTAAACCTGAAATGTTTTACGGGATCCCATATAATTTTGGCGGACAGCAAACCACTTGAAACTTCACGAGCGAAACGCCAGGCCGTCGGAATGCCGCCGCACCGCCGCTGCAGGCCCGTGCCACCCTGCTGTCCCGAAGCTCGCCGTCATGTCGCCGCTTGCCGTTGCGCCTCCCCGTGCCACTGCCGCTAGGAGCTCACCATCGGTCACCCAGCTCATGTGGCAATGGTGACGGGCAACATCGCCCATGACACTGACTTGCGAGCCCTAGGCTTGTTTAATGGGAAATAGAAAAAAAAAACTAAGGCAAGATGTTTACAGGAACCGGAAAAAGACCTCACTAGACAAATTCTCTTAAATTATATTATACATCTGGTAAGATTTTACAAGAATGTTTTTACAGAGGCTATGGGAGTTGCTCTAGAGCATCTACAACCGAAGCCCACATATCCTCCACAAACGTCTTGGCGTCCTGTCTGGTCACTACCCGGTAAGAAAAAAGCAACCCAATCGGACCTGTCAAACTCAACCCAAACGTTGGGGCTGACCGGCACCCCCATACCTAGCTCATATGTGGGGCGCATATGGAGAGACTCGGACGCGTCCGCCACGTCGGATCCGGCACACGCTGGCCCACCATGACCCCACAAATACACAACCGTCGGACGAAACCCTAGTCAAAATCCACATTCTCGAGTCTCGACCTTTCCGCTCCGCTTCCACTATCCCTCTCATCCCCTTCACGTCCCCTCCCCTATACCATGGCCGGCTACGGCAACGCCTCCAACAACGACTTTGATCCCATCGAATGGGACATGCTCTTGGAGAAGGATGACTACGACAATGAGGCTCCGGACGACAAGGAGCTCGCGCTTTGCATTGCCATCCAGCGTTCGCGGGTGGACATTGGCAGGAGCTTGAGCTCCACGCGCAATGTGTCCGACCGTGGCGGCCTGTCGCGCTCCGCCTCGTTGTAGATCCGTCGTCGGGCGTGCCACTCCCCTTCCCCTCTAGCCCTAGCTCCTCCCGGTCAGCGTTGGGTGCTCGTGCCCACGCCGAGCCAACGAATGAGGATGCCGGAGTCGGAAGCCAAAGTCGCACACCGTGCAGAGGGCAGCCGAGGCCGGTTCCTCCCACACATGCGCCAAATCCGCGTCTGTCGACCCGGAGGAGCAGCTCCTGTGCTATGTCCTTCGTCGGTCGCTGACCACGAAGGAGACGGACGCGAGGCACCTCCGTCGCAAGAACGCGAAGGCACTCCGGCTCGGCATCGAAGAGTCGGAGCGCCTCACGATGCAGAAAGAGACCGCCAAGGCGACTCCGGAGGCACATTCGCCGTCACCCAAAAGCCTCGTATCATCCACACAAACTCCCTTGTCGTCATAGGAGGAGGTCGATCCACGACGGATGGCGGTGGCGGGGCGTCCCAGCCACTCCCTCTCTCCCCTCCCATGCCTCTCCCCTGACTCTTCCTTCTCACCCAACACTCTACAACTCCAACCTTCGTTGTGAACCGCCAGTTGTCCTCAGACCGACTCTTCTCACTTTCTCGACTTGGTGGTTGTCCCTGATGGCGCATGACGACTGCAAGGTGCGACTCCTAGTGACGGATGGTGGTCTGACGCCTTTGATCTAGGGCATGAGTCAATGGTGTTTGGATCTACCCTTGGGATCTTGGCTGGAGGCCTATGCCGGCGTCAGAGGCGGCCGAAGGAGTTATCTCGGGCATGTCTCGTCTAGATCCGCACGGCAGCGCTGGTGCAACCGCGACATGTGCTCCACTATCGATGCTGGTCCGTGCGGTTGCAGGCAACGAATGCAAGTCGGACGAGGGCCTCCACTACCTGGATTCAGCACGCGGTGCCACCCTCCATGTGACCAGCGCCATCTGACAATTGTATTTCTCCTTCAGACCTGTCCGTGGCGGCACTGGTCGACCACTCGAGCCGCGTTTTGTGTGGCCACCGAAGGGTCTTCGCGAGGGTTTCTCTCTCCAGATCTTGTGGCTGCTGCAAGCGGCTCGTGCTGGCGAGGTTGCATGATGCAGCCGAAAGGCCCCTTTACTGGTTTTGGTGGGTCTCACTCTGATCAGCCTGCCTTCAACGGTGAGATGCAATCTATGGACGACGATCTGACACAGAGGGTATGATTTTGCAGTGCTGGTGCCGGTATTTCTAATCCAGCGCACGTAGCTGCTGGGATCGCGTAAAGTGGTGGCGACAACACATGATTGACTTTGATTTGACGTGCTTCTCAATTACCCGGTCTCGAGCTCCGGAGCGAAAACCCTAGGTATGACCCGGGTTGGTTATAACTGACAATGACGATGTTTTTGTGCCGTTACCTTGTTAACGACATTGCTCAGATATGCTCAGACTTGTTCTTCAGAGTAAAAATCTAGAATCTGGCCTTTGATGGAATCCGGTTACGGCGACGCTTGAGCATCGTTTTCGTCTTGAAGACGTTGTTGTTTAAGACCTTTCTCGTTGTCATTGTGGTATCAGTATATAGTTAGTGTGGATATGGTTGCTGTTGTAATTTGTTGAGTTGTTTTGATGGCTCCCTTTTTTTTCTTCCTTTTCTCGCTTATTATGCATAACTTTTTTTTGAGGAATTGGTAGCTATGCTGCCCATATATTAAGCAGGAGAAAAACAAACGAAAACAGTTCAGTGCAGAGCTTGACAAAGATTACAACATGCCATGGGTGAACAGGTACCACATGCCTGGGAAAGGTAAAAGAACAAACTAGTCCGGTTTAGGCTCTGGTTCATTTTCACAATCTGAAACCCAATGCGATGAGGTTTGAGGTTGAAACATGTCCAGCTTGATTAGATGAAGAATCTCGGGCGCTTGCATTTCCTTATGATCAAATACACGTCTGTTCCTTTCCTTCCACAATTGCCAGCAAGTGTAAATTGTAGTGGAGATCGGCTTGGCTGCAAGGCAGCAGGTTAGGTCGTTCCACCATTGCGGGATGGAAGTAGAGTACTGAGCATTTGCTGCAAGTTGCGGAGAACCAATCCAGCCAGCCACCATTAGCCAAACCGAGCGAGAGAATGGGCATTCCAAGATTAGGTGAAATGGGGTTTCATCCTTCTGATCACAAAGAGGGCACGGCAAGCCCCTAGTAGCCAGATTATCACTTGTGAGGATCCTCCCACGCAGCCAAACCCACATGAAGAATTTGCACTTGGCTTCAACCTTGGCCATAACTTTGGTCTTGTATGACTTTGCTGTATTTTTTATGTGTGTATGTAAAGGCTGAATGTGTGCTCATTGCATTTGTATCCCTTTTGATGCTTCACTTTAGTAAGTTAATAAAACCCATCTTTGTCGAAAAGATAATAATCCACATGGCAATGAGCCAATGACCCAGTTCTTTTTCATTACCGCAGTTTTCACCGCTCCTCGCGTGTGTCTCCTGAGCTGAGCGGCAGGATCCCGATCCAAAAGACGACCCTCGCCCTCGCGTATGCCGGTTTCGACCTCACTTCCCCGCTGTGCTGTAACGCCTCCCTCCTTTTCCCTCTCACCCCAAATCCCAAACCTCCGCGCCCCCCTTCCGGCGGCCCCCAAAACCCTAGCCGGCCCCCGCCCCGCCCCGATCCCGCCGCCATGGACGACAGCCTCTACGACGAGTTCGGCAACTACATCGGCCCGGAGCTCGCCGACTCCGACGCCGATGACTCGGACGCCGCCGCCTCCCCGTCCCCCTCGCAGTCCCGCTCCCCCTCCCCGGCGCGCTCCCCGTCCGGCTCCCCCAACTCCCGCCGCCCCGCCGCCCTCATGGACGTCGACGACGACGACTACGCCGACGCCGCCCAGAACGCCGTCGTCCTCGCCGAGGACAAGAAGTACTACCCCACCGCTGAGGAGGTCTACGGCCCGGGCGTCGAGGCGCTCGTCATGGACGAGGACGAGCAGGCGCTTGAGAAGCCCATCGTCGCGCCGCCCCGCGTCGTCAAGTTCGAGGTCGGCACCCGCGCCGGCGCGACCTCGACCTACGCCTCCACCGATTTCATCCTCGGCCTCGCCTCCAACCCGCTGCTGGTCCGCAATGTGGCGCTCGTGGGCCACCTGCAGCACGGGAAGACGGTGTTCATGGACATGCTCGTGGAGCAGACCCACGAGGTGGACACGTTCGACTCCGAGGGCGAGCGCCACATCCGGTTCACAGACACCCGGGTGGACGAGCAAGAGCGCAGGGTCTCCATCAAGGCTGTGCCCATGTCACTCGTGCTTGAGTCGGGGAATGGCAAGTCCTATCTCTGCAATATCATGGACACGCCTGGGCATGTCAATTTTTCCGACGAGATGACTGCTGCGCTCAGGCTAGCGGATGGGGCTGTTCTTGTTGTCGATGCTGCTGAGGGCGTCATGGTAATTCACTGATCCTATTGCTTTATACATCTCTGCTCAATTGATGGGTTGAACTCTGTTTACTATATCGAAGTAGGGAGTATTAGACTGAAATTAGTGTTGTGACTTTTTGGTATGTTAGATAAGGGTTGTTCATCATAATTCAGTTTGACAAGAGATTTGCTAGGGATACATCTTTAGCTTCACAAGTTCATTGGAATTCTTTTCAAGAATGAGTTATTTACCTATTTCTGTTGGAAGTGGATAAAACATATGTGTATCAGTATTACAACAACCACATCTTACCCAAGCATCTGAAGAATACAGTGAATGACATGGCTGGTTCAAAATAGTGATAGGCTTATGCAAGGTGTCTAGCCTTCGCCTGGTGCCTAAGCGACGCTTAAGCATCCTAGGTGCTGCCTAGGCAGTTGTGCAGTTTTGACTGTCAGGGGTGTATTTCGCATATAGACATTTAATTTAGGGCATGTCAATGACTAAACTACCAGCTACTGGTTTGGCCATTGCCTAGCACTTAAGAACAGGAGACTGAAAGCCTGAAGCTACAAATATAGTTGGCACTATATAAGAACAGGAGATCTGCATGTTTTAAACAGACGATTTTTATCCCACATCTAACAGTTCTGAAGGCAAATAGATAATGCTTTAGTTTAACTTGGTTTATGTGAGCTTAACCTTTTATTCAGTTGGAACATATAAGTGGTTTGTTGGTGCTGCATTTGGGACACTAACAGCTGCACCTGCTGATGACAAAGGCATTGAGAAATCAGTAGAGTTCACACTAGGTAGCATGTTGAAAATGTGTTGTTTTCTTGAAATTATCAGCATTGTTTTGTCATTGAGTCTGTTGTGTTGTCTTAAAAATGGAGCACAGATTATCATAAATTAGAACATAGTAACAGGCCTGACGAGCAAAACATCTGTTGTCAGCTTGTTCGTCTTGTATTAGCTAATGACCTTCACTACTGTTTTCACTCAAATGAAAAACTGCAAATATGCAACATGCACTAGAAGCAGAATATAAGTTGGTGGTGTAGAGTTTTTTCCTTTTTTGCCAATAACAGGAGTAGCTTGGCTGCATGCATACATGCCAGCATTCCCAGAATTAAATTGCTGAAGTTAATTTTCTTTTTTATTGGAACATCTATATATATTTGTATTTATTTATCTCCATTGATGAGTAGGTAAACACTGAGAGGGCGATTCGTCATGCAATCCAAGAAAGACTTCCCATCGTTGTTGTGATTAACAAGGTACATTTTGCCTGGTTCCACTTTTTTCTAATACAATTCGGTTCCAAGCTGAAGCTGACGTTTGCTCTCACGTTGTGGTTTTACAGGTTGACAGACTGATAACAGAGCTAAAGCTGCCCCCAAATGATGCGTATTTTAAGCTACGACATACACTGGACACAATCAATGATCTAATCTCATCTTGTTCTACCACAGTAGGTGGCACTCAACTGGTAGACCCTGCTGCTGGAAATGTTTGCTTTGCGAGTGGTTCTGCTGGCTGGTCTTTTACCTTGCAATCGTTTGCGCATCTTTATTTGAAGATTCATGGGATTCAGTTTGACCATGAGAAATTTGCATCTCGTCTATGGGGAGATTTGTATTATGACCATAACTCCAGAACCTTCAAAAAGAAGCCACCAGCAGCAGGAGCTAATAGGTCATTCATTGAGTTCATCCTTGAGCCTCTGTATAAAATCTATAGTCAGGTTGTTGGAGAGCAACAGAGAATTCTTGAAGTAACTCTCGCTGACTTGGGTGTGACACTGAGCAATGCAGCTTATAAGCTTAATGTTAGGCCTTTGCTGAGACTTGCTTGCCGCTCAATTTTTGGCACTGCTACTGGTTTTACTGACATGTTAGTGAAAAACATCCCCAATGTGAAGGACGGTGCTGCAAGGAAAATAGAACACATATACACCGGTCAACAAGATTCCTCCATTGTGGATGCAATGAAGAAATGTGATTCCCATGGTCCTCTTATGGTCAATGTTACAAAACTGTATCCTAAGCCCGACTGTAGTGTCTTTGATGCCTTTGGACGAGTTTATAGTGGCACAATACAGACTGGTCAGACAGTTCGGGTGCTTGGAGAAGGCTATTCCCCCGATGATGAAGAGGATATGACTGTCAAAGAGGTCACCAAGCTGTGGGTCTATCAGGCACGGTACCGTGTTCCAATAAGCAAGGCCCCCGCTGGTTCTTGGGTTCTTATTGAAGGCGTGGATGCATCAATCATGAAAACTGCAACCATATGTCCTATGAACATGGATGAAGATGTGTACATATTTAGACCTCTACGCTTCAATACCTTACCTGTTGTGAAGATAGCAGCTGAGCCT
Source organism: Elymus sibiricus (assembly GCA_039707655.1). Lineage (NCBI taxonomy): Eukaryota > Viridiplantae > Streptophyta > Magnoliopsida > Poales > Poaceae > Elymus > Elymus sibiricus. The sequence continues at coordinate 355,014,527 of CM077676.1, read as the reverse complement.
CTTAACCCAAGTGAGCTACCTAAAATGGTGGAAGGTCTACGTAAAATTAGCAAGAGCTACCCTCTTGCTATTACTAAGGTAGAAGAGTCAGGAGAACACACTATACTTGGGACTGGTGAGCTATATCTAGATTCTATAATGAAGGACCTCAGAGAGCTTTACTCTGAGGTAGAAGTGAAGGTATAAATCAATGCACTTGGTCTATTTTTCCTTCTTTTTTGAAGCAGATTTTTACTTTGCTGTTTTGTTTGTACACAGGTTGCAGATCCAGTTGTTACATTTTGTGAAACAGTTGTTGATACTTCCTCTATGAAATGTTTTGCTGAAACACCCAACAAGAGGAACAAAATTACCATGGTTAGATTTTGTTTTTGGCTTTTCTTGTGCCCATCTTTCTTCATCATGGTAAACAAACACACATGGTTAACTAATTGCGGCTTTCTTTGTCTGTGGAAACATGCAGTTAGCTGAACCACTAGAGAAGGGCTTGGCAGAAGATATAGAGAATGGCCTCGTTAGCCTTGACTCAAGGCAGAAAGAAGTCACCGACTTCTTTCGCCAACGCTACCAGTGGGATGTGCTTGCAGCAAGGTCAATATGGGCTTTTGGACCTGACAAGCAGGTAAGATGGCAAACTGCTTACTGACCTGCCATTGTGTAGGCGTGTAGCAAATTTGATCTTATTGGTTGGGTTCTCTCATCTGTTATTAGAGTTGTATGAGTCCCTCCAGCCTACTGATTAAATGTTTCCAGTTGATGTTGAGTTGGTCACGTGCCGCAAACTTTCCACCAGACCATCAGTTCGTTCCATCCATATTATATCTTCCATTTTGTGGACTGAACATATCATACTTTGACATATAGGGTCCTAACATTCTACTGGATGACTCTCTTTCGGTTGAGGTGGATAAGAACTTGCTGAACGCAGTCAAGGATTCAATTGTTCAAGGGTAGGGCGCTCTGTTCTGTTAATTCAAATTTCCTTTGGAATCTTTGTCAGTGCCTTTCTTAACCATTTTATTTACTGCCCTAACCTCAGGTTTCAGTGGGGGGCTAGAGAAGGCCCCTTGTGTGATGAACCAATTAGGAATGTGAAGTTCAAGATCTTAAATGCAAATATCGCTCCAGAACCATTGCACCGTGGTGGTGGCCAAATAATCCCCACAGCTCGTCGGGTTGTCTACTCAGCATTTCTGATGGCTAATCCTCGACTGATGGAGCCTGTTTATTATATTGAGGTTAGTCATAGGAATCATGGTTCTTGTACATAGACTAACCATCACTATCTAGAACACATGTATTTGATGACCTGATCTGACAAATGCGTGCATTTGGCATTGGCAGATCCAAACTCCAATTGACTGTGTATCTGCTATATATACGGTCCTGTCGCGGCGACGTGGCCATGTGACAGCCGATGTACCCAAGCCAGGCACTCCAGTATACGTTGTTAAGGTAAGAAATGCATTCTATTTCTTCTGATCCAGCCTTATTTTTTTTACCTTGCATAAGAGCTGTATGACTCTTGCTGATGGTATTATTTCTACATTTGCCAGGCATTTTTACCTGTCATAGAGTCTTTTGGGTTTGAGACAGATCTCAGATACCATACACAGGGACAAGCATTTTGTGTGTCAGTGTTTGACCACTGGGCTATTGTTCCTGGCGATCCTCTTGACAAGGGCATCGTCCTCCGGCCTCTGGAACCGGCACCTATACAACACCTTGCCCGTGAGTTCATGGTAAAGACCAGGCGAAGGAAGGTGAGACATACATCTAGATACTGAACGTACATACAATGATAGCCTCTTTTGAACTGATCATAGAATTAATCGTATGCACACCCATTTTCCAGGGCATGAGCGAGGATGTCAGCATCAACAAGTTCTTTGACGAGGCCATGATGAACGAGCTGGCACAACAGACTGCAGATATCCACTTGATGATGTAGTTTGATGATGGAAGCCCTTGCAATCGTCCATTGTCCTTTTGCACTGGGAACATATCAAGTACTTTCATGGGGCTATCATGACGCGATCTTCAAGGAGACGCAATTTGCCGCGTTTTGATGGTTGGGTATTATTTGTAATGGATCATCGTCGACCAAGTACCATCTGTAGTCATGTATGTACTATCGCTCTAACGTCTACATCATCTAACCAATTAGTGTAACCATCGACCGAGAGCTGAGACTGGTTTTGAATTATAGGCGATGGCATCTCCAGGGACAATGAGGCCTTTACTTGTTTGATCCTTTCTTTACAAATTACAACCATTGTAGCACTGAGCACCTTTTCAAGTTTCTGGAGGACAGTTCTGTTTCTTGCCATGCCTATTTGATCTGTGTTTTTATCAGGATGGATTACTGGACGTAATGTGCCTTTGTGGTAAACTCTTGTGACGTGGTGTATGTGTATCTTTATGTCCATGCTGTGTCAGACTTGATCTTTTTGCTAGATTTCAAAGTTTGTATTCTATCCCCTCCATTCCATATTGCCTTTTTTTAGGGAATCCATTCCAGGCATGCAAGGCATAGGATGGATAAGGGCCCATTTGGTTTGAAGGAGGGGGGATGGGAGTTTAGGAGCAAGGAGATTAAAAGTCCACTGATTGGTTAGAGATTGGGAGTTTGAGTTGGAAGGGAAATGAACTTCCATCTATTTTCTTTCCATGATGGGGCCTGTTAATTCGTGATCATGTTTTCTTTCTGTATTAATTTTCATCATGTATCAAACACCAGATTTGGTAATTCTCATCTAGATGGGAGTTAGTTATGTCACATGCTTATTTGTCCACCTGGACAACCACACTCCCCACATGAAAAAACTTCATATCCATGCAAGTCCATCATATACACAAATTCATCATCAATTCAACAATTCGACAAAATGAACTAAATCATATAATTCAACACATGCCAAAATAAAATTCAACAATTCATACATAGATAGGCGATACACGAATGAATCAAACGCCTCCATGGTTGCGTTTGTTGATCCTCTTTTTCATGTTGATCAACCACTTCTTACATTCCTCCGAGAGGCTAGTGTCCTGCAACATGATCCTCGACTCCTCCGTTTCTCTCGCAAGTGGTCGTCGCTTTTTGAAGCTCCATTTTGCATATTTCTCTTGCCTCAACAAATCTATTTTTCCCTCTCGATGTTCAACTTTTCTTTCACCCTCTCTCGGCTGCACCCCATCCTCTCCTTTTGCACATCTATGAAGAGCTTGTATCTCTCCTCCTTCAACTCTTTGTCGAAAAAAATACCCATCCATGTGTCGTACATTTTGCTTACCGCGTCATTACGCGCAACCATCTCCTTCTCCCACTTGTTTTTCATCACCTGTTGGTTCCTCTTTGGCTACCTTTGCCCCTCCACTTTGCTTCTCTTCGCATCCAATCCAATAGACTGATGGAAACTAGAGCCATCGTTTTTCTTCATCTTCTTGGGGACATACTTGAGCTCCTCAACGAGAGTTTGCCACTTTGATTTTTCATTCAATTTCAAGTAACAATGGGACAAAGTTAATGGATTGCCCTCGGTTTGTTGGTACAAACTCGCGGCCAAAGTTGCATGGCTTTAGACTCCAAAACCACTTTGGTTCCAGTCAGCCACTTGTGTATAGTAGCCCATGGGTTTTGTTATTTTTGTTTGAATGTGTATCTAAGGCCCCCGAAACGGTAGCAAACCCATGTGAGCAAGTAAATTCAGTTTTAGCATAATCTTTTTTTTTCGTGGGAGTTTTAGTGTAATCTGCATGTGTTCTTCGAACCTTTTGTGGGTTTAGATCAACCTTTTTATGGAAGTTCTACCGAATGAACCCTCAACAATCTTCATATTTTTTGTTAGAATTTTTCATGATTTTTTTACTGCAATTTTTGTTTTTTCAAATGTCATATTTGGCTGTGCTTTTAGGATGGCCTTTTCAAGATTTAGTAGGAGAATACTCAACAGTTTTTTTCTTCTATAAACAGTGTGTTAGCAAGTACTCCCTCCGCCCTGAATTAGTTGTCTTAAATTTGTCTAGATACGGATGTATCTAGACACGTTTAATTTGAGGCGGAGGTAATACAAAAAATATAACCGAATTTTTTACGCAATGATATTCTTTTTTACACTGGTGGGAGGGATGTCTATGGCGACCCATTGTGCCGTTTGCTTTCAGCCAAATGGGCGTTGTCAACGATCAGATAGTCGAGCGCTCACTTTCGACATATTGTTGGAAGTGCAATTGTAAGTGATGCGGACTGCAACTGTACGCCTTCAACATGACTACTGGGACATGTGCGGGGACGAGACCCAAATCTAGTGGCTAAGGTTGGTCCAATCGAACAACACAGGAATGAACTGATCTGGGCCTCCGCATGTCGCCCGGCGCCTACGTTGCATCTATTTTTTTCACGCACCGTGACAAAATAGAAAAAAACAGTGCAAATACTTTTTTTTGTTGATAGCACAGTGCACATAGTATAGTAGTGCTCCCTCTATAACTTAATATAAGACGTTTTTGACACAACGATTGCGTCAAAAAGTCTTATATTAAGTTACAGGGGGAGTAACTCTTAAAAGACACTACTCCCTCATGGGGAGTAGCTCTTAAAAGACACTACTCCCTCTGATTCATTTTACTTGTCACCTAAATGGATGTATCTAGCACTGAAATACATTTAGATACATCCATTTGAGTGACAAGTAATATGGATTGGAGGGAGTAGCTATTTATCCGTGCGTTGCAACGGGGGCATAAATATTCTAGTGGTCAACATCAATCATGTCCAACATATACCTTACACTCGCTGTATTCTAGATTTTGATAAGAGTTAAGTTGATTTGAGTACGGGTAGAAGAAGGCAAGAAAAGTTTTGATTTAGTTAAGGTTTTGCTAAGATTTAATTTGATTTGGGTATAGAAGGTAAAGAAATTTTTAATTGAGTTGGTAAGAAATGATTTTGTTTGATTTGATTGAGTTAGGGTCTGTTTGGTTTGCAACCTAAGATGCCACACCTAATTTTAGTCATGCCACAACATCTTAGGCATGTGTCTGGTTCATTGCCGCACCTGTGCCCTGCCACACTTTTCTAGCTACATGGTTCATATGTCATGATTTTTTCGCCAAATCTTGTCACACTTGTGATGCCATTTTGTTAGCCACACTTTTTGTGGCAGCCACAATTTGCCTAAGGTTAGTTATGGCAAAGTTAGTCATGAACCGAAGAAGCCCTTAATGCATGGCGTGATTTTGGAAAGTATCAATTTTATTTTGATTATTTCAAATTACTCTATTTACGTTGGTTTTTACTGCATATCTCTTGAGATTACCAAAAAACCAAAAGAAAACTAAAGTAAAAGGGCATGTGTGGGGAGAAAAAAACTAAGAGAGAAGGTGACGACGCTATCAACTCTCTTTAATAGTAGAGATTATTTCAAATTGCTCTATTTACGTTGGTTTTTACAACATCTGTTGAGATTACTAAAAGACCAAAAGAAAATCAAAATAAAGAAGAGGCGTGGGGAGAAAAAACCCGAAAGAGAAGTGAGGGTGACGATACCAACTCCCTTTTAATAGTAGAGATTCAACCAAAATATGCCCACACTTTATCCTTTGTATAAAAGTGGTGGCGGAAGCCCAACGACTTTTCCCGACCTTTTTTCCTTCCGTTCACACGGAAATTCGCCAACCAAAAAATAATTTCCCTCCAAAAGCCCGCACCCCCCGTTGTCTTCCCCACCGTTTCGAACGCCGGAACCCTAGCTCCACCACCCCGTGGTCACCCAAAGCCCCCCCGGCTCCCATGGACGCCAGCGGCGGGGCCGTCTTCCAGTCGCCGGCGACGGAGGATGAGACGATGGCGCGGAAGCGCTCCCGCCGCGTGAGCTTCGCGGACACCACCGCCGTGCACGTGTTCGACCGCGACGAGGACTTCGAGACTCCCCCGGACGAGCGCCCCGCCTCCCCATCCCCATCTCCCGGGAGGCCCCTCGCGGGCGACGCGGCGGAGGGCGACGAGACGGAGGGAGAGGACGAGTCACCGTTCGGTTGGCTCGGGGATGTGGGTGTCAGTTCCGCCTCCCCCAGCAGCGCCGCCGGATCAATCTCCTCCTTCGAAGGAGGTAGCCTCCTCCCTTCGTTTGTCTAAGATTTTTCTTCTTGTGAATTAGCTTGTTTCATGTTATTACCAGCCCACATTTAGCTCATTACAAGTGATGTACACTGGTTAATCTGGGCATTAATTAATACTAGAAGCGTTAGCGCACTTTGCTGCGCCGTTGAACTGTTACGAAATTATGTCTCACATGCTACTATGATCCTGACATATGATCCGCTGGTTGGATTCTTTTTGTCCTAAATACCTTATCACAGATGTGAACTGAACACGTATATCACTTGTCCGTACAGTTGAACTGTCAAATAGATATAGAAGTGGTCTAAAGCAAACAGTGATTTTGAATACAACTCAGCAAACTGAAAACAATAGCATATGAGAATATATTGAAAATGAAATCTCAATCTCACACTCCAAGCGACGTCAAAAAGAAAGAGAGCAGAACAACCTTGTTTTATGTTCAAAAAAAATAAATATCAAACAGTCATCACAGAGCAAATACACTCGAATTGGTAGTTTCACCAACTGATAGTAGTCGGAACTTGAGGACTACATGGTTCAGTAATAGCATAAGGGCGCTTTTACAAATTAAGTTCTAAGTCTATTGTTGGCGTATAGTAGACATGCTTGGTGAGGCATGGTGCTCCCCTGCTACATCATGCCTGTTTCGAGTGCAAGTCAAAGCCATGTAGATAGTATGCCATATGCATAAGTTCATGATGACAATCTGAAGGGGAGAAACAAGCTCAAAACGTTACCTTTTTGGGGCAGATACAAAAGCAAGCCCCAGCAAATATAGTGAACTGAATAAGAGTACTGAATATCTGATTTGCCTGAGGGCATACAGAGGAGCAAAAACGGTTGATTATTCCTCATATATTAGGAATCATCAAGCAACTCAAGCGAAAAAGTTAAAATGGTACCATCCTTGTAACGTATGGCTAGATAGACAATTATTTATGTATTCGCCTTCACAACCTTAGAATTTGCAACCAGTTTTCTGGAACTGTGAGCCATAAACAAATAGAGCTAATTCTTTATCATACGTTGAGAGCACTCACAAGTTATAACGCACTGGGACTTATGGACCATATATGTGAATATTACTTTCAAATAGAAAATTTAGATGTACATGAATCATATGAACTATTTATGTTGAAGGAATCAGCAATCTTGGTAGATAAAGCAAATCAACATAAGTACCTATTCAACTCAAGTTTAGGAGGCTGCTCCTTGCAAAAAGGTTTGTATAGGTTCTGCTTTACTCCAGGCCCGTCCGAAGCTGTTTAATTGCAGTATCCTAAGCTCTACTGAGCAATTAATTAGTTCGGATAACAAATATACGATCGGGTTTGCATACATAAATATTATGAAAGTAGCTGTGACCTTGGATTTTTTTTTCCTGCAAATTCCTTTATTCCAGTTCCTTAGCATGATTTTTTTCGATTAAAAGGGGCCACACACCCAGCTCCATTTTCATTCAGAAAACAAAACCAACACAAGCATCCAAACCTCAGGCGCGCCAGGCCCAACCAATGCCACACAAATATAAAAAAAGAAAAGGAAAGCGTCTGCATCTCCGGACCAAATTCAGAGGCACCATTCAACAGAGCACCCTTAAAATAGCAAAAACAACCTGTAGGAACAATCTAATAAGGAGCATCATCACACCAGGAACTGTTGATGACATGAATCTCATCATGTCAAACAAACATGCAAGAAAATGTCTATACGGAACTGACAGCCTGAAAGGTTTAGTAGTTTGTTCTCATTTGACCTATTCAGAAAGTCAATAATTTCAGCCTAAGAAAAGATCAATCGTTGGTATATTTAATGCTTTTCTGTCGTCAATGAATTACTGCAATGCAAATAAAAATCTTGAGAATTTCAACGCCAAGTAACCGATTAACTGAGATCTACGCCTACCATGGATCAATGAGCTGCAGACATCTGGACTGAAATCGCTTTCTTACCAGTGTGAACTAAAGAACAGACCAAAACTAACCAGCTGCAGCTGCAGATCCAATGGGCAGCACACCCTTGCCCTCCTATTTGGGTTGCTTTTGCTAACACCATCATATTGCCACTCTTCCTGGCACTGGTCGTTCCTCTGGCGGGAAAGGAGGTGCTCTATGACGGCCTAGGCTACTTGCCGTATCCACCGCTGCAGAGGCAGGCTGACTCCACAGCCGACTCGCCTCTACACAGCAGCGTCTTTCTCATGCTCGCCCTCCGTTACCGTATCTATGAAGCCGCGGAGTATAAGTTTAGGAGGTGGTGAACGTTCCTGTACGGGTGCGCCGAACACTGATGCAGCGTGTCCTCTTTGGCAGCACGAGTGCACGACGCACGACGACGGCATGGCAAACTCCCGCGCCGCCTCGGCAACTGCCGCCACCTGCTCTTCCAGGCTTCGTACATCGCCTCGCTGCGGGATGGCGCGTACTAAGCCTCGCGTGCAAGTTCCACCACACCACGACCGAGTTTGTTGACCACGTCGCTTACATCCTATTATCCTCAAAAAAATAAAAAATAAATGAGTCTACCGTGATGCCCTTGGGCATCTGCAAGCGAAACTGAGGCGATATGAAGAGATGAATAGGGGGAGGGGAGTTCCTTGCGAGTAGCGATGAACCTGCCCGGTGGCCATGAGAGAGGAGGATCGATCTCGTTATCGCCTCGTGGTGGCTAGCATCATCGGCCATGGCGCATCCTTCGCCTCCTCCCTCCTCCCCGCCCTTTCTCTCCCCCCTCTTCCCTGAGGAACAAGGGGATAGCGGGTGCGTTGGTGTCACTCGTCGACATCCGGCAAGCTCGTTCTGCATCAGATTCGGCCCGCCTCTTCTTCACACTGAACGAATCTTTCGACTGGGATGAGAAGGAGATTGAGGAGAAGCTGCGGGATAAGAGGCGTATGGGATAAGACTGGGGGACACGTGCCACGGGAAAGCTTAAAAACACGACACGAGGCGTCGAGGTGGACCAAGCGCGAGCCCAGACACTCCAGCAAACTGACATGCGGGTCCCATAGCCCGACGACCAAGTCAAAATCAAGCTACACAATCCGAAATCCACAGCCTCAATTGGCTGTGAGGCCTTTAAATTTAGGGAGCATAGTGATATAGTATATTGAGGCTCAGAATGTTGCATCTATTAAGCCAATTTTTAGGTTATTTATGTTTGTTTATCAGGGGTTCCTCACCTCACTTTAAGTGCTCGAGTCAATGATTTATGTTAAGGCTGGCCTTCACCTTTAGTCTTCAATGGACAAACGGCTTCACTTGTTGCTGAGCCATGTTCATTTGCTTATGTTTCAGGGAGTATTGGAATGAGTTAGATATCTTTTGGAGGCTTTCGTTTTTGGTTCAAATTCTATAGGATTTGAATCCAAATCCTCCATATGAAAACATAACATTAATTTTAGTTGCTTTCAGGTTTTCTGTTTTTGCTCACCTTCTTGCTGGAACCAAAGATTTGGGTCATGCCCTTTTTTGTCCTTGTCTACGCATTTACCTTAGAAATCTGAGGCCACAGATGGTTGAAGATGGAGATTATTCATTTATGATGCCATAGTTTTTTTTGCCGTCCGAGTGTTATGCGAAGTGTGTCACAGTGAGCACCTAAGGCTGGCCTTTATGCTTTGTTGTGAGAACTTGAGCAATTTGGGTTCCAAAATCATTTTCCGTATCACTTCGATCTGTTTGATGCAGAGTGTACAGAAAGTGACTGTTGACTGGTAGACCGTTGACTATATGTGCAAATGCATATTTATGTTGGGTATTTTATTGCTTAATATAGTAAGGACCAGATATTGTTACTGTCTGCCCACTAAGATCTCCAAACCACACCTTGTTGATGCATTTGAAGTTATACATGTTAGTAGTTTCACTATATCTTTCTCTTAAAATGTTGCTATGATGTATGGTAGTTTACATCAACGGCAAGTTATCCAATCCTCTACTGTAGCCACTAGCCATTCTGTTTTCTTAGTTATTCCTTAGCTAGTGTGCTGGATTATTCTGTGTACAGTTTCTATGTCTTCTTACTTGCATGCTTGTTTGTCTTGACAGATGACAACTTCTTTGGAGTCGTGTCAGCAAGCTTTATTCAATCGGGGAGACCATCAGATTCTGGAATGTCGGAGGATAATTGCCATGATTTAACTTTAGATTCCCACACGTTTTCTTTGCATTTCAACAATGTTATTCCTCCAGATGATTGTTCACTCCACTCAGCTGGAAGTCTAAGGACACTCGGTTTGGAATCTGCAACACCACTAAAGGCACTGAAGGGATCAGAGTCTGTAAAATCGAGTGGTGGCCGGGATGCATTGACTGACATGAGTTTGTGTGCAGAAAACCCTAAACGTTATGATTATACAAACTTGTCACCCACATTGAACAATTTACTGCAAGAGGTCCAGGAACCAACGTCTCCTAAAGATGAAACCAACTTTATAACTGCCAAGCATGCTTTGACACTGCCTGCATCTGAGAAAGAACACTGGGAAGAAAAATCATATATTGGCAATGGTGTGTCTTCTGATGAGCTGGGCTCTGTTAGTTCTCTTGAGGAGCACATTACCACACGCAATCCAGTATGTAGTAGCTCTGATCAGATCGAAGAAGACAATGCAATGGCAGTTGATATTCATGATAAATCTCAGATCAGGTATTTGACAGTTCTCTTTTATTTGCTTTCTTTCTTTCTTTCTTTCTTTCTTTCTTTCTTTGAGAAAGCAGCCCATGCATGATATCACTGCAATTCATAAACCTATGACATTAAATTGTGTTACTTAAAGTCTCTAAACATTGTTTGGTTGTCCTACTTCCCAATTTTGGTTTAATTCGGTCTCAAAGATTTTCTTGTGCCAATATAGCTATCTGTTGGTTAGAAGTAGCAAAAGAGTGGATGCACACAAGGTTTCATGATTGCATTTCATAGCACGTGATTGGGCATGTTGCTTGTAGCTTGGTTACTTGGTGTCAGTTAAGAAGTGTTTGCGGCACAAGGCATGCTATTTAGCTATTATTATCTATTGCTGTTGGATTAAGTGACGTGAGTACAATCAGCGTCTGTGGGTACCTGCTAAATTAATGTGTAAATTGCTTGCCTAGAGTGAATAACAGTACAAGCTTTAGAACCTTTGGTGTACTTAGGTTCTGGTTGGGATTCAGTCTTTTCGGAGAACTTGGTTCAGCCCTATTTAACTGAATTTCTAGAAATGTAACAATAATATATGGCTTAAAAGCAAGAAATATCTCTATAATCGGTTAATCCATTGTGCCACATAACACCGCAATCACAAATAGTCTCACTCTGTCAATATATCACTGAGAATTTTTATTTTTGCAGTTTTCTGTCCGTAGTATTGGTATGTTCTAGGAATTATCATTTAAATCAGTGTTCTCTGATGGCATTTTGTTTTTTTCTGTAATAAAAAACTTCAAATGTTCTTGATAGCAAAACATGAAAATCATAAAATTGTTTATGGATGTTTTCAACTTTTCATGATGTTTTGTACTTCAGAGATTCCTTAGTGACCTCTTGGGTCAAGCACCTGAAGCCTGAAGGCTGAACTTGACCTTACTGATCATTCAGTTTAATGTGCTATCTAGCATCTATGACATTGTTTTCTGTAAACATTCTTCATAGCAATAGTTGGAGACAGTTATGCACTTATACTACCTTAGGACTGTTGAATATAAGCTAAAACCATTTACAAATTTTTTTTGTTTTTCATATTTCTCTTAATTTCTTTACTGTGATTTGGCCAAAACTAATCACTAGTTGACTTACTGGCAATCCATTTTTTTGGCACTTACCTGGTTTTTGGAATTGCTTAGTTTGCAGGAGAACTGCAGTGATGATCATATAGCCGTTCATCCTGATGTTAATAGAACTGTAAAAACTGCTGCGTTGCTCTCTCCACCTCCACCTTACGGGTCCTTCATGAGTAATATTGACTTGCAACCTCCTGTATTGGATCAATCATTGTCAAAAGATGAACCACATGGAGCAAATCAAATTGCAAGTACAGTTCCTACCTTTTCAACGAGGGATGCTGAGCAGTTGCACAAGCAAAGTGAAATCTTGAATTCGGAAACTGTTTTACATACTCCGAAAACACTAGTTCAGCCGTTGCAAATCACACAAGGTTCTGTATCTTCCCTATGCTCCAAAAGGCAGCAAATCTTCAGTCCTATTGTTCATTCCACTGGTAATGCGGTAAGCCAGGAGGCATCTTCTTTGGGGAGTGAGTTTATGAAACATGGTAAGAGAATTTCAGCTCTCGATCATGTACTAAAGTTCAAGCTTCATGAATCACCGAGTGAGTTTATGAAACATGGTGAGAGAATTTCAGCTCTCGATCATGTACTAAAGTTCAAGCTTCATGAACCACCTGTAACTCATAATCATCGATTACCGTTAGTTGAGAGGAATGAATTTGTTCAGGAACCACATAACACATTCAGCAAAGCTGAAGATCATGGCTGCACTGTATCAGCTTCTTATTTTGTTACACCACAACAGCTAGAGAAAACCGATCATGTTTGTATTCTAGGTGCTCCTGCCACTGAGGTTCAGGATACTCTGTGCGATGTCCCTGCTTTGGGTAGCCTACCCAATCATGAATGCAATTCTCATATGGATGTAGATGGCAGTGGAAGAAAAAGGAGCACCGAAGAAAATGGCTGTGCTGAACATTCATTGCCTGAAAAAAGAGCAAAGGGACCTAGAAGCCCAATAACATCACGGAAACAGCTTCCTTGTGTATCATTGTCTTCTCGTATGGCAGAAGAAAATCAGAGTGAGGCTCATGATAGTGCACAATCATCAAGTGATGATTGGAACAAGGTAAGACAAAAATTTGCCAGTTTAAACTGTATCCAAGCTTTCAAAGTCATTCATGCTTGTTGGTCTTCAAAATGTTTGAACTTTGGAGTGAATAGTCTCTGTATAAAAACTAGAGTGTTTTCCTCGTGCAGGTAGTATTCAGTGTATGTGATTCCATGAAGCAAATGCATATATGCCCAGCATCTATTAGTAAGCTTAACCCACAACAGGTATGCATTTTCCCCTGTTACTGGACTAAGTTATTACTGTCTTGTTCATTCACTTCGAATACTTCAGAGACCCTTGCAGTACTGCTGTAGTCTTATTCTATTTTGACGTGCTTCAGTAATTGCTCCTACTGAAGTGAGTACATTACTTTTACTCAAATTATTCTCTTTGCTGGTTCTGTTCAAAAGTAGTTACAAACTTAGGTATAACTCACACTCTTCAAGTGAATAACACTGTTTACACTGTTTTCAGATGAAAAATCTAGTGCACTGTGAAAATAATTCTTTAGTCCTATAGATTCTTGCATCATGATCTCATACTCAACTTGTTTGTCTTGGATCTTGATTATTCCTTCAATTTTAGCTGAGCAAATATATTATTGTGATCTTTAGGATCAAACTTGGCTCCACATAGTTCTTAGGATCTTCTAACTGTGTTTGGATTGCAATAATCTTTTAACTCTCAAGAGTTTTGAGGTAGCATTGTCTTCTGTAATAAACACACAAGGTGGCTTGAAAACGTAATCTAGGATTACTTCTGACCACCATTCCTTCAAACATCGTTTGATTGTTCCAAACATATCTGTTTCTATTTCTATTCGCAAATCTGGAAGCTGCGAACTGCTGAGTGAATTCCTCTCCCAACCAGTTTTGGCAGACTTTTTAGAGACAATCTGATTTGGCACACTTGCCTATTTGGAGCTTGTGTACAGTTGCTAATTGATCTTCAGAATCTATAGCTGTCTATATTATCTCTTTTGTGAACTTCCTTTTTCTGCGAGTTGATTTATTCTTGTTATGTGTTTAATTCTATAGTTCAACCTAATGATCTAGCATTCGAAATATCTTGTGGAAATGTTCTATGGAGCATGAGTTTGTTGTATCTTATATATTTTTCTTGTTTTTGTAATGAAGCTTGATATGTTAGGAGATATGTTGGGGAAGATTCATGTGGCTAGAAGATACAAGACGCTTTCTGCTGCTGTGGTATGCTATCATTAATTAGTTGTCATATTGTCTGTCGCTGTTAGGAAAATTACTTCCACTTACCTGATGTGTTCGTTTGCTGAACGCAGAGGATTCAAGATTCCAGACTAGCTGAGGCAAAATCTCTCCATGATAAGCTTTCATATGAAAAGGCAAAACTGCAAATAAATCGTGTTAAACTTGATAAACTGCGAGTAGGAATTTCTTTGTCTTCCTTTCAGCTTTTTTGATAGCCTATAAGGTACAAGTGCAGTAAGCTATTAGCTTGCCCCCGTTCTGTTTTGGTGCAGAACAAAGCACAGCTATGCCAAGTTGGAATTCAAGAATGTCGCTATCTGAAATCCAAGATTTCACAGCTTCGTCGTCCTACAATGGGTGCTGCACAAATGAAGGGAGGTCCTCTTCATGCAGAAACTTTGATTAATACCTGTGACAAACTGGTACATCACTGTGTACTACTGTACTTCGCATAATTATGGTCATTCGTAGTTTAATCTTTTTTCCTGCTCTTTCTGTGTTGCATATCAAAATATCATACTGTCATGCATTCCTTTCAAATGACCATGTTTGTTTTATTTGCCAAAGTAGTCAGTTAACTGAACAACCGAAAAGATCTGACATTCGACAATATATTTTCTTTTGTTTGGTTGCTGTCATGTTTTGTGAAGCTGATGTATTACTTCTGGCCAGAACCATGAGTTGGTCGCGAGATCTTATGGGTTTCACCTCTAGCCTACCCCAACTTGTTTGGGACTAAAGGCTTTGTTGTTGTTGTTGCTGTTGTTGTATCAACTATCAGTAGCAATGATTCTTGCTGTAACAGTGCTACTGTCGTTTCTGCAGCTCTTACTTCCAGTTCTCTTATTTGTTCTAATTCTAGTTTATCCTTTCTTTTTCCATAAATTCAGTTGCTTCTACCATCATCCCGTTACATACTTTCATTTGCGGAAATATATCACCTGTGCATATATTTGTGTATTCACTCAAACATTTGTATGGGGAACGTGTCATGTGTTTCCCCAGGAAGGAAATGCTAGGATAACTGAAAAGAAGCTTGTACTCAGCATGATTCAACAGAAGGTGGAGAACCTCAAGAGTTCGCTTGAACATTTTTGCAACATTAAAGGTGATATTAGTGAAGTTGTCAGGGTTGCTGAAGAGCAATTGAAGATGAGAAATCAGTGCCATATCATCAACCAGCAAGCATCGGTATTGGTGTATGCCTTAGATCTACCGTATATACTTTTCTTCCTTCAGTGATTTACATTTACTTGTTGTTTTTTAGCTCTGGGAGTTGAATGACATTGTTAAAAGGGAAAATAAGCGCGATGTCATTCTCAACTATCGCAATTTGCTCTTACAAAGGTACTGATTCCTTGTATTCACCTTCCCTTTTGCGTAGTGTAGCAACCATGATTTCCCTATCCATTGTGGAACAGGAAACTACCAGGTCTTAGGTACTTGTTCAAACCAATTACTGGCTTTAACTGGCTCAATGTGCTTCAAACCTTAAACTGTTTTTTTCTAGTCCTGACGAACCTGCATGGACTTGGCAAGTTGCAGGTCTTCTTTACTGTATTTTGAAAGGATATCTATGTTCAATGTAAAACATTTCTTCAACCAGCCAAAACTTTTTGCTAGTAAAATGAACCCGACATCGGAGGTTTGGTGGTGTCTAACCCTGAACCCGGGGCACATAATCTTGCCAATCTTGTACCTGCTCGTGACCGCTAGTTTCGCAAAACAATTGATAGCAACAAGCCAGCAATGGAAGACAACCTTGTTATCATGTGTCTATGTCTTACTTGTGTTACTGTGCCTTTGACAGGATAATCTTAAACATCAGCGATATGTCAACCATATTTGTGAGTAACTCACTGATGGGAACCAAAATAGAACAGGTGAGACGAGGAAACTGATATTTTCTTCTTCTGTGTCTGTACGTACGAACTCATGGTACTGTTCTCTTGGTCAGGCATTTCCAAATGTGAAAGCAACTGTGGCATTCAGTTTTATTTTCAAAGCTGAGGAGAATCAAAGATTTAGCGACTTACGATCCTTGCAGAAGAAGACAATGGTGAGTTTGCCTTTACTTTGAAAGTTCTTACATATGAGACAATTTGGACTAATTCTTTTGAGTAAAGTTAAATTAATTCCTATAATATGTAGTTGCATATGAAGATATATTTGTGTGCCTTAAGCAGACATTGGAGCATTACCTTTTGTACACGTACAGCATGCACATTTTAGACCACAATTGTATACTGATTTTAAGTTTCAGAAATGTTATTACAAATAAGTATAGTCTGTAGTCCTGTGTTTATGCCTATAATATTAAGACACTTAAGCTTTTAGTTTTGGAAAAAGAATGGAGATTTGAGGGGTAAGACTTGTTCCCCTACACTTCATAAATTAAGGTAGAAGTGAGACCCAAACCTAGGTGCTTGACTTCACAACTGTGTGCGCCAACCACAACAGCTGTCATGTCTCGGAAGTTACATAGCCTAATTCAGTCTAATGAGCCCCACATATTTGCGCAGGAAACAAGTTTGCTTCTCGGTAATCTTATTGATGTCCTGGAAGAAATTGAGGATGCTAGAGGGGAATTATTGAATTTGATCTCTGCAGATTTTAGTGTGGAGTCCCAGACAGGTCTCCTCTCTATCCATTCTCTTTTGTCCTTTCATGCAGTGACGTGCTTGTATCATAAAGCAATAACTCATAAACATATCTTATTGACATATTACAACACTCCTGAAATTTGAAGTTTTATGTCTAATAATCACAACAGAACGGGTACATGCACAACTATTTTCAAACAAATCCTCAGTGTGCAGTCTGTTACTGTTATTTTGCTTTATGGAAAGCAGGTAAGCAGATAGTGCATAGGCTAGGGTGTAAACAGAACTTCTGTCAAGTGTTAACTAATGGAAAAATATGGAGATGTTGCCATGCGAGTTTACTCGGAGAGCACCACATGATGGCCTTACGAATTTAAGTATCTAAGATTCATAAGTATGAACTCCATCGTAGATCAATTCTTTCCTAGCTCTATTTACATTGTTAACCTGAAAATTGTGTAGTCACTACAAAATCTGTACCGTGTCAAGCAGGGCAACTCATCTTCAGTCTTCGCTTCATGAGTTACAAGAGCGCCAAGAGGGTTGCTTTCACCATTGACATGACAGACCTGAGCCGGTTAGTCCAGCGAAACCAGAGCTTATATATCTATCTACGCATCCCTACACTATTTGCTTACAATGGCACCTGTGCTTAATCTGGAACAGCGCGGTGTACCCTTCTGAGCCATCGGAGCTGCCGATAAAGGTGTGCCAAGCTCAGACTACGCTGTCGCAGCCAAGCCTAGACAAGCTGATGGCCTCCATAAGGGACGACCTTCAGCCGGGGCGCGTGATGATCCTCAGGCTGTGCCGGATGGTATCCCGGCAAGTTAACACATTGCCAGGCTGATCTTTGCCTGCCAGACTGCCGAGTGCAGCTGTGCATGAAATCTGATGGGATAGCTCCACCTTCTGTTCATACCGCTCTCAGAGCTGACCCTCTTGAACGATCTTGAGTAGGTATTGTGCTGCAAATGTAGTGCTCCTAATCGTCCTGGTTGTTTGAGCATCTTCTGTGTAAGGATTTCTTTGCATGCTGAACGAATGGCACCTGACGCGCTGCCAAGTGAAGCTGCCGTGATAGATATAATTCCCGTGACCAGAAATTACGGTCTGAAAAGTGTGTAATTTTAGCACAATATTAGTGCATTTTGTGTATAAGTTTTATAGAATGAGGTGGAGATTGGTGGTGGAAATGGTTAGATGCTGCTCCCTCCGTTCCGAATTATAAGATGTTCTAACTTTTTTCTGAATCGGATGTATATAGACGTGTTTTAGTATGTTTGATCATTCATTTCAGTTTGCAGGTAGTTCACATTGAAATATCCAAACCGTCTTATAATTCGGAACAGAGGTGATAATTGAAAGGCTTAATGAACAACTGAGATTTAGTAACATTTTAAATTTGTAATGCACGGGGTAAGTGAATCTACAGGCACTGCAGCAGATAGAACGCGACTGCAACTGCTACCCTCTTTCCTTTGCTTCTGCTCTCGGCTCTTCACCTAGGGCGTGTTTGGTAGCCTTGGCAGTTGAGCCTGGCTCGGCGAAGGGTGGCTCAATGAAGTTTGGATGAGTAGAAACAGCCTAAAAACCAACATCTGCAACTTGTTTGGTTGCCTGCAAGGACACTTCCTGCATTAGGGGATTGCTTTGAGCACGTTGTTTGGTTGCTTGCATTGTTTGAGCTCACACATAAGTTGGCTGTTTGGTTGCACACAGGGTGCGAGGTGTGCTAACCTTGTACCCTATGTGGTGAGGTTACTTTACACACATTCACAGCTACCACACCAACGTCACAGCACTGCAATGGTGATGAACTGCACGATGATGATCAAGTTCTTCACCCCAAAGTGTGTCGCCGCCTTGCCAACTTCAACATTGCATCCCTGCTTTTGCACAAACTTGGCGTAAGCATCTTCTGCCGCTTGCCTAGTCTTAAACCCTCTGTGGCTGCTGTCGCCGTACCCTGAAACTTGTTGGCTACAAGCTTCCCATGTACTGTAAACCCCTGGTGCCCTCTCGACGAACACCGCATACCATTTGTCCTAGCAGTGCACAAAGAGCAACAGTTGAAGCAGCAAGCAATGGAGCAATCAAGCAGCAAGCAAAGGAGCACACAAAGCAATGGAGCAGAAGAGAAGTACTAAGCATGCATGATCATATGGCATAGCAAGTTCAGCCTACCACTACTATCTACCACTACTATGGTGTCATCCTACCACCACCACATCCAAAAGAGGGTGTCATCCTACCACCGCAAGTTTGTGATCACCGTGAGGGGTTAGTATATACCACCTCACCAAAATATACAGACCATAAGATTGTTTTCAAGCCCTAGCTACACAAAATATACGTCGTCATTGTCGTCCTTGTCGCCATCGCCATCGCCGTCGATGATCATGCACGCGGTAACCAGCAGCAAGCTCTAGTAGTAGTGCTTGCCCAGCCAGCTCCTGAGCCAGAGCACCCTGTGGGCGTCTGCCATGGCAACAAACCCAACACCCTGGGCCTTGTTGTCCAGCAGGTGGCTCAGAGCTGCCATGAGAGCCTCATCGCTGAACCCACCTTGCTCCATGACGGCGCTGTACAGGTCAGGGTGGACGTCCACGGACTTGCTCTCCCTAATGGAAGTTGCCACCTCCTTCACGGCCTCAGTCATGCTGGTGAAGACAGTGATCTCCTCCTCCATCAGGCCGCCCCTCTTCCTCTTCCTATCGACCACAGGGACCTGATCAAAAGGCCTGTCAGGGCCATCAAGTACTGCCTCTACGTCCGGGGTGCCTGGGAACTCCGGCATGGGTGAACCGAGATACTCACCGGAGCCCATGGCATGCTTGCCGGTTGCCAGCCCGAAGGAGAAGATGTGCTGCATCTGGTTGTAGTTCTGGATGGGTGTGTTGAGGAACTCAGCGTCTTTGGGGTGGTCCTAAGAAAGAAGCACAAGCGTAGCTGTTAGTTGCGAGTAGGCAATGGTTGTCAGTGTGAAAAACAAAGGGGTCAGTGAGCTAACCGCGACATGGCCGGTGTAGTGCTCTGCCTCAAGAACGATCGAGCAAGTGTTCTGATCTCATGAGGCGCCGCTAAGGTCTCTGAGCTTGGAGACTTGGATCCATCTAGCTCTCCACTTCCTGAGGTGGTTGTACACCTAGGTGGCGGACACTTCCTGGCCACAGAACTCGAACACCTGCTTCGCAACGGTGTTCAAGTGCACCTCCTTGAATCCCTTGTCAGTCCTAACCCCACTAGAGATGAGCTCACACATTTTGTTCAGCACGAACGTGGACATGAAGGGCTGCCACTTCATGTTGTTCCTCCTACCATCCTTCTTTGCGTTTGCGGCTGCCGTCAGTGCAGCGGCACGAGCAGCAGCAACAGGAGTTGGCTCGACGAGCACAACTGGCACAAAAAGAGAACCAGCGGCTGATACCTTGAACACCTCTGAATCAGGAGGCATTTGCTCATCGAGGGGGGGCTGGGAGTCCTGGACATAGGACGCACCGAACTGACTGTCGAACAGGACAAGGGCCTGACTAAGATCTTGCGTGTGCGTGGTCATGTCCTACAATCGTAGCACACATTGACATTAAGCATATCAGACATAGTACCGGACGATCTAGGAGGAGCATACATTGTGTTCATCACAACTAGCCAACTAGCTATGAATCCATTGTGTTCATCACTATCATACTACTCTAGCATGCTAAGAATCCACCACCAATAGCTACCACAACATCACAATCTACCATCTGCTCACAGATCAAACCCTACAACATCACAATCTAACATCCGCTCACAGATCAAACCCTACCACATGCTTGCACATCAAACCCTATGACCACATGTGTGACGCCCCTGCTCGACCGTGCACTAATCATACACTCAAACGTGCACGCTCGAGAACAGAGACTCACGGGAAGAATATCACAACACAACTCTAAACTCAAATCAAACATAAATCATATTACAAACCAGGGGTCACAAGGACCTCATACAAACCATAATATCTGAGTACAGACATAGTTAGTCAAGTTTGCCTTAAGAAGGCTAGCACAAACAGCGACATAACGATCGAAAAGGCGAAGGCCTCCTGCCTAGGGCCTCCGAACTACTCCTGGTCGGTCAACTCAACCCAGTAGTAGTGGCCTCCGGGACTCTCCTGGTAATAGTCTCCTGTGGTGGCGTCTGGCTCCTGGACTCCATCGTCTGATTTCATCAAGTGGGTATGGGGAAAAGAATAGCAAAGCAACCGTGAGTACTCATCCAAAGTACTCGCAAGACTGACATCAGAACTATGCTAATTATGCATTGTTATCAAAGGAAGGGGCTGTATCTGTGGACTATACTGCAGAAATGCTGGAATAAAGGAGGAGAGGCCTAGCCTATCGAAGACTAGCATCTTGAAGCAGATCTTGCAGCATCAGAAGAGAGTAGAGCAAGATAATATATAATCAGTTATATTTAGTAACTCCCTGAGATCCTTCCTCGTCTACCCTGCGAGAAAGTGATCCCGAGAGCAGTAGTAGCAGTTTAATATTCTGACAGTATCCATTTATACTTGTAGCAGATCAAGATACAACTCTGAGCGTCCTGTTACCGTGGACACGGCTATTCGAATAGATAACTTCCCTGCAGGGGTGCACTACTGTTACCCAGCATGCTCGATTACATCTGGCCGGATACACTTGCTGGGTAATACCCGGCCTCGGGTAATCGACACGAAGTAGCGTCCTACCTAAGCTCAGCAGAGAGGTCAACACGCCGGTCTAAATCCTAAGCACGAAGGGGTCTTGGGCCATCGCCCTTCGCACTCCTGCACGTTACGTGGCTGGTCGGGGCCCAAGCGCGACACTGTATACACAGTGACGTAACCAGCTCACCCCAACGATCAGCCCGCATCTCTGAGCTGTGACATCTGAAGAGCTTTCGGGAGAAACGTACGACGTAGAGAGTCCCATAACCATTATCCCACGTGGTGGTAGTGCGTATAGGGCCAACGACCCACTCAGATCAAATACCCAATCCGTTAAGCATGTTTAGTAACTCGCAGAGACGAACCGTGTTCCTGTCGCTCCGACTTGGTAAGACAAATCGCGCGGGTGCTCTTGGAGCCGACCCGTCTTTAATGTGATTCACTCGCGGGCACCCTTGGGGCCAGCCCGACTTTAACAGTTTAAGTGTTGCAGTAATGTAAACAGTTCCGTGATCATCACCCAGAGTGATCACGGCCCGATAACAAGCATGGCATACGGACAAGGGTGATGGGTCACCGATGAAGCAGTAGCAGAGCTAACTAAGTCTTGTGGGACAACAGGTGGAGTATCAATAGCAGACTACAAAATCAGGCTATACATCGAAATAGGTGCTATCGAAACAGTAGCAGGGGCAATTCTAATGCAAGAATAAGAGAGAAGGAATGGGCGATATCTGATGATCAAGAGGGTTTTGCTTGCCTAGAAGCTCTGCGGAAGGGGTCTGGTCGTCGGCGACGTCGTCGTACACAGTGGTGTCGTCGGCAGTCTCGGGGGCTATCGGAAGAGAAGGAGGGGGAAGAAACAATAAACACATGGCAATAATGCAACAACGATGCATGACATGTCTAAATGATATGCAGATGTGTTTTACTGCCTATCTAAATGATTTAGTTAATTTAGGAATTTATTTGGATTTATTTTATTAAGGTAATGCACTATTCATATACCGGATACGGGCAAAATGTTACATGTTCAGTATGTTAGAGGGGTGTATGTGGCAGACATGTGGATAGGTTATTCAGATTCTACACATTTTTCTGATCATTTTTCATATATAAATTATTTTCATCCGAGTTACGGTTTATTTTATATGATTTTTCAAAGTTTTAAACATTTTCTGGAATTATTTAATTAATTAAATCCGAATTATCTAGAATAGTAAAAGGTGACGTCAGCATGACGTAGTGCTGGCGTCAGCAGTCAACAGTGCGGTTGAACAGTCAAACCTGACCAGTGGGTCCCACTGGTCAGTGACTGTGCTAATTAATCAGAGTTTATTTATTCTAATTACCCTAATTAGCAGGTGGGCCCGTCTTGTCAGTGACTAATTAACTAATTAATTTAATTAACCGTTTAATTATCATTTTATTTATTTTTATAAATCGTTTAATTAGGCGGGACCCACATGTCAGTGACATGGGGCCGCCACGTCAGCGGTTGACCGGTCAAACGGTCAACCGGTCCCATCTGTCATAGGCACAAGGCGGGGCCAGGCCGTGCCACGTCGGACGTCGTCGGCGACTCGCCGGAATCACGCCGGCGAGCGTCTCTCGCGGCGGACCTTCGCCGGAGAGGCTCGGGATCCGCGTACAGGCGGCCGTTTGCGACGCGGTTTGCGGCGTTCGATCGGGGAGACCGAGCTGCATCGATCTGTGGTACTAACACGAGGCGGGGCTGCCGGAGATGAGCGCTACGACGGCGACGGCGGACGGCGGCGTTCGGGTGACGGTGGAAACGGCGGGGCAGCGCGCTTTTGCTCGAACCAAATATGCAGGGATGCTCTACGCGAGCTCGCGAACTTGACGGACAGCAAAACGCGAGCGTTTGGTCGCCGGAGCACAGCCGGCGACGAGCTCAGGCGGAGGCGGGCTCGGGCACGGGTGAATCAGCGGCTACGGCTCGAAATCAACGGCGAGAGGAGAAGGGAAACGGGGAGGAGCTCACTACGATGCGGTAGGGGGTGGCAGCGTGCTCGTGGAGGGCTCGATGTGGCCGGGGACGGCGGCGAACGGCGGCGATGCAGAAGAGGAAGAAGAGGTCGTAGCGGTCGGCTCGGTGGCTCCCGTCTCGCTCCAGTCGATGCTGATGAAGGAGTCGAGGGTGGCGCGTCGATCCGGCACGGTGGAGCGGCGAGCAGGTGACGGTGGCTACGGGTTTTAGCGGCGGTCGGTCATGGCGCCGCTCAGGAGAGGAAGAAGAGGGAGTGGATGCTCGACAGCGGGGCAAATAGCGAGTGGACGGCGCGCGCTCGCTCTGCCGTCGCCATGGCATTCGGCCAGCGCGAGGAAGGAGAAGGCCCTGGCGGGCTGGGCCGTTTTCTACTGTTGGACTTAAGCCCAGTGCGCCAGTGAGCTTCTTCCTTTTTCTTTTTCCATTTTCTGTTTTCTATTTTTGCTCTGTTTTGTAAATTGTTAGGCCACTTAATGACTTTTGTAAAATATGTGGCTTGGTCCAAATATTACAATGCAATATTAGTTACTACCAGAAATTGGTTTGAGCTAAATAGGATTTCATTTGAATTTCTATTTAATAAAATGGATTAAATGTTTCTGTTTTGGTTCTGTTTTTAGGATGTAATGGTCACTTAACTATTTTAATTAATGTGGATTTTGTTTTTATAAATGCTTCTGGATTACTTGCAATATTATGAACATTTTGGTTTCTGGATTTGAACAACTTTATTTTTCACTTTAAATTTGAATTGGAATTTGAAAAGAGATATGATGCAATGATGATCAAGCACTGTTCCACTTGATGACTTGGCATTATCAAATGGGGATTACTGTTGCTAATACATGGGGGTGTTACAACATGCTCTCAGATCTAGCGAAAACGAACAGAGAGAAGAGGGTGATTGAACTCACAGAGGCCATGGCTGCAGGTTGAGGGGGACGTGGGAACGGTCGGAGAAGTTGAGGACAGGAGTCGCCGCCGCCGTGGACCGCCGGCCGGTGAAGGAGCGCCGCTTACCTGCTCGTCGGTGCCGATGCGCGTTGGCAGGAAAGCTCGAAAGGGGGGAGAAGGGTGGCGGGAGTTTGGGCGGTGAGAGGAGGGGGCTAAATAGGGGCGACCGAATCGGCAGGAGGTGAGCCGAAATCCTCCCGCCGATTTTTCGGAGACGCGCGCGAGCTCGCGCCATCTCCTTGGTCGCACGAGCTCAGCGCCGCGTTCCCTTCCCGTGCTTCGGCCGAGCCTGGCTCTCCAGAAACTGCCGATTCGGGGGTAGTAGTTGGGCCAGGCTAGGAGGTGCTTTAAACTTCGTGCGATGCAGGCCGAACAGTGAACACAGGTAACCAAACAGGCCGGTTTTTTCCCGCGCGAGCCTGGTTGGGCCAAATGCAGGCAACCAAACACGTCCCTAGTTCCCCCAATGCCTCCTCTCCCTTCCATCTCTGCCGGCTCACCTAGCCGGAGATGGAGGGCCGAGGGGCTGGGCGCCACCATCCCTCTTGTATATCCACCAGCTGCGTCCTATGTGGATACTTATGGGTGTCCCTCATTGAGTGGCCGCCCTCGACACAAGCTATTTCTTTGGTGAAGCGCCTTTCTTTTCGATAATTCAACCCGGAGCCCAGGCTCATCTGAGCCCCGTGAACAGTACCTTGATTTGAAATAGAAAAAAAGTTCAATTTTTTTTGTGGTGCAAGATGCTCCTGTGCGTGAACTCCGTGCAAAATTTTGTGAACTTTAGACATTCGAGGAGCTCATGGCAAAAAAGACAAAATCAGGCATGAACAGTGCGATTTTCAAAAGTTTCTCAGACTTCCGAAATTTGTCTTTTTTGCCACGAGCTCTTCGAATGTCCAAACTTCGCAAAATTTTGCACGGAGTTCACGCACAGGAGCATCTTGCACCACAAAAAAATTTGGAATTTTTTAAACTTTTTTTCTTTTTCAAATCACGGTACTGTTCATGCTCGGGCTCAGATGAGCCCGGGAGCCAAATCGCCGCTTCCCTTTCTTTTCCGCGTCCCCGGTTAGATGTATTATGCCTATTCAGTTCACACCTCCAATCAAATGTTTGAATCCTAGTGTGTTGATTCGGGGTAAATATTTCAGGAGAATCGGTACGTATTGAAGCCAATGAAGTCCATATTCAAGAGAGGTGTCCATCTGATCTGATGCTCCAAGCTAGAGTTTTTTTTTGTGTGCATGAAGCTAGAGTTGCCAAGAAGAGGAGTTGTTGAACAGATAACCAGATCGTGAGTAAGTTTCCACATTTCATTTTCTGTTTACCCTGTTTTGTCAGTCTGTTAGCAGCTGTGGTAGAAATTTTCAAAAAGAGAACAGTTAATATTCTTTCGAATACGTTGTACCTTTACTTGTGTCGTTTCTTCGTTAATTCTGGGGTGTTAAAACATAATTCCCCCACTTCAAATATTTTGTTAATTCTGGTAAAACTCGAAGTGGAATGGATGGAGTAATTATTGTGGCTAGAGGTACAAATAGCGTCCTCAGTGCACACAAATACTAACAGTTTACGACCTCTTTGATTTGCAGGAACTCTAAAACACAGGAATATAATATCATGCCATTTCGAATACTACATGAATGTTTGGAGTTTAATTGTAAACACAGGAAAACCATAAGATTCTTCGCAAGAGGTTGGAGTGGATGGAAATTTTCCTATGAAATTTAGTACAAATGAATCCTAAAGAAAAATTCCTGAGGAATCCTCCAAAATTCCTTTGACAATCCTTTGGTATCAAAGAGGCCCTTAGACAATAGGAAACAGTAGGAAGAAGCTCCATTATCCCGGCAAGAAACGAGCTTGTCAATCCATCCTCCAACGCAGTTTTCTCACGAACAACACTGCACAATACATAACTGACAAGAATTTTACATTTTTCATTGTTACTAGTACTGACAATAGCAGAGGATCAGAGGCCAAAGTAGACCGTGAGCAGTGCTGAGTTATGTTGGCAGTCAGTCAGTCACTCGGTGGCGGGGGCGGCCTTGTCGAGGGTGTTGCCGATGTCGATGACGAATCGATACCTGACGTCGGCCTTGGCAAGGCGCTCCATGGCCGTGTTCACGTACTCTGCACTGATCACCTCGATGTCTGCCGTCACACCATGCTTCGCCGCGAGGTCCAGCATCTCCTGGGTGTCCCTCAGGCCGCCGATGAAGCTCCCGGCCAGGGTCTTGTTCTCTGTACATTCAGCCGCACATACAATATGCGTATTAGTTACGCACAAAATGCCTGTGGTCGCATGATTTCTTCAATTGCGAGACCGGAGAGGATATCTAGGTGGCTTGTGAGATCGGAGGACTTACTGGCAACCAGAGCAAAGGGAGGGACCTCGATAGGCTTCTCTGGGAGGCCGACCATGACCATCTTGCCGTTGGGCTTGAGTAGCCCAAAGAGAGGGGCCATGGGGATGTTTGCAGACACCGTGTTTATGATGCCATCCATGGTGCTCATCGCAGCCTGCAAACGCAACACAAATTAAGAAGTACAGACATGGACGCGTGTTCTGTTCTCCACCGGAGCAACAACCATCTATGGTCTTGTTTGATGATCGGACACATCGGGTAATCCGCATACCTTCATCTCGTCGGCGTTCTTGCTGACAACGAACGCGTCGGCGCCTAGCCTCTCGAGGGCCTCCTGCTTCTTCCCTGGCGACGAGCTGATCACCGTCACCTTCATCCCGAAGGCCTTGCCGAACTTGACGGCAACGTGGCCCAGCCCGCCCAGTCCGAGCACGCCGAGGTGCATCCCGGGAGCGTTCAGCCCGTGGTACTTCATGGGGCTGTACACAGTGATGCCGGCGCACAGCAGGGGCGCGCCCTTGTCCAGCGGCATAGCGTCCGGGAACCGGACCACGAAGCTCTCGTGCACCACCACCATGCTGGAGTAGCCGCCGTAGGTGACGGTGCCGTCGCGGTCGACCCGGTTGTAGGTGAAGATCATGCCCGGGCAGTGGTTCTCGAAGCCCTTGTCGCAGCTTTCGCAGGACTGGCACGAGTTCACCATGCACCCCACGCCGACACGGTCGCCGGCCTTGAACTTGGTCACATTCTTGCCGACCTCGGTGACCTCACCGGCGATCTCGTGCCCGGGGATCACGGGGTACGTGGCGTCCTTCCAGTCGTTCTTGATGCTGTGCAGGTCAGAGTGGCAGATCCCGCAGTACAGAATCTTTATCTGGACATCGTCATCTCCAGTGCTCCTGAAGGAAGAATTACGAGAAACATGAACGTCTTGAAAAGAAACGCCATTACATGCAAGTGTGCGAATCAAGATAACAATCTCAGTGGTAAATCATGGGTTCGTCTATCATCTGAATTCAGTGGTCACTCAAGCAGTTATTCTAGCCTATTATCAGCGGTCAATTTTTCGTTAACAGCGACATGATTCAGTCAACAACTCTTCTGGAAATAGAGATTTTAGAAAATAATTTGCAAAAGCAAATTCTAATTTCTAAGACCGCAAATCCCATCCATCAACCACCTTTATACAGCTCGTAGCACACTGGCGCGGCTATGATAACGACATAAAACTGCTAGCGCCATCTACTAATTCAGTTCCAACTGCAATGCACTGCTCCATCATGTGCACGGTATGCCACTGTCATTGACCTTTCATGTCACCCCTTAATTCAGGCCCCCTTTGGGAAGGGCCAAATTTCACAAAAGATATCACAGAAAGCAACCCAATACCCACCATTACAAATCTAGGGAAACAAATTGGCATGCCACAGAGACTATTTTGAGAATTTGCACCGGAACAAAGGAGAATACGATATAAAGCGCGCGGTTGTGCAAGCAAGACCACTGTCGGGCGCACAAATTCGCTCAAATCATAGGGAGGCCACCTTCAGAACATTGGAGGGTTTGCTCTAAGACGAAATCTCGCCGGTTAATTTTTCGAAATCCAGATCCGATGAGCCGTCAATCATCGTCTGCTACACGACGATTTAACGGGAATAAACTATTCCACGGAACCATGCATGCCACGTATAGTACGTACTGTACAAAGGGCCATGGCATTGGGCCATTGGGGGAAACAAGCGAACGCCAAGCGGATCGAACGGGGCACAGCGCTGCCACAGCCGCCGTGCCCGGGCCACGGCGGCGCGGGCTCATCGTCTCGCGCGAACACAGCGAACTAGATGCGCGGCTTGCGTACCTTCGGGTAATGGCGAGCGGGGCGAGGTGGCCGGAGGCGTCGCGCGCCGCCAGGCCCACCGCCTTCCTCGTGTGTTGCTGGCTCTGCTCCGCCGCCGTGGGTGCCATCCTGACGCGAGGGTCGGCCGGCAATCTCTAGAGCAACCCCCCGGAAATTTCTAAGAGTTATTTTTTCTTCTTTTTGATTGAGTGGTGCGATAAGAGAGAAGTCCGCTGGCAAGGACGACAGGAGGTGGGGCGCCTTTTATGGAAGGCCCGCACGTCTCGATGTGCCAAGTGGGCCAGCGCTGGCCGTGGTCAGCGCTGACATCAGCGCCTACCCGGGGCGAGATGCGAGGAGAGGGCTTATGGGCCGCGCGTGTGCGTCAACAAGACGCAGCTTCGCTGAAGACATGGCCTGAGAAAGCCACACGTGAGAGGGAGTGTTGACGTATAAATGTATTACCTAGTCTTTTTCATTAGATCGGTCTTTTGGTTGAGAAGAAATGTGGCGGTCTGGAGCGCTTTGGCCCAATACGAGTATGGCATGGATGCATGAATCAGCAGAGAGCGCGTGATGTCGTTGAGGGTGCGGAGAGCACGCTGTAAAATTTCTGAAAAAGGTATTGAAGTTGATAAAGTTAAAGTTGATGCTATTGAGAAAATGCCATGTCCTAAAGATATCAAAGGTATAAGAAATTTCCTTGGTCATGCTGGTTTCTATATAAGGTTTATAAAAGACTTCTCTAAAATTTCTAGTCCTCTTACCAATCTCTTGCAAAAATATGTTTCATTTGTTTTTGATGAAGATTGTGTAGAAGCTTTTGAAGTACTTAAGAAAACCTTAATTTCTGCACCTATTGTTCAACCACCTGATTGGAACCTACCCTTTGAAATTAGGTGTGATGCTAGTGATTATGCTGTTGGTGCTGTTCTAGGACAAAGAGTTGATAAGAAATTAAATGTTATCAATTATGCTATTAAACTCTAGACAGTGTCCAAAGAAATTATGGTACCACTGAGAAAGAATTTTTAGCAGTTGTGTTTGCATGTGATAAATTCAGTTCTTACATAGTTGATTCGAAAGTTACTATTCACACTGATCATGCTGCTATTAAATATCTCATGGAAAAGAAAGATGCTAAACCTAGACTTATTAGATGGGTTCTTCTGCTAAAAGAATTTGACTTGCATATTGTTGATAGAAAGGGAGCTGAGAATCCCGTAGCAGATAATTTGTCTAGAATGAAAAATGTTCTTGATGACCCACTTCCTATTAATGATGATTTCCCTGATGAACAATTAGCTGTGATAAATGCTTCTCGTAATACTCCTTGGTATGCAGACTATGCTAATTACATTGTTGCTAAATACATACCATCTAGCTTTACATATCAACAAAAGAAAAAGTTCTTCTTTGATTTAAGATATTACTTTTGGGATGACCCACACTTATATAAAGAAGGAGTAGATGGTATTCTTAGACGTTGTGTACCTGAGCATGAACAGGAACAAATCCTACGTAAGTGTCACTCCGAGGCATATGGAGGACACAATGCAGGAGACAGAACTGCACACAAGGTATTACAATCTGGTTTTTATTGGCCTACTATTTTTAAAGATGCACGTAAGTTTGTCCTTTCTTGTGATGAATGTCAAAGAATTGGTAATGTTGGTAGACGTCAAGAAATGCCTATGAATTATTCACTTGTTATTGAACCATTTAATGTTTGGGGTTTTGATTATATGGGACCTTTTCCTAAATTCAATGGGTATACTCATATTTTAGTTGCTGTTGATTACGTTACTAAGTGGGTAGAAGCTATTCCAACTAGTAGTGCTGATCACAACACTTCTATTAAAATGCTTAAAGAAGTTATTTTCCCGAGGTTTGAAGTCCCTGGGTATTTAATGACCGATGGTGGTTCACATTTTATTCATGGTGCTTTCCGTAAGTTGCTTGCTAAATATGATGTTAACCATAGAATTGTATCTCCTTATCATCCTCAGTCTAGTGGTCAAGTTGAATTAACTAATAGAGAAATAAAATTGATTTTACAAAAGACCGTTAATAGATCTAGAAAGAATTGGTTTAAGAAACTTGATGATACATTATGGGCTTATAGAACTGCATATAAAAATCCCATGGGTATGTCTCCGTATAAAATGATTTATGGAAAAGCATGTCATTTACCTCTTGAACTAGAACACAAAGCTTATTGGACAATTAAAGAACTCAATTATGATTTTAAACTTGCTGGTGAGAAGAGGTATTTGATATTAGCTCTTTAGATGAATGGAGAACCCAAGCCTATGAAAATGCCAAGTTGTTTAAAGAAAAAGTCAAAACATGGCATGATAAGAGAATTAAAAAACGAGAATTCAACGTAGGTGATCATGTTCTATTGTACAATTCTCGTTTAAGATTCTTTGCAGGAAAGCTTCCCTCTAAATGGGAGGGGCCATATGTCATCGAAGAAGTTTACCGTTCCGGAGCCATCAAAATAAACAACTCCGAAGGCACCAACCCGAGAGTGGTGAATGGGCAAAGAATTAAGCATTATATTTCAGGTACTCCCATTAATGTTGAAACTGATATTATTGAAACAATTACACCGGAGTAACACATCAAAGAGTCCTTCCGGAACACTCCAGCACCCTGAAAAGGAGTAGGTATGTGATACGGTAAGTAAACTGACTCCAAAAATTCCATAAAAAATATTTCTGTCAGTTTTGGAATATTAGAAAAATTACAAAAATAAGAAACATCCGAGGGGACCCACGAGTCGCTCACAAGGCAACAGGGCGCGACCCCCCCGGGGCGCGCCGTGATGCCTTGTGGGCCCCACGTGTGCCTTCCCGACTCCGGTTTCTTCCCGTATGCTTGTTTTGCAAGATAAAAATTCTTTATATATCCTCTCATATGTTTTGACCACCGTATCGCAAGTTTCTCCTCTGTTCTTGTTTCAGGCTATTTTTCTAACAGATCTAGATCGCCATGGCTCCCCGAAGACTCCGCACCAAGCATCGGATTGTTCAACCTTCACCAGGTAAACGTCCTTTCAGCGACGTATATTATGAGTGGTCGTCCGGAGAGGAGGACACTGCTATGGAGGAGGAACCCAGAAAGGTCTTGGAGGATCGGATTCAAGGAGAGGGAGATCAAGCCATGCACAAGAAGGAACCTACAGAAAAGGGAGATTCGTGGCAAACCCTTTATGATAAATTTCCCCAATCTGAAATTGATACACTAAAAGTTTTTGAAGCAATTTGTGCTCATAATACTTCGCTTACTCGTGAAGTTATTGTGTTAGAAGAGCAGAATCATTCCCTTCGAAGGATCAATCGTAATCTGGAGTACTTGCTGAAGTTGAAGGACAAGCCCACCACCTCATCATCACCACCATCACCGAAGAAGGAGGCTTGAGTACATGGGTATGGGCACTAATACGTCTCCGTCGTATCTACTTTTCCAAACACTTTTGCTCTTGTTTTGGCCCCTAATTTGCATGATTTGAATGGAACTAACCCGGACTGACGCTGTTTTCAGCAGAATTGCCATGGTGTTGTTTTTGTGAAAAAAATCAAAGTTCTTGGAATTGGATGAAATTTTTTGGAGAATTTTTATGGAATATATAAAAAATACTAGCACCAAGACCCACTGGAGGGGGGCCACCCAGTGCCCACGAGGCACCAGGGCGCGCCACCCCCCTGGCGCGCCCTGGTACCTCATGGGGCCCACGTGGCTCCGTCTGACCTAATTCCAACGCTATAAATTCAGTTTCCAGAAGAAAAAATAGGAGAGGAAGTTTTATTGCGTTTCACGATACGGAGCCGCCGCCACCTCCTGTTCTTCATCGGGAGGCCAGATCTGGAGTCCGTTCGGGGCTCCGGAGAGGGGGATCTTCCGACATCGTCATCATCAGCCATCCTTCATCACCAATTTCATGATGCTCACCGCCGGGAGTGAGTAATTCTTTCGTAGGCTTGCTGGACGGTGATGAGTTGGATGAGATTTATCATGTAATCGAGTTAGTTTTGTTAGGGCTTGATCCTTAGTATCCACTATGTTCTGAGATTGATGTTGCTATGACTTTGCTATGCTTAATGCTTGTCACTAGGGCCCGAGTGCCATGATTCTAGATCTGAACCCTTTATGTTTTTATGAATATATTTGTGTTCTTGATCCGATCTTGCAAGTTATATGCACCTGCTATGTGTTATGATCCGCATACCCCAAGGTGACAATAATTGGGATTCTTTCCGGTGATTGCCGTAGTTTGAGGAGTTCATGTATTCACTATGTGTTAATGCTTTGTTCCGGTTCTCTATTAAAAGGAGGCCTTAATATCCCTTAGTTTCCTTATGGACCCCGCTGCCACGGGAGGGTAGGACAAAAGATGTCATGCAAGTTCTTATCGCAAGCACGTATGACTATATACGGAATACATGCCTACATTACATTGATGAATTGGAGCTAGTTCTGTGTCGCCCTAGGT
The DNA here is from genome assembly GCA_039707655.1 of Elymus sibiricus. Lineage (NCBI taxonomy): Eukaryota > Viridiplantae > Streptophyta > Magnoliopsida > Poales > Poaceae > Elymus > Elymus sibiricus. The sequence goes on along the minus strand of CM077676.1, from coordinate 354,981,384 downwards.
TATGACTGTTACATGATGAATGTTATCCAATGAATATCACCGATCCAATGCCTACGAGCCTTTCGCATATTGTTTCTTACTAAGTTACTACTGTTGCTATTACTGTCACAATTGCTACAAAACTAATGCTGCTACCGTTACTATTATTGCTACTGCTATCAAACTATCATACTACTGTGCTACTAATCACTCTGCTGCAGATATTTAGTCTCCAGGTGTGGTTGAATTGACAACTCAACTGCTAATACTTGCAAATATTCTTTGGCTCCCCTTGTGTCGAATCAATAAATTTGGGTTGAATACTCTACCCTCGAAAACTGTTGCGATCCCCTATACTTGTGGGTTATCAAGACCTTTTTCTGGCGCCGTTGCCGGGGAGCATAGCTTTATTTGCTAAGTCACTTGGGATTTATATCTGTTGATCACTATGAAGAATCTGAAAGACGCTAAGACCAAGATCGTTCCCTCTAAGACGAGGGGAGGTAAGGAACTGCCATCTAGCTCTGCACTTGATTCACCATCTGTTTTGAGTAAACTTGCAACACCACAACATGCTATTAATTCTGATATGTCGCAAGTTATTGATGATACCACTTCTGCCATGAATGATACTCATGATGATGCTAGTACTATGCCTGATAATGCTGTGCCACTTGGTGAATTTCTTAGTGAACAACTTGCTAAGGCTAAAGAAATTGAGAATGCTGAAACTCTTGAGAATTATGATCCACCTATTATGCCTAGCTCTCCTACTAGAGTTGAAACACCTGATGAACAATGCTTTGATAGGGAGACAACTAGAGCCATTCTTGCTTGTAACGATAGACATGAAGTTATAAAACTGCTTGCTGATATGAAAGAAAAATCTATGCGGGAGAAAATGAAATATGATCCTAAGTTTGCAACCTCTCCCATATTTGTTACTGATAAGGATTATGAATTCTCTATTGATCCTGAGTTAATTACTTTGGTTGAATCTGATCCTTTCCATGGCTATGAAACCGAAACTGTTGTGGCACATCTTACTAAGTTAAATGATATAGCCACCCTATTTGCTCATGAGGACAAAATTCGCTATTATTATATTCTTAAGTTATTTCCTTTCTCATTAAAGGGTGATGCTAAAGAATGGTATAATACTCTTGCTCCTGGATGTGTGCGTAGTCCCCAGGATATGATTTATTACTTTTCTGAAATATATTTTCCTGCTCATAAGAAACAAGCTGCCTTACAGGAAATATTTAACTTTGTGCAAATTGAAGAAGAGAATCTCCCTCAAGCTTGGGGGAGGCTTCTCCAATTACTTAATGCTTTGCCTGATCATCCTCTTAAGAAAAATGAAATACTTGATATCTTCTATAATGGACTAACCGATGCTTCTAGGGACTACCTAGATAGTTGTGCGAGTTGTGTTTTCAGGGAAAGGACTATTGAACAAGCTGAGGAATTATTGAATAATATATTGAAGAATGATAATGATTGGACACTACCTGAACCACCGCCTAAACCCACTCTGAAGAAGAGGGGTATTTTACATCTCAGTCCTGAAGATATGCAGGAGGCAAAGAAATGCCAGAAGGAAAAATGTATTAAAGCTGAAGATGTTAAGAATTTACCACCTATTGAAGAGATACATGGTCTGGACAAACCGACACAGGTAGTAGAGGTAAATTCTCTTATAAAATTTTATGAAGGTGATATTCCTTATAACAAACCTCCTAGTCAATGCTTATATGAATTTGACAATTATATTATTAAGCAAGATCATTTTAATGCAAATGTTATGAAACAATTAAAACGAAATGCCTACATGATTGATCGCTTGAGTGACTTGTTATTTAGAATTGCTAATGATGTTAAAGGTGTGAGTAAACATGCATCTTTGGTTCAAACTCAATTAGAACAAATTGCTAAATCTCAAAGTGAATTGCTCAATGAAATGAATAACAATATGAATGATCATGCTGTTAGAGTAATGACTAGAGGAGGTAGAATGACTCAGGAGCCACTTTATCCTAAAGGTCACCCTAAAAGAATTGAATAAGACTCTCAAAGAATTAATGTAGATGCGCCTAGTCCATCTAAAAAGAAAAAGAAAAAGAAAAATGATAGGACTTTGCATGCTTCAAGTGAACCCGAGGTAGAAAAACCCTTAGAGGATGGTAATGATGTTTCTATTTCTGATGCTGAAACACAATCTGGTAATGAACAACCACCTGATGATAATAATAATGATGATGCTCATGTGGATACCCAACCAGATAATGATAAAGAACCTGATAATGATGTTGAAATAGAACCTGCTGTTGATCTTGATAACCCACCTACTAAAAATAAACGTTATGATAAAAGAGACTTCGTTGCTAGAAAACACGGTAAAGAAAGAGAACCATGGGTTAAAAAACCCATGCCCTTTCCTCCTAAACCATCTAAGAAAAAAGATGAGGAAGAATTTGAGCGCTTTGCTGAAATGCTTAGGCCAGTCTTTTTGCGTACTCGTTTGACTGATATTATAAAGATGCCACCCTATGCTAAATACATGAAAGACATTGTCACAAATAAAAGAAAGATACCTGAAGCTGAAATTTCTACCATGCTTGCAAATTATTCTTTTAAGGATGGAGTACCTAAGAAACTAGGAGATCCAGGAATACCAACTATACCATGCTCCATTAAAAGAAATTATGTCAAAACTGCTTTGTGTGATTTAGGAGCCGGTGTTAGTGTTATGCCTTTCTCTTTATACAAAAGACTTGATTTGAATAAACTCACTCCCACTAAAATATCATTGCAAATGACTGATAAATCAACTGCCATACCTATCGGTGTTTGTGAGGATGTGCCCGTTGTAGTTGCAAATGTTACTATCCCGACAGACTTTGTTATACTTGATATGCCCGAGGATGACAACATGTCAATTATCCTTGGTAGACCCTTTTTGAATACTGTAGGGGCTGTTATAGATTGCAACAAAAGTAAGGTCACTTTTCATATCAATGGTAATGAGCATACGGTGCACTTTCCGAAGAAACAATTTCAAGTAAATGGTATTCATATTATTGAAAAGACTCCGACAATTACTATTGGAAGCTTTCAAATCCCTCTTCCTACTGTTAAAAGGAAATACGAAACTCTCATTATCGGGGAGATGCATATCCCCGTTGAGGTAACTTAGTGTTATACGACAGTTCTTCGGTTTCATGTTACTCAGAAATGGTTTGTTAATAAGACCTGATCAACCTTATTAATGGATTCTTTCAGAGAGGCATGTGGTCGATGAATTTAGTAGGCACAACCTTTTGTACCCACTTTTTATTTTCTTTTATTTTTAGTTAAATGCAATAAAGTGCCATGATTATCCTGTTTTCTGATTTATCCGTGCAATAAAAAAGTGCCCAGAAATAAAAGTGCTCAAAATGCAATAAAATTTTGACATGATTTTTTTATATAATATTTAAGATTTTTTGGCACTGGACACATACCAGGGGGGGTGCCCCAGGTGCCCACGAGGCACCAGGGCGCGCCACCCCCCCTGGCGCGCCCAGGTACCTCGTGGGCCCCACAGGGACACCCTCACTTATCCCTTCAGCTCACTTCGTCTCTTACCCCTAGCAAAAATTCCTGGTAGCTCTCTCTCTCGTGTTCTTGCTCACAAAACTAAAATTTTCGATCTCTTTGCTCGGAGCTTCGTTTCCGAAACTGTTTTGGGAGATTGCTCCTTGGTATGTAACTCCTCTATTGCTCCAATTAGTTTTTGCTCTAGTGGATTATATTTTGCATAATTAGCTGCTCTTGGTGCTACAGAAAATGAGCTTGCATGTTGAATTCTTTGAGTTCCAAGTAGTTTTATTGCTTGATATAGCCTCTAGACATCTATATGAGTAGTTGCTATCAATCTTGTGAAGTTTTATTGATATCATTTTGTGACCCAATTTTTTTCAGAAATTGTTCTTAGGAAAATGAATATCTTCCGGAGAAGTTCTTCGAGGAGGAGGTCCTCGGAAGCGTCATCAAGTGAAAGCTCGGCACGCCAATCATATGAGGAACCAAGGGCAAGTTCAGTGCGAGATGCCGAAGCAAAATCATGTCGATGGCCGTGCAACGAGTTCATGCTAGGTGCTGGCATCAAGGAGGAATTTGACCAATATATTCACAATGCCGAGCTCTCAGCCTTTATCGCAGATAAGCCACCACAACATTACAACCTCACTCATTCCTTTACTCAGAACTTTGACTTTCACCAGCACACTTCTATAGTTTTATTTCACCTCTATGACAAATCTTATAATATGCCTCTAGAAGAATTCTGTGATGCATGCAAAATTCCATATTGGGGTTCATTAGATGAGCCCCCAAGATCTGATTATGAGTTGTTCCTCAACAGCCTTTGCAACGGTGAGGATAGGGGAATCACGCAGGCCCGAATAATTAGCATTCATTTTCCCGCTATTCGGTATTTTGCGCTTTTTAATGGTAAATGCGTTGTTGGTAAACAAGACTGTAGTGCACTTTGCGCCCCTGATCCGAGTCTTATTCATACAGCTTTGACTGGTAGCAAGCTTTATAATCTTGGGGCTATTGTTGCACGTAGGCTGCAGCGTAATGTGGGTAGTGGTGATTTGTATGGATGAGTTTATGCCTCCCGTTTAGCTGCAAGGTTAGGGGTCTCGCCCAAATTTAATGATCCCCTCTTGCCTTATAAATACCTGAATTTCGAAGCAATGCGAGAACATAGGTTTTTAAGACGCAACGCACAGGGTTATGAATATAACTTAGTTTTTAATAAATATCACTCTGTGTATGTTGCTTTGCCTGCCCCTGCCCTCTTTGATTTTCAAAACAAACAGAGATATTTTCTTCATGTGAGTGAGGTGCACGAGTACAATGCGGCTATCGAGGCTGCTCATCTGGCTGAGGAGGCAGCTCAGAACGCCTCTATGAGCTACCATTTCGATTACTATCCAGGACAGCCGTGGCAGTAGACCAAGCTAGGCAAAAGCCTAAGCTTGGGGGAGTACGTATTTCCCACCGACATTACATTCATGCTCACACATTTCATTCCAGTTGTTGGTGTTCATACTTTTTCATTGTATAATCCATGTTAGTTTTATTTTTCTCGCTTTCTTCTTGTGTGTTTTAAAAACTTTGAGAAAATCCAAAAACATTTCTCGTTTCTTTTCGGTTTTTCTTTCTAGTTTAATTAGTCGTAGTTTCGTAGTATTAAAAGAAAACCCAAAAATATTTCCCGTTTCTTCTTTTGCTTGTTGGGAGTTCTCCCGTGTAAATAGTTTTCTTTTCTCGTTTTTCGTTTTCTTCTTTAATTTGCTTTCTTCAGAAAACTAAAAACTCCAAAAATATTTCGGTGTGTTTCTCTGAAATTCTTTTCTTTTGTTGAGTAATTGTGAGGAGAAGACCACGATTAAAATGTTGAGTGGCTCCCATATGCATTGTTGTTTATCTAACAAAGAGCCCATTTTACTTTGTCTTCTCCTTTGAATAAAATGCTTGCAGATTCCAGCTTAGTCCACGGCATGCTTGCACTATTATTATTTTCATATCATTCGGTCGTGCAAGTGAAAGGCAATAATGACGATGATTTGATGAAGTGACTGTGGCAAGGAAAAGCGGGTATGAACTCAACTTGTTCTTTGTTTTTGTAAATATGTTTAATTCAGTATCCACGATTCAGCATATTATGATTAAACATGTTTATGATGACAATTAGAGATTATAGTTGCTCATGCCATGCTTAAGTAGCTAGGAGTGGATAATGATTTATCTTGAGTGTCAACATGCATTAAAATGTTCATGATGTAGTATGATGATTTGGTATCCTCCTCTGAATGTTTCAAGTGGCTTGACTTGGCACATGTTCATGCATGTAGTTGATTCAAAACCAACATAGCCTCCACGATATTTATGTTCATGGTGTTTATATCCTACTCATGCTAGTATTCAATGTTGATTATTCATAATGCATGATTATGACCGTTTTCGCTCTCTAGCTGGTCGCTTCTCAACCTATTTGCTAGCCTTCGCCTGTACTAAGCGGGAATACTGCTTGTGCATCAAAACCCTTAAACCAAAGTTATTCCAGATGAGTCCACTATATCTACCTATATATATGCGGTATTACTCTGCCGTCCTAAGTAAATTTGCATGTGCCACCTCTAACTATTCAAATGAACATCTGTTTTGTGTGCCCGTACCACTCATGGAGTGACAGGGGGCGGTCAGTATCTTCCATGCTAAGCGGGTTATTCTCATGATGAGTGTTTATTCACTTGTCCTTGCACGAGATGGGCTGGTAATCGGGATGCCCAGTCCCATTATTAAAAATGCAAAATAATAAAACAAACTCCCCCGGAAAGTTGTTGGTATGGAGGGCACCCGAGGATTCGGCTAGCCATGGCTTGTGATTGTTGGTGGAGGGGGAGTGAACTTTACTTTACCGTTTGGGAACCGCCGCTAATGTGTTTAGCATGGAAGATATTGAAAACTCTCGGTCGTGACGTTGACAGGAAAGGCATACCTCCCAAAACTTTATTTATCTTTGATTTAAGCTTCGAGCTCTGGCACCTCTGCAAATCCATGCTTCCCTCTGCGAAGGGCCTATCTATTTACTTTTATGTTATTTTACTTTTATTGTTGAGTCATCACCTTCTCAAACAAGCACCAGACCTGAGAGCACTATTGTCATTCTCATGCATTGTGTATAGTTAATGTTGTGTGCATCATGACTGGATCTCTTCTACCATGAATTACAATATTTAGTCGCTGCTTGAACTTTGGAGGTGCTCTGCATTTATGTTTTGCGGTCTCAGAAAGGGCTAGCGAGATACCATGTTGTCATATTATATCATGATTGTTTTGACAAAGTGTTGGCATTTGAGATATCTTATTATTGCTCGCTAGTTGATTATGCCATAGATATGAGTGAATATAATTTCTAAGAGTTATCATTTGCATGGTTAGCTATAATCTTTGCTGAAAACTTGGGCACTACTTAAGCATATATATAGATGCAAGAACAAAAGAGTTTGTAAAAGTTTTTCTTTATCACTTTCAGTTTGTCAACTGAATTGCTTGAGGACAAGCAATGAGTTAAGCTTGGGGGAGTTGATACGTCTCCGTCGTATCTACTTTTCCAAACACTTTTGCTCTTGTTTTGGCCCCTAATTTGCATGATTTGAATGAAACTAACCCGGACTGACGCTGTTTTCAGCAGAATTGCCATGGTGTTGTTTTTGTGCAGAAAATCAAAGTTCTTGGAATTGGATGAAAGTTTTTGGAGATTTTTTATGGAATATATAAAAAATACTGGCACCAAGACCCACTGGAGGGGCCCACCAAGTGCCCACGAGGCACCAGAGCGCGCCACCCCCCCGGGGCGCGCCCTGGTACCTCGTGGGGCCCACGTGGCTCCGTCTGACCTAATTCCAACGTTATAAATTCAATTTCCAGAAGAAAAAAATAGGAGAGGAAGTTTTATTGCATTTCACGATACGGAGCCGCCGCCACCTCCTGTTCTTCATCGGGAGGCCAGATCCGGAGTCCATTCGGGGCTCCGGAGAGGGGGATCTTCCGGCATCGTCATCATCAACCATCCTTCATCACCAATTTCATGATGCTCACCGCCGAGAGTGAGTAATTCTTTCGTAGGCTTGCTGGACGGTGATGAGTTGGATGAGATTTATCATGTAATCGGGTTAGTTTTGTTAGGGCTTGATCCCTAGTATCCACTATATTCTGAGATTGATGTTGCTATGACTTTGCTATGCTTAATGCTTGTCACTAGGGCCCGAGTGCCATGATTCCAGATCTGAACCCTTTATGTTTTCATGAATATATTTGTGTTCTTGATCCGATCTGGCAAGTTATATGCACCTGCTATGTGTTATGATCCGCATACCCCAAGGTGACAATAATTGGGATTCTTTTCGGTGATTGCCGTAGTTTGAGGAGTTCATGTATTCACTATGTGTTAATGCTTTGTTTCGGTTCTCTATTAAAAGGAGGCCTTAATATCCCTTAGTTTCCTTATGGACCCCGCTGCCACGGGAGGGTAGGACAAAAGATGTCATGCAAGTTCTTATCGCAAGCACGTATGACCTATATACGGAATACATGCCTACATTACATTGATGAATTGGAGCTAGTTCTGTGTCACCCTAGGTTATGACTGTTACATGATGAATGTTATCCAACGAATATCACCGATCCAATGCCTACGAGCCTTTCGCATATTGTTTCTTGCTAATTTACTACTGTTGCTATTACTATCACAATTGCTACAAAACTACTACTGCTACCGTTACTATTATTGCTACTGCTATCAAACTATCATACTACTGTGCTACTGATCACTCTGCTGCAGATATTTAGTCTCCAGGTGTGGTTGAATTGACAACTCAACTGCTAATACTTGCAAATATTCTTTGGCTCCCCTTGTGTCGAATCAATAAATTTGGGTTGAATACTCTACCCTCGAAAACTGTTGCGATCCCCTATACTTGTGGGTTATCAGGCACTCCCCTTGGCTTGTGCCCAGCTTGGGGGAGGCGCCCCGGTATCGTATCACCATCACTTTTTCATCATCATTATCTATCTTAGTTCGATCCTTAGTTATTTCGTGATTTAGAGGAATAAAATTTTAGTATGATTTAGTTTCGAGTGCTTGCTTTATGATCCATCTATCTATGTAATCGTGTGTGAGAGTTATATAATAAAGAGTAGTTTGAGTTGAGTTGTTTTACTTTTCTTGATCCAATCTTAGAAATAAAGAAAGAATAAAAATAAGATCATATGCTAATCCCATGGGGAGTGATGACTTCACATAAAAGAAGTATAATTGATAAAACTTGTTGGAAGTTGACAAACATAGCATTGGTCATTGTAGCAATTCATGAAAAAGTAATAAAGGAAGAGAGGTCTCACATATAAATATACTATCTTGGACATCTTTTATGATTGTAAGCCCCCATCAAATATTCTATGTCAATTACTTGACGTTGGACAAGGAAGACATCGTAATGGGTTATGTTTGCTTATATTCACATAGAAGTTATATTGTTTTGGATCCTCTAACATGTGGTGTTTGCCCCCTATCTTTGCTAGTCAAAAATCCGCACCAAGTAGAGATACTACTTGTCCATCCAAAACCTTAAACCCAGTTTCATGCAATGAGAGTCGACCATATCTACCTATGGATTGAATAAGATCCTTCAAGTAAGTTGTCATCGGTGCAAAAGCAATAAAAATTGCTCCTAAATATGTATGAACTTTTATTGTAAGGGAAAATAAGCTTTGTACGATCTTGTGATGGTGGAGCAATAAAAGCGATAGACTGCATAATAAAGGTCGCTATCCCAAGGGGCAATATAAAGTGACGTTCCTTTACATTAAGAGCTTGCACATCCAAAAACAAAAAGCGCATGACAACCTCTGCTTCCCTCTGCGAAGGGCCTGTCTTTTACTTTATGTATTTACTTTCATGCAAGAGTCAATAGTATTCTCTTCTATTCCGTTTTTATTTTCTCTTTTGGCAAACATCATGTGGTGGGGATTGATCCATGCATATATATATATATATCCAGTTGAATATTGTGACACCCTGGTTTTCTCTTCCCGAATTCTTCCTTCGCGGGATTGGACTCCCGTCTTTTTTCGATGTTATCGGATTTCCTCTCGCTCTTGGGTACATGAAGATGGTCATCTAGCCTTGCCTTTCCTATTCGACCAGAGATTCTCCCCAACCTAACTTGGCCACCCAAACTATATTCTCAGGGTTTTTCCATCAAAACCCTACTCTCCGAATTATCGGAAGGGAAACCCTAATTCTGGCAGTTACAAAGGAAACCCAACTTCCTTTGATCTGCTGCCTCCCAAACTTTTCCTAGTGATCATCCCACATCTATAAACCCTGGATATGCAAAAATATTGCCAAGTCATTTGCAATATTTTTCATTTAAAATTAATTCCTTTTTCTTCTAGTTAAAGGAATTAAATCCAGGAAAATATCTATCCATCTCCAAAGTTCATGAAAACTTGTGGAGATATTCTTTGTGATCATATTGAGCTCCCATAAAAATATTGGTTATGATTAAATAAGGGAAATTGCATTTTCCTATTTAAAGCCAATATTGCATTTTGGGCACTTTCTAAAGAAGATACCATTTTGGTAGACAGGAAAAATCCCAAATAATTTGTGGAGTTTCTCCTATCCATATATTCACCATTTCCATCAAGAACCCAAATTCCATAGTTTAAATTTTGAGTAAAGCATCCATTTGCAAATTCTGTCCAGTTGGGCAATTTGCAAAGGAAGTGCTTGAACCCTGAATCCATTTGAGCTAAAATTTTGCTGGGTGGTTAACCTTGATAAATCACTCATGTAAACCAAAAATTAGCTCGAACTATTCATCTAATATTCCCCAGCAATTTTCCCAATATTTTGTCCAGAGAGAAGCACTGTGAAGGAAGTACCACTTTGGTATGTCCAAATGGTATGAAATTTTACCAGTGCATTCTTACATTCAAATAACATCTCTCCACCAAATTTGAGCCAAATATATTGAGCCATTTGACCCCACCATTAAAACCTAGTTTCTGTCCAGATTCTGGCATTGTGAAGGAAGTACCAGCTAGAGTGATCCAATTGGCCTGAAATTTTTCCAGGATGTGAACCTTGATGGATCATTCTCGCATGCCAAAAACCAGGTCAAACCATCCAGCCATTTCTCCACAAAAATTCGGCCAAGTTTCCTGTCAGAATCTGTTTTTGCAAATACCTCTCACCTCAGAGCCACCCAGTTGGTTCTAGTTGCTTATCTCATTCCTTTGATCAGTGAGGCACGCGTGAGACAAAGTTTGGAAGTCGGACGCGAGCCAGAACGCGGGGTGCACGTGGTGACCACGCTGGGAACAGGCCAACTGCGTGCCCTGTGCGCTGGCAGGGTTCAATCTCGTCGGACCGGCCAACTCGAGCTACCACGGTGTGTCGAAACGTGCCGACTAGCTTCCCCTCGTCCGCGTGCCCCCTCTCCCGTAGTTTCCCCCACCGTTTGCGCCCTCGCCGGACGATGACAAGTGCCGCCGTACTAGCCAGTACACGTACGCGTCGCCAGCTGTCGTCCCCTTCCTCGCTGTCCTCTTCCTCGACACCGCGTCGCACTGCTCCTCGTCAGGTCGGCAACGCCGCAGCTAAGCCAGCTCATCCACGACCAAGCCGTCACCTCCGCACGCGGGCCAGCTCACCGCCGCGGCCGTGCCTATCCCCTCACCTCGCCGACTATAAATAGCCCTCCCTAAGCCTTCCTCGAGCACCCACAGCTCTTCCTCTCCCTTCTAAACTTGCTCCCGCCCGAAGAAGCACGCTCCGGTGCTCGAATCCCTCCTTTCTGGCCGCCATGGCCGCCTCGGCCTCCGCCCCAATCCCACCCCTCCGGCCATCCCCGGCTCCGTCCGAGCCCACCCACGGACGCGCCGTCCTCCGACTACCTCTCCCACGCCCGCACCCATCCTCCCCGGCCACCGGAGCCCCTACATCGCCCGGACCGGCCGCTCCCTGTCAACGCGCGCTACTGCATCTACAGCCTTCCCCGCCGCCCGTGCGACCCACCCCCGGATGTGGTGCTCGCCGGCTGCTACTTGTAGTCTGCGTTGGTATTTCCCCGTAGAGGAGAGGATGATGCAGTATAGTAGAGATAAGTATTTTCCTTAGTTAAGAACCAAGGTTATCAATCCAGTAGGAGAACCAAGCAAAATTCCGTTAAGCGCACCTGCACACACAAGAGCAAACACTTGCACCCAACGCAAATAAGAGGGTTGTCAATCCTCTTAGCGGTTATTTGCAATGATTAAATTTTATCGAGGTAAATAGATAAACTAAACTACTAATTAAAATAAAAGTAAATAAATTTCAGCAAGGTATTTTTAGATTTTTTATATAATAAATATAGACCCGGGGACCATAGTTTTCACTAGAGGCTTCTCTCTTGAGCACATAAACATACGGTGGGTAAACAAATTACTGTTGGGCAATTGATAGAAAAGCAAATAATTATGACGGATTCATGGCAATGATCATGTATATAGGCATCACATCCGAGACAAGTAGACCGACTCCTGCCTGCATCTACTACTATTGCTCCACCCATCGACCGCTATCCAGCATGCATCTAGGGTATTAAGTATGAAACAGAGTAACACCTTAAGCAAGATGACATGATGTAGAGAAGCAAATTCAAGCAATATGAATAAACCCCATCTTTTTTATCCTTAATGGCAATAATACAAATATGTGTCATCTCCCTTTCTATCACTGGGATTGAGCACCGCAAGATTGAACCCATCACAAAGCACCTCTCCCATTGCAAGATAAATCAATCTAGTAGGCCAAACTAAACCGATAGACCGGAGAGAAATACAAAGCTATAACAATCATGCATAAAAGAGTTCAGAGAAGACTCAAATATTTCTCATGAATAATCTGATCATAATCTCACAATTCATCGGATCCCAACAAACACACCGCAAAAGAAGATTACATCGGATAGAACTCCAAGAACATCGAGGAGAACATTGTATTGGAGATCAAAGAGAGAGAAGAAGCCATATAGATACTAGCTATGGACCCATAGGTCTGTGGTAAACTACTCACACATCATCGGAAGGGCAGCAAGGTTGATGTAGAAGCCCTCCGTGATCGATTCCCCCTCCGGCAGAGTACCGGAAAAGGCCTCCAGATGGGATCGCGGAAGAACAGAGGCTTGCGGCGGTGGAAAGGTTTTCTCTTCTGGCTCTCTTGGGGTTTCCCAATATTTGTGAATTTATAGAAGAGGAATTAGGTCAAACGGAGTCATGTGGGCCTGCTACTTGTAGCTTGCGTTGGTATTTCCCCAAAGAGGAAGGGATGATGCAGCACAGTAGATATAAGTATTTCCCTTAGTTATGAAACCAAGGTTATCGAACCAGTAGGAGAATCATGCAACACCTCGTTAGCAGCACCTACACACAAACAACAAATCCTTGCACCCAACGCAAACGAGAGGTTGTCAATCTCTCGGCGGTCAATTGCAAGATTAAATTGTATGTGATAGATAGATAGATAGAAACAAAAATACAAAATAAAATAAATAAAAGAAAATGGCAGCAATATTTTTAGGGTTTTAGCAATATGATTTAGATAGATCCGGGGTCCATAGTTTTCACTAGAGGATTCTCTCAAGAAAATAGCATACGGTGGGTAGACAAATTACTGTTGGGCAATTGATAGAAAAGCAAATAATCATGACGATATCCAAGGCAATGATCATGTATATAGGCATCACGTCCAATACAAGGTAGCATTTGGACTTCATTTGGTACCGTTTCTCTGAAAAACCAAAAACAAGCAGAAAACAACAACTGGCACTAGGCACTGGGTTAATAGGTTAGTCCCAAAAAATGATATATTATTGCATACAATTGCATATAAAAACATCCAAGATTGATACTATAATAGCATGGAACAATAAAAAATTATAGATACGTTGGAGACGTATCAAGCATCCCCAAGATTAATTCCTGCTCGTCCTCGAGTAGGTAAATGATAAAAACAGAATTTTTGATGTGGAATGCTACCTATCATGTTTCATCATGTAATCTCTCTCATACGATATGAATAATAAGATCGAAATGATTCAAAGCAATAGTCTATAATTTGATATAAAGACATCAATACTCAGGCATACTAGCAAACAATCATGTCTTTCAAAATAAAAATGCTAAAGAACATTATCCCTACAAAATCATATAATCCTGTCATGCTCCATCTTCTTCACACAAAGTATTTATCATGAAAAACCCCGGTTTTAGCCAAGCAATTGGTTCATACTTTTTAACGCGTTTCAGCTTTTTCAACTCCCACTCAATACATGAGCGCAAGCCATGGATATAGCACTATGGGTGGAATAGAGTATGGTGATAGAGATAAATAGGAGAAGTCAAAAATGGAGAAAGTCTCACATCAACGAGGTTAATCAACGGACTATGGAGATGCCCATCAATTGATGTCAATGCGAGGAGTAGGGATTGCCATGCAACGGATGCACTAAGAGCTATAAGTGTATGAAAGCTCAACATGAAAACTAAGTGGGTGTGCATCCAACTTGCTTGCTCATGAAGACCTCGGGCATTTGAGGAAGCCCATCATCGGAATATACAAGCGAAGTTCTATAATGAAAAATTCCCACTAGTATATGAAAGTGACAAAATAGGAGACTCTCTATATGAAAAACATGGTGCTACTCTGAAGCACAAGTGTGGAAAAAGATAGTAACATTGCCCCTTCTCTCTTTTTCTCTCATTTTTTTTCTCTTTTTTTTTCTTTATATATTTCTCCTTTTTTTTCATGGCTCTTTTCCGCCTCTTTTTTTCCTATTTTTTTATTTTTATTTTTATTTTTTATTTCTTTCTTTCGTCCGGAGTCTCATCCCGACTTGTGGGGGAATCGTAGCCACCATCATCCTTTCCTCACTGGGACAATGCTCTAATAATGATGATCATCACACCTCTATTTACTTACAACTCAAAATTACAACTCGATACTAGAACAAAAATATGACTCTATATGAATGCCTCTGGCAGTGTACCAGGATGTGCAATGATGCTAGCGTAACATGTATAAAAATGATGAACGGTGGCTGAGCCACAAATACTATGTCAGCTATATGATCATGCAAAGCAATATGACAATGACGATGTGTGTCATAAAAACGGAACGGTGGAAGTTGCATGGCAATATATCTCGGAATGGCTATGGAAATGCCATGATAGGTAGGTATGGTGGCTGTTTTGAGAAAGATATAAAGAGGCTTATGTGTGATAGAGCGTATCGTATCACGGGGTTTGGATGCACCGACGAAGTTTGCACCAACTCTCGATGTGAGAAAGGGCAATGCACGGTACCGAAGAGGCTAGCAAATTGCGGAAGGGTGAGAGTGCGTATAATCCATGGACTCACATTAGTCATAAAGAACTCACATACTTATTGCGAAAGTTTATTAGCCCTCGAAGCAAAGTACTACTACGCATGCCCCTAGGGGGAGGTTGGTAGGAGTTAACCATCGCGCGCCCCCGATCGCCACACAAAGGAAGACAATCAAGAATAAATCTTGCTCCAACTTCTTAGCATAATGACAGATCATACGTGCATGCTTCGGGAATCACAAACCTTAACACAATTATTCTTACTAAACCACAATTATCTACTAATACCTCCCCATATTACCATCTTAATATCGCAAAACTATTGCAAGGAATCAAATTTATCATATTCAGTGATCTACATGAAAGTTTTTATTATATCCCTCTTGAATACCTATCATATCAGGACCAAATTCATAACCCGTGCATATTACCATTGCTATCATGAGACTCTCAAAAATATATAAGTGAAGCATGAGAGTGCAACTATTTCTTTAAAATATCATCACCGCCATGCTCTAAAAGATATAAGTGAAGCACATAGAGTATTCTAACAAATCACGAATAATGTGTGTCCCTCTCAAAAAGGTGTGTTCAGCAAAGATGATTGTGACAAACTAAAAAGCAAACAAACTATTTCACAAGACGCTCCAAGTAAAACACATATCATGTGATGAATAAAAATATAGCTCCAAGTGAGTTACCGATAGATTGTAGACGAAAGAGGGGATGCCTTCCGGGGCATCCCCAAGCTTAGACGCTTGAGTCTTCCTTGAATATTACCTTGGGGTGCCTTGGGCATCCCCAAGCTTAGGCTCTTGCCACTCCTTATTCCTTTGTCCATCGTAGTCTCACCCAAAATTTGAAACTTCCGCACACAAAACTCAACATAAACCTCGTGAGATCCATTAGTATAACAAACAAATATTTAACTTTAGGTACTGTTGTAAATTGATTCATACTTAATATTGGCATAATTCTACTTTACTCCAACTTCTCCATGACTCATACTCCCCGATACGATCCATAGATTCATCAAAATAAGCAAACTATGCAATAAAAATAGAATCTGTCTAAAACAGAACAGTCTGTAAAGATCTATTTAAAAGTCATACTTCTGTAACTCCAAAAATTCTTAAAATTAAGACAACATGGGCAATTCATATACCAATACTTTGTAAAAATTTCAGATTTTCCTGACGCTCCAGTACAGAATTAAAATTCCAGCACTGGACGCAAAACTTTCTGTTTTCCAAACAGCATCAATTATACTATCCTCCAAATCATCCCAAAGGCATTACTTGGCAGAAACACTAATTAAAACATAAAAACAATATCATAACAGAAGCTATAATCATGCAAACACTCAAGAACAGTAGGTAAAAGCAAAAATTTATTTTATTCATTGGGTTGCCTCCCAACAAGCGCTATTGTTTTATGCCCCTAACTAGGCATAATGTATAGTTTCAAGTGTTGTCATCCTTCAAATTAATTCCATAAGTGGCCCTCATAATGGATTCATATGGTGATTTAATTCTCTTCCTAGGGAAGTGTTCCATCCCTTTCTTTAGTGGAAATTGAAATCTTATATTACCTTCTTTCATATCAATAATAGCACCAATAGTTCGAAGAAAAGGCCTACCAAGTATTATGGGGCAAGAAGGATTGCATTCAATGTCAAGAACAATAAAGTCCACGGGCACATAATTTCTATTTGCAAGAATAAGCACATCATTTATCCTACCCAATGGCTTTTTAATAGTGGAATCCGCAAGATGCAAATTAAGGGAACAAGGATCCAAGTCGGCGAGACCTAGCACATCACACAAAGACTTTGGTATAGTGGAAACGCTAGCACCAAAATCACAAAGAGCATTACATTCATAATCTTTAATTTTTACTTTAATAGTTGGTTCCCATTCATCTTGTAATTTTCTAGGAATTGATACTTCTAACTCAAGTTTTTCTTCATGCGCTTTCACCATGGCTTCTACAATATGTTTAGTGAAAGCTTTATTTTATTCATATGCATTTGGTGAATTAATCATGGATTGCAACAAGGAAATACACTCAATTAAAGAACAACTATCATAATTAAAGTCCTTGTAATCCAAAGTAGTGGGTGCATTACTATTTAAAGTTTTAACCTCTCCAAACCCACTTTTTCATTTTTATGATCAAGATTATCACCCTCCAAGCAAGTGGGACTCCTTTTTTCTAAAGTTGACTCTTCTTCAGTCCCTTTTTCATCAAGTTCTATATTATTAAACAAAGCTTCAATAGGTGTAACACCAATCATTTTAATATCTTCATCATTACTACGATAGAAACCGGGTGGACTCGCTTTTTCTAGAAACTCTCGCTTAGCTCTCAACCTAGCGGTCCTTTCTTTACTTTCATTAATGGAGACATAGATAGCTTTAATAGACTCATTTATATCATGCTTAGATGGCAAAATTTTAGTTTTGAGATTTTCCACATCATGAGCAATTTTATCCATGTTCCTAGCCAATTCATCAACTCTATTCAATTTTTCTTCAATCATATCATTGAAATTCTTTTGCGAACTAATAAATTCTTTAATATTACTTTCAAGATCAGAGGGCATCCTATTATTATTATTATTATAAGAATTACCATAAGGATTGCCATAATTATTAGAGGAATTTCCAGGAAGCGGTCTAGCATTGAAATTACCCCTATAAGCATTGTTGTTGAAATTATTTCTAGAGACAAAATTCACATCAATAGCATCATTATTTTGCTTAATCAAGGTGGAAAATGGAACATAATTAGGATCAATATGAGCATTTTTACTAGCAACCAATTTCAATAAAGCATCCATCTTATCACTCAAAGTATTAATTTCTTCAACAGAATTTACCTTCTTACCAGGTCGAGTTCGTTCAGTGTGCCATTGAGAATAATTTGCCATAATATTATCAATAAGTTTTGTAGCTTCTCCCAATGTAATTTCCATGAAAGTGCCACCTGCGGCAGAGTCTAGCAAATTTCTAGAGACAAAGTTTAGTCCCGCATAAATTTTTTGTATGATCATCCATAAATTCAAACCATGAGTTGGGCAATTCCTTATCATTAATTTCATTCTCTCCCAAGATTGGGCAACATGTTCATGCTCAAGTTGCTTAAAATTCATAATTTGATTTCTTAAAGAAATAATCTTAGCGGGAGGAAAATACTTGGTAATAAAAGCATCCTTACACTTATCCCAAGAATCAATACTATTTCTAGGCAAGGATGAAAACCAAGTTTTAGCACGATCTCGTAGTGAGAACGGAAATAATTTTAATTTGACAATATCATTATCCACATCTTTCTTCTTTTGCATATCACAAAGTTTAACGAAAGTATTTAGATGGGATGCAGCATCTTCATTAGGACTACTAGAAAATTGTTCTTTCATAACAAGATTAAGCAAGGCAGCATTAATGTCACATGACTCCGCACTAGTGGTGGGAGGAGCAATAGGAGTACTAATAAAATCATTATTATTAGTATTGGAAAAGTCACACAATTTTGTATTTTCTTGAGACATCGCGACAAAGCAAGCAAACTAGCAAACAAGCAAACAAAATATTTTTGTGTTTTTGTAAAAAAAATTAGAAGTGGGGGAGATGAAAACGAGAGGCAAATGCAAATAAAAGGTAAATAAAGTAAATGCAAGTGAATGATAATTTGTGCGAAGGTACTTGGTAATTTTGATGATGTCTCCCCGGCAACGGCGCTAGAAATTCTTCCTGCTACTTGTAGTCTGCGTTGGTATTTCCCCGAAGAGGAGAGGATGATGCAGTATAGTGGAGATAAGTATTTCCCTCCGTTAAGAACCAAGGTTATCAATCCAGTAGGAGAACCACGCAAAATTCCGTTAAGCGCACCTGCACACACAAGAGCAAACACTTGCACCCAACGCAAATAAGAGGGTTGTCAATCCTCTTAGCGGTTATTTGCAAGGATTAAATCTTATAGAGGTAAATAGATAAACGAAAATACTAATTAAAATAAAATTAAATAAATTGCAGCAAGGTATTTTTAGGTTTTTTATATAATAAAGATAGACCCGGGGACCATAGTTTTCACAAGAGGCTTCTCTCTTGAGCACATAAACATACGGTGGGTAAACAAATTACTGTTGGGCAATTGATAGAAAAGCAAATAAATATGATGAATTCATGGCAATGATCATGTATATAGGCATCACGTCCGAGACAAGTAGACCGACTCCTGCCTGCATCTACTACAATTACTCCACCCATCGACCGCTATCCAGCATGCATCCAGGGTATTAAGTATGAAACAGAGTAACGCCTTAAGCAAGATGACATGATGTAGAGAAGCAAATTCAAGCAATATGAATAAACCCCATCTTTTTATCCTTAATGGCAACAATACAAATACGTGTCATGTCCCTTTCTGTCACTGGGATTGAGTGATACTTCTCCAACGTATCTATAATTTTTGATTGTTCCATGCTATTATATTATCAATCTTGGATGTTTTTATATACATTTATAGCAATTATATATATCATTTTTTGGGACTAACCTATTAACTTAGTGCCTAGTGCCAGTTGCTGTTTTTTGTCTGTTTTTGGTTTTCCAGAATATCAGTACCAAACGAAGTCCAAATGCCATGAAACTTTTTGGAGATTTTTTTCTGGACATACCAAGTACTGGAAGCTTCGGGAGAGGGCCAGAAGATGGATCAATGGCCCACGAGGCACCAGGGCGCGCCCCGGGGGGTGGCACGCCCTGGTGGCTTGTGGGGCCCACACAGCTCCGTTTGACCTAATTCCACCACTATAAATTCTCTAAAATCGGGAAACCAACAGGGGAGTCCACGAAATACTTTTTCCACCGCCGCAAGCTTCTGTTCTTGAGAGATCCCATCTGGAGGCCTTTTCCGGTACTCCGCCGGAGGGGGAATCGATCATGGAGGGGCTCTACATCATCCTTGCTGCCCTTCCGATGATGTGTGAGTAGTTTACCACAGACCTTCGGGTCCATAGTTAGTAGCTAGATGGCTTGTTCTCTCTTTTTGATCTTCAATACAATGTTCTCCTCGATGTTCTTGGAGTTCTATCCGATGTAATCACTTTTTGCAGTGTGTTTGTTGGGATCCGATGAATTGTGAGTTTATGATCAGATTATCCATGAATATTATTTGAGTCTTCTCTGAACTCTTTTATGCATGATTATTATAGCTTCATATTTCTTCTCCGATCTATTGATTTGGTTTGGCCAACTAGATTGATTTATCTTGCGATGGGAAGAGGTGCTTTGTAATGGGTTCGATCTTGCGGTGCTCAATCCCAGTGACAGAAAGGGACATGACACGTATGTATCATTGCTATTAAGGGTAAATAGATGGGGTTTATTCATGCGTGAGTTTACTTTGTCTACATCATGTCATCTTGCTTAAGGCGTTACTCCGTTCTTTGTGGACTTAATACACTAGATGCATGCTGGATAGCGGTCGATGTGTGGAGTAATAGTAGTAGATGCAGGCAGGAGTTGGTCTACTTGTCTCGGACATGATGCCTATATACATGATCATTGCCTTGGAAATCATCATGATTATTTGGTTTTCTATCAATTGCCCAACAGTAATTTGTTTACCCACCGTATGCTATTTTCTTGAGAGAAGCCTCTAGTGAAAACTATGGCCCCTGGGTCTATCTAAATCATATATTAAAAACCCTAAAAATACCTTGCTGCACTTTTACTTTATTTATTTTATTTTATATTTTTAGTTCAATCTATCTGTCTATCACAGACAATTTAATCTTGCAATTAACCGCCGAGGGATTGACAACCCCTTGTTTGCGTTGGGTGCAAGGATTTGTTGTTTTGTGTGCAGGTGCAGCTAACGAGGTGTTGCGTGATTCTCCTACTGGATTGATAACCTTGGTTTCATAACTGAGGGAAATACTTATCTCTACTGTACTGCATCTCCCTTCCTCTTCAGGGAATTACCAATGCAGCTCACAAGTAGCAGGAAGAATTTCTGGCGCCGTTGCCGGGGAGACATCATCAACATCTGTCAAGTACCTACGCATAAAACTCTCATCTCCTTGCATTTATTTTATTTGCCTCTCGTTTTCATCTCCCCCACTTCTAAAAAGTTTTTACAAAAATACAAAAATATTTTCCGTTTGCCTTTTTCTTGTTTGCTTGTTTGCTTGCTTTCTATCTTGTTTGCGTAGCCACGATGTCTTAAGAAAATACAAAATTGTGTGATTTTTCTAATACTAATAATAATTATTTTATTAGTACTCCAATTGCTCCTCCCGCCGCTAGTGCGGAGACTTGTGTTATTAATGCCACTTTGCTAAATGTTGTTATAAAAGAACAATTTTCTGCTAGTCCCAATGAAGATGCTGCATCCCATCTTAACACTTTCGTAGAATTGTGTGATATGCAAAAGAAAAAAGATGTGGATAATGATATTTTGAAATTAAAATTATTCCCATTCTCATTACGGGATCGTGCAAAAATTTGGTTTTCATCTTTACCACGTAATAGTATCGATTCTTGGGATAGGTGTAAAGATGCTTTTATTACCAAGTATTTTCCTCCCGCGAAAATTATTTCTCTTAGAAATCAAATTATGAATTTTAAGCAACTTGATCATGAACATGTTGCCCAATCTTGGGAGAGGATGAAATTAATGATAAGAAATTACCGTACTCATGGTTTAAATTTATGGATGATCATACAAAAAATTTATGCGGGATTGAATTTTGTTTCTAGAAATTATTTAGATTCCACCGCGGGTGGTACTTTTATGGAAATTACTTTGGGAGAAGCTACTAAATTGCTTGATAATATCATGGAAAATTATTCAGAATGGCATACTGAAAGAGTTCCTACTAGTAAAAAAGTAAATTCTGTTGAAGAAATTAGTACTTTGAGTGATAAAGTTGATGCGCTTCTGAAATTGGTTGCTAGCAAAAATACTCCTATTGATCCTAATGATGTGCCTTTATCCACTTTGATTGATCAAAATAATGATCCCGTAGACGTGAATTTTGTCTCGCGAAACAATTTTAATAATAATGCTTATAGAGGTAATTTCAATGCTAGACCGTTTCCTGGAAATTCCTCTAATAATTATGGTGGTAATCCTTATAATAATAATAATAGGATGCCCTCTGATCTTGAAAGTAATATTCAAGAATTTATTAATGCTCAAAAAGTTTTCAACACTACGATAGAAGAAAAATTGAGTAAACTTGATGATATGTCTAGGAGCATTGATAGAATTATTCATGATGTGGAAAATCTCAAGACTAAAATTTTGCCACCCAAAATTGATATTAATGAATCAATTAAAGCTTTATATGTCTCCATGGATGAGAGTAAGAAAAGAACCGCTATGCTAAAAGCTAAACGAGAATTTTTAGAAAAAGCGACTCCTCCCGGTTTCTATCGTAGTAATGATGAGGATATTAAAATGATTGGTGTTTCATCTATTGATTCCTTGTTTAGCAATATAAAACTTGATGAAAAGGGGACTGAAGAAGAGTCAACTTTAGCTAGTAGGCATCCCCATAATTCGGAGGGTGAAAATCTTGATAAGAAAATTGATAAAAGTGGGTTTGGAGAGGTAAAAACTTTAACTAGTGATGTGCCCACTCTTTTGGATTACAAAGATTTTAATTATGATAGTTGTTCTTTGATTGAGTGCATTTCTTTGTTACAATCCATGCTAAATTCATCCAACGCTTATGAACAAAATAAGGCTTTTACTAAACACATTGTGGAAGCAATGATGAAAGCGTTAGAAGAAAAGCTAGAACTAGAAATTTCAATTCCTAGAAAATTATATGATGAATTAAAAATTATGAGTGCAATGCTTTATGTGATTTGGGTGATAGCGTTTCCACAATTCCAAAATCTCAATGTGATGTGCTAGGTTTTACCAATATAGATGAATGTTCTCTTAATTTGCATCTTACGGATTCTACTATTAAAAAGCCTTTGGGTAGAATTAATGATGTTCTTATTCTTGCAAATAGGAACTATGTGCCCATTGATTTTATTGTACTTGACATTGAATGCAATCCTTCTTGCCCCATAATACTTGGTAGACCGTTCTTACGAACCATAGGTGCCGTTATTGACATGAAAGAAGGGAATATAAAATTTCAGTTTCCACTAAAGAAGGGTATGGAACATTTCCCTAGGAAGAAAATTAAAGCACCATATGAATCCATTATGAGGGCCACTTATGGAATCAACTTGAAGGATGACAATACTTGAAACTATGCATTATGCCTAGCTAGGGGCATAAAACAATAGCGCTTGTTGGGAGGCAACCCAATGAATAAAAGAAAATTTTACTTTTTGTTTCTGTTATTGTGTTTTTTCACATTTATGCTACTGTTATGATTGAGTTTTTATGTTTTAATTAGTGTTTGTGCCAAGTATAACCTTTGGGATGATTTGGAAGATAGTATAATTGATGCTGTTTGGAAAACAGAAAGTTTTGTGTCCAGTGCTGAAATTTTTATATAGTATTGGTATATGAATTGCCCACGTTTTCCTAATTTTTCAGAATTTTTGGAGTTACAGAAGTATAGCTTTTAAATAGATCTCTACAGTCTGTTCTGTTTTTGACAAATTCTGTTTTTGATGCACTGCTTGCTTGTTTTGATGAAACTATGGATTGTATCGGGGGGTATAAGCCATGGAGAAGTTAGAATACAGTAGGTATAATGCAAAAATAAAATATGAATGGGTTTGCAACATTACTTAAAGTAGTGATTTGTTTTGTTATACTAACGGATCTCACGAAGGTTTTGTTGAGTTTTGTGTGATTGAAGTTTTCAAGTTTTGGGTGAGATCACGATGGATGAAGGAATAAAGAGTGGAAAGAGCCTAAGCTTGGGGATGCCCAAGGCACCCCAAGGTAATATTCAAGGAAGACTCAAGCGTCTAAGCTTGGGGATGCCCCGGAAGGCATCCCCTCTTTCTTCTACCAACCATCGGTAATTTTACTTGGAGCTATATTTTTATTCGTCACATGATATGTGTTTTGCTTGGAGCGTCATGTATTATATGAGTATTTGCTTTGTTTGTTTTTTAGTTTGTCACAATCATCTTTGCTGGACACACCAATTTGAGAGAGCCACACGTTCATCATGATTTGTTAGAATACTCTATGTGCTTCACTTAAATTTTTTGAGCTAGGCAGTTGCTCTAGTGCTTCACTTAAATCTTTTTGAGCACGGCGGTGGCTATATTTTGAAGAATTATTTGCACTCTCATGCTTCACTTATATTATTTTGAGAGTTGATAAGACTAAAATTTTGAAGAATATTTGCGCTCTCATGCTTCACTTATATCTTTTTGAGAGTTGATAATAGTAATGGTAATTTGCACAAGATATGAATTTGGTCCCAAAGTGATGAATATTCAAGAGGGATATAATAAAAACTTTCATATAGATCATTGGATATGATAAGTGTGATTCCTTGCAATAATTTTGCGATATGGAGATGATAATATGTGAGTAATGTTAGTGAGTAATTGTGATTTAGTAAGAATATTAGTGTTAAGGTTTGTGATTCCCTATGCATGCACATTAAGTCAATAGTTATGCAACAAAATTATATCCTACTTATGGTGCATTATTCGGTGTTAGTTATGTTCAATGCATGTTTATGACCGTTTTCACTTTTTGGTTGGTTGCTTCTCAATCTATTTGCTAGCCTTCATTTGTACTAAGCATAAATACTGCTTGTGCATCCAAACTCCTTAAACCCAAGTTGTGCCAAATGAGTCCACCATATCTACCTATATGCGGTATTTCCATGCCATTCCAAGTAAATTTGCGTGTGCCAACTCTAATTTTCAAAATAATTTTTGCGTTTTGTGTGCCCGTACCACTCATGAAGCGGCAGGGGGTGGCCAATATTTTCCATGCTAGGTGTGTTATTCTCACGATGAGTGTTTATTCACTTGTCATTGCACGAGAGAGTGGCTGGTAATAGGGATGCCCAGTCCCACAATGAAATCAAAATTAATAACAACAAAATTCCTTGGAAAGTGTTGGTATGGAGGGCACCCGTGGATACGGCTAGCCATGGATTGTGAAAAGAATGGTGGAAAGGAAATAAACTTTACTTTCTGTTTGGGAACCGCCTATGATGTGTCTAGCATGGAAGATATTGGGAATTCTCGGTCGTTTTCGTTGACACGAAAAGCATGCCTCTCAAAATAATTTTATCTCTCTAATTTAAGCTTTGAACTCTGGCACATTTGCAAATCTCTGCTTCCCTCTGTGAAGGGCGTATCTATTTACTTTTATGCAATTTTTATTTTTATTTTGAGTCTCCATCTTATCTTATAAAGCACCAACTAGAGAGCACTATTGTCATACTTGTGCATTGTGTGTAGCTAATATTGAGTGTGTTTCATGAATGGATCAATGATTGGGCATAATGGGCTAGGGATAACTTTCTTTAGCGTTGATATTTTGAAAGACATGGTTGCGTGTTAGCATGCTTGAGTATTTATATCTTCATGTCAAACTATAGACTATTGCTTTGAATCATTCAAGTCCAAATGTCCATGCTATAACAGAAAAGAATATATAATGAATATGATAGGTAGCATTCCACATCAAAAATTCTGTTTTTATCGTTTACCTACTCGAGGACGAGCAGGAATTAAGCTTGGGGATGCTAATACGTCTCCAATGTATCTATAATTTTTGATTGTTACATGCTATTATATTATCAATCTTGGATGTTTTTATATACATTTACAGCAATTATATATCATTTTTTGGGACTAACCTATTAACTTAGTGCCCAGTGCCAGTTGCTGTTTTTTTTGCCTATTTTTGGTTTTCCAGAATATGAGTACCAAACGAAGTCCAAATGCCACGAAACTTTTTGGATTTTTTTTTTCTGGACATAACAAGTACTGGAAGCTTCGGGAGAGGGCCAGAAGATGGAGCAGTGGCCCACGAGGCACCAGGGCGCGCCCCAGGGGGGTGGCGCGCCCTGGTGGCTTGTGGGGCCCACACAGCTCCGTTTGACCTAATTCCACCACTATAAATTCTCTAAAATAGGGAAACCAACAGGGGAGTCCACGAAATACTTTTTCCGCCGCCGCAAGCTTCTGTTCTTGAGAGATCCCATTTGGAGGCCTTTTTCGGTACTCCGCCGGAGGGGGAATCGATCACGGAGGGGCTCTACATCATCCTTGCTGCCCTTCCGATGATGTGTGAGTAGTTTACCACAGACCTTCGGGTCCATAGTTAGTAGCTAGATGGCTTCTTCTCTCTTTTTGATCTTCAATACAATGTTCTCCTCGATGTTCTTGGAATTCTATCCGATGTAATCACTTTTTGCGGTGTGTTTGTTGGGATCCGATGAATTGTGAGTTTATGATCAGATTATCCATGAATATTATTTGAGTCTTCTCTGAACTCTTTTATGCATGATTATTATAGCTTCATATTTCCTCTCCAATCTATTGATTTGGTTTGGCCAACTAGATTGATTTATCTTGCCATGGGAAGAGGTGCTTTGTAATGGGTTCGATCTTGCGCTGCTCAATCCTAGTGACAGAAAGGGACATGACACGTATGTATCGTTGCTATTAAGGGTAAAAAGATGGGGTTTATTCATGCGTGAGTTTACTTTGTCTACATCATGTCATCTTGCTTAAGGCGTTACTCCATTCTTTATGGACTTAATACACTAGATGCATGCTGGATAGCGGTCGATGTGTGGAGTAATAGTAGTAGATGCAGGCAGGAGTCGGTCTACTTGTCTCGAACGTGATGCCTATATACATGATCATTGCCTTGGATATCGTCTTGATTATTTGCTTTTCTATCAATTGCCCAACAGTAATTTGTTTACCCACCGTATGCTATTTTCTTGAGAGAAGCCTCTAGTGAAAACTATGGCCCCTGGGTCTATCTAAATAATATATTAAAAACCCTAGAAATACCTTGCTGCACTTTTACTTTATTTATTTTATTTTATATTTTTAGTTCAATCTATCTATCTATCACATTCAATTTAATCTTGCAATTAACCGCCGAGGGATTGACAACCCCTTGTTTGCGTTGGGTGCAAGGATTTGTTGTTTTGTGTGCAGGTGCTGCTAACGAGGTGTTGCGTGATTCTCCTACTGGATTGATAACCTTGGTTTCATAACTGAGGGAAATACTTATCTCTACAGTACTGCATCTCCCTTCCTCTTCAGGGAATTACCAACGTAGCTCACAAGTAGCATTGAGCACCGCAAGATTGAACCCATCACAAAGCACCTCTCCCATTGCAAGATAAATCAATCTAGTAGGCCAAACTAAACAGATAGATCGGAGAGAAATACAAAGCTATAACAATCATGCATAAAAGAGTTCAGAGAAGACTCAAATATTTCTCATGAATAATCTGATCATAAACTCACAATTCATCGGATCCCAACAAACACACCGCAAAAGTAGATTACACCGGATAGAACTCCAAGAACATCGAGGAAAACATTGTATTGAAGATCAAAGATTGAAGAAGCCATCTAGCTACTAGCTATTGACCCGTAGGTCCGTGGTAAACTACTCACACATCATCGGAAGGGTAGCGAGGTTGATGTAGAAGCCCTTCGTGATCGATCCCCCCTCCGCCAGAGTACCGGAAAAGGCCTCCAGATGGGATCGTGGAAGAACAGACGCTTGCGGCGGCGGAAAGGTTTTCTCTTCTGGCTCTCTGGGGGTTTCCCAATATTTGTGAATTTATAGAAGTGGAATTAGGTCAAACGGAGTCACGTGGGCCCCACAAGGTAGCACGACGCGCCCCCATGGGCCCCACAAGGTAGCACGGCGTGCCTTGTGAAGCCTCCGTGAGGCTTTTGGCCTCCTCCCGAAGCTTCCCAGGTTTCTTTTGTCCAAAAAAAAATCTCCAAAAAGTTTCGTGGCATTTGGACTTCATTTGGTACTGTTTCTCTGAAAAGCCAAAAACAAGGAGAAAACAGCAACTGGTACTAGGCACTGGGTTAATAGGTTAGTCCCAATAAATGATATATAATTGCATACAATTGCATATAAAAACATCCAAGATTGTTACTATAATAGCATGGAACAATAAAAAATTATAGATACGTTGGAGACGTATCACCGGCGCACCCGTCTGTGGCCTCGCCCGCCCCAAGGGCTCACCGGAGCTCCGCCGGCCATCAGGGCCGGAGCCCTCTGTCATTGCGTCGGGAGAAACAGAGGAGGAGGAAGAAGGAGAGGGAGGAGAGAGAAGGCGACGTGGGGCCCGGCCGTCAGCGAGTGGAGGCTAGCCACGTCAGTTAAGTGAAGGCGCCCCGGCGGCGAATACGTTTTCCCCACTGGGAAGCGTATTCTGCTGGAATGCGCGAGCCGCCGAGCTGTCAGGGACCTCGTTGAGAATATTTTCTTATAGATAGGTCCCTGATAGAAAAACACTTGTAACTTTTTGCTCGCAACTCCAATCCAGGTGAATCCAAAGCCCACGTTCTCTGTTCGTCGAGCCTGTTCCGATGGTATCACTTCCACCATGTTTACAAACTCTGAAAATACCCATTTTTCCCCTACCCTGTATTCAGCCCTTCGAGAGAGACACCTTTCCGGCGAATCCTTCCACGAGATGATCGCACTTCTTCCCAGAGCATTCCTTCACCCCAGGCAAGCCGAGCATCTGATATATGCCCTAAAGCATTGCTCTGTGTTATTCTTGTGTGTTTAACTTATTGAATATGTCTGTGATAGATATACTTATACTCTGGATAGTTTCTATTCACTGTGTTCATTAATCGTTAATGTTTACCATTACCGCACTAGTGATTCATATGTGGTAATATGGAGATAGGTTGTTATGTCTTCATAGTTGTTACTTTATGCATTAATACTGTTATTGCAATGATAAAGAATTGAACTTATAAACTAAACCTCCTCCGTCAGCTGGATCGACTCATAGTGCCATTGAACCGAGCTCATCAGTGCAGCCACATTTGCCGGTATGGGACGACCTTAACTTGGTCTATTGTCTTGCCTCTTATTGGTACCTCCAAAGAGGGAAGGTTATGCGTGCGTGCTACCCTGGCCCGGTAGGCGGCGATAACCTTGTGAGCCCAAGTTATATGGTACCAGGGTCCCCGTTTGGGACAGTTTAGTTTGGCCACGACGGTGGCAGATGTCAGGAGTGACACAGGGGCCACCCCAGGACTTGACCCGAAAGGGGTATGATTGTCGGTGGTACCGTAAGAGTGCCAGGCAATAGACAAGTTTTGTTGGGGCAGCACCGGTCCACCTGAATGGGAACATGTACTATAGTACGAGGCCGGGAGCTCCATAGTGTGGGTAAAGTGCGCAACCTCTACAGAGTGTAAATCTATTCGAATAGCCGCGTCCTCGGTCATGGGACACAGTTCGTACTAGGTCACACTATTTGATCTGTGTCGAGTCTGGAGGAATAAACTATATAATGCTGTTGCTAAGAATGAACCAGAGAAAGGTAAGGTTTGTCAGACTTGCAGGGCAGATGCATGAACATCGGATGATGTCAGGGATATGAATGTTAGCCATGCGAGGGCTATGAGATGAGTGGTCAGATGACCGCAAGAGTTAGATCGGATTTGGATATGATTTGGATTAGATCATGAGAATATTTGGAGTATGAATTCATTACCCGATATGCTTTATCTTCGTCTTGCTGTTTTTACTTCAGAAGTAATATTGCTGGATAATCCTGCTATGACATGATAATTAATAATGCTAGATAGTTAAACCACATTAATTAACAATGCTAAAGGTATTGATACATGCTTGAATGCCATGGATTGCTTTGCTTGGTGTATATGTTATTTGGTTTGCTTGCGAGTACATTCAAAAGTACTCAGCGGCCTTCAACGTGGCCAGGTTCAACTAAGGATCCGTCGAGGAGCGGGAGCGTTCGCGAGCTAGAAGAGTAACCCAGTCAGATCCCTGTGGATTGTAGCCTCTCCAAGTCCGTGCTGCCTTAGTTAGTGTTACTCTGCTGCCCTATCTTTGTAACCATGATGTATTTATTCCAGCCACAATGGCTAATAAATATATTCTTATTACAGCTGTGCCTATGTTCATGATACTTGTTGTAAAGGCGCGCGCCAGAGTGATTTCCTGGGCTGGCGTGCGCGGCGACCGTCTGGCTACAGTGGTAATCAGGCGGGGCACCACAATGGATGGTATCAGAGCAGTCAGGCTGACTGTAGGTTACCCTAGCCAGATTTCATTGTCTTTTGCTCAGTAGAGAGCCCAGATGGATTTCAGCCATCTTTGCCAAGCTGGCACGGCTACTATTGATCATAAGGCAATCCCGTAGGTCTTTCTCAGCATCAGACCTTAACTCTTGTGGCCTTTGCCTCCGGTGTGAAATGTCCGCCCAGGCATTGACTCGTGAGCCCTCAGCCTCTATGTAAATCAAATATCCCCACCTTGCTTGCTAACCCTGGCATTTCTATCCTCAAATCCAGTTTCCTTTGGGAAACACTTATAAATTCCATCTTTTCTCCGACAACCCGAGGACCGTTGACTAAGCCACCTTGGTTATGGTCGTGCGTCGAGTTTGATGTTCCCTAAGGAAATAGTAGGAGCTCAACACCAATTGCTACCAGGAGCATTGTGTGGTTTTGCTTCTAAGTCCTTAGAGGTGCATCGAGTGCGCTAGGCTAGTTATACTAGTGAATCTTTATGTGCTTTTTGGTTTTTCGCAATTCTTGCTTCTTTTCTCGATTTCGTTCTGTTGCTCCAACTGGATCCATCCGCAAGTACCGCTAAGAAGACCAGCATACAGCCTGGATAATACCCAATAGTCCAAATTTAGTAAGAGCCAAGTCAACCACATGACATTCAGAACAACAACACTGGGTCTATCAAGAATAGAGGATGGGCCAGAAGCAGAATCTGCGTGCAATAGATAAGGCCAGAATATACCTGAGAAAGTTTGTCTCAGAACAAAACATACCTAAGGAACAACCAGATGAGCTATCAGTAATGAACACCAGAAGGGACAAATGATTACGTCCTCGACACAAGGATTATTTCAGTCAGTGGGGTGAACCTTGAGTCTTTTCTCAATGGACTCAAGAATCATTTATTACCCACAGGAGATATATTTCAGAAATGTGAACATGCCGAAAGCCACAACAAAACTCTGGTATGTTGATACAAATTTCAAAATATTTTGGAATTCACCAGTGCATATACAAAATTTTCTGAGCAAAGGGAACAAGGCCTGTGAGGAATACTTGGATTAATTAACAACATGAAGTCTGCATCAGTTGTGCAACCTTCATGAGAAGTTTTATGATGATATATTGCTGTTATAATAAAGATCATGATGCTCATGTCCGTATTTTATTTTTTATCGACGTCTCTCTCTCTAAACATGTGGTCATGATTATCGATTTCGACTTTTCGCTTGAGGGCAAGTGAGGTCTAAGCTTGGGGGAGTTGATACGTCCAATTTGCATCATGATTTCCTATGAATAATTATTATGTTTTTAATCATTATTTCACTTTATGGTACAATTCTTATGCCTTTTCTATCTTATTTTGCAAGAATTACATGAAGAGGGAGAATGCCGGCAGCTGGAATTCTGGACCTGAAATAGCCACATCAGAGATACCTATTCTACAGAGCTCCAATTGACCTGAAACTTCACGGAGATTTTTATTGAATATATAAAAAATACTGGAGAAAAGAAATACCAGAGGGGACCCACCAGTTGCCCACAAGGCAACAGGGCGCGCCCCCCCTGGGCGCGCCCTGATGCCTTGTGGGTCCCCTGGCTGGCGTCTGGCCCCCTCCTTCTGCTATATGAAGCCATTTGCCCTAGAAAAAATCAAGAGAAGACTTTCGGGATGAAGCGCCGCCTTCTCGAGGCGGAACCTGGGCAGGAGCACTTTTGCTCTCCGGCGGAGCGATTCCGCCGGGGATACTTCCCTCCGGAAGGGGGAAATCGAAGCCATCGACATCACCAATGATCCTCTCATCATGGGAGGACCAATCTTCATCCACATCTTCACCAGCACCATCTCATCTCAAACCCTAGTCCATCTCCTGTATTCAATCTTTGTCTCAAAACCTCAGATTGGTACCTGTGAGTTGCTAGTAGTGTTGATTACATCTTGTAGTTGATGCTAGTTGGTTTATTTGGTGGAAGATTATATGTTCAGATCCTTAATGCTATTCAATACCCCTCTGATCTTGAGCATGAATATGATTTGTGAGTAGTTACTTTTGTTCTTGAGGACATGGGAGAAGTCTTGTCATAAGTAATCATGTGAATTTGGTATTCGTTCGATATTTTGTTGATATGTATGTTGTTGCTTCCTTTAGTGGTGTCGTGTGAACATCGACTACATGACACTTCACCATCTTTGGGACTAAGGGAAGGCATTGTGGAGTAGTAATTAGATGATGGGTTGCTAGAGTGACAGAAGCTTAAACCCTAGTTTATGCGCTATTCCGTAAGGGGCTGATTTGGATCCATATGTTTCATGCTATGGTTAGAGTTATCTTAATTCTTCTTTCGTAGTTGCAGATGCCTGCGAGAGGGGGTAATCATAAGTGGGAGGCTTGTTCAAGTAAGAACAACACCTAAGCACCGGTCCACCCACATATCAAATTATCAAAGTAGCGAATGCGAATCAAACAAACATGATGAAAGTGACTAGATGAAATTCCCATGTGTCCTCGAGAACGCTTTGCTTATTATACGAGTTCGTTCCGGCTTGTCCTTTGCTACAAAAAGGATTGGGCCACCTTGCTGCACTTTTGTTATCGTTACTACTTGTTACTTGTTACAAATTATCTTGCTATCAAACTATCTGTTACCGCTACTTTCAGTACTTGCAGAGAATACCTTGCTGAAAACCGCTTGTCATTTCCTTCTGCTCCTCGTTGGGTTCGACACTCTTACTTATCGAAAGGACTACGATTGATCCCCTATACTTGTGGGTCATTAGCAACCTTGATCGAGTTTTGCAGAGATGTGAAGAAACTAATCTTGTCTTGAATTGGGAGAAGTGCCACTTTATGGTGAATGAAGGTATAGTCCTTGGGCATAAAATTTCTGAAAGAGGTATTGAAGTTGATAAAGCTAAAGTTGATGCTATTGAGAAAATGCCATGCCCTAAAGATATCAAAGGTATAAGAAGTTTTCTTGGTCATGCTGGTTTCTAGAGAAGGTTTATAAAAGATTTTTCTAAGATTTCTAGGCCTCTTACTAATCTCTTGCAAAAGGATGTTCCTTTTGTTTTTGATGATGATTGTGTAGAAGCTTTTGAAATACTTAAGAAAGCCTTAATTTCTGCACCTATTGTTCAACCACCTGATTGGAACCTACCCTTTGAAATTATGTGTGATGCTAGTGATTATGCTATTGGTGCTGTTCTAGGACAGAGAGTTGATAAGAAAATTGAATGTTATTCATTATGCTAGTAAAACTCTAGACAGTGCTCAAAGAAATTATGCTACTACTGAGAAAGAATTTTTAGCAGTTGTGTTTGCATATGATAAATTTAGATCTTACATTGTTGATTCCAAGGTTACTATTCACATTGATCATGCTGCTATTAAATACCTTATGGAAAAGAAAGATGCTAAACCTAGACTTATTAGATGGGTTTTTCTGCTACAAGAATTTGACTTGCATATTATTGATAGAAAGGGAGTTGAGAATCCCGTGGCTGATAATTTGTCTAGAATGGAAAATGTTCTTGATGACCCACTTCCTATTAATGATGATTTTCCTCATGAACAATTAGCTGTGATAAATGCATCTTGTAGTACTCCTTGGTATGCAGACTATGCTAATTACATTGTTGCTAAATACATACCACCTAGCTTTACATATCAACAAAAGAAAAAGTTCTTCTTTGATTTAAGACATTACTTTTGGGATGACCCACACTTATATAAAGAAGGAGTAGATGGTATTATTAGACGTTGTGTACCTGAGCATGAACAGGAACAAATCCTACGTAAGTGTCACTCCGAGGCATATGGAGGACACCATGCGGGAGACCGAACTGCACACAAGGTATTACAATCTGGTTTTTATTGGCCTACTCTTTTCAAGGATGCACGTAAGTTTGTCCTTTCTTGTGATGAATGTCAAAGAATTGGTAATGTTGGTAGACGTCAGGAAATGCCTATGAATTATTCACTTGTTATTGAACCATTTGATGTTTGGGGTTTCGATTATATGGGACCTTTTCCTAAATCCAACGGGTATACTCATATTTTAGTTGCTGTTGATTACGTTACTAAGTGGGTAGAAGCTATTCCAACTAGTAGTGCTGATCATAACACTTCTATTAAAATGCTTAAAGAAGTTATTTTCCTGAGGTTTGGAGTCCCTAGATATTTAATGACTGATGGTGGTTCACATTTTATTCATGGTGCTTTCCGTAAATTGCTTGTTAGGTATGATGTTAATCATAGAATTGCATCTCCCTATCATCCTCAGTCTAGTGGTCAAGTTGAATTAAGTAATAGAGAAATAAAATTGATTTTGCAAAAGACTGTTAACAGATCTACAAAGAATTGGTCTAAGAAACTTGATGATGCATTATGGGCCTACAGAACTGCATATAAAAATCCTATGGGTATGTCTCCGTATAAAATGGTTTATGGAAAAGCATGTCATTTACCTCTTGAACTAGAACATAAAGCTTATTGGGCAATTAAAGAACTCAATTATGATTTTAAACTTGCCGGTGAGAAGAGGTTATTTGATATTAGCTCTTTAGATGAATGGAGAACCCAAGCCTATGAAAATGCTAAGTTGTTTAAAGAAAAAGTTAAAAGATGGCATGACAAAAGAATTAAAAAACGGGAATTCAAAGTAGGTGATCATGTTTTATTATACAATTCTCGTTTGAGATTCTTTGTAGGAAAGCTTCTCTCTAAATGGGAGGGGTCATATGTCATCGAAGAAGTTTACCGTTCCGGAGCCATAAAAATCAACAACTCCGAAGGCACCAACCCGAGAGTGGTGAATGGGCAAAGAATTAAGCATTATATTTTAGGTACTCCCATTAATGTTGAAATTAATATTATTCAAACAATGACACCGGAGGAACACATCAAAGAGTCCTTCCGGAACACTCCAGCACCCTAAAAAGGGGTAGGTATGTGATACGGTAAGTAAACCGACTCCAAAAATTCCATAAAAAATATTTCTGTTAGTTTTGGAATATTAGAAAAATTACAAAAATAAGAAACAGCCGAGAGGACCCACAGGGTGCTCACAAGGCAACAGGGCGCGGCCACCCCCCTGGGGCGCGCCCTGATGCCTTGTGGGCCCCACGTGTGCCTTCCCGACTCCGTTTTCTTCCCGTATGCTTGTTTTGCAAGATAAAAATTCTTTATGTATACTCCCGTATGTTTTGACCACCGTATCGTAAGTTTCTCCTCTGTTCTTGTTTCGGGCTATTTTTCTGACAGATCTAGATCGCCATGGCTCCGCGAAAGCTCCGCACCAAGCACCGGATTGTTCAACCTTCACCCGTGAAACGTTCGTTCAGTGAAGTATATTATGAGTGGTCGTCCGGAGAGGAGGATGCTGCTATGGAGGAGGAGCCCGGGAAGGTCATGGAGGATCGGATTCAAGGAACAGAAGATCGAGCCACACGCACAGAGGAAATAACAAAAAAGGGAGACATATTACAAACTCTTCATCACAACCTCTCTTTATCTGAAATTAATGCATTAAAGGCTGTTGAAGCAATTTGTGCCCAAAATACTTCGCTCACTCATGAGGTTATTTTGTTGGAAGAGCAAAATCGTGCCCTTCGGAGAATCAATAGCAATCTGGAGTACTTGCTGAAGCTGAAGGACGAGCCTACCTCATCATCACCACCATCACCGAAGAAGGAGACTTGAGTACACGGGTATGGGCACTCCCCTTGGCTTGTGCCAAGCTTGGGGGAGGCGCCCCGGTATCGTATCACCATCACTTTTTCATCATCATTATCTATCTTAGTTCGATCCTTAGTTATTTCGTGATTTAGAGAAATAAAATTTTAGTATGATCTAGCTTTGATTGTTTGCTTTGTGATCCATCTATCTATGTAATCGAGTGTGAGAGTTATATAATAAAGAGTAGTTTGCTTTTGCTTCTTTACTTTTACGTGTCAATCAAAAGAAAAAAAAGAAAGAAAAAAAGGATCATATGCTAATCCCATGGGGAGTGATGACTTCACATAAAAGAAGTATAATTGATAAAACTTGTTGGAAGTTGACAAACATAGCATTGGTCATTGTAGCAATTCATGAAAAAGTAATAAAGGAAGAGAGGTTTCACATATAAATACACTATCTTGGACACCTTTTATGATGGTGAGCCCCCATCAAATATTCTATGTCAATTAGTTGATGTTGGACAAGGAAGACATCGTAATGGGTTATGTTTGCTTATATTCACATAGAAGTTATATTGTTTGGATCCTCTAACATGTGGTGTTTGCCCCCTATCTTTGCTAGCCAAAAATCCGCACCAAGTAGAGATACTACTTGTGCATCCAAAACCTTAAACCCAGTTTCATGCCATGAGAGTCCACCATATCTACCTATGAATTGAATAAGATCCTACAAGTAAGTTGTCATCGGTGCAAAAGCAATAAAAATTGCTCCTAAATATGTATGAACTTTTATTGTAAGGAAAAATAAGCTTTGTACGATCTTGTGATGGTGGAGCAATAAAAGCGACAGACTGCATAATAAAGGTCGCTATCACAAGGTTCAATATAAAGTGACGTTCCTTTACATTAAGAGCTTGCACATCCAAAAGCAAAAGGCGCATGACAACCCCTGCTTCCCTCTGCGAAGGGCCTATCTTTTACTTTATGTATTTACTTTCATGCAAGAGTCAATAGTATTCTCTTCTATTCCGTTTTTATTTTCTCTTTTGGCAAACATCATGTGGTGGGGATTGATCCATGCATATATATCCAGTTGAATGTAGGTGATCATGAGTTATTCTTATTGACATTACCTTCGAGGTAAATACGTTGGGAGGCGAAATTATAAGCCCCTATCTTTCTATGTGTTCGACTGAAACTTTTGCTCCATAAGTATGACGTGAGTGTCAGCAATCATAGAAGACTAAATGATAGTTGAGTATGTGAACTTGCTAAAAATAAAGCTCTTACATAGACTCTTTCTGAAAATATGATGAATTGCGATTGCTTCAATGACTGACATCACAGTTTGTTAGTTTTCAATATGGTTTAGGGTTCATACTTTAAAGACTTGTGAATGAATTGTCACTTACTTATGAGAAGTTATATGATGTCATATTGCTGTTATAATAATGATCATGATGCTTTCATGTCCGTATTTTGTTTTATCGACACCTCTCTCTCTAAACATGTGGTCATGATTATCGATTTCGGTTTTTCGCTTGAGGACAAGCGAGGTCTAAGCTTGGGGGAGTTGATACATCCAATTTGCATCATGATTTCCTACTGTTATTTATTATGTTTTTGATCATTATTAAAATTTAT
Organism: Elymus sibiricus; assembly: GCA_039707655.1. Classification (NCBI taxonomy): domain Eukaryota; kingdom Viridiplantae; phylum Streptophyta; class Magnoliopsida; order Poales; family Poaceae; genus Elymus; species Elymus sibiricus. The sequence goes on along the minus strand of CM077676.1, from coordinate 354,943,857 downwards.
GATGCAATTCTCATGCCTTTTCTCTCTTAATTTGCAAGGTTTACATGAAGAGGGGGAATACCGGCAGCTGGAATTCTGGACCTGAAATAGCCACATCAGAGATACCTATTCTACAGAGCTCCAATTGACCTAAAACTTCACGGAGATTTTTTATTGAATATATAAAAAATACTCGAGAAAAGAAATACCGGAGGGGACCCACCAGTTGCCCAGAAGGCAACAGGGCGCGCCCCCCTGGGCGCGCACTGATGCCTTATGGGGCCCCTGGCTGGCGTCTGACCCCCTCCTTCTGCTATATAGGCTCTTTTGCCCTAAAAAAATACAGAGAATATTTTCGGGACGAAGCACCGCCGTCTCGAGGTGGAACCTGGGCAGGAGCACTTTTGCTCTCCGGCGGAGCGATTCCGCCAGGGATACTTTCCTCCGAGAGGGGGAAATCGAAGCCATCGACATCACCAACGATCCTCTCATCGTGGGAGGACCAATCTTCATCAACATCTTCACCAGCACCATCTCATCTCAAACCCTAGTTCATCTCTTGTATTCAATCTCTGTCTCAAAACCTCAGATTGGTACCTGTGGGTTGCTAGTAGTGTTGATTACATCTTGTAGTTGATGCTAGTTGGTTTATTTGGTGGAAGATTATATGTTCAAATCCTTAATGCTATTCAATACCCCTCTGATCTTGAACATGAATATGATTTTTGAGTAGTTACTTTTGTTCTTGAGGACATGGGAGAAGTCTTGTCATAAGTAATCATGTGAATTTGGTATTCGTTCGATATTTTGATGATATGTATGTTGTGCTTCCTTTAGTGATGTTGTGTGAAAGTCGACTACATGACACTTCACCATCTTTGGGCCTAAGGGAAGGCATTGTGGAGTAGTAATTAGATGATGGGTTGCTAGAGTGACAGAAGCTTAAACCCTAGTTTATGCGCTATTCCGTAAGGGGCTGATTTGGATCCATATGTTTCATGCTATGGTTAGAGTTATCTTAATTCTTCTTTCGTAGTTGCGGATGCTTGCGAGAGGGGGTAATCATAAGTGGGAGGCTTGTTCAAGTAAGAACAGCACCCAAGCATCGGTCCACCCACATATCAAATTATCAAAGTAGCGAACGCGAATCAAACAAACATGATGAAAGTGACTAGATAAAATTCCCATGTGTCCTCGAGAACGCTTTGCTTATTAGACGAGTTCGTTCCGGCTTGTCCTTTGCTACAAAAAGGATTGGGCCACCTTGCTGCACTTTTGTTACCGTTACTACTTGTTACTTGTTACGAATTATCTTGCTATCAAAACTATCTGTTACCGCTACTTTCAGTACTTGCAGAGAATACCTTGCTGAAAACCGCTTGTCATTTCCTTTTGCTCCTCGTTGGGTTCGACACTCTTACTTATCGAAAGGACTACGATTGATCCCCTATACTTGTGGGTCATCAGTGCCCTATAGGTTCGGTGAAGTATAGACATGACCGGAACACTTTTTGATCAATGGTCAATAGCGGAACCGTGGACATCCATATTGACCCCCTATATCCACATGAATAAACATTCGAGTGAACCTGTAGTTAACGAATGTTGTTCCTGTTGCTTTGCGATATGTTACAAATAGCCGAGGTGAGATTTAATGGCATCCCTGTGAATCAACAACTTGTTCACTATGCCAGTTACCTCGTTACTGTTTTTGTTCTCTTTTCTCGTTCCCGCATTCCGGCATCCCTGTGATCAAATCACACTGTGTCTGGCCAGACGATGATGGATACCGTAACACCGAGAGGCCCCTAAGTATATCTCTCGATCATTGGAGGAGCAAATCCCAGTCTTGAGCTATCTAGTCCTTTGCCATACTTTTCCATGAACAAGTAAGCCGCCGTAATAGCCACCCTATTACAGATGACGTTTAACAAACCCCAAAGTTCATGAAGCAAGCATGAAGGAACTCGATATTCTCATGGTCTAAGGAATTATGCAAACGATAACTTTCTCTATGTTATTTACCATTAACTTGTTACGAATGTATCTGATAGAATAACATCAATTTGGGTTGATTCAACACAAGTGTTCTTCTAACATTGTGTCCTCAAAGTTGCGGCATAGACATGCCCATGATTAGGAAAACGTAATCATCATGCAACACTTAAGCTACTCTTAGAGGCATGACTAGGAATACATTTTACTGTTTATTATTTCACACGTGCATATGGGTTTTCCTCTGAGACTTTATGGATATACAGACTCAAGGACCATTGCTGCTATAGCATGAAATATAAACATAATCACGAACATGGAAATAAATAATAACTTTTATTATTGACTCTAGGGCATATTTCCTACAGATGCAATCTTTCCTTTCCATCTCATGCAATAGAGGAAAGTTGTTCCTTGTGTAAACATATTTTGACAAGTTGTTTCCTTCCCTTTTCGATCTCTACTTTGGAATCCCACCATGCGGTCTCGGAAGGAAGCAGCTGGTCGTTTCTCTTGGAGCCAATGCTTGGCCTATTTTTGGCGAGACTTGCCTAGTAAATGGATTTTCTCTGGATGTCTCTGGATGATATTGAAACATAAACACACCTGTTATCTTTGGCTTATCCAGTTCCTTCAACCTCAAGATATCCTATTGTGAGATCAATCGGAGGGCCAATGTTTGTCTTCGGTGTACCCTTTCATAGTTGATGACGAAGATGCACACTGGTCACGTGTGCTACTGAGTGGGTAGCGTGGCATCCCCACCGAAAGGTGTTCACCACGTGCCGCATTTCTTCAAGAGATTTTCCTCGTCTTCATCAATGACGGCGTTTCTTTGTATTTTTGTTTAGTGTGCTATCAAGTGGATAGCGCTGCATCCCTAGGGAAAGGAGTTCACAACGTGGCACATTTCATCGAGAGATTTCTTCTTATCTTCATCAAGGGCGGCGGTCTTTTGTATTTTCTTTATGTAAGCCTTGTGCAATTTGTGTGGGCCTTGGACTCACGTTAATTAAGCATGTTTGCCAAAAAAAAAGCTACTTTATGATACAATCACTACCGGGCGACCAGTAATGCATAATATTACATTAAAATTTACTGTTTGAAACATACGAAGGGTGAATGGAAAGAGAATGCGTAGTGTTTGTAAGTTTCAATCCATTCGTTGACAGCCATCTTGTAAACTGTTTTGCTTCTTCTTCTTCTTCTACAAAATATGATACGCAATTTGCGTACTCTTGAAAAAAAATTCAATCCGTTAGGGTCTCCTTGATGACTTCAGGATTACTGCCCAACAACTAATCACGGCAGGTGTGGTCAGCCCTTCATGTTGATGAGTATTTGAACTCTGTTGAGTGGAAGAGGAGAAGAAGAAAAAGGACACGAAAAAAAACTAATCAAGAGTTTGATTAGCTCATCAGATAAAAAAGGAGTCTGGTTAGTTAATCAACTCCAGAGAGAGATAGGGGCCAGGGTGCTGTGGGCTGCGTGCACTAGACTACAAAGCTTTCCGGCCCGAGGGCCGAGGGAACTCGCTTCTGACACTTGTTTGCCCAGCTAGCAGCTCCACTCTCCGGTCGAAACACTCCTCGCCACCATGGCCGACGGCTTCGCCTCCCAGTCCCACCCCACCCGGCGCTACAACGGCGAGGACCGCATCAGCGCCCTCCACGACGACCTCCTCGGCCACATCATCACCCGCCTCCCCTTCACGGACGCCGCGCGCACCGCCGCCCTCGCCTCCCACTGGCGCCACCTCTGGCGCTCCACCCCGCTCGTCCTGCGCGACACCGATGCCCACCTCCCTGAGGCCACGCGCGTCGCCACCGTCGCCGGGGCCCTCGCCGACCACCCGGGGCCCTTCCGCACCGTCAGCCTCTTCGGCTGCGGGGCCGCCTCCCTGGACCTCGAGCTCCCCGAGTGGCCGCTCCTCCTCGCCGCCAAGGGCACCGAGAACCTCTCCTTCCTGAACAAGCAAACCCAGCCCCGGACCACCTTGTCGCCCCTCCCCGCCGACATCCTCCGCTGCGGCTCGCTCCAGTCCCTCTCCCTGGCCTACTGGAAGATCCCCGACGACCTCCCGCTCGCCGCCGACGCCTTCCCCAATCTCCGGAGGCTCGGCTTGGTATGGATCGACACGAGCGACCAGTACATCCACCGCTTGCTCGCTGCCAGCCCCGTTCTGGAGAACCTTGGGCTCGTCCTCAGCGGTAAGCCCGAGCGCGTCCATGTCTGCAGCCAAAGCCTCCGGTGCTTGCTCCTTGGGCTGTCCAAGGTGGAGGAGTTCACCGTGGTGGACGCCCCGCTCTTGGAGCGCATCATCTTCTTCAAGCCGCCTTATGGTGGAACCGATTGCGTGAGGTTCAAGATTTCTTCGGCATCGGCACCCATGCTGCGGGTGATCGGCTACCTGCAGCCAAGAATTCACAAGCTGCAGATCGGTGACAACATCATCAAAGTACGGCTACCTTTCCTTCTCTCCCTGGTTTAATGGAACTATTAATTCTTCTGGTGCATTGTTCTGCAGCCTGACACAATGGCGAGCCCAGACACCGTGGTTCCTGGCGTCGAGATATTGGCCGTGAAGGTGAACTTTGGTGTCTTCTCGGAGGTGGAGATGCTGGCCAGCTTTCTAAGATGCTTCCCCAACGTTGGCACGCTGCAAATCGAGGTCCTCGCGAATTCATCATCGAGTAATCTTACCACAATCATTTATTAGCAGCATGTTTTGTATGTGTATCTAACTGAATTATGCACTCATTGGTATGAACTGCAGTCTGTGCCGCATGATCCATCAGTAGCCGCTCATGAACCCACTGGAGAGCACCATGCTAGGTTCTGGCAGGAGGCCAGTCCAGTCGAAAGCTTGAGAACACACGTCAGGAGCTTGTTCATCCACAAATTCCGAGGGGATCAAAACGAGTTCGAATTCCTCAAGTACGTGGCCATGAACGCGCGGGAGCTGCGAGCATTGCTGGTCGTGTCGCCTGACGAAAAAATTGCTATGGCGCTGGCAGACGAGGTGAATGAGATGGCAAACAAATTGGATCGTCCACTGTTTCAGCCATGAACTGCTAGAGGATGGTTGGAGGCACCTAGAGTGCGGAATGTTTTGATCTCTGCTAAAGTACCCTTTCTCAGTGTCGATGACCCTTTTCGCTGGTGAAACCATGGTTGGCTATGTGTTTTCATGATCCCAGCTAGCTTCTTTGGGAATCATTTACTGTTCTACTTCAAGATCAGGCTATTTAGTTTGTATAAGGTGTGTGTTCTCCTAAGATATGGCAGGTTTCAACTTACCATGAGTGTACTGTGAATAAAGCCTTGGATTTATATATGAGTAAAAGATTTTCAACTATACAAGACATCCTAGAAAACAGGGAAATTACAACTAGATCGTCAGAGAGCCAAACGAACTCAATTTCTAGCATGAGCCACCATCCTAGAAGCCTTGTGTAGATCATAAATCACATAGCCAAACCATCTTGTGAACGAAACCTTTTCCGCATTGCAAGATGGCGGAGAGACTGCGGTTGTGACGGAGAAGGAACACGGACTGCCTGAGAGCGATCTGTCAAGTCAGGAAGGCACCCAAACAGAGAATAAAGAGGTGATAACCCACAAGTATAGGGGATCGCAACAGTTTTCGCGGGTAGTATTTCACCCAGATTTATTGATTCGACACAAGGGGAGCCAAAGAATATTTGCGAGTATTAGCAGTTGAGTTGTCAATTCAATCACACCTGGAGACCTAAATATCTGCAGCAAAGTGTTTAGTAACACAGTAGTATGATAGTTTAGTAATTGTAACAGCAGCAGCAACGAAAGTAACTTAGCAAAGATCAATATGCGAAAAGCGTAGGCATTGGATCAGTGATGGATAATTATGTTGGATGACATTCATCATGTAACAGTCACAACCTAGGGCGATACATAATAGATCCAATTCATCAATATAATGTAGGCATGTATTCCGTATATAGTGATACGTGCTTATAGTAAGAACTTGCATGACATCTTTTGTCCTACCCTCCCGTGGCAGCGGGGTCCTTAAGGAAACTAAGGGATATTAAGGCCTCCTTTTAATAGAGAATCGGAACAAAGCATTAGAACGTAGTGAATACATGAACTCCTCAAACTACGGCAATCACCGGAAAGAATCCCAATTATTGTCACCATGGGGTATGCGGATCATGACACGTAACAGGTGCATATAACTTGCAAGATAGGATCAAGAACTCAAATATATTCATGAAAACATAGAGGGTTTAGATCTGAAATCATGGCACTCGGGCCCTAGTGACAAGCATTAAGCATAGCAAAGTCATAGAAACATCAATCTCAAAACATAGTGAATACTAGGGATCAAAGCCCTAACAAATTGACTCGATTACATGGTAAATGTCATCCAACCCATCACCGTCTAGCAAGCCTACGAAGAAATTACTCATACACGGCGGAGAGCATCATGAAATTGGTGATGGAGGATAATTGATGATGACGACGGCGTCGAATCCCCCTCTCCGAAGCCCCGAACGGACTCCAGATCAGCCCTCCCGATGAAGAACAGGAGGTGGCGGCGGCTCCGTATCGGAAAACGTGATGATTCTTTCTCTCTGGTTTTTTTCTCCACGAATAGGTACTTATAGCGTTGGAGTTAGGGCAAACGGAGCTGCCAGGGGCCCACAAGCCTGCCAGGCGCGCCCTGGGGGGGTGGGCGCGCCCCCCAGGCTTGTGGCGCCTGGTGGCCCCCCCCCTCTGGTGGATCTTTGCGCCAATATTTTTTATATATTCTGAAATAATTCTCCGTAAATTTTCATGTCCATCCGAGAACTTTTATTTCTGCACAAAAACAACATCATGGCAATTCTGCTGAAAACAGCGCCAGTCCGGGTTAGTTCCATTCAAATCATGCAAATTAGAGTCCAAACTAGAGCAAAAGTGTTTGGAAAAGTAGATACGTTTGGGACGTATCAACTCCCCCAAGCTTAACTCATTGCTTGTCCTCAAGCAATTCAGTTGACAAACTGAAAGTGATAAAGAAAAACTTTTACAAGCTCTTTTGTTCTTGTTGTCTGTATATATACTTAACTAGCATCCAAGTTTTCAGCAAAGATTATGAACTAACCATATGAATGATGACACTTAGGTCTCATGTTTACTCATATCAATAACATAACCAACTAGCGAGCAATAATAAGATATCTCGGATGCCAACACTTTGTCAAAACAATCATGATATAATATGATAACATGGTATCTGGCTAGCCCTTTCTGAGACCGCAAAACATAAATGCAGAGCACCTCTGAGATTCAAGCAATGACTAAACATTGTAATTCAGGGTAGAGGATATCCAGTCATGGTCACACCCAACATTAACTATACTCAATGCATAAAGATGACAATAGTGCTCTCCAACTGGTGCTTAAATGAGAGGGTGATGACTCAACAATAAAAGTAAAATAACATAAAAGTAAATGGATAGGCCCTTCGCAGAGGGAAGCATGGATTTGCAGCGGTGCCAGAGCTCAAAGCTTAAATTAGAGATGAAAATAATTTTGGGAGGTATGCTTTTCCTGTCAACGTCACGACCGAGAGTTTTCAATATCTTCCATGCTAAACAAATTATAGGCGGTTCCCAAGCGGAAGGGTAAAGTTTACTCCCCCTCCACCGTACCAACACAAGCCATGGCTAGCCGAATTCACGGGTGCCCTCCATACCGACAACTTATCGGGGGAGTTTGTTTGCATTATATGATTTTGATTTGAGCATAGGACTGGGCATCCTGATTACCATCCTCTCTCATGCAATGACAAGTGAATAAACACTCATCTAAGAGTAACCCGCTTAGCATGGAAGATACTGACCGCCCCCTGTCGCTCCATGAGCGGTACGGGCACACAAAACAGATGTTCGTTTGAATATTTAGAGGTGGCACTTGCAAATTTACTTGGAACGGCAGAGTAATACCGCATATAGGTAGATATAGTGGACTCATCTGGAATAACTTTGATTTAGGGATTTGGATGCACAAGCAGTATTCCCGCTTAGTACAGGCAAAGGCTAGCAAATAGATTGAGAAGCGACCAGCTAGAGAGCGAAAACGGTCATAGACATGCATTGAGAATAATTAACATTGAATACGAGCATGAGTAGGATATCAACACCCTGAACATAAATATCATGGAGGCTATGTTGGTTTTGATTCAACTACATGTATGAACATGTGCCAAGTCAAGCCACTCGAATTACTCAGAGGAGGATACCATGCTAACATACTACATCACAACCATTTTAATGCATGTTGACACTCAAGATAAATCATTATCCACTCCTAGCTATTTAAGCATGGCATGAGAAACTATAATCTATAATTGTCATCACAAATATGTTTACTCCTAATAATGCTGAATCATGAATACTGAGCTAAACATATTTACAAAGACAAAAACAAGAAGAGTTCATACCAGCTTTTCTTCACCGCAATCACTTCATCAAATATCGTCATTATTGCCTTTCACTTGCACGACCGAATGATGTGATAATAAGAAGAATGGTGCAAGTGTGCTGTGGACTAAGCTGGAATCTGCAAACATTTATTCAGAGGAGAAGACAAAGTAATAGTGGCTCGTTGTTAGATCAATAATAAAGCATATGGGAGCCACTCAACATTTTCATTGTGGTCTTCTCCTTGCAACGACTCAACGAAAAGAAAAGAAATTCAGAGAAACACACTTAAATATTTTTGGAGTTTTTAGTTTTTTTTAAAGAAAGGCAAATTAACGAAGGGAAAACGAAAAACACGAAAAACTATTTACACGGGAAAGCTCCCAACAAGTAAAAGAAGAAATGAGAAATCTTTTTGGGTTTTCTTTTACTACTACGAATTAACTAAACAAGAAAGAAACTACAACTAATTTTTTTTTGGATTTTCGAAAGTTTTCCAAACACACAAGAAGAAAGCAAAAATAAAACTAACATGGATATACAATGAAAAAGGATGAACACCGACAACTGGAATGAATGTGTAAATCATGAATGTAATGTCAGTGAGAAACACGTACTCCCCCCAAGCTTAGGATTTTGGCCTAAGTTGGTCTACGGCCACGGGTCGAAATCAGCACCTCCTGGATAGTGCTGAGGCTGCTGAGGATCCCACTGGTAAATGGCCTCCTGAGGCTCCCACTGATAGATGGGATCCTGGTAAGGCTCTGGCTCAGGTGCTGGCTCAGGTGCTTGGGGCTAGTCCTAGCCCCAATTGGCATAAATGTCCTCAGTCATGATGATGTATCTGCCCATGTGAATGTCAAATAAGGTAGGTGCAGGCAAGTAATAATCTCACATGTACCCTGACTGAATACCAAGTTATACTGAAATCATTTACGACCCCTGTTAATAAAGTCATGCCCAACCATACTCTCGTAGTCAAGATGCATAATGGGTAAAAGCCTCTCTTCCCTCTCGTCATGCCTAATAGGGATCTCAAAGTATTGCGCGAGACGGGAATCATAAATACTACCATAAATAGTGCCCCTCGAACGGTTGGTGTGCAACCGCCGGGCAACCATGGCACCCAAACTGAAGGTCCTATCAGCATAAAGAGCATGGCGCAAAATAGCAAGGTCAGGCGAACTGAGTGTGCCGCTCTCCCACCGACCAGTCAAACACCTCCCAGCAAATAATGAATAATAGCGCAAAACAGGGAAATGTAAAGTAGCAACCCTAGCATCAGAAACTCCCCTCGACTCCCCCACGGTAACCTCAGGGATGAACTCCGCGACATCCCTGGGATGTGGCTCTAATGGGCTACCCTCATTGGGAAGCTTGCATACCTCGCAAAAATCCTCATGTGTCATCTCTTGGGGAACATCATATAAATTAAATGTCACTGTGGGTGTATCTCTCCTAGCATGAAAATGAAAGCTTTGCACGAAAATATTAGTGAGGAGAAGATACTGGTCACACTTATCTTCTAGGAACGGGATAATGCTGGCATTGTTCGCCAAATGATAGAAATCGTCGTAAATCCCCGCATCCCTCAAGAACGTGTTGCATGGCCATTCGCACAGCCGCACCTCGGCCGCACAAGGAACTGTATACTTGGGCTTAGGAGCCTCCTTGGGGTTCCGACTCGAAGAACCCCTCAACCTCCACTTGAGCATTTTGTTTTTCTGAAATTTTCTGAAATTTTTAGTGACTCAAAATAAAAGTGAACGAAACTTAGCAAAATTGATACCAACTACTCCCACACGTATCTAGAAGCTATATCATGCATCAAAACTACTTTGGACCATACAAATTCAACATGCAAGCTCATAAACATGGTCACCACAGCAGCAAAAATTTGCAAAGTATAAAGCACTAGAACAAAAACTAACTGGAGCATTGGAGGAGTCACATACCAAGGAGTAATTCCTCAAAACAGTTTTGGAAACGGAGTTTCGAGCAAGGAGATCGAAAATCACAGCAAAATAAGAAAGAACACGGGCTTGGGAGCAAGTTTGATTTTTTCTGGAGGAAGAAGAAGGAGATGGGTGGCTGGCATAAGTGAGTGGGTCCCTGTGGAACCCACAAGCCTGCTGGGCACGCCCTGTGGGCTTGTGGCTCACAGGTGCACCCCCCTGGGGTGTGTTCAGTGCCAAAAATTCTTAAATATTCTGGAAAAAATCATACTAAATTTTCGTGGCATTCTGAGAACTTTTATTTTTGGGCCATTTTTTATTGCACGAAAAATTCAGAAAACAGGATAATCATGGCATTTTATTTTATTCTACTAAAAATAACAGAGAGCAAAAGGTGGGTACAGAAAGTTGTGCTTACTAAATTCATCGACCACATGCCCCTCAAAAAGAATCCATTAATAAGGTTGATCAAGTCTTATTAACAAACTATTTCCGAATGGCATGAAACCGAAGAATCTTCGTATAACACTAAGTTACCTCAATGGGGATCTGCATCTCCCCAACAATAAGAATTTCATATTTCTTTTTGACAGTAGGAAGAGGAAATTTGAAACCTCCAATAGTGATTGTCGAAACTTTTTCAATACAATTGATACCATTCATTGAAGTTTGTTTCTTTGGGAAATAAACCGTATGCTCATTACCATTGACATGAAAAGTGACCTTGCTTTTGTTGCAATCAATAACAGCCCCTGCAGTATTCAAAAAGGGTCTTCCAAGGATAATCGACATGTTGTTGTCCTCGGGCATATCAAGTATAACAAAGTCTGTCAAGATAGTAACATTTGCAACTACAACGGGAACATCCTCACAAATTCCAATAGGTATAGCAGTTGATTTATCAGCCATTTGCAAAGATATTTCAGTAGGTGTGAGCTTATTTAAATCAAGTCTTCTATATAAAGAGAAAGGTATAACACTAACACCGGCTCCCAAATCACATAGAGCAGTTTTAACATAACTTCTTTTAATGGAGCATGGTATAGTAGGTATTCCAGGATCTCCTAACTTCTTAGGTATTCCACCCTTAAAAGAATAATTTGCAAGCATGGTGGAAATTTCAGCTTCCGGTATTTTTCTTTTATTTGTGTCAATTTCTTTCATATATTTAGCATAGGGAGACATTTTTAACATATCAATCAAGCGAGTACGCAAAAAGACAGGTCTAAGCATTTCAACAAAGCGCTCAAAATCTTCATCATCCTCATTTTTAGATGGTTTAGTAGGGAAAGGCATAGGTTTTTGAACCCATGGTTCTCTCTCATTTCCATGTTTTCTAGTAACAAAGTCTCTTTTATCATATCTTTTATTCTTAGGAGGTGGTTTATCAAGATCAACAGCAGGTTCTATTTCTAAATCATTATCTGGTTGAACATCAACATGAACATCATCATTATCATTATCATTATCCTTATCATGATCATTATCACTAGGTGTATGTTCATTACCAGATTGTGTCTCAGCATCAGAAATAGAAGCATCATTATGATTCTCGGGAGGTTTTTCTATCTCAGGTTCACTTGCAGCATGCAAAGTCCTATCATATTTCTTTTTTTTCTTCTTAGATGGACTAGGTACATCAATATTATTTCTTTGAGAATCTTGTTCAATTCTTTTAGGATGACCTTCAGGATATAGAGGATCCTGAGTCATGCTACCTCCTCTAGTAACAACTCTAACAGCATGGTCATTCTTTTTATTATTCATTTCATCAAGCAAATCATTTTGTGACTTAGCAATTTGTTCTAACTGAGTCTGAACCATAGAAGCATGTTTACTCAAGCATTTAACATCATTAACAGTTCTAAACATCAAATCACTCAAGCGTTCAATCATGATGGCATTCCGTTTTAGTTGATTGCTAACATACATATTAAAGTGTTCCTGTTTAATGATGTAATTATCAAATTCATACAGGCATTGACTAGCAGATTTATTATACGGAATATCACCTTCATCAAATCTTGTGAGAGAATTTACCTCCACTACTTGTGTCGGGATGTCGAGTCCTTGTATTTCTTCAATAGGTGGTAAATTTTTAACATCTTCAGCTTTAATACCTTTTTCCTTCATAGATTTCTTAGCTTCTTGCATATCTTCTGGACTGAGGAATAGAATACCTCTCTTCTTCGGAGTTGGCTTAGGTGGTGGTTCAGGAAGTGTCCAATCATCGACATTTCTCAATATATTATTCAATAGTACTTCAGCCTGTCCAATGATACGTCTCCAATGTATCTATAATTTATGAAGTATTCATGCCATGTTTATAATAATTTTATATGGTTTTGGTATGATTTGATTAGAACTAACCCGGACTGATGCTGTTTTCAGCAGAACTACTGTGGTGTTGTTTTTTGTGCAGAAATAAAAGTTCTCGGAATTGGACGAAACTTTTGACGATTTTTTGGGACCAAAAGAGACCCCCGAAGCTTTGTGGAAGGACCAGAAGCCTCACGAGGAGCCCACAAGGCAACACGGCGCGCCCTGGGGGGGTCGTGTGCTGTTGCCTTGTGGGGCCCTCGTAGCTCCTTTTCGCGTGATTCCAACGCTGAAAAATCCTATAAATAGAGAAACCCCCAGAAATAAACCTAGAACTTCGACGCCGCCACCGCAAGCCTCTGTACCGAAGAAATACCATCTGGAGCACTGTTCCGGCACCCTGCCGGAGGGGGGAATCATCACCGGAGGCCATCTTCATCATCCCAGTGGTCTCCATAACGAGGAGGGAGTAGTTCACCCTCGGGGCTGAGGGTATGTACTAGTAGCTATGTGTTTGATCTCTCTCTCGTGTTTTTGATTTGGCACGATCTTGATGTATCGCGAGCTTTGTTAATATAGTTCGATCATATGGTGTTTCTTCCCTCTCTATCTTCTTGTGATGAACTGAATCTTTCCCTTTGAGGTTTCGTTATTGTCGCATTGAATATTTCAGATTTGAGAGCACTTGATGTATGTCTTGCATGTGGATACCTGTGGTGACAATGGGGTATTCTATTGATTCACTTGATGTATGTTTTGGTAATCAACTTGCGGATTTCCGTGACCTTGGGGAATCTAGGCATATGGGTTGGTACACGTTTTCATCTTCTTTTCTCCGATAAGAAACTTTGGGGTACTCTTTGAAGTTCTTTGTGTGGATTGAATATTATGAATATGAAGTTGTTTGATGCATATCGAATAATCAACTCACGGATACTTGTGGTGACATTGGAGTATCTAGATGACATTAGAGTTGGTTGATGTGTATCATATGGTGTTATTTTAGTACAAACTCTAGGGCTGTTTGTGACACTTATAGGAATGGCTCAATAGATTGATCGGAAAGGATAACTTTGAGGTGGTTTCGTACCCTACAACAATTTTGTCTTATGTTCTCCGCTAATAGGAACTTTGGAGTGATTCTTTATCGCATGTTGAGGGAGTGTTATATGATTCAATTATGTTAGCACTATTGAAAGATTGCACTAGTGAAAGTATGAATCCTAGGCCTTGTTTTCAAGCATTGCAATACCGTTTGTGCTCACTTTTGTTACTTGCTACCTTGCTATTTTTTTATTTTCAGATTACAAAAACCTATTTCTACTATCCATACTACATTTGTATCACCATCTCTTCGCCGAACTAGTGCACCTATATAATTTACCATTGTATTGGGTGTGTTGGGGACACAAGAGATTTCTTGTATTTGATTGCAGTGTTGTTTGAGAGAGACCATCTTCATCCTACGCCTCCCACAGATTGATAAACCTTAGGTCATCCACTTGAGGGAAATTTGCTACTGTTCTACAAAACTCTGCACTTGGAGGCCCAACAACGTCTACAAGAATAAAAATTGCGTAGTAGACATCAAGCTCTTTTCTGGCGCCGTTGCCGGGGAGGTGAGTGCTTGAAGGTGTATCTTTAGATCTTGCAATTGAATCTTTTAGTTTCTTGTTTTATCACTAGTTTGGTTTATAAAAGAAAACTACAAAAAAATGGAATTGAGGTTGCCTCACATGCTTCATCTATATGATGTCTTTCTTGAAAATAAGGATTCCGATAATTGTGCTCAATTGTTAGAGGAAGAATTTAATAAAATGTTTAATGTGAGTTCCTTGAATGATGAGCATGATTGCAATGTTGTTAGTATGAATTCTATGAATATCCATGATGCTAATGATATGCAAAGCCATAAGCTTGGGGATGCTATGTTTGATGAAGATGATATTTTTAGTCCCCCAAGTTTTGATGAGAAAATTTATTATGATGATAAGATGCCTCCTATTTATGATGATTATATTGATGAAAGTGGGTTTGGAAGAGTGTCAACTCTAGGTACTAATGATCCCACTATTTTGGAGGGTGTTGAATCTTGTTACAATATTGATAAAAGTGGATTTGGAGAGGTCATGACTTTATTTAATGATGATTCCACTATTTTGGAAGAGGTTTCAATTGATTATGACAATAAAGTTGCTATCTATGATGATTATGGTGATGACATGTATGCTATAAAGAATAATGATAACCATGAAACTTGTCATCATGATTTTAATTTTCAATTTGGTTATGTCAATCAAGCATCTCATGATAGTTATTTTGTTGAATTTGCTCCCACTATTGTTGATGAGAAAAAATTTGCTTATGTGGAGAGTAATAAAATTTCTATGCTCGTAGGTCATGAAAAGAATGATTTATGTGATAGCTATATTTTTGAATTCATTCATGATGCTACTGAAAATTATTATGAGAGAGGATCTTATGCTTGTAGGTGTTGCAATAATATCAAGTTTCCTCTCTATGTGTTGAAAGTTTTGAAGTCGTACTTGTTTTGCCTTCCTATGCTAGTTGATTCTTGCTCCCATAAATTGTTTGCTCGCAAAATCCCTATGCATATGAAGTGGGCTAGGCTTAAATTTTCTTGTCATATGATTCATGATGCTCTCTTTGTGTTTCAATTCTTTACTTTTATGCGAGCATCATTAAAATCATCATGCCTAGCTAAAAGGCATTAAAGAAAAGCGCTTGTTGGGAGACAACCCAATACTCATACCTTCTGTTTTTGTGTGTTCACATGATTAAGCTACTGTATTAATCATGTTTTATATGTTTTCTTTCAATAATGTGCCAAGTAAAGCCTTTGGGATAGTGTGGATGCTTGTTGATTTGATTCTGTGCAAAAGCAGAAACTTTTGCGTCCAGTGCTGGAAGTTCTATTCTATACTGGAGCGTGAGAAAATTCTGAAATTTTTATAGAGTATTTGGTAAAAAATGTTTTACGTTGTCCTAATTTTTCAGAATTTTTGGAGGTACAGAAGTATGGTTTTTAAATCGGTCACTACATGCTGTTCTGTTTTTGACAGATTCTGTTTTTATTGCATAGTTTGCTTGTTTTAGTGTTTCCATAGCTTATATTATGAGATATAAATTGTGGAAATGATAGACTACAGTAGGCATTATGTGATAACAATTATGAATCTTGTCTTTATAGTACCTAAGTGGATGATTTATTTTTATCATACTAAGCTATCTCACAAGTTCCGTTAAGTTTTGTGTGATTGAAGTTTCCAAGTTTTGGGTGAGATAACGATATGAGGAGAATAAGGAGCGGCAAGACCCTAAGCTTGGGGATGCCCAAGGCACCCCAAGGTAATATTCAAAGAAGACTCAAGCATCTAAGCTTGGGGATGCCCCGGACCGCATCCCCTCTTTCGTCTTCAACATTATCGGTAACCTTACTTGGAGCTATATTTTTATTCGTCACTTGATATGTGTTTTGCTTGGAGCGTCATTTTCTTTTGTTGATATTTGCTTGCTGTTATCAGTAATCATGTTTTGTATATTTTAGTTCAATAAAATGCCAATTATAGCCTTTACCATGCTCAGTTTGCAAGTTAATGTGTTGCTATTTGAAAACAGAAAGTTTTCTGTTAGGTCCAGAATATTCCTGAATAGTCAGAACATGATAAAAATCTTCAATTTTTACACAGTAAGCATGCATGAGTTCTCTCTCACGTGGTAATTTTTCAGAATTTTTGGAGTTAGGGAAGTATGAATTCTTATTCCCCCTTTACAGACTGTTCTGTTTTGGCAGATTGCTGTTATAGTTGCATTGTTTGCATATGTTTGCTTGTTTAATGTTTCTATTTGTGGATAGGAGTATTAAATATGCAGAGGCATTTAGTATGCAATGTTTAATTATAACTTTAGTGATTTTTTACAGTAGAGAATGTTAAGGTTTTGAGTTGATTTATACTAACTTATGTCATGAGTTCTTGTTGAGTTTTGTGTGTATGAAGTTTGTAAGATTTAGGAGAAGCCATGATATGAGAGGAATTAAGGAGACACAAGAGCTCAAGCTTGGGGATACCCAAGGCACCCCAAGATAACATTCCAAGAAGTCTCAAGCAACTAAGCTTGGGGATGCCCCGGTAGGCATCCCACCTTTCTTCATCAACAACTATCGGTTAGCCTAAGTTTTTACTTGTTCACATGATATGTGCTATTCTTGGAGTGTCCTTTTATTTTGATTTTGTTTGATATTTGAATAAAATTATCAATATCTGAAATCTTTATTGAGAGAGAGTCTTCACATAGCAACTTAATTATTTGCCTACTCATTGATCTTCACTTATACCTTTTGGAGTAGTTTCTCGTTTACTCTCGTGCTTCACTTATATCCTAAGAGTAAATTGTTGAATGAATTGAATATCATAAAGTTGAAATTATATGTGCTTCATATGCTTGTCCCATGGGGAGTAGTGACTTCACAAATAAGAAGTATAAGTGGTAAAATTTATTGAAAGTTAGCAAACACAACATTGGTCACTTGAACAATTCATGAAAGAATTTTGAGGGAAGAGAGATTTCACATATAAATATACTATCTTGGACATCTTCTATGATTGTGAGCCCCCATTAATTATTTTCAACCTTGATCAAGTAGTTGATGTTGGACAAGGAAGACAACCTAATGGGTTATGTTTTCTTATATTCACATAGAAGTTATATTGTTTTGGATCCTCTAACATGTGGTGCTTGCCCCCTATCCTTTGCTAGCCAAAAATCCGCACTAAGTAGAAATACTAATTGTGCATCCAAAACCCTTGAACCCAGTTTCATGTCATGAGTGTCCACCATATCTACCTATGGATTGAATAAGATCCTTCAAGTAAGTTGTCATCGGTGCAAAAGCAATAAAATTGCTCTTAAATATGTATGATCTTTTATTGTAAGGGAAAATAAGCTTTGTACGAACTTGTGATGGTGAAGAATAAAAGCGATGGACTGCATAATAAAGGTTGCTATCACAAGGGGCAATATAAAGTGACATTCCTTTGCATTAAGAGCTTGCACATCCAAAAATAAAAAGCGCATGACAACCTCTGCTTCCCTCTGCGAAGGGCCTATCTTTTACATTATGTATTTACTTTTATGCAAGAGTCAATAGTGTTCTTCTCTATTCCGTTTTTATTTTCTCTCTTGGCAAGCATCATGTGGTGGGGAATGATCCAGGCACATATATCCCATTGAATATAGGTGATCATGAGTTATTATTGTTGACATTATCCATGACATAAATAAGTTGGGAGGCAAAACATTAAGCCCCTATCTTCCTATGTGTTTGACTGAAACGGTTTGTTCTAAAAATATGCTTTGAGTGTCAGCAATCATGGAAGACTATATGATAGTTGAGTATATGTAATTTGCCAAATCAAAACTCTTACATAGACCCTTCCTGAAAATAAGATGAATTGCAATTGTTTGATGACTGAAAACATAGTTTGTTAGTTTTCAAGAAAGTTTATGGTCTATACTTTAACATGTGAATAGCTTACTACTTGATCATGAGAAGTTTTATGAGATGAGCTACTATTTATGATATACAATGATGCTAGAAAGTGATTGCAATTATCATTCATGAAACTTATGCACTATGCTAGCATTCACACTTCATAAATTATTTCTTTTATCATTTACCTACTCGAGGATGAGCAGGAATTAAGCTTGGGGATGCTGATACGTCTCCAACGTTTCTATAATTTATGAAGTATTCATGCCATGTTTATAATAATTTTATATGGTTTTGATATGATTTGATTAGAACTAACCCAGACTGACGCTGTTTTCAGCAGAACTACCGTGGTGTTGTTTTTTTGTGCAGAAATAAAAGTTCTCGGAATTGGACGAAACTTTTTGATGATTTTTTTGGACCAAAAGAGACCCCCAAAGCTCCATGGAAGGACCAGAAGCCTCACAAGGAGCCCACAAGGCAACACGGCGCGCACTGGGGGGGGGGGTCGTGTGCTGTTGCCTTGTGGGGCCCTCATAGCTCCTTTTCGCGTGATTCCAACGCTGAAAAATCCTATAAATAGAGAAACCCCTAGAAATAAACCTAGAACTTCGACGCCACCGCCGCAAGCCTCTATACCGAAGAAATACCATCTGGAGCCCTGTTCCAGCATCCTGCTGGAGGGGGGAATCATCATCGGAGGCCATCTTCATCATCCCGGCGGTCTCCATGACGAGAAGGGAGTAGTTCACCCTCGGGGCTGAGGGTATGTACTAGTAGCTATGTGTTTGATCTCTCTCTCGTGTTCTTGATTTGGCACGATCTTGATGTATCGCGAGCTTTGTTAATATAGTTGGATCATATGGTGTTTCTTCCCTCTCTATCTTCTTGTGATGAATTGAATCTTTCCCTTTGAGGTTTCGTTATTGTCGGATTGAATATTTCAGATTTGAGAACACTTGATGTATGTCTTGCATGTGGATACCCGTGGTGACAATGGGGTATTCTATTGATTCACTTGATGTATGTTTTGGTAATCAACTTGCGGATTTCCAGGACCTTGGGGAATCTAGGCATATGGGTTGGTACACGTTTTCATCTTCTTTTCTCCGATAAGAAACTTTGGGGTATTCTTTGAAGTTCTTTGTGTGGATTCAATATTATGAATATGAAGTTCTTTGATGCATATCGAATAATCAACTCACGGATACTTGTGGTGACATTGGAGTATCTAGGTGACATTAGAGTTGGTTGATGCGTATCATATGGTGTTATTTTAGTACGAACTCTAGGGCTGTTTGTGACACTTATAGGAATGGCTCAATAGATCGATCGGAAAGGATAACTTTGAGGTGGTTTCGTACCCTACAACAATTTTGTCTTATGTTCTCTGCTAATAGGAACTTTGGAGTGATTCTTTATCGCACGTTGAGGGATTTTTATATGATTCAATTATGTTTTCAAGCATTGCAATACCGTTTGTGCTCACTTTTGTTACTTGCTACCTTGCTGTTTTTTTTATTTTAAGATTACAAAAACCTATTTCTACTATCCATACTACACTTATATCACCATCTCTTTGCTGAACTAGTGCACCTATACAATTTACCATTGTATTGGGTGTGTTGGGGACACAAGAGATTTCTTGTATTTGATTGCAGGGTTGTTTGAGAGAGACCATCTTCATCCTACGCCTCCCATGGATTGATAAACCTTAGGTCATCCACTTGAGGGAAATTTGCTACTATCCTACAAAACTCTGCACTTGGAGGCCCAACAACGTCTACAAGAATAAAAGTTGCGTAGTAGACATCATCCAACAGTTCGTTCCCTGAAAACACAACTAGCACAACTATCTAGGTAGTCCCTAGAAGCATCGGTTAGCCCATTATAAAAGATATCAAGTATTTCATTCTTCTTAAGAGGGTGATCAAGCAAAGCGTTAAGTAGTTGGAGAAGCCTCCCCCAAGCTTGAGGGAGATTCTCTTCTTCAATTTGCACAAAGTTGAATATTTCCTGTAAGGTAGCTTGTTTCTTATGAGCAGGAAAATATTTCTCAGAGAAGTAATATATCATATCCTGGGGACTACGCACACAACCAGGAGCAAGAGTATTAAACCATTTCTTAGCATCACCCTTTAATGAGAAAGGAAACAACTTATGAATATAGTAATAACGAATTTTTTCCTCCTGAGCAAATAGGGTGGCAATATCATTCAACTTAGTAAGGTGTGCCACAACAGTTTCAGTTTCATAACCATGAAAAGGATCAGATCACTACTAGGGAAAAGCTTATAGACAATCGCTTACTAGCAGCGTGCTATATTGACCCACGCTACTGCTATTTACTAGTAGCGCGCTATATTGACCCGCGCTACTATTAAATATTACTAGTAGCGCGTGGCAAAAAATAACACGCTATTAGTAAATATTCTCGTCCATGCTCCACGGACAGACCATAGTAATAGCGTGGGTCGTAAACCTACGCTACTGCTAAGTGGATAGCTGTAGCGCCGGTGAGACACCCTGCGCTACCGCTAGCCTTTCAGTCCAATCCCACACCAGACCACCCCTGATCCATTCCCACCCCACCAACCATCCCAGTCCACTCCCACACCCCACCCACCCCCGATCCAGATTCCCTCCACGTCCTCTCCTCTCCTCTGCCGGCCTCCCTTCCACCTCCACTCCTCTCCTCTGCTGCCGGGATCCGCTCCCTGTTCTTCTCTGATCACTGTCGTCCCTGTCTCTCCCTCTCTCCGATCCATGGCGGGATCCTCCGCCGTGTACACGTCCTGCAGGCCGCACGCGCGCGCAGCCTTCCTCCACCACCCGGCCGATCAGGCCCATCACGGCGGCCAGCCCGGGCTGCTCCCCGCCGCGGCATAGAGGCGGGGCGGCGCGGCGGCCCCGAGGGCGAGCCTAGTGGCGGCGCGGACGACGACGGAGGAGGCGGTGTACGAGGTGGTGCTGCGGCAGGCCACCCTGGTGGAGGACCTGGAGGGGTGCCGGGCGGGGCGGGAGGCCAAGGGGGGCAGGCGCCAGTGGCGGGACGAGCAGCTGGAGCAGGAGGGCAACACCGAGCTCGGCTGGGGCCTCCTCGGTGATGCCTACAACCGCTGCGGCGAGGTCTCCGCCGAGTATGCCAAGACCTTCTACCTCGGTGAGCCCCTCAC
Organism: Elymus sibiricus; assembly: GCA_039707655.1. Taxonomy (NCBI): domain Eukaryota; kingdom Viridiplantae; phylum Streptophyta; class Magnoliopsida; order Poales; family Poaceae; genus Elymus; species Elymus sibiricus. The sequence goes on along the minus strand of CM077676.1, from coordinate 354,922,472 downwards.
TCGGTCACTCACTACTCTGCAACTCTGATGATGCTAATACTGTAGTAGTTAAGCCATCTGTCTCGACACATTCAGTCCAAATTTGGCCAATCTCAGGGTATCTAGCCATCCTTGCCTGCTACAATAATTTTTGTTTGCTTCACTCCCCAATTTGGTTCGTAGTAGACATACAGGTAGTAGAATTTTGCGTCCCGATTGTAGAAATTTTGGTCAATTCGTGTGCTGCTTCACATAATCACATCCTCAAACCATGGAATCATTTATGATCCCTCAGAATTGTTGATTTTTTCCCTTGTCATACATATATCACCAGTTGTTTCTGAAACCAAAAGTCCTATTTCTCGGATTTATAATTTTCAGAGCTTGCAGATAGTTAATTCAAATACAACAATTGGTTGTAATTTTGGTTCATGACCTGCACCATCTGCAAATACACATATAGTATCCAAGAAAGTTTTTGTTCTGTCGCTCAGGGTCATACTCACTGCAGCTAGTAGCTGCTCCAAACATGTTTGTAATGTTACTACTTAATAATGATTTTGGATGTGCTGCTAACATTTCCTACTGGAGATAAACAAATTATGTGTGGGATTCAGTGATGTGATTGATCTCTGTTTACAATGCATCATTTTTACCTATAATCTATGTTTGGATTTGAAATAGATATACCTCCTGTTGGAGTTGAAGTAAATATCTCACGTACCTTTTGGGAATCCTATCGGTTTTGAGCTGCTTGTGTGGCATCACTGATTTTCCCAAAAAACTGGGCAAATAATGTCATTAATTTAAAAGTAGAAACTATACCACCAGAGTCATCCCCAGGAGTGCCACTTTTCGTTCCATATAGCTAATTGTGCAACACATCAGTATGTAGTACCATAGCAGTTTTATACTCTTTTATGGTTACAAATATACTCTTCTCTGTAAGCTTACGGATGGGTACATATATGTTTATCCACACAGTACCATAAGCAAGCTTGATCAGCATTATGATGCTTGTTCTTCTCATATGACAATTCTGTCTTTTAAGGCAAATTTTGAAGAATCTTTTTTTACTATACAAATTATGGAGATAGGGTATAACCATCCAGTCTTTTGGGATGTAATATTTTAGTTTTTTTATCTTGTCATGTGATGCATTAGTTGCAACCAGGATATAAGGCAGGTCACACCCATTCATTAGATATTACTGAAGGAAGAATCCTATTTATCAAGTTCCTACTTTTGACTGGTTCCGTTGCATTTGCATCCCATCCCCAACCTTGCTCAATTTGGCATGTGAAGACAACTTATTCAACTGACATGATAACGCTAACCTACAGGCCAAAACTGACAGAATATAAACTAGATTGAAAATACATCACATGGACATTAGTACTGTGCTATGCATACAACATAAGGATGTTGATTTTAGTTTTAAAGTAGTAGACTAATTTTCCCTTGCTTGCAACTCCAATGCGAATTACTGATATATGAAACCAGAAATTGTTTCTGTCAAGTGTTGGGTTCCTGTTATGACTGATTCCCTACCTGGTATGCTGGAAAACTTGCATATAGAATTTCATTCTTAAGAGTGTACTGAGGCTAGATTATTTCATAGCTCAATTTGCAGGCTTTCTCCATGGTTAATATAAATTATGCAAGGAACAGAGGGTATGTTGATGCTACTACTAATCATCGTTGGTGAAACAAATGTCATTTGAGAAATCTTGGCCCATTGTTCTTGTTAATGAAGACTGTTACCAACATTATCCTTTCCTGTGTCTCAAAACTGTCAACCTGGCTCATAGAATGATCTTTTTTTTAGGATTCATGGTTTTTTCTTGTTATTATACATTACAATGAGTTCATTGTATTCAGATTCCTTACAACTTCATGCACCTGAGCTATTTGCAGAAGGAGGAGAGCTGGCCTTCTTCACGTCTTGGGGCAGTGTCTTCCTTGGATTCAACAAGGAGGGGACCCGGCCATCTTCACGTCTCGTGCAACAAGTATGGACCAGCCTCTGGTTGTTACTATTGATTCATGTGCATGTGCTAAAAAGAAAGAAAATACCCTACTGGATTTGAACGAGGACGTGAACTAATAAGTTTTTACTTTCCCGACGTGGGCGCAGGGGTGATCAACATGGACTACCATAGCCCGGTGGGTGTCATGCTCCTCAAATTTGCTAGTTATCGTAGTTTCTTTTATTTCTCTTGTGGAACTGTAATATTTATTTCTTTGCTCTTGAACTGGCCCCGTTATATCCGTAGCACACTAGGTGTCTACGTTGCTTTTAAGACTGCTTTTATTTATCGTGATGGATAATACTCATATTAGCAGTAGAAACTGGCGTGTTCTCTGTTGGAACGTGCGCGGTCTCAATTCTGAGACACGGCAACGTGCTGTTAGTCAGAAAATCGATGAAAGCCAATGCTCTGTGCAGCACATCGATCAGCGTGTTATCAAGTCCATTAGTCCAAGGCGTTTTGACAATTTTGCTTTTAGCCCTTCTGTTGGTGCATCAGGGGGAATTGTTGTTCTTTGGAATTCTGCAATGTTTTTGGGCAAACTGATTGAGGTCAAACAGTTTGGCATTATCATACGATTCACATCCGTGCATAACGTGCATCTTGGACTCTTGTCTCAGTTTATGGTCCTTGTGTGGGGGAGGCAAGGGATGAGTTCGTTTCCTGGCTATACAATCTCCAAATTCCTGAAGATGACAACTGGCTTCTGCTAGGGGATTTCAATTTCATTAGATACATGTCAAGCCCATTTCTGGAACAAATCACAGAAGAGCCTCAAGTCATACCAGCCCCAAGATCAACTGGTAGACTTCCTTGATATAGATAACCAGTACAATAATATTACACAGGGGGTTGAGCCAGATTGCTCAACAATTATTACCAGCTTGCCAATATACTATGGTGGTGGAATAATACAGTGGTGTGGTGGTAGAACAACACTGATACAATAAAATAAAGTCAAGCGTCAGTGTGAGGCTTGACTATTTTATTGGTGTAGCGGAAACACAGCGGATGATACATGTGGTAGACTCCAAGATCATAGGTTGACTGACTGGGACACCTCTAAGCGTCGGGCTCGCTAGCGCAATCTCCTTCCACAAGCTCGTCCTCCTCCAGGTCTGGCCAATGAAATAGCCAGGGACAAGCCAGTGAGTACGTTTGAATGTACTCACAAACATTATGAACAAAAGATATACCGAATGCATATGCTTATGCTGGATTAAATGATATGCTCATGCTGAATTAAATGATGTGCTCATGCTGACTGAAACTTAAAACATGTCAAGATAAATATTAGCATGTGCAGAAAAATTAAATTGTTAGTGATAAACCAAGAAAATTAAAAGTGGATAGTCGGGCGAGACGGGACCGCCCGAATAACCAAGAGAAATGCCAAACGGGTGTCTAAAAGAGTATCGAGCGAGACGGACCGCCCATGAACTCAAGCGACGCCACGAGTGGTCTTGAAAAGAAATGCCAGTCGGGTGTCTAAAAGTGACACCACGGTAGGTCTTGAAAAGAAATGACAAACGGGTGTCTAAAAGAGTATCGGCGAGACAGACCGCCCATGAACTCAAGCGACGCCACGAGAGGTCTTGAAAATAAAACTGGGTGCCCGGGGTAGTCTAGCCAGCCCCTGAGACACTCAGGAAAATAAAAATAAGAGAAATGGGTTAGTCCACAATATTATGCATAGTAACAATAATATTCACAACCTTAATATTCATGATATCAAAAATATCCATGACAGTGTTAGTGATGAAATAATAATATTCTGTAAAATAATTGATGCTCAAATTATTTATTTCCTCCGAAGACCGACACCGGACCGACACTTGACCCTTCCCAGCTAACGTCCTTGACCACGGACACGGCTATTCGAATAGTTATAACTCTGCAGAGGGTGTACTCTTTACCCACGTGTATGAGATTTCTTTAGTCAACACCGTGGCACTGACTAATTCCCACTACGGTCTTTGGGTTGAAAACACACCTGGCCAACACACACCAGATTAACTTTCCGGATGCCAGGAATCACCCAAAGCATCGTTCAAGAAAAACTCTAAGTCGGGGAGACTACAATCTCGAATAGCATGGGATCACAATATTTATATCGGCGCGCAAACAGGGGTGCTACCCCCTCGGTCCCAGACCGGATACACCCATGCCCCCTGACCTGATGACGGGATTTAGTCCATGGCCGTGGAAACCCTCATCATGGCCCTCTATGTGGTGTGTACACAGACAGGGGTTAGCAACCTACTAAACCGTACTTCCCTTGCGGGAAGACCCGTGGCAGCACGGTGTTTAGCTAGGTGTGACGGAATAAGACTCGATCTAGGTCGACTCAGGAGGTGTTGTTATTATGACCGGTATATTTCACAAGCCACGGTGACACCGTCGTGTCACAACAGGACCGTGCTCACCAGCACGTCCAAGGCAGAAGCTGCACTCCTGGTTGTCTCACAACTTTTATTCACGGTAGAAATTCACTTGAGTGAAGTGCAAGCAAATGCAAATATGATATGATCATGCATGCATGCACTATCTCCACACATATGATGCAAACTCAAATCAATGCAAACATGCAATGCAATTCACCATATCCCAGGTTCAAAATGCTTGCCTTGTCCAAAGTAGTCAGAAGAAGAACACTCAAAATTCCCGGCAAAGTTCCCCTCTTCTTTTTCTGAAAAATTCAAATTCAAATTCCAATTAAAAATTTGGCAACAGTACCAAAACTTGTTTCAAAATATTTTTAAATAAATACTAAAAAAACTAGAGAGAAAAATAAGAATTTCAAAAAAGAATCAACTCAATCAGAGTTGTGGTTTAAAAGTTATTCAACTTTCAAATCCAGGGGTCTTTCTGCAAAAATCCAGTCCCTGTGCTTTTAAAAAGAAAACGCTTCGGGACAAAGTGCGCCTTCCAGCGCAGAAAGCGCAAAAAGCCAAATACGCTTTCTGTTTACACGGGGAAAATAATAAAACGCTGACGGGTGGGGTCCACCCGTCAGGTTTGAACTTAAACGCGTTCGCGCGAGTTGACAGAGGAGGTGCGGCGATCACTGGCGATGATCGCCGGCGTATCCGGGGGCGGCGATGGTGTGGTCGTGCTTGGGGTGGAGTACCGCGTCGGTGGGTGGAGGTAGTGGTCGCCGGGGAGTAACGGAACGCCGGTGAGGTCTTCGCCGGCGGACGGTGGTTCGGGTGCGTCGGGATCTCGCCGGAGAGAGCTCGAGAGGTGGAATTGGAGCGCGGAATCGGGGTGTGAGTGTGTTATGAGGTTACTGGCAAGGTTTTAGGGGTGGTGGTGGCCTAACGGCGTCGAGCTGGTCGGGGACAGTGGCGGCGGAGCGATGACCGGAGAGGAGGAAGAAGGCCTCCTCGGGGTCGGGTAAGTGCACTGGGGGTCGATTCGGGGGTGGTGTGGGTGGTACGAGTAGTGAACGGAGCTCGGGGGTCCTATTTATAGGCGATCCGAGGGTGGCCGAGCGAGTGCGGATGACGCCGGAGTAAATTTGGCCGGCGAGGTGGTTAGGGTCGGTGGTCATGGGCGGCGGGGAGTTTATGAGGACGGTGGATCGCTCTCGAAGAGTCGTCGTGGACGAGCTTGATCTCCTTGGCCTCATCCACGGTGAGATGCCCGAGCGGGTGTGGCGGCCGTGCCCGTCTCCGGCGACTGCCAGGCGGGGCCAGGGCGGTGTGGTCGGTGCGGCTGCGATGCGGAGGAGGTGCCGCGTGGAGAAGGTAGGTGGAGGGAGGCGGCAGGGGAAGTGAAGATGGCGGCCGCCGTGTTGACCTGCTCGGTTGCCGCAGTCGGGGACGGTGGCCGTTGCACCGGCCACCTCCTGTGCTGTCGGCGGCGGGCAGCTGACCAGGGGGTCCAGGGCGGTTCATTTAAGAGGAGAGGAGGCGTGGAGGAGAAGGAAATGGAGTGAAGAGTAGTGCACGGCGACGTCTCCCTTTGCCTCTGAACTAATTCACTTAACTGAATTTTCGACAGCTATGAAGAGTGTGCACATGAGGTATATGATGAAATGACAGAGGGGTCTAGGCATTTTAGGATTTTGTGATAATTTTTTTTGGTGAGGTGTTGATGCATAAAAGTGAGTTTGGCAAAGTCTCAGAATTTTTGGAGCAAATTAAATTGGGTTTGTATCAGAAAGATTGTTTCTGGTCCAAATTTGAATTGAATGGCATTTGAAAATTTTGAACTGTGGAACCCAATGTTTTTGGTGAAATGGGTTTTGGGTACTGTCTAGTTGTGAGGGTAATTTTGGTGGAGGCAGAAGAATTGTAGAAAATATAGTTCCTTTGCAAACCCAAGAAACCATGAATAAAATAAATTCCAACTTTGGAATTTAATAAATATTGCAGGAATATTTTTGTAAGGTGGAAAGGAGTTGGATAATGTCCTAGAATGTGAGGATGACTTGAGGGATAAATTAGAATGACAGAATAAATTATTGGGAGAATTTAGAAGGCTTTGGAAGAATTTAGAAGGCTTTGGAAGAATTGAAAAGGCCATTTCCATAGAATTTTTTTAATTATTCCAAAAACTTTTCTACAGAGAAAAATATTTTTAATCTTCCAAAAATTATTACCAATTAATAAACCATCCAAAACAGAACCATTTGAAAATTTTGGAACCCAAAAAAAATGATTTTTAGAACAGAAGAAAGAGAAGAAGAAAATAGGGCCAAAATAATTCAAAGTATTTTCTTTTAATAAAAAGTTTAAAAATCCAGAGAGAAAATTTTGGGGTGTTACAATACACCACAAACAGAAACTTGCCTGGAGGTGACTCTAATGACATGTTCATCTTCAATGATATTATTGGGCATCTGGGTTTGATTGAACTGCCAATAAAAGGGAGACAGTACACCTGGTCTAATATGCAGGATTCCCCCCTACTTGAGCAACTGGACTGGTTCTTCACCACCACCAATTGGACCACTATATACCCAGCTACCCAAGTTCTTCCTCTGGCTAGAACTGCTTCTGACCATGTCCCTTGTGTGTTGGTCATCAACACCAGCATCCCCAAATGTAATTTATTCAGATTTGAAAACTATTGGGTGGAACTTGAGGGGTTTATGGAGTGTGTGCAAAACTCCTGGAATAAGCATTCTCGCAAGACACATATCTCAGCTATCATTGCAGATAAACTGAAAACCTTGCGACAGGACTTAAAGAAGTGGCAGATGGGTTTATCCAAAATGAAGCAGTTAATTCAGAAGTGCACCAGAGTCATATTTTTGCTAGATGAATTAGAGGAGCTCAGACCTCTGTTCAGATCAGAGTTTAACTTCAGAAAGATTGTTAAATTGCATATGGAAAAGCTATTTCACCTGCAGTACTTATATTGGAGAAAGCGGTGCACCATCAGATCGATCAAGGTCTGGGAGGAAAATACAAAATTCTTCCATGCAATGGCTACATAAAGATATAGAAGGAATTCTTTGGCCTCTCTTAGACTGGATGATGGGACGGTTACCAATGATCATATACAAATTGCTGGTGCCTTCTGGTCCACTTTCAAGAACAGAATGGGGAGGGCCAGAGGTATTAATATGACTTTGGACCTGGCAGCTCTGATAGAACCTGTGGAGGGTTTGGATGTGCTTGTGAAGCCTTTTGAGAAGGAAGAAATGGACCCCACAGTGCGGAAAATGCCAATTGATAGGGCTCCTAGAACTGATGGATTCAATGGTTTGTTCTTCAAAAAATGTTGGTCAATAATTTGTCAGGAATTCTATGCCCTGGCAATGGCTTTTCATGAGGGAACAGCTAGATTGGAAAACTTTAATGGGTCTTACATTACTCTAGTACCCAAGAAGCCTGTTCCTGAAACTGTTAATGACTTTAGACCAATATCCTTGAGTAGTATGGGTTTAAAGTTTATTTCCAAAATGGCTGCTGATAGATTCCAACTGGAAATAATGAGATGTGTCCATAAAAATCAGTATGGTTTTATTAAATCAAGGACCATCCAAGACTGTGTGGCATGGACTCTGGAATACTTGCACCAATGCCATCAGTCCAAGAGGAAAATTCTGATTTTGAAGTTGAACTTTGAAAAGGCTTTTGACTCCTTAGAACATGAGGCAATCTTTCAAATCTTGAAATTTAAGGGTTTTCCTGAGAAGTGGATATTGTGGGTGAAGGAATTCCTTTCAACTGGAACCTCCTCTGTTTTGGTCAATGGGGTGCCTGGTAAAGACTTTGCCAGTAAAAAGGGGGTCAAACAAGGAGATCCTCTGTCCCCACTGCTGTTTGTGCTAGCTGCAGACATTTTACAATCTGCTGTCAATGATTTGTTGCACAAGGGAATTCTGCAGCTACCCATCCCCAATCATGATCCTGATTACCCAATTATTCAGTATGCTGATGATACTTTGATTATCTTGCCTGCCGAGGAGGATCAGTTGATGGCTCTTAAAAGTATGTTATTGCAGTTCTCACAATCCACAGGGCTTCACATAAATTATCACAAGTCATCTATGCTACCTATCAATGTGGAAGGAACTGAAATTGCTAGGCTGGCTTCTGCTTTTGGCTGTACTGTAGGAACTCTGCCCTTCACCTACCTTGGACTACCAGTGGGTGTCATGAGGTTAAAAATAATGGACCTAATGCCATTGGTTGATAGCATGGAATCCAAACTGTCTGCAAGCTCAAGTTTCCTGGCTCAAGGTGGGAGATTGCAATATCTGAATTCTACTCTCTCCTCACTGCCTATTTTCTTCCTCCGCAGTCTGGAGGTGCCACTTGGTATACTAAAACAATTACAAAGGATACAGAGACAGTGTCTTTGGAGAAGGAATGGAAATGATAATGCTCCTGCTCTAGCTGCCTGGGATCTGGTGTGCAGACCCAAAGCTAAGGGTAGACTGGGAATCATGAACCTTGGCATTCAAAATGATGCTCTATTGATGAAACACTTACATCAGTTCTTCAATAAGGTTAATGTGCCTTGGGTGAATCTGATCTGGAATTCCTACTACCATGAGAGAGTACCTCAGGCCACCTCTGTATGTGGTTCTTTCTGGTGGAGGGATGTTTGCAAATTGATGGATAAATTCAGAGAGATTACATGTGTACAGGTCATTCAGGGTGACACTGTCTTGTTCTGGGATGATAGCTGGCAACTTGATAACTCTGTTGTTCCTTTACGGCAGCGGTTCGGTAGGTTATTTTCATTTGCAATTGATAGCATGGCTTCTGTCAAGGACTTTCTAGATTGCCAGGAATGGGAGTCATTATTCCACCTACCTTTATCTCAGCAAGCACACCAAGAGATGATCAAGTTACAGCAGATGGTGCATGTCATGCAGCTGAAGGTCACTGAGCCTGACTGCTGGGTTCTAAAACATAATGGTAAACAGTACGAGGCCAAGAGTTACTACACTTATGTCCACAGAAATATTATCCCTAATCCATTACTCAAATGGATATGGGCCTCCTCTTGCACCATGAAGATCAAGGTTTTTGCTTGGATGATGATAATGGACAGACTTAACACACAAGATATGTTGTTAAGGAGACACTGGAATGTCTCTGACTCTCCTGCATGTGTGCTATGCCCAGGTAACATAAGAGAGGACATAGACCATTTGTTCTTCAACTATAGGTTCAGCCATAGGGTCTGGAACTACCTGCAGATTGCCTGGTCACAGGGTGATAATCAGGCAGAAATTGTGTGGCAAGCCAGAAGAGATTTTGCAAAACCTTTTTTCACTGAGGTGGTCTTCATAGCATGCTGGAACATTTGGACTGTGCACAATGGTAAAGTTTTCAGAAATGAAAGGCCTTCTTTCAACAGATGGAGATCCTCTTTCATACATGACATCTCCCTTACGGCTCATAGGGTAAAAGCCAGATTTAGAGATGAACTCTTTAGATGGATAGCTTACTTACCTCCCTAAGGTAAGTGTTGCATTTTTTTCATTCCTTTTGTAGTTTTTCTGCCTCTTTAGGCTCTGTACATTTGTATATACAGTTCTGCATGAGTAATAAAAGTAAGGCTGTGGAACCAAGTTCTGTAGTAGTTTCTCAAAAAACCACTCACCATGAAGCCCGGAGACTGCGTCGCGCAGATGATCGTCCATGTGATTGCGACGCCGGAGGTCGCCAAGGTGGAGGACCTCGATGCCACCGTCCGGCGGGAGGGAGGGTTCGGGTCCACCGGTGTTTGAACTCCGTGCCTTGGTAGATACATCTAGAGAAGTGGTCTGGTTGTTTGCGTCTGATGTTAAATGGGATCTCGTGATCTCTTCGAGTTGAGATGTTGAATGTTGCATCCAAGAATGTTGCAAGTGCTGAGATGGTTCTGTGACCTTACCTTAGTTTATTTTGCACTGGACGTGTCTTGATTTCCATCCATGAATACTGCATCTGACTTTTATTTCTTTAATTTCTAATTAGTTAGCTGTAGCGTGGGGGGAAAATGGCGTGCTACTAGTACTTAGGATAGTAGTAGCGTAGGTGTGGAATAGTGGTAGCGTGGGTGACACCGCGCTACTACTAACATTTTAGTTGTAGCACGGGGTAAAAAACGCGCGACTGCTAAAATTTAGCTGTAGTGCCTTAGCAGTAGCACGGGAACCCGCGCTACTGGTATGCAAAAAAACCTACTCTACTAGTAGTGTTTTTCCTAGTAGTGGATTCAACCAAAGTAATTAACTCAGGATTGACAGAGAATTCATAATCCTTATCGGTGACAAATATGGGAGAGGTAGCAAACTTAGGATCATATTTCATTCTCTCCCTCATAGATTTTTCCTTCAACTCGGCAAGCAATTTTATAACCTCATCTCTATCATTACAAGGAAGAATTGCCCTAGCTGTCTCCCTATCAAAAACATGTCCATCAGATGTCTCAGGCATTTCAACTCTAGTAGGAGAGCTAGGCAGAATAGGTGAATCATAATTTTCAAGAGTTTCAACATTTTCAGTTTCTTTAGCTTTAGCAATTTGTTCATCAGGAAATTCACCAAGTGGCATAGTATTATCAAGCATAGTACTAGCATCATCATAAGTATCATTCATAGTAGAAGTAGTATCATCAATAACTTGCGACATATCAGAATGAATAACAGGTGGCAGTGTCGCAAGCTTACTCAAAACAGAAGGTGAATCAAGTGCAGAGCTAGATGACAGTTCCTTACCTCCCCTCGTCTTAGAGGGAACGATCTTTGTTTTAGCATCTTTCAGATTCTTCATAGTGATCAACAGATATAAATCCCAAGTGACTCAACAACTAGAGCTATGCTCCCCTGCAACGGCGCCAGAAAAAGGTCTTGATAACCCACACGTATAGGGGATCGCAACAGTTTTCGCGGGTAGTATTTCACCCAGATTTATTGATTCGATACAAGGGGAGCCAAAGAATATTTGCGAGTATTAGCAGTTGAGTTGTCAATTCAACCACACCTGGAGAACTAAATATCTGCCGCAAAAAGTTTAGTAGCACAGTAGTATGATAGTTTCAATAGCAGTAGTACCAGTAATAGAAACAGTAACAGTAGCAGTTTTGTAGTAATTGTAACAGCAGCAACAACGAAAGTAACTTAGCAAAGATTAATATGCGAAAAGTGTAGGCATTGGATCAGTGATGGATAATTATGTTGGATGACATTCATCATGTAACAGTCACAACCTAGGGCGATACACAATAGATCCAATTCATCAATGTAATGTAGGCATGTATTCCATATATAGTCATACGTGCTTATAGTAAGAACTTGCATGACATCTTTTGTCCTACTCTCCCATGGCAGTGGGGTCCTTAAGGAAACTAAGGGATATTAAGGCCTCCTTTTAATAGAGAACCGGAACAAAGCATTAGCACATAGTGAATACATGAACTCCTCAAACTACGGCAATCACCGGAAAGAATCCCGATTTTTGTCACCTTGGGGTATGCGGATCATGCCACGTAACAGGTGCATATAACTTGCAAGATAGGATCAAGAACTCAAATATATTCATGAAAACATAGAGGGTTTAGATCTGAAATCATGGCAGTCGGGCCCTAGTGACAAGCATTAAGCATAGCAAAGTCATAGCAACATCAATCTCATAACATAGTGGATACTAGGGATCAAGGACCTAACAAATTGACTCGATTACATGGTAAATCTCATCCAACCCATCACCGTCCAGCAAGCCTACGAAGAAATTACTCACACACGGCGGTGAGCATCATGAAATTGGTGATGGAGGATGGTTGATGATGACGACGGCGTCGAATCCCCCTCTCCGGAGCCCCGAACGGACTCCAGATCAGCCCTCCCGATGAAGAACAGGAGGTGGCGGCGGCTCTGTATTATAAAACATGATGATTCTTTCCACGAATAGGTACTTATAGCGTTGGAGTTAGGGCAAACGGAGGTGCCAGGGGCCCACAAGTCTGCGAGGCGCGCCCTGGGGGGTGGGCGCGCCCCCCAGGCTTGTGGCGCCTGGTGGCTCCCCGGTCTGGTGGATCTTTGCACCAGTATTTTTTATATATTCTGAAATAATTCTCTGTAAATTTTTAGGTCCATCTAAGAACTTTTATTTCTACACAAAAATAACACCATGGCAATTCTGCTGAAAACAGTGTCAGTCCGGGTTAGTTCCATTCAAATCATGCAAATTAGAGTCCAAACTAGAGCAAAAGTGTTTGGAAAAGTAGATACGTTTGGGATGTATCAAGAGGCCACGGTCGTGTTGCTTCCGGAAAAACGGCCCCGATGGTCGGCTTTCAACCATTGGTTGGTTGCAACACCAACACCGAAAAGGGAATAATGAAGAGAACCATTACCTCGACATCTCAACATGAAGATACATAAGGCGCCTACCCCAAATCAGAAGGACTCGAGACAGTGCGGACATGATACGTCTCCAACGTATCTATAATTTTTTATTTTTCCATGCTATTATAGTATCAATCTTGGATGTTTTTTATGTAATTATATGCAATTATATTTCATTTTTTGGGACTAACCTATTAACCTAGTGCCCAGTACCAGTTGCTATTTTCTGCTTGTTTTTGGTTTTTCAGAGAATCAGTAACAAACGAAGTCCAAATGCCACGAAACTTTTTGGAGATTTTTTTGGACAAAAGAGACCCTGGAGACTTGGAGAGGAGGCCAGAAGGTTCGCGAAGCCTTGATACGTCTCCAACGTATCTATAATTTTTGATTGTTCCATGCTGTTATATTATCAAACTTGGATGTTTTTATATGCATTTACAGCAATTATATATCATTTTTGGAGACTAACCTATTAACTTAGTGCCCAGTGCCAGTTGCTGTTTTCTGCCCTATTTTTGTTTTACAGAATATCAATACCAAACGAAGTCCAAATGCCACGAAACTTTTTGGAGATTATTTTGGACAATACCAACACTAGAAGCTTCAGGAGGAGGCCAGAAGCCCTAGGGGGTGCCCACAAGGCACCAGGGCACGCCTGGGCGGGGGGGGGGGGGGGGGTAGGCGCGCCCTGGTACCTTGTGGGGCCCACAGAGCTCCGTTTGACCTAATTTCACCACTTTAAATTCCCAAAAAATCAGAAACCCTAAGGGGAGTCCACGAAATACTTTTTCCGCCGCCGCAAGTTTCTGTTCTCGAGAGATCCCATCTGGAGGCCTTCTCCGGTACTTCGTCGGAGGGGGAATCGATCACGGAGGGGCTCGACATCAACCTTGCTGCCCTTCCGATGATGCGTGAGTAGTTTACCATAGACCTTCGGGTCCATAGGCAGTAGCTAGATGTCTTCTTCTCTCTTTTTGATCTTCAATACAATGTTATCCTCGATGTTCTTGGAGTTCTATCTGATGTAATCACTTTTTGCGGTGTGTTTGTTGGGATCCGATGAATTGTGAGTTTATGATCAGATTATCCATGAATATTATTTGAGTCTTCTCTGATCTCGTTTATGCATGATTATTATAGCTTCATATTTCTTCTCCGATCTATTGATTTGGTTTGGCCAACTAGATTGATTTATCTTGCCATGGGAAGAGGTGCTTTGTAATGGGTTCGATCTTGCGGTGCTCAATCCCAGTGGCAGAAAGGGACATGACATGTATGTATCATTGCTATTAAGGGTAAAAAGATGGGGTTTATTCATGCATGAGTTTACTTTGTCTACATCATGTCATCGTTCTTAAGGCGTTACTCCGTTCTTTATGGACTTAATACACTAGATGCATGCTGGATAGCGGTCGATGTGTGGAGTAATAGTAGTAGATGCAGGCATGAGTCGGTCTACTTGTCTCGGATGTGCTGCCTATATACATGATCATTGCCTTGGATGTCGTGATGATTATTTGCTTTTCTATCAATTGCCCAACAGTAAGTTGTCTACCCACCGTATGCCATTTTCTTGAGAGAAGCCTCTAGTGAAAACATTGGCCCCCGGGTCTACTTTATCATTTACTAAAACCCTAAAACTAATTGCTGCAATTTTATCTTATTTATTTTATTTTATATTTTTGTTTCAATCTATCTATCTATCACATACAATTTAATCTTGCAATTTACCGCCGAGGGATTGACAACCTCTCGTTTGCTTTGGGTGCAAGGATTTGTTGTTTGTGTGCAGGTGCTGCTAACGAGGTGTTGCATGATTCTCCTACTAGTTCGATAACCTTGGTTTCATAAATGAGGGAAATACTTATCTCTACTGTGCTGCATCATCCCTTCCTCTTCGGGGAAAATACCAACGCAAGCTACAAGTAGCAGGAAGAATTTTTGGCGCCGTTACCGGGGAGACATCATCAACATCTATCAAGTACCTATGCATAAACTCTCATATCCTTGCATTTATTTTATTTGCCTCTCGTTTTCATCTCCCCCACTTCTAAAAGTTTTTACAAAAATATTTTCCGTTTGCCTTTTTCTTGTTTGCCTGTTTGTTTGTTTGCTTGTTATCTTGTTTGCGTAGCCGCGATGTCTCAAGAAAATACAAAATTGTGTGATTTTTCCAATACTAATAATAATGATTTTATTAGTACTCCAATTGCTCCTCCCGCCGCTAGTGCGGAGACTTGTGATATTAATGCCGCTTTGCTAAATCTTGTTATGAAAGAACAATTTTCTGGTAGTCCTAATGAAAATGCTGCATCCCATCTTAACACTTTTGTAGAATTGTGTGATATGCAAAAGAAAAAAGATGTGGATAATGATATTGTGAAATTAAAATTATTCCCATTTTCATTGCGGGATCGTGCAAAAATTTGGTTTTCATCTTTACCACGAAATAGTATCGATTCTTAGGATAGGTGTAAAGATGCTTTTATTACTAAGTATTTTCCTCCCGCAAAAATTATTTCTCTTAGAAATCAAATTATGAATTTTAAGCAACGTGATCATGAACATGTTGCCCAATCTTTGGAAAGGATGAAATTAATGATAAGAAATTGCCCTACTCATGGTTTAAATTTATGGATGATCATACAAAAAATTTATGCGGGATTAAATTTCGTTTCTAGAAATCTTTTAGATTCCGCCACGGGTGGTACTTTTATGGAAATTACTTTGGGAGAAGCTACTAAATTGCTTGATAATATTATGACAAATTATTCACAATGCCATACTGAAAGAGTTCCTACTAGTAAAAAAGTGAATTCTGTTAAAGAAATTAATACTTTGAGTGATAAAGTTGATGCGCTTATGAAATTGGTTGCTAGCAAAAATGCTCCTATTGATCCTAATGATGTGCCTTTGTCCACTTTGATTGAGCAAAATAATAATCCCGTAGATGTGAATTTTGTCTCGCGAAACAATTTTAATAATAATGCTTATAGAGGAAATTTCAATGCTAGACCGTTTCCTGGAAATTCCTCTAATAATTATGGCAATCCCTATGGTAATTCTTATAATAATAATAATAGGATGCCCTCTGATCTTGAAAGTAATATTAAAGAATTTATTAATGCTCAAAAAGTTTTCAACACTATGATAGAAGAAAAATTGAGTAAACTTGATGATATGTCTAGGAGCATTGATAGAATTATTCATGATGTGGAAAATCTCAAGACTAAAATTTTGCCACCCAAAATTGATATTAATGAATCAATTAAAGCTTTATATGTTTCCATGGATGAGAGTAAGAAAAGAACCGCCATGCTAAAAGCTAAACGAGAATTTTTAGAAAAAAAGCGATTCCTCCCGATTTTTATCGTAGTAATGATGAGGATATTAAAATGATTGGAGTTTCATCTATTTATTCTTTGTTTAGCAATATAAAACTTGATGAAAAGGGGACTGAAGAAGAGTCAACTTTAGCTAGTAGGCGTTCCCATAATTCGGAGGGTGAAATTCTTGAAAAGAAAATTGATAAAAGTGGGTTTAGAGAGGTAAAAACTTTAAATAGCGATGTGCCCACTCTCTTGGATTACAAAGATTTTAATTATGATAATTGTTCTTTGATTGAGTGAATTTCTTTGTTACAATCCATGTTAAATTCACCCAACGCTTATGAGCAAAACAAGGCTTTTACTAAACACATCGTAGAAGCAATGATGGAAGCGTTAGATGAAAAGCTAGAACTAGAGATTTCAATTCCTAGAAAATTATATGATGAATGGGAACCCACCATTAAAGTTAAAATTAAAAATTATGAGTGCAATGCTTTATGTGATTTGGGTGCTAGCGTTTCCACAATTCCAAAATCTCTATGTGATGTGCTAGGTTTTACCAATATACATGAATGCTCTCTTAATTTGCATCTTGCGAATTGTACTATTAAAAAACCATTGGGTAGGATAAATGATGTTCTTATTCTTGCAAATAGAAATTATGTGCCCATTGATTTCATAGTACTTGACATTGAATGTAATACTTCTTTCCCAATAATACTTGGTAGACCGTTCTTACGAACCATAGGTGCCGTTATTGACATGAAAGAAGGGAATATAAAATTTCAATTTCCATTAAAAAAGGGTATGGAACATTTCCCTAGGAAGAAAATTAAAGCACCATATGAATCCATCATGAGGGCCACTTATGGAATCAACTTGAAAGATGACAATACTTGAAACTATGCATTATGCCTAGCTAGGGGCATAAAACAATAGCGCTTGTTGGGAGGCAACCCAATGAATAAAATAAATTTTTACTTTTTGTTTCTGTTATTGTGTGTTTTTATATTTATGCTACTGTTATGATTGAGTTTTTGTGTTTTTAATTAGTGTTTATGCCAAGTAAAGCCTTTAGGATGATTTGGAAGATAGTACAATTGATGTTGTTTGGAAAACATAAAGTTTTGCGTCCAGTGCTGGAATTTTGGTTCTGTTCTGGAACGTCAAAAAAATCTTAAATTTTACACAGTATTGGTATATGAATTGCCCACGTTGTCCTAATTTTTCAGAATTGTTGGATTTACAGAAGTATGGCTTTTAAATAGATTGCTACAGACTGTTCTGTTTTTGACAGATTCTGTTTTTGATGTGTTGCTTGCTTGTTTTGATGAAACTATGGATTGTATCGGGGCGGTATAAGCCATGGAGAAGTTAGAATACAGTAGGTATAATGCAAAAATGAAATATGAATGGGTTTGCAATAGTACTTAAAGTAGTGATTTATTTTGTTATACTAACGGATCTCATGAAGGTTTTGTTGAGTTTTGTGTGATTGAAGTTTTCTAGTTTTGGGTGAGATCACGATGGATGAAGGAATAAGGAGTAGCAAGAGCCTAAGCTTGGGGATGCCCAAGGCACCCCAAGGTAATATTCTATGAAGAATCAAGCGTCTAAGCTTGGGGATGCCCCGGAAGGCATCCCCTCTTTCTTCTACCAACCATCGGTAATTTTACTTGGAGCTATATTTTTATTCGTCACATGATATGTGTTTTGCTTGGAGCATCTTGTATTATATGAGTCTTTGCTTTGTTTGATTTTTAGTTTGTCACAATCATCCTTGTTGAACACACCCATTTTGAGAGAGCCACACATTATCATAATTTGTTAGAATACTCTATGTGCTTCACTTAAATTTTTATGAGCTAGGCAGTTGCTCTAGTGCTTCACTTAAATCTTTTTGACCACGGCGGTGGCTATATTTTGAAGAAATAAACTCTCATTCTTCACTTATATTATTTTGAGAGTTGATAAGATTAAATTTTTTAAGAAATAAACTCTCATGCTTCACTTATATTATTTTGAGAGTTGATAAGATGAAATTTTTGAAGAAATATTTGCATTCTCATGCTTCACTTATATCTTTTTGAGAGTTGATAATAGTAATGGTAATTTGCACAAGATATGAATTTGGTCCCAAAGTGATGAATATTCAAGAGGGATATAATAAAAACATTCATATAGATCATTGGATATGATAAGTGTGATTCCTTGCAATAGTTTTGCGATATGGAGATGATAATATGTGAGTCATGTTATTGAGTAATTGTGATTTAGTAAGAATATTAGTGTTAAGGTTTGTGATTCCCTATGCATGCACATTAAGTCAATAGTTATGCAAAGAAATTATATCCTACTTATGGTGCATTATTCGGTGTTAGTTATGTTCAATGCATGTTTATGACCGTTTTCGCTTTCTGGTTGGTTGCTTCTCAATTTATTTGCTAGCCTTCATTTGTACTAAGCGGAAATACTGCTTGTGCATCCAAAATCCTTAAACCCAAGTTGTGCCAAATGAGTCCACTATATCAACCTATATGTGGTATTTCAATGCCGTTCCAAGTAAATTTGCGTGTGCCAACTCTAATTTTCAAAATAATTTTTCCGTTTTGTGTGCCCGTACCACTCATGAAGCGGCAGGGGGTGGCCATTATTTTCCATGCTAGGTGTGTTATTCCCAGGATGAGTGTTTATTCACTTGTCATTGCACGAGAGAGTGGATTGTAATAGGGATGCCCAGTCCCACAATGAAATCAAAAATTAATGACAACAAAATTCCTTGGAAAGTGATGGTATGGAGGGCGCCCGTGGATACGGCTAGCCATGGATTGTGAAAGAAAGGTGGAAAGGAAATAAACTTTACTTTCTATTTGGGAACCGCCTATGATGTGTCTAGCATGGAAAATATTGGGTATTCTCGGTCGTTTTCATTGACAGGAAAAGCATGCCTCTCAAAATATTTTTATCTCTCTAATTTAAGCTTTGAGCTCTGGCACATTTGACAAATCTCTGCTTCCCTCTGCGAAGGGCCTATCTATTTACTTTTATGCAATTTTTATTTTTACTTTGAGTCTCCATCTTCTCTTATAAAGCACCAACTAGAGAGCACGATTGTCATATTTGTGCATTGTGTGTAATTAATATTTGAGTGTGTTTCATGAATGGATCAATGATTGAGCATAATGGGCTAGGGATAACTTTCTTTAGCGTTGATATTTTGGACATGGTTGCTTGTTAGCATGCTTGAGTATTTATATTTTCATGTCAAATTATAGACTATTGCTTTGAATCATTCAAGTCCAATGTCCATGCTACAAAAGAAAAGAATATGTGATGAATATGATAGGCAGCATTCCACATCAACAATTCTGTTTTTATCATTTACCTACTCGAGGACGAGCAGGAATTAAGCTTGGGGATGCTGATACGTCTCCAATGTATCTAAATTTTTTGATTGTTCCATGGTGTTATATTATCAATCTTGGATGTTTTTATATGCATTTACAGCAATTATATATCATTTTTGGAGACTAACCTATTAACTTAGTGCCCAGTGCCAGTTGCTGTTTTCTGCCCTGTTTTTGTTTTACAGAATATCAATACCAAACGAAGTCCAAATGCCACGAATTTTTTTGGAGATTTTTTTCTGGACAATACCAACACTAGAAGCTTCGGGAGGAGGCCAGAAGCCCTAGGGGGTGCCCACGAGGCACCAGGGCGCGCCTAGGGGGGGGCAGGCGTGCCCTGGTACCTCCTGGGGCCCACAGAGCTCCGTTTAACCAAATTCCACCACTATAAATTCCCCAAAAATCAAAAACCCAAAGGGGAGTCCATGAAATACTTTTTTCGCCATTGCAAGTTTCTGTTCTCGAGAGATCCCATCTGGAGGCCTTCTCCGGTACTCCGCCGGAGGGGGAATCGATCACGGAGGGGCTCTACATCAACCTTGCTGCCCTTCCGATGATGCGTGAGTAGTTTACCACAGACCTTCGGGTCCATAGGCAGTAGCTAGATGGCTTCTTCTCTCTTTTTGATCTTCAATACAATGTTCTCCTCGATGTTCTTGGAGTTCTATCCGATGTAATCACTTTTTGGGGTGTGTTTGTTGGGATCCGATGAATTGTGAGTTTATGATCAGATTATCCATGAATATTATTTTAGTCTTCTCTGATCTCTTTTATGCATGATTATTATAGCTTCGTATTTCTTCTCCAATCTATTGATTTGGTTTGGCCAACTAGATTGATTTATCTTGGCATGGGAAGAGGTGCATTGTAATGGGTTCGATCTTGCGAAGCTCAATCCCAGTGACAGAAAGCACCTCTTCCCATGGCAAGATAAATCAATCTAGTTGGCCAAACCAAATCAATAGACCGGAGAAGAAATATGAGGCTATAATAATCATGCATAAAAGAGTTCAGAGAAAACTCAAATAATATTCATGGATAATCTGATCATAAACTCACAATTCATCGGATCCCAACAAACACACCGCAAAAAGTGATTACATCGGATAGAACTCCAAGAACATCAAGGAGAACATTGTATTGAAGATCAAAAAGAGAGAAGAAGCCATCTAGCTACTGCCTATGGACCCGAAGGTCTGTGGTAAACTACTCACGCATCATCGGAAGGGCATCAAGGTTGATATAGAACCCCTACGTGATCGATTCCCCCTCCGGCGGAGTACCGGAGAAGGCCTCCAGATGGGATCTCTCTGGAACAGAAACTTGCGGCAGCGGAAAAAGTATTTCGTGGACTCCCCTGAGGGTTTCTGTTTTTTCCTGAATTTATAGTGGTGGAATTAGGTCAAACGGAGCAAAGGGGGGCCCACGAGGCAAAAGCTAGTTGTGTTTTCAGCACGAGCACAAAGTGATCGAAGATGATCCAAGTAGAAAGCTTCAGCAGTATGATAGATTTTGGGTGGTTCTTCAACCATTGGTTTAGCAAGTACAACTAATTTTTTTGGTATTTTACGTTTCCTACCCATAACTAAAGATAGAAAACAAGAGCACAAAATAAAAACTACTTAGTGATAAAGCAAACAAGCACACACGAGAATATCAACCCCATGCTAGTGCTCCCCGGCAACGGCGCCAGAAAAAGGTCTTGATAACCCACAAGTATAGGGGATCAATTGTAGCTTTTTTGATAAATAAGAGTGTCGAACCCAACGAGGAGCTAAAGGTAGAATTAATATTCCCTTCAAGTTCTATCGACCACTGATACAACTCTACGCACACTTAACGTTTGCTTTACCTAGAACAAGTATGAAACTAGAAGTACTTTGTAGGTAATGCTAGAACTACTTTGCAAGAATAAAACTAGGAGTACTTTGCGATAATAAAACTACGAGTAATTTGCAAGATAATAAAAGTTAGTTGTTTAGTAGAAAGCTTTTGTAACACAAGAGAATGATTTGTCCCTAGGCAATCGATAACTAGACCGGTAATCATTATTGCAATTTTATATGAGGGAGAGGCGTGAGCTAACATACTTTCCATACTTGGATCATATGCACTTATGATTGGAACTCTAGCAAGCATCCGCAACTACCAAAGATCATTAAGGTAAAACCCAACCATAGCATTAAGTAACTAGTCCTCTTTACTCCCATACGCAACAACCCCCTTACTCGGGTGTAAGCTTCTGTCACTCTAGCCGCCCACTATAAGAGAATTATGAACGTATTGCAAACCCTACAGCGGGAATCCCTCATGCTTGCGCGACACGGAGGGCACCATAGGACAGCACCAAAATAAAACATACAACTCAAACCAATCACGATCATCAATCAACCCATAGGACAAAACGAATCTACTCAAACATCATAGGATGGCCACAAATCATTGGATAATAATATGTAGCATTAAGCACCATGTTTAAGTAGAGATTATAGCGGGGAGAAGAGGTGTTACACCGCTGCATAGAGGGGGAGAGAGTTGGTGTTTACGGCGGCGAATTTGTTGGTGTAGATCGCCGTCACGATGTTTCCCTCGTCGGCGTTCCGGCACCACCGGGAGAGAGGGGGAGAGAGCCCCCCTCCTTCTTCTTCTTCCTTGGCCTCCCCCTAGATGGGAGGAGAGTTCCCCCTCTAGTCCATGGCCTCCATGGCTCCCGGAGGGGAGGATCCTCTCCGAGATTGGATCTCCCTCTCTCTCTGTTCTTTTCTGCTTCGCGTTCCTGTTTTCTGGCCGAAAACCGTTTCTTATATTTCCGGAGATCCGTAACTCCGATTGCGCTGAAATTTTAACACGATTTTTTTAATCAATATAAGCTTCCTTGCGGCCGAAGAAGAGCCGCAACCGACTTACGGTGTGCCCACAAGTTACCACCGCGCGGCTAGGGGGGTCGCCCCAAAGTGCCTTGTGGAGGCTGTGGGCCTCCGTTTGCGTTGATTCCACCTCCCAAAAATCACATATATTCCAAAATAATTCTCCATAAAATTTTATTGCATTTGGACTTGGTTTGATATGGATTTTCTGCGAAACAAAAAACAAGCAGAAAACAGGAACTGGCACTGGGCACTGGATCAATATGTTAGTCCAAGAAATCATATAAAATGTTGCCAAAAGTATGTGGAAATTGTAGGATATTGGCATGAAACAATAAAAAATTATAGATACGATGGAGACGTATCAATGACCTAATTTTCCTCCAACACTCTCCTATTTTTTACAACGCTTGTTGCCAGTGACGCTCCAGCTAGCAACAATCTTGTCAATGGCTATGAGTACAACATATGGTACTATCTTGCAGATAGTATCTATCCTCCATGGGACACATTTGTGAAGACAATGCAACGTCCTCAAGGTAACAAGAAATCTCACTTTTGCAATGTGCCAAGTGAAAGGATCGAATCGGTAGACTAGTGGGGGTGTAAATAGGTTACCACAAATATTAACTTAATTGCCAATTTTAGGATAAAGCGGATAAAGTAGGTTATCTAGATATGTACCTAGGTGAGAACAACCTATATGGAAAGCATGCAAGTAACAAGGTACGCAAGGCAATAAGCTAATTAGCAAGCCAACAAGCATACAAAGCTAGAAAAAGGGCGGGAACAGATTAACCACAAGTGAGTCGAGGGCACAAAATTTATTCCAAAGTTCACACTCTTTGGAGAGTGCTAATCTCTGTTGGGGAGGTGCCAAAGCCAAAGCTCTGGAGCGCCACCAAGTGGCTCACCTGATTCTCCCTTTGATTCACCCCCAACAGATGAGCCTCGCATCACTAAGGGTTAGCCTTGAAGGAGACCACCCCACCTTTACAAACTTCCCGGAGCACACCACAAGCAAGGAAGCTTCCGGGCCTTGATTCCTACCGCCTAGGAGCCCAATCTCAAGGAGTAGCAAGTGTTGATGAAGAAATCGAGTGGGGATCACAAATTGGTTTGGCGGAAGTGTAAATCAGGTCTTGCTCACTCAATCCACAAAATATCAAAGAGTTTGGGCGGAGGGATTGAGAGTATTGAAGCTTTTAGGTGGTTTGGAAATGATGGAGCTTCTCAAGACATTAGAGTTAGGTTGGGAGGTGGAACAAGAGGTATTTGCAACAACCCCAAGTGACCGGTGCACACGGGATAAACCGAGCCGAAAACCCTGGACCCCCCATGTGCACGGAATCAACCGAGACAAAAACCCTAGACCCCCAAGTGCACGGGGTGTCCAGAGAGTTTTCAGCTCACCCCCGTGTGCATGGGGGTCAGAGTCCCGTGCACACAGGGGGTGTCCAAAGAGTAAACACTGGACCTTGTGGGCGCGTGGTAGGTTGGCCATGAGCACTTAGGAGGTGAGATTTTGAGGTTATTTTAAGTAGAAAGCATAGGATAGCTGATGTTTAGTTTTGCATGACCCCATACCTTTTTTCAAGCACCTCGACCCCTCTTAATAGTGTG
This sequence comes from Elymus sibiricus, assembly GCA_039707655.1. NCBI lineage: Eukaryota > Viridiplantae > Streptophyta > Magnoliopsida > Poales > Poaceae > Elymus > Elymus sibiricus. Next base: position 354,898,433 of record CM077676.1, on the reverse strand, counting down.
GTTGCCCTACAACTCAAAAGAAACCAAAACAAAACTCCCGAGTCTTCGGATAACCATGCCTTTTTCTTTTTGAAGTGGGGGGGGGGGGCAGGCGCGCCCTGGTGCCTCGTGGGCCCACCCCAGCCCCGTTTGGCCTAATTCCACCACTATAAAGTCCCAAAAAATCGTAAACCCTCAGGGGAGTCCACGAAATACTTTTTCCACCGCCGTAAGTTTCTGTTCTCGAGAGATCCCATCTGGAGGCCTTTTCCGGCACTCCGCCGGGGGGGGGGGAATCGATCACGGAGGGGCTCTACATCAACCTTGCTGCCCTTCCGATGATGTGTGAGTAGTTTACCACAGACCTTCGGGTCCATAGTTAGTAGCTAGATGGCTTCTTCTCTCTTTTTGATCTTCAATACAATGTTCTCCTCGATGTTCTTGGTGTTCTATCCGATGTAATCACTTTTTGCGGTGTGTTTGTTGGGATCTGATGAATTGTGAGTTTATGATCAGATTATCCATGAATATTATTTGAGTCTTCTCTAGTCTCTTTTATGCATGATTATTATAGCTTCGTATTTCTTCTCCGATCTTTTGATTTGGTTTGGCCAACTAGATTGATTTATCTTGCCATGGGAAGAGGTGCTTTGTAATGGGTTCGATCTTGCGGTGCTCAATCCCAGTGACAGAAAGGGACATGACACATATTTATCGTTGCTATTAAGGGTAAAAATATGGCGTTTATTCATACGTGAGTTTATCTTGTCTACATCATGTCATCGTTCTTAAGGCGTTACTCCGTTCTTTATGGACTTAATACACTAGATGCATGCTGGATAGCGATCGATGTGTGGAGTAATAGTAGTAGATGCAGGCAGGAGTCGGTCTACTTGTCTCGGACGTGATGCCTATATACATGATCATTGCCTTAGATATCGTCATGATTATTTGCTTTTCTATCAATTGCCCAACAGTAATTTATCTACCCACCGTATGCTAATTTCTTGAGAGAAGCCTCTACTGAAAACTATGGCCCCCGGGTCTATCTAAATCATATACTAAAACCCTAAAAATATTTGCTACACTTTTCTTTTATTTATTTTATTTTGTATTTTTGTTTCAATCTATCTATATATCACATACAATTTTATCTTGCAACTTACCGCCGAGGGATTGACAACCCCTTATTTGCGTTGGGTGCAAGGATTTGTTGTTTTGTGTGCAGGTGCTACTAACGAGGTGTTGTGTGATTCTCCTACTGGATTGATAACCTTGGTTTCATAACTGAGGGAAATACTTATCTCTACTGTACTGCATCTCCCTTCCTCTTCAGGGAATTACCAACGCAGCTCACAAGTAGCAGGAAGAATTTCTGGCGCCGTTGCCGGGGAGACATCATCAACATCAATCAAGTACCTACGCATAAAACTTTCATCTCCTTGCATTTACTTTATTTGCATTTGCCTCTCGTTTTCATCTGCCTCACTTCTAATTTTTTTTAAAAACACAAAAAAAATTCCGTTTGCCTTTTTCTTGTTTGCTTGTTTGTTATCTTGTTTGCGTAGCCACGATGTCTCAAGAAAATATAAAATTGTGTGATTTTTCCAATACTAATAATAATTATTTTATTAGTACCCCAATTGCTCCTCCTGCCGCTAGTGCGGAGACCTATGATATTAATGCCGCTTTGCTTAATCTTGTGATGAAAGATCAATTTTCTGGTAGTCCTAATGAAGATGATGCATCCCATCTTAACACTTTCGTAGAATTGTGTGATATGCAAAAGAAAAAAGATGTGGATAATGATATTGTGAAATTAAAATTATTCCCATTCTCATTACGGGATCGTGAAAAATTTTGGTTTTCATCTTTACCACTAAATAGTATCGATTCTTGGGATAGGTGTAAAGATGCTTTATTACCAAGTATTTTCCTCCCGCGAAAATTATTTCTATTCGAAATAAAATTATGAATTTTAAACAACTTGATCGTGAACATGTTGCCCAATCTTGGGAGAGGATGAAATTAATGATAAGAAATTGCCCTACTCATGGTTTAAATTTATGGATGATCATACAAAAAAATTATGCGGGATTGAATTTTGTTTCTAGAAATCTTTTAGATTCCGCCGCGGGTGGTACTTTTATGGAAATTAAATTGGGAGAAGCTACTAAATTGCTTGATAATATTATTGCAAATTATTCACAATGGCATACTGAAAGAGTTCCTACTAGTAAAAAAGTGAATTCGGTTGAAGAAATTAATACTTTGAGTGATAAAGTTGATGCGCTTATGAAATTGGTTGCTAGTAAAAATGCTCATATTGATCCTAATGATGTGCCATTGTCCACTTTGATTGATCGAAATGATGATGCTATTGATGTGAATTTTGTCTCGTGAAACAATTTCAATAATAATGCTTATACAGGTAATTTCAATGCTAGACTGTTTCCTGGAAATTCCTCTAATAATTATGGCAATCCCTATGGTAATTCTTATAATAATAATAATAGGATGCCCTCTGATCTTAAAAGTAATATTAAATAATCTATTAATGCTCAAAAAGTTTTCAACACTACGATAGAAGAAAATTTGAGTAAACTTGATGATATGTCTAGGAGCATTGATAGAATTATTGATGATGTGGAAAATCTTAAGACTAAAATTTTGCCACCTAAAATTGATATTAATGGATCAATTAAGGCTTTATATGTCTCCATGGATGAGATTAAGAAAAGAACCGCCATGCTAAAAGCTAAACGAGAATTTTTAGAAAAAGCGATTCCTCCCGGTTTTATCGTAGTAATGATGAGGATATTAAAATGATTGGTGTTTCATCTATTGATTACTTGTTTAGCAATATAAAACTTGATGAAAAGGGGACTGAAGAAGAGTCAACTTAAGCTAAAGAGTGTCCCCATAATTCGGAGGGTGAAAATCTTGATAAGAAAATTGCTAAAAGTGGGTTTGGAGAGGTAAAAACTTTAAATAGCGATGTGCCCACTCTCTTGGATTACAAAGATTATAATTATGATAGTTTTTCTTTGATTGAGCGCATTTCTTTGTTACAATCCATGTTCAATTCACCCAATGCTTACGAGCAAAACAAGGCTTTTACTAAACACATCGTAGAAGCTATGATGAAAGCGTTAGAAAAAAAGTTAGAACTAGAAATTTCAATTCCTAGAAAATTGTATGATGTATGGGAACCCACCATTAAATTTAAAATTAAAAATTATGAGTGCAATGCTTTATGTGATTTGGGTGCTAGCGTTTCCACAATTCCAAAATCTCTATGTGATGTGCTAGGTTTTACCAATATAGATGAATGTTCTCTTAATTTGCATCTTGCGGATTCTACTATTAAAAAACCTTTGGGTAGAATTAATGATGTTCTTATTGTTGCAAATAGTAACAAAGTGCCCGTTGATTTTATTGTACTTGACATTGAATGTAATCCTTCATGCCCCACAATACTTGGTAGACCGTTCTTACGAACCATAGGTGCCGTTATTGATATGAAAGAAGGGAATATAAAATTTCAGTTTCCACTAAAAAAGGGTATGGAACATTTCCCTAGGAAGAAAATTAAAGCACCATATGAATCCATTATGAGGGCCACTGTTGGAATCAAATTGAATGATGACAATACTTGAAACTATGCATTATGCCTAGCTAGGGGCATAAAACAATAGCGCTTGTTGGGAGGCAACCCAATGAATAAAATATATTTTTATTATTTGTTTCTGTTATTGTGAGTTTTCACTTTCATGCTACTGTTATGATTGTGTTTTTATGTTTTTAATTAGTGTTTGTGCCAAGTAAAACCTTTAGGGTGATTTGGAAGATAGTATAATTGATGCTGTTTGGAAAACAGAAAGTTTTGCTTCCAGTGCTGGAATTTTGTTTCTGTACTAGCGCTTCGGAACAATCTGAAATTTTTGTACAGTATTTTTATATGAATTTCCCATGTTGTCCTAATTTTTCAGAATTTTTGGAGTTACATAAGTATGGCTTTTAAATAGATTGCTACAGACCGTTCTGTTTTTGACAGATTCTGTTTTTGATGTGTTGCTTGCTTGTTTTGATGAAACTATGGATTGTATCGGGGGGTATAAGCCATGGAGAAGTTAGAATACAGTAGGTATAATGCAAAAATAAAATATGAATGGGTTTGCAACAGTACTTAAAGTAGTGATTTATTTTGTTATACTAACGGATCTCATGAAGGTTTTGTTGAGTTTTGTGTGATTGAAGTTTTCAAGTTTTGGGTGAGATCACGATGGATGAAGGAATAAGGAGTAGCAAGAGCCTAAGCTTGGGGATGCCCAAGGCACCCCAAGGTAATATTCTATGAAGAATCAAGCGTCTAAGCTTGGGGATGCCCCGGAAGGCATCCCATCTTTCTTCTACCAACCATCGGTAATTTTACTTGGAGCTATATTTTTATTCATCACATGATATGTGTTTTGCTTGGAGCGTCGTGTATTATATGAGTCTTTGCTTTGTTTGATTTTTAGTTTGTCACAATTATCCTTGCTGAACACACCTATTTTGAGAGAGCCACACTATCATCATAATTTGTTATAATACTCTATGTGCTTCACTTAAATTTTTTGAGCTAGGCAGTTGCTCTAGTGCTTCACTTAAATCTTTTTGAGCACGGCAGTAGCTATATTTTGAAGAAATAAACTCTCATGCTTCACTTATATTATTTTGAGAGTTGACAAGATTAAAATTTTGAAGAAATAAACTCTCATGCTTCACTTAAAACTTTTTGAGAGTTGATGAAAGTGACGGTAATTTGCACAAGATATGAATTTGGTCCCAAAGTGATGAATATTCAATAGGGATATAATAAAAACTTTTATATAGATCATTGGATATGATAAGTGTGATTCCTTGCAATAGTTTTGTGATATGGAAATGATAATATGTGAGTCGTGTTAGTGAGTAATTGTGATTTAGTAAGAATATTAGTGTTAAGGTTTGTGATTCCCTATGCATGCACGTTAAGTCAATAGTTATGCAACGAAATTATATCCTACTTATGGTGCATTATTCAGTGTTAGTTATGTTCAATGCATGTTTATGACCGTTTTCGCATTTTGGTTGGTTGCTTCTCAATCTTTTGCTAGCCTTCATTTGTACTAAGCGGAAATACTGCTTGTGCATCCAAACTCCTTAAACACAAGTTGTGCCAAATGAGTCCACTATATCTACCTATATGCGGTATTTCAATGCCGTTCCAAGTAAATTTGTGTGTGTCAACTCTAATTTTCAAAATGATTTTTTGGTTTTGTGTACCCGTACCGCTCATGAAGTGGCAGGGGGTGGCCAATATTTTCCATGCTAGGTGTGTTATTCTCATGATGAGTGTTTATTCACTTGTCATTGCACGAGAGAGTGGCTGGTAATAGGGATGCCCAGTCCCACAATGAAATCAAAAATTAATAACAACAAAATTCCTTGGAAAGTGATGGTATGGAGGGTACCCGTGGATACGGCTAGCCATGGATTGTGAAAGAATGGTGGAAAGGAAATAAACTTTCCTTTCTATTTGGGAACCGCCTATGATGTGTCTAGCATGGAAGATATTGGGAATTCTCGGTCGTTTTCGTTGACAGGAAAAGCATGCCTCTCAAAATATTTTATCTCTTTAATTTAAGCTTTGAGCTCTGGCACATTTGACAAATCTCTGCTTCCCTCTGCGAAGGGCCTATCTATTTACTTTTACGCAATTTTTATTTTCTTGAGTCTCCATCTTCTCTTATAAAGCACCAACTAGAGAGCACTATTGTCATACTTGTGCATTGGATGTAGCTAATATTTGAGTGTGTTTCATGAATGGATCAATGATTGAGCATAATGGGCTATGGATAACTTTCTTTAGCGTTGATATTTTGAAAGACATGGTTGCTTGTTAGCATGCTTGAGTATTTATATCTTCATGTCAAATTATAGACTATTGCTTTGAATCATTCAAGTCCAATGTCCATGCTACAAAAGAAAAGAATATATGATGAATATGATAGGCAGCATTCCACATCAAAAATTCTGTTTTTATCATTTACCTACTCGAGGATGAGTAGGAATTAAGATTGGGGATGCTGATACGTCTCCAACGTATCTATAATTTTTGATTGTTCCATGCTATTATATTATCAATCATCGATGTTTTTATATGCATTTAAAGCAATTATATACCATTTTTTGGGACTAACCTATTAACTTAGTTCCCAGTGCTAGTTGCTGTTTTCTGCCTGTTTTTGGTTTTACAGAAAATCAATACCAAACGAAGTCCAAATGCCACAAAACTTTTTGGAGATTTTTTTTCTGGACATATACAACACTAGAAGCTTCGGGAGAAGACCAGACGCCAGAGAAGGTGGCCACAAGCCACCAACTCGCGCCTGGGGAGGGGGGGCAGGCGCGCCCTGGTGCCTCGTGGGCCCATCCCAGCTCCGTTTGACCTAATTCCACCACTATAAATTCCCAAAAAATCAGAAATCCTCAGGGGAGTCCACGAAATACTTTTTCCGCTGCCGCAAGTTTCTGTTCTCGAGAGATCCCATCTGGAGGCCTTTTCCGGCACTCCGCCGGAAGGGGAATCGATCACGGAGGGGCTCTACATCAACCTTGCTGCCCTTTCGATGATGCGTGAGTAGTTTACCACAGACCTTCAGGTCCATAATTAGTAGCTAGATGTCTTCTTCTCTCTTTTTGATCTTCAATACAATGTTCTCCTTGATGTTCTTGGAGTTCTATCCGATGTAATCACTTTTTGCGGTGTGTTTGTTGGGATCCGATGAATTGTGGGTTTATGATCAGATTATCCATGAATATTATTTGAGTCTTCTCTGATCTCTTTTATGCATGATTATTATAGCTTCGTATTTCTTCTCCGATCTATTGATTTGGTTTGGCTAACTAGATTGATTTATCTTGCCATGGGAAGAGGTGCTTTGTAATGGGTTCGATCTTGCGGTGCTCAATCCCAGTGACAGATAGGGACATGACACGTATGTATCGTTGCTATTAAGGGTAAAAATATGGGGTTTATTCATACGTGAGTTTAGCTTGTCTACATCATGTCATCGTTCTTAAGGCGTTACTCCGTTCTTTATGGACTTAATACACTAGATGCATGCTGGATAGCGGTCGATGTGTGGAGTAATAGTAGTAGATGCAGGCAGGAGTCGGTCTACTTGTCTCGGACGGGATGCCTATATACATGATCATTGCCTTGGATATCGTCATGATTATTTGCTTTTCTATCAATTGCCCAATAGTAATTTGTCTACCCACCGTATGCTAATTTCTTGAGAGAAGCCTCAAGTGAAAACTATGGCCCCCGGGTCTATCTAAATCATATACTAAAACCCTAAAAATATTTGCTGCACTTTTCTTTTATTTATTTTATTTTGTATTTTTGTTTCAATCTATCTATCTATCACATACAATTTAATCTTGCAACGTACCGCCGAGGGATTGACAACCCCTTGTTTGCGTTGGGTGCAAGGATTTCTTGTTTTGTGTGCAGGTGCTGCTAACGAGGTGTTGCGTGATTCTCCTACTGGATTGATAAACTTGGTTTCATAACTAAGGGAAATACTTATCTCTATTGTACTGCATCTCCCTTCCTCTTCAGGGAATTACCAACGCAGCTCACAAGTAGCAGGAAGAATTTCTGGCGCCGTTGCCGGGGAGACATCATCAACATCTATCAAGTACATACGCATAAAACTTTCATCTCCTTGCATTTACTTTATTTGCATTTGCCTCTCGTTTTCATCTCCCCCACTTCTAAAAAGTTTTTACAAAAATACAAAAATATTTTCCGTTTGCCTTTGTCTTGTTTGCTTGTTTGTTTGTTTGTTATCTTGTTTGCGTAGCCACGATGTCTCAAGAAAATATAAAATTGTGTGATTTTTCCAATACTAATAATAATTATTTTATTAGTATCCCAATTGCTCCTCCCGCCGCTAGTGCGGAGACCTATGATATTAATGCCGCTTTGCTTAATCTTGTGATGAAAGATCAATTTTCTGGTAGTCCTAATGAAGATGCTGCATCCCATCTTAACACTTTCGTAGAATTGTGTGATATGCAAAAGAAAAAATATGTGGATAATGATATTGTGAAATTAAAATTATTCCCATTCTTATTACGGGATCGTGAAAAAATTTGGTTTTCATCTTTACCACTAAATAGTATCGATTCTTCGGATAGGTGTAAAGATGCTTTATTACCAAGTATTTTCCTCCCGCGAAAATTATTTCTCTTTGAAATAAAATTATGAATTTTAAACAACTTGATCGTGAACATGTTGCCCAATCTTGGGAGAGGATGAAATTAATGATAAGAAATTCCCTACTCATGGTTTAAATTTATGGATGATCATACAAAAAAATTATGCGGGATTGAATTTTGTTTCAAGAAATCTTTTAGATTCCGCCGCGGGTGGTACTTTTATGGAAATTACATTGGGAGAAGCTACTAAATTGCTTGATAATATTATGGCAAATTATTCACAATGGCATACTGAAAGAGTTCCTACTAGTAAAAAAGTGAATTCGGTTGAAGAAATCAATACTTTGAGTGATAAAGTTGATGCGCTTATGAAATTGGTTGCTAGTAAAAATGCTCATATTGATCCTAATGATGTGCCATTGTCCACTTTGATTGATCTAAATGATGATGCTATTGATGTGAATTTTGTCTCGTGAAACAATTTCAATAATAATGCTTATAGAGGTAATTTCAATGCTAGACCGTTTCCTGGAAATTCCTCTAATAATTATGGCAATCCCTATGGTAATTCTTATTATAATAATAATAGGATGCCCTCTGATCTTGAAAGTAATATTAAAGAATCTATTAATGCTCAAAAAGTTTTCAACACTACGATAGAAAAAAAATTGAGTAAACTTGATGATATGTCTAGGAGCATTGATAGAATTATTCATGATGTGGAAAATCTTAAGACTAAAATTTTGCCCCCTAAAATTGATATTAATGAATCAATTAAGGCTTTATATGTCTCCATGGATGAGAGTAAGAAAAGAATCGCCATGCTAAAAGCTAAACGAGAATTTTTAGAAAAAGCGATTCCTCCCGGTTTTTATCGTAGTAATGATGAGGATATTAAAATGATTGGTGTTTCATCTATTGATTCCTTGTTTAGCAATATAAAACTTGATGAAAAGGGGACTGAAGAAGAGTCAACTTAAGCTAAAGAGCGTCCCCATAATTCGGAGCGTGAAAATCTTGATAAGAAAATTGCTAAAAGTGGGTTTGGAGAGGTAAAAACTTTAAATAGCGATGTGGCCCACTCTCTTCGATTACAAAGATTTTAATTATGATAGTTGTTCTTTGATTGAGTGCATTTCTTTGTTACAATCCATGTTAAATTCACCCAATGCTTACGAGCAAAACAAGGCTTTTACTAAACACATCATAGAAGCTATGATGAAAGCGTTAGAAGAAAAGTTAGAATTAGAAATTTCAATTCCTAGAAAATTATATGATAAATGGGAACCCACCATTAAATTAAAAATTAAAAATTATGAGTGCAATGCTTTATGTGATTTGGGTGCTAGCGTTTCCACAATTCCAAAATCTCTATGTGATGTGCTAGGTTTTATCAATATAGATGAATGTTCTCTTAATTTGCATCTTGCGGATTCTACTATTAAAAACCCTTTGGGTAGAATTAATGATGTTCTTATTCTTGCAAATAGAACTATGGGCCCGTTGATTTTATTGTACTTGACATTGAATGTAATCCTTCATGCCCCATAATACTTGGTAGACCGTTCTTAAGAACCATATGTGTCGTTATTGATATGAAAGAAGGGAATATAAAATTTTAGTTTCCACTAAAAAAGGGTATGGAACATTTCCCTCGGAAGAAAATTAAAGCACCATATGAATCCATTATGAGGGCCACTTATGGAATCAACTTGAAAGATGACAATACTTGAAACTATGCATTATGCCTACCTAGGGGCATAAAACAGTTGCGCTTGTTGGGAGGCAACCCGATGAATAAAATAAATTTTTATTTTTTGTTTCTGTTATTGTGAGTTTTCACTTTCATCCTACTGTTATGATTGTGTTTTTATGTTGTTAATTACTGTTTGTTCCAAGTAAAACCTTTAGGATGATTTGGAAGATAGTATAATTGATGCTGTTTGGAAAACAAAAAGTTTTGCATCCAGTGCTCGAATTGTGTTTCTGTACTAGAGCGTTAGAAAAATCTGAAATTTTTACACAGTATTGGTATATGAATTGCCCACGTTTTCCTAATTTTTCAGAATGTTTGGAGTTACATAAGTATGGCTTTTAAATAGATTTCTAGAGACTATTCTGTTTTTGACAGATTCTCTTTTTGATGTGTTGCTTGCTTGTTTTGATGAAACTATGGATTGTATCGGGGGGTATAAGCCATGGAGAAGTTAGAATACAGTAGGTATAATGCAAAAATAAATTTGAATGGGTTTGCAACAGTACTTAAAGTAGTGATTTGTTTTGTTATACTAACGGATCTCACGAAGGTTTTGTTGAGTTTTGTGTGATTGAAGTTTTCAAGTTTTGGGTGAGATCACGATGGATGAAGGAATAAGGAGTGGCAAGAGCCTAAGCTTGGGTATTCCCAAGGCACCCCAAGGTAATATTCAAGGAATACTCAAGCGTCTAAGCTTGGGGATGCCCCGGAAGGCATCCCCTCTTTCTTCTACCAACCATCGGTAATTTTACTTGGAGCTATATTTTTATTCGTCACATGATATGTGTTTTGCTTGGAGCGTCGTGTATTATATGAGTCTTTGCTTTGTTTGATTTTTAGTTTGTCACAATCATCTTTGCTGAACACACCTATTTTGAGAGAGCCACACGATCATCATAATTTATTAGAATACTCTATGTGCTTCACTTAAATTTTTTGAGCTAGGCAGTTGCTCTAGTGCTTCACTTAAATCTTTTTGAGCACGGCGGTGGCTATATTTTGAAGAAATAAACTCTCATCCTTCACTTATATTATTTTGAAAGTTGACAAGATTAAAATTTTGAAGAAATAAACTCTCATGCTTCACTTATATTATTTTGAGAGTTGACGAGATTAAAATTTTGAAGAAATAAACTCTCATGCTTCACTTAAAACTTTTTGAGAGTTGATGAAAGTGACGGTAATTTGCACAAGATATGAATTTGGTCCCAAAGTGATGAATATTCAAGAGGGATATAATAAAAACTTTCATATAGATCATTGGATATGATAAGTGTGATTCCTTGCAATAGTTTTGCTATATGGAAATGATAATATGTGAGTCATGTTAGTGAGTAATTGTGATTTAGTAAGAATATTAGTGTTAAGGTTTGTGATTCCCTATGCATGCACGTTAAGTCAATAGTTATGCAACGAAATTATATCCTACTTATGGTGCATTATTCGGTGTTAGTTATGTTCAATGCATGTTTATGACCGTTTTCGCTTTTTGGTTGGTTGCTTCTCAATCTTTTGCTAGCCTTCATTTGTACTAAGCAGAAATACTGCTTGTGCATCCAAACTCCTTAAACCCATGTTGTGCCAAATGAGTCCACTATATCTACCTATATGCGGTATTTCAATGCCGTTCCAAGTAAATTTGCGTGTGCCAACTCTAATTTTCAAAATGATTTTTCGGTTTTGTGTGCCCGTACCGCTGATGAAGCGGCAGGGGGTGGCCAATATTTTCCATGCTAGGTGTGTTATTCTCATGATGAGTGTTTATTCACCTGTCACTGCACGAGAGAGTGGCTGGTAATAGGGATGCCCAGTCCCACAATGAAATCAAAAATTAATAACAACAAAATTCCTTGGAAAGTGATGGTATGGAGGGCACCCGTGGATACGGCTAGCCATGGATTGTGAAAGAATGGTGGAAAGGAAATAAACTTTACTTTCTATTTGGGAACCGCCTATGATGTGTCTAGCATGGAAGATATTGGGAATTCTCGGTCGTTTTCGTTGACAGGAAAAGCATGCCTCTCAAAATATTTTTATCTCTTTAATTTAAGCTTTGAGCTCTGGCACATTTGACAAATCTCTGCTTCCCTCTGCGAAGGGCCTATCTATTTACTTTTATGCAATTTTTATTTTCTTGAGTCTCCATCTTCTCTTATAAAGCACCAACCAGAGAGCACTATTGTCATACTTGTGCATTGGATGTAGCTAATATTTGAGTGTGTTTCATGAATGGATCAATGATTGAGCATAATGGGCTATGGATAACTTTCTTTGGCGTTGATATTTTGAAAGACATGGTTGCTTGTTAGCATGCTTGATTATTTATATCTTCATGTCAAATTATAGACTATTGCTTTGAATCATTCAAGTCCAATGTCCATGCTACAAAAGAAAAGAATATATGATGAATATGATAGGCAGCATTTCACATCAAAAATTCTGTTTTTATAGACTTGCTTTGAATCATTCAAGTCCAATTAAGCTTGGGGATGTAGATATGTCTCCAACGTATCTATAATTTTTTATTGTTCCATGCTGTTTATTATCAATCTTGGATGTTTTTATATGCATTTACAGCAATTATATATCATTTTTTGGGACTAACCTATTAACTTAGTGCCCAGTGCCAGTTGTTGTTTTCTGCCTGTTTTTGGTTTTACAGAAAATCAATACCAAACGAAGTCCAAATGCCAAGAAAATTTTTGGTGATTTTTTTCTGGACATATACAACACTAGAAGCTTCAGGAGAAGACCAGACGCCAGAGGAGGTGGCCACGAGCCACCAGGGCGCGCCTGGGGGGGGCAGGCGCACCCTGGTGCCTCGTGGGCCCACCCCAGCTCCGTTTGACCTAATTCCACCACTATAAATTCCCAAAAAATCAGAAACCCTCAGGGGAGTTCATGAAATACTTTTTCCTCCGCCGCAAGTTTCTATTCTCGAGAGATCCCATCTAGAGGCCTTTTCCTGCACTCCGCCGGAGGGGGAATCGATCACGGAGGGGCTCTACATCAACCTTGCTGCCCTTCTGATGATGCGTGAGTAGTTTACCACAAACCTTCGGGTCCATAGTTAGTAGCTAGATGTCTTCTTCTCTCTTTTTGATCTTCAATACAATGTTCTCCTCGATGTTCTTGGAGTTCTATCCGATGTAATCACTTTTTGCTGTGTGTTTGTTGGGATCCGATGAATTGTGAGTTTATGATCAGATTATCCATGAATATTATTTGAGTCTTCTCTGATCTGATTTATGCATGATTATTATAGCTTAGTATTTCTTCTCCGATCTATTGATTTGGTTTGGCCAACTAGATTGATTTATCTTGCCATGGGAAGAGGTGCTTTGTAATGGGTTCGATCTTGCGGTGCTCAATCCCAGTGAAAGAAAGGGACATGACACGTATGTATCGTTGCTATTAAGGGTAAAAATATGGGGTTTATTCATACGTAAGTTTATCTTGTCTACATCATGTCATCGTTCTTAAGGTGTTACTCCGTTCTTTATGGACTTAATACACTAGATGCATGCTGGATAGTTGTCGATGTGTGGAGTAATAGTAGTAGATGCAGGCAGTAGTCGGTCTACTTGTCTCGGACGTGATGCCTATATACATGATCTTTGCCTTGGATATCGTCATGATTATTTGCTTTTCTATCAATTGCCCAACAGTAATTTGTCTACCCACCGTATGCTGATTTCTTGAGAGAAGCCTCTAGTGAAAACTATGGCCCCCGGGTCTATCTAAATCATATACTAAAACTCTAAAAATATTTGCTGCACTTTTCTTTTATTTATTTTATTTTGTATTTTTGTTTCAATCTATCTATCTATCTATCACATACAATTTAATCTTGCAACTTACCGCCGAGGGATTGACAACCCCTTGTTTGCGTTGGGTGCAAGGATTTGTTGTTTTGTGTGTAGGTGCTGCTAACGAGGTGTTGCGTTGACGGTGTCTTAGATTAGGGGGTGCTAACCTAGCTGGCCCGTCTCCTCGGTTGGGCCGATGTGCCCCCATAGGTGATCAAGATGGACTCCGAAGGCTACACATGGGAGACGTGATCGAGGCTGTCTCTACCGAAGACTTGTAGTACACTCCAAAAACTTTCCAGCCGCCTTACTCCTAGATACCGACCTTGTTACCCTAGATACCCTCCCTGGCGTGTATATAAGCCATAGGGTTTAGCCCGTAGGGGACATCAACGCAATATCGCTCACCTAGCCCTAGAAGTTAGACACATATTACGATCTCGAGGTAGATCAACTCTGTACTTGATACATCTCCATCAATATAAACAGAAGCAGGACGTAGGGTTTTACCTCCATCGAGAGGGCCCGAACCTGGATAAACATTGTCTCCCTTGTCTTTGTTACCACCGATCTGAGATCCACAGCTCGGGACCCCCTACCCCGAGGTCTTTCGGTTTTTACACCGACACTGGTGCTTTCATTGAGAGTTCCGCTGCGTGATCACCAGAAGGATCGATGGCTCACCTGCAGATCAACTGCGCCAACGGCCACGGGGACGTTTATGCCCCCGGCCAGCTTTTCGTCTTCGGTAGCATGGTATTTTGCGCCGACTCGACGGGTCACCTGACCTCTGTCGAGAACTACGCCCCAGGTCGGATCATGACTTTCGGTGGCCTTGAGTACACTGCGGACTCCCGTGGCGAACTCATCCTATCGTGATGGACTCCTGGCCGGATCGAGAGCTCGGCCGGTTCTGGAGGCTCGACTCCGGAACTGAACTCTGTCACGGCGCCTCTTGAGACCCGTGACACCATCACTCCGGCCAGTCTCTCCCCGATCGCCAGTCCAGAGATAGATCCGGCTCCCACTCCTGAAATTACGCCGGTGCCAGAACTGACTTCGGCAAAGAACTTGGGATTATGTTCAGATTCCCTTCGCTCCGAAAACGCATCCGGTTACACGCCGGGTGTACTTCGAGTCAGCCCTGCCTATGGCGCATCCATGAATCCCGAAGAGTTATCTCACCTCGATGAGATGCTCGACCTCATCCGGAGCATGTCCATCTCGGACGGTAAGACTTTGGTTTATAATCAGATCAGACTTAAAACCGATGATAGGGAAATTTACATCCCACCCACCACCCACCTAGTCACCACGATCGATGATTTAACCGACGTGTTGGACTACGGCAAAGCCTCAGACATGGAGGAAGATGCTGATGGCCCCATCGAGAACACCTTGCCCCCGGTAAACGCGGGCAGGTGGACCGCCACGTCCACCTACGATGTTTACATGGTGGACACCCCCAAATCCCCTCCAAGACGTCGGCACAGACGCCGAAGGGGCCCTAACGGGGAACCCAGTGGCAATGGCACAACAGCCAATAACGGCGACGCGGAGGACGGCGATGCCGGTAACCGGGAAGAGGACGTTCAAGCCTCGCCCGCAAGGAACGGCACACCAGACCAACCTCTTAGGTACTCAGATCTCGATGACCTCTTCGAAGGGGCCGACGACAACTACATGCCAGAGTCCGAGGAGGGCGAGAGCCTCGGCACCGAGGACTACATCGTCCCCGAAGACCCTTTCGAACAAGAGCGCTTCTGTCGGTGCCTCGTCGCAACTGCCCGGAGCATGAAACGCAAGCAGCAGCAGCTGCAGGCCAATACCGATGCACTAAATGAAAAGTGGATCGAAGTGCTCTCAGCTGAGTAAGAAATGGAGAACCAGCGCCATAGTGCGCCGAAATCATACCCACGTAGGCGTCTCTTGCCGGAGTTCGACAAGGAGCTCGCTGACGACCTCGACCGATCCCCTAGAGGCCGGGACAGACTAAGACGAGAAGACCTCACCGAACGGCCACCTCCACGCCGTTATGGCAAGGACCCCGTGGATTACCCAGACCCTCACGATGCTCGATGTTGCATTGAGGAAAACAGGGCTCCCCCTCGATCCATCTATGGATCAAGGGGACGTGCGCCCGCCGGGCTCGACGGCTACGATGCCTGGTTGGACAGGAACGGCCGTGCCCGAGATCACGCCTACTCATGGCTCTCCCCCAATCTTCGATGAGATGCTCCTCGGTCTTGAGGTCCGGCTCACCCAATCTACTTCACAGACAGGGTGATGGAACATCAATTCCCGGAAGGGTTTAAACCCATCAACATAGAATCATACGATGGCACCACGGACCCAGCAGTTTGGATCGAGGATTTCCTCCTACACATCCACATGGACAAAGGGGCCGGCAAGGCATTAGCTTAATAGCCTTCCTCCTCACTCTATCGGCAGCTGGGAGGCCCTAGAAGACGCTTTTCGAGCAAACTTCCAGGGCACATATGTCCGACCTCCGGACGCTGATGACCTCAGCCGTGTCACTCAGCAGCCAGGCGAATCAGCCCGGAAATTCTGGAACAGGTTCCTCACCAAGAAGAACCAGATCATAGATTGCTCCGAAGCCGAGGCCATCGCCGCATTTAAAAACAATATCCAAGATGAATGGTTGGCTCGACAACTCGGCCAGGATAAGCCGAGGACTATGGCAGCCCTGACCTCACTGATGACTCGCTTCTGTGCGGGAGAAGATAGCTGGCTCACCCGAAGTACTCATAACGGCACGGCAGGCACCTCGGAAACTCACGACGCCAATGGAAAACCAAAGCGCAGAAAAATAAGCGCAGGTATAAAAATGGCGGAAGCGACACTGAAGACGTCGCGGTCAACGCGGGGTTCACCGGACCTAAATCCAGGCAGAAAAGAAAACCCTTTAAAGGGAACAAAGACGGACCTAGCTAGCTTGATAGGCTCCTGGACCGCCCATGTGGAATTCATGGCACTCAAGAAAAACCAGCAACCCACACTAATAGGAATTGCTGGGTCTTTAAACAAGCCGGCAAGATAGCGGCAGAGGGTCAGAATAAAACCCAACACCGCAGCGAAGACGAGGATGAACCTCGGCGGCCCAATAATGGAGGCCAAAAGAAATTTCCTGATGAGGTAACAGAGGTCAATATGATCTATGTCACCCACATCCCTAAAAGGGAGAGGAAGCGTGTGCTTCGGGACGTATACGCGCTGGAGCCAGTCGCCCCGAAGTATAACCCATGGTCGGATTACCCGATCACGTTCGACAAACACGACCATCTGACCAGCATCAGGCACGGCGGATCGGCGGCGCTCGTCCTGGACCCCATTGTTGATGGTTATCATCTAACACGCGTCCTGATGGATGGAGGAAGTAGCCTTAACCTCATCTACGAGGAAACAGTTTGGAAGATGGGCATCGACTCATCTTGGATCAAGCCGAGCAATACCACCTTTAAAGGTGTCATTCCAGGCATCGAAGCCCGCTGTTCCGGAACGGTCACCCTAGAGGTAGTCTTCGACTCGCCCGAGAACTTCAGAAGCGAGGAGTTAATCTTCGATATTGTCCCATTCCGAAGTGGATACCATGCGCTCCTAGGGCGCACGGCCTTTGCACGCTTCAACGCAGTCCCGCATTATGCCTACCTCAAGCTCAAAATGCCGGGAACAAACGGTGTTATCACAGTTAATGGTAACACCAAACATTCACTTCGGACAGAGGAACAAACCGCGGCTTTCGTAGCCGAGGCACAGGTGTCCGAGGAGGCAGCTCGCAGCGTTAAAAGCGATGCTCGCTCTTTAAAGCGCGCACGAGCTACACAGATCGACCTCGGCCAGGTACCCCCGCGCCCGAAATAGGGATACGGGCTCCTCGCGTGCCCTCTCTGGAGTGGGCACTACGTCCCAAGGGTGCATAATTTCGCATTGAAGATTCCCTGGGCCGTCGAGGAGCCAAAAATATACTCAAACATCAGCACGGTCTAACCTAGCATAGACGTGGCTTCAAGCCCCTGCACAGGCAAGTCTCTGTAAAAGAAATAGCCCAACATGTCTAATGTCCATGTGGTTTCAACCACATAATGGACTTTGGCGACGCCTCCTCTAAAGGGGCTCGGTCAATAAAGCGCTTGCAGCATATAAAGACCCGAAAAGGCATCAACCTTCACAAATTCGTCACCATCAATGGTGAACATCTGGTCAACAGTTGGGAAACGCAGACGTGCGGCAGGTAGCGGCCCGGATTCTTTAAAATCCATTAGCAATTATCCGCCCTATTTCTTCCTCTTCCTTCTTTACCATTTACATTGTACTCTTTCAATTACTCTCGTCACAGCTGGGCATGTACACGATTGATATTATGAAATAAAGAAACTATGCCCCTTCAAGGTCTCTATCGTATTTCTTTATCAGCATAGCCCCTCTGGGACGAAGAAGTTCTCTAAAAAGATGCAATTGTATAACAAAGTCTGAGGTATTCGGCGTCTCGGATTTTGGCCTTATATGCATCAGTTTTGAACCTAGATTTTGGTCAATAGTTGGGTCGCCCGGCTCCTACGTGTACCCCTTACGTTTTCGATGAATTCGGCTAAGGGTGTAATGGGAGAACCACTGCGATTGCACTGCCAGATCAATTGGCATGGCGCCTTAGTGGAGAAAGCCAAAAACTGACTATCTAGGTAGGCGCAAACTGGTCTGTCATCCGATGACCATGTCAAGCGATGTGACGATAGAGATCACCTGTGTTAAACGAAGGGCTTTCATTCCTAGCCGAAGTGTGCTATGGCCTAGACCTCGGTCGACTTGGCCGAACACTTCGCACACTGGGGGCTGGTTATCAGCCCCCACAGTCAAACTCCTATGACTAAGTGAAAGGTATAAAGCCCCTATAGTCTGATTGCCTAGTTCCTATAAAGAACCGACCATCTCCGGGCACCCAGACGTCGGCTAAGGGTCAAGTGTGCCTTAAGGAACACCCTTTGTATAACCTACACGGGGGCTGAAGCCAATGACTGGCCACTCTCATTTTAACAGTCATATTGGAGGAAAAATTAATTGTAAAACACAGCACATGGAATTTCAAGCCATTTCATTCAACCACAGATAAAGTTTTTACATCGTATACTCTGGCATTCTGAAGTATCATCTAGAAATACAGAGTGTCTTTGGGACACATGGCTTTTGTGGTCCGAGCTCCCGCCTCCACCTCAGCGAAAAACTGCTCGGCGGTGCGCGGCTTGTCGGCAGGAGGGCCCACAACACATGTCTCCGCATCAACCTTGCGGAAGTGCGTCTTCACGCAAGCGTACGCCCTCTGCGCCCCTTCGAAGCACGTGGACCTCTTCCAACGATTCACGCAAGGCACGGCGTCTCGGAGACGGGCCGTAAGGCCGAAGAGGCTCTTCGGCATGACTTCGGCAAGCCATAGTGCAATGCAGAGATCTTGGAGTGCCGGTCTCGTCATGCGAAATAGCTCCACCAGCTGCTTCACTCGATGATTCAGCAGCTGCGCGGACGGCGACCCTGGAAACTGCCCCCAGAAGGCCTTCTCCGCCTCGTGGCCCGCCAACTGGCCGAAGTATGCCACCGCATCCGCCGTGCTCTGCGGGAGATCCGCAAAGACTTCGGCGGAACACCATAACTGGGTGAGCTCGACACACCCTTTGCTGCCAAACAAACACTGCAGCAAAAATATCTTACCCGAGGCGATTTGCTCCACTTGCTGGAGCACCTCGCGGTCAGCTCGGGCCGAGGTCGTGAGCTTGGAGTGGGCACGTTGAAGCTACTCGAGCTCCTCCTTCGTTCGTTACCCCTCCTCCTGAAGCTTGTCGCGTGCTTCGAACACGCCCTTCAGGGTCTCCTCGACCTCCAGCACCCGTGATTGGTGCTTCTCCCCGGCTGCCTTCTCAGCAGCCCGAGCCTTCTCAGCCATGGTGGCAGCAGCCTCCTGCTGCCGCACCTCCTTCCGAGCCCTTTCGAGCTCGGCCTTGAGCGTCTCCAGCTCAGCTAACACTGCTGTTGTCAAAACAGTTCGGCCTTAGTTGTTTTCTTTAACAAAACATGTCATACCTCCTTCGTCTAGAGTACAGGGCAAGTTTAAACTTGCTTACCTTGAGACTGCTCGAGTTTCTGGTTTGCCAGGATGAGCTCTTCCTGGGACCTCTCTAGCTTCTGGTTCATCTCCGCGATCTCCTCGGAGATGGAGTCCGGAACCGAGGTCGACACCTGGCACAAAAACAGAGATACTCATTGTAAAGAGAAAATTTAAAACACTAAAAGGCTCCAGGACGGCTGCCTCAAGCAGCACCCTGGGGGCTGCTTAACGGGCTCCTAATTAATCAAACGACCCCAATGCCGGTTTCCTGAAACCGACTTCGGGCTCGGGGGCTACTCACTCACTAAGCCGTTTAGCAGGTTGTACTTTTATGTCCTCGGACAAAAATCATAAAACAAACAGCTTAAATAAACAAATTGAATACGCAGAAAGCGTACCACGAAACCTGCTATGAGGTTCTTGAAAACCTCATGCAGGCCGGCCCCTGCGGACCGATAGCCCTGTAGCGCCGAGCCTATCAAGGCACGGTGCTCCTCCTTGATGGAAGAGCCCTTCAGGGCGTCCTCCATCTCCTCGGTCCACCCTGCGCCAGCCCGTCCTTGGGCAGTTGGCTGGGGTGGAGGGATGACCTCGGATGCATCCACCCGGGCAGCCTCCACCCGGGGTGGCGGAGCCGAGGTAGACATCGGCTGGGCTAATGACTGGCCCAGCCCTTCTTCGATGACCTCGGGGCGCTCCGTCCCCGGGTCTTGTTGGGCCGAGGTATCGACCTCGGCCATGATCGCCACCTCGTCGGCCCCCGTCATGTTGACATCGGGGACTAGGGTGGATGTTGCCTCCCCTAGCCCATCATACGTTGGGGGAGGAGCGGCGGGCTCTGGAGTCCCGCTGGCGGCTGGCAACCCGCTTGAAGAACCACTGGGGATTACCCTCGGCGGACTGCATGTGAAAAGTTGCTTCTGTAAGATTTCCCTTGCTGAAAAAATGACTTAAGGATGGAAGACGAGGACAAGGGCTTACCCTCGGGGTGCCGGTTTCTTCCTCCCCACAGTGAGGAGGTCTTCCTCTGAGTCACCGGAGAGCTCGGCCCTCTCCGACGACTTGTTGGCAGCCTCAGATGAGCCTCGCCTCGGCCTCTTTGGGCCCTTCGGCGGCATGCCCATGTCGGCGTCTTCTAACGCCGACCTCTTCCCCTTTGGAGGGGGAACCTCCTCCTCCTTACCCTCCTCGGCATCGCCGTCTTGGGCGGCGGAGGTGTGGGTCTCTTTGGACCGGTTGACCGAAGTCCCCCGGGTCCGAGCACTTGACCTCCCCTTCTGGGACTTCGTCCCTTTGGGGGCCACCACATGCGGCTCCTCGGTCAGAAGTGCCGAGAGCAGGGGAGTTGGGGGCTGCTCTGGCAGTGGGGCCGGGCATCGTACCCCTTGTACCCAAGCCAACCACTTCTGCAAAATATCAAAACACGACGATTCAAGTAAAAACTTTACTCCTCAGTGCAATGAGCGAAAAACAATGATTGAAGGGCGGAACCACTCACCGGGGGGCCCTCATAGCCGTGTTCAAGGCTGCGGTCCTCCCCTTCCTTGGGGATCTTGTCCTTGGCCAGCTTCATGAGCCTCGTCCACATGGCGGCCGAGGTGGAGCGGAAGAAGGAGGTGATGGTGTCCATGTCCTCGGGCTTTTGTGCCCACATCGGGGTAGCCCGAAGTTGGAGAGGGAGTATGCAGCGGTTGAGCATAACATTGATGACGTCGTCTAGCTCAACCTTCCCCGTGGTGGACCACCACAAGATCCTGTCGATCAGGGTCTCCACCTCTTTTGGCTTCCCCCAGGCGACGCGCTTCTCCTTTCAGGACTTGAGCTTCTTGGGAGGCCCGGCTGAGAAGGCCGGGACCTCGGTTTGACCAGGGGTGAGTGGCTCGGTGATGTAAAACCACTCTCTCTGCCACTCCTTCACCGTTTCGATGAAGGTGCCCTTGAACCAGGTGGCCCCCTGGTTTTTGCTGATCATGGCCCCTCCGCACTCCGCGAGATCCGAGCCGCTCGACTTCGGTTTGATCCCGAAGAGCTTCAGCCACAAGCCGAAGTGCGGCTCACAGCGGAGGAAGGCCTCGCAGACCGTGATGAAGGCAGCGAGGTGGAGAATAGAGTTGGGGGCCAGGTGGTGGAAATCCAACCTGTAATAGTACATTACCCCGTGCACGAACGGGTGTAGCGGGAACCCCAGGCCTCGGATGAGGTGGGGGACGAAGACCACCCGTTCCCCGGCGTTGGGAGCGGGCACCAGCTGGCCGGCCGCTGGAGCACGGGCGGCGATGGCGGGGGTCAGATACCCCGTGCCGCGCAGCTCTGAGATGGTCGCGGCCGTCACAATGGAGCCGCCCCAGTGCCCCTTGAGGGTGTCGTCCATGGCTGGTTGAGTAGTTGGGCTCGCGAAAGGGAAAGGCGGGCTGGTTGGATCTGGGCGCTGGAGCTAAACGAAGCAGTAGTGGGGGAGAATGGGAGCGTGGGCTATTGCGTTGTTCTCCCTTTTGCTCTTATAAGCCTATGAAAGGCCAAGAGTCCCCCTCGCTGCGCCAATAAATTCGTGGTTGCCATCAAAAATGCCGTTGAAGCATATGGGGGAAAACAAAATCTTGATGATATCCCTAAGAAAGCGGACACGATCTCTACCTCGAAGGGATGTGCCAGTAAAAAGGTTGCCTCGAACCACGATTTGAGAGGGAGACAGTAACTGCTCGACCTATCGTGGGGCAAGCCTCTTCGATAAAGTTGTCAGGCCGGATTGGATCATTCATACCTGAACGACGAGCCTTCGAGGCTAAGATATCTACCCACTTCGGGCAGGGTACAAGCTTGGTTGGACCATGGATGTCAATACTCCATTAAGAGAATCCGAAATGTAAAGTGGAACTCGTCTGTCAAGCCAAGGACTCCGGATCCGAAGTAATGTTTGTTGAAAGTAGTCCTCGGCGTAGAAGACCAGTTCGGGGGCTACTGACGGTGTCCTGGATTAGGGGGTGCTAACCTAGCTGGCCCATCTCCTCTCTTGGGCCGATGTGCCCCCATACGTGATCAAGATGGACTCCGGAGGCCACACATGGGAGACGTGATCGAGGTTGTCTCTACCGAAGACTTGTAGTACACTCCAAGATTTTTCCAGCCGCCTTACTCCTAGATACCGACCTTGTAACCCTAGATACCCTCCCTGGCGTGTATATAAGCTATAGGGTTTAGCCCGTAGGGGACATCAACGCAATATCGCTCACCTAGCCCTAGAAGTTTGACACATATTACCATCTCGAGGTAGATCAACTCTGTACTTGATACATCTCCATCAATATAAACAGAAGCAGGACGTAGGGTTTTACCTCCATCGAGAGGGCCCGAACCTCGGTAAACATCGTCTCCCTCGTCTCTGTTACCACCGATCCGAGATCCACAGCTCGGGACCCCCTACCCCGAGGTCTACCGGTTTTTACAACGATATGCGTGATTCTCCTACTGGATTGATAACCTTGGTTTCATAACTGAGGGAAATACTTATCTCTACTGTACTGCATCTCCCTTCCTCTTCAGGGAATTACCAACGTAGCTCACAAGTAGCACAAATGACATGAGATAAACCTTAGTAACCGTCATTAATCTCGCTAATCATATTGTCATCACACCAAAATACCATTTAGGAATTAAATGCACTTTCACCAAGAATCTGCTAGGAAGTATGTGGAGAGAGCTTTTGGTGTGCTTCAAAAATGTTTTTCGGTTATCGATGACCCTGCTGAGTATTTGAAGCATCATAGCTTGTGGCAGGTCATGACAACAGGTGTTAACTTGCACAAAATGATCATCGAGGATGAAAGAGATGACCCGAAGAACTTGCAGTTCCTATACAATGGTGTCATGGTGGAGCCGAAACGTCACCCAAATAGGATCCAAGCATTTCACCAAGCACACCCAAGGATCGAGAACCGAGAAGCTCACAACCAACTGCAAGAAAAATCTTGTTGAGCATCATTGGCTACTTCATAGAATTTGATTCTTGTGCATTTATCATGTTTTATTTGGATTCTTAGTTCATTTGGACCTTATGATGTGTTTGAGTTTCAATGGTTAAGTTTCAAAGAATTAAATTTGACATGTATCCGGATTGTATGTACTTGAATTTTGGAATTTTGAATTAATATGTTGTGACAACATATGTCCAAATGGAGTTTGTATGCAAACACTTGGATGGATTGACAATTTGTTTTTATGGGATCAAGTTTTAGGGGGGGGGGTGAGCAAGATGAAGAAGAGTTTAATTTGAGGTAATTACACCAACGGTGTCTAAACTTGCCATCAATGTTCACTTTGGTGCATGAACTTGAAGAATACGCCGAATTGGTGCAAAAACTTGGCTCTTTGGCGCAAATACTGAAAGCACATTTGCTCCCTTGGTGGTTTTGGTAATTCATAACAACATATATCTCATTGAACTAATATCCATTCAAGATAAAGATTTCAGGATGTTCAATGATTGGCATGGCAAGGACTAGAGATGTGGACCCCTCAAAATGCTAAGGATATGGATTGGCAAAAGCTCAAGACTCTACATTTTTGGTTTAGTGATCCAAGATCACATTGAGTCCATAGGAAAGCCAATACTATTAAAAGGGGATGAGGTGTTGCTTAATGGTCTTTTTGCTCAAGTGCTTAGTGACAGTATTCCTAAACCCTCAACCACTTTATCCATCCAAATATGTCCAAAACCTACATTCCAACTCGGCCCCACCGAAACTTTCTATCCGGAGCCACCGAGTTCATCTGGACTTAGCCACTGCCAAAACCCTAACAGATCGGATCCACCGATATGGATCTCGGTCTCACCGAGATGGCCTTGCCAACTCTCTGTAATCGTTTGCACTTACTTCGGTCTCACCGAATTTTGCAAATCGGTCTCACCGAGATGGCTTGCCAACTCTCTGTTGTCTTATTGCTCCACTTCGGTCCTACCGAGTTGATGCAATCGGTGCCACCGAGATGAGGTTTGCCCTAACCATTGCACATCGGTCCATCCGAGTTGTTCCAGTCGGTCCCATCGAGATTCCTAACGTTCATATCTTTTACACAGTTCGGTGCCACCGAGATTTCTGATCGGTGCCACCGAGTTGGGTCAAAAGTGTGTAACGGTTGGATTTTGTGTGGAGGCTATATATACCCCTCCACCACTTCTTACTCAGAAAGGAGAGCCATCAGAACGTTCCTACACTTCCACCATACATTTTCTAAGAGAGAACCACCTACTCATGTGTTGAGATCAAGAGATTCCATTCGAACCATTTGAACCTTGATTTCTAGCCTTTCCCAAGTTGCCTTCCACTCAAATCCTTCTTCCACCATAGCCAAATCTGTGAGGAGTTGTTTGAGTGTTGGGAAGACTATCATTTGAAGCACAAGAGCAAGGAGTTCATCAACAACACACCGTCTATTACCTTTTGGAGAGTGGTGTCTCCTAGATTGGTTAGGTGTCACTTGGGAGCCTCCGACATGATGTGGAGTTGAACCAAGGAGTTTGTAAGGGCAAGGAGATCGCCTACTTCATGAAGATCTACCCGAGTGAGGCTAGTCCTTCGTGGACATAAGCCATGGTGGGATAGACAAGGTTGCTTCTTCGTGGACCCTTCGTGGGTGGAGCCCTCCGTGGACTCGCGCAGCCGTTACCCTTCGTGGGTTGAAGTCTCCATCAACGTGGACGTACGATAGCACCACCTATCGGAACCACGCCAAAAATCACCGTGTCTCCATTGCGTTTGAAATCTCCAATCCCCTCCTTTACTTACATATGCAATTGTTTACTTTCCGCTGTCACACTCTTAGAATTGCATGTGTAGGGTGATGCTTGACTTGTATACTCGCTAAAATCTGCCTACAACTACAATTGGGAAAATGTTAGGTTTTTAATTGGTCAAGTAGTCTAATCACCCCCCCTCTAGACATACTTTCGATCCTACAAATATGGTTCGAATCACGTTTTCATACATCCACACTGCTGACTAGGATGCCAACGTGTCCGCGGGACCCACTGTCAGCGAGTGCCGTCGCACACAGAGGCGTGTGGCCGCGCGGCTGGGTGTAATATTGTGCAAAACACCTTTGTTATGTTTATTTTTTCACACATAAGCCCCTGAGTGGCGGGACACAGCAGCCTGCCCGTATCCTACCCCCCAAATCCCTAATCCTCATTCCCCCATCGACCACGGCGGCGCGCAGTACAAGTAGGACGGCGGCGAGGGCCTCCTCCGTGACCATGTTCCCCACCAGGCACACTAGCTGCGCCCTACGCCCTGCTGCGGAGCTCGAGGCACGCCGCGTTGAAGTCGTCCGCGCCCAGCGCCGCCGCGTCCGGGAGCATGTCTGTCGGCTGTCATAGCTCGTCCGCTGGCTTGAGCAGCGGCAGCATGTCCTCCGGCTGCCACAGCTCGTCCGCCAGCTTGAGAAGCGACAACATGTGCTCCTCCGCCCACGGCTCCAGCTGCTGCAGCACCTTCAGCCTCTTCGGCGCAAGGTACCCCCTCCTCCGGCCACCCAGCCGTCGGTCCTCCTCTGTTGCTCACCTCGCTCCTACACCTCCTGTCCCAAGGGCGAATTGTGTGGCCGCAGGGATGCGCCTGCTCGGCATGTATCCAGTGAAGGTGTTGAACAGGGCCATGATTTTTGGTGTGCCAGTACACATGCGGGGTTGCACGACAGAAGCTTCATCGGAGGTGGTGGAAGAGGAATCACCCTCGGTAACCCACCAACGACTAGCTGTACTACAGAGGCATTATCGAGAGTGAGATAAGAGGTATCACCCTCGGCACTCGATATTAGCTCTGCAGCGTCGAGCAACTTAGGGGGTGTGAGGTGTAGTGCTGGTCTCATCCCGTTCGATCACATCGATCGGGCACCGGTACTATAGCGGGGCAACTACAGCAAGGAAGAAGGGCCACAGATGGTTCACTACCATCCAACCTATACTAAGCATTTTGGATAACAGGCAGGTATCAATAACAGTTACAAGGACAGGCTATGCATCAGAATAGGATTAATCAACAGCAGTAGCAAATTCTAATGCAAGAAGGAGGGAGAGAGAATAGGTGATATAGGCATGCGTCAAGGGGGTTGCTTGCCTGGAAGCTCTGCGGCAAAGGAGGGATCGTCAGCGGTGTCGTCGGTCTCCTGAGCTGCGTCGGTCTCGGGGGCTATCAGAGAAGAAGAGGGGGGAAGAAACAATAAATAAAGGCAGACATATGCAACACAGAGCATGGCATGCTAAAATGCAGTGCAGGGTTGCCTAAATGCATCTCTAAACCATTTTAGCTATCTTAGGGTTTAAGTTGGAATTATTAACCGGTAGGTATGCATGCACTATTCATCTACCGGAAATAGGCAAAAAGTTGCGGGTTCACCTACGTAGAGGGTCCCGATAAGAAAACAGACGGCATGATCGGATTCGTGGGATTTTTCTGAGCAACTTTCATGTAGAAAGTTTTTCGATCCGAGCTACGGTTAATTTTTTATGATTTTCTGAAGTTTTAAACTATTTCTAAAATTATTTAAATTAACAGAATTGCCTAATTAGGAATATGACGTCAGACTAGAGTCATGCTTGCGTCAGCAGTCGGCTGACCAGCTGACTGGTCAAACAGACAGGTGGGACCCACCTGTCAGCCTCAGAGGGTTAAAACAGATTTAATTTTAAACTAACAGAGTGATTAATCAGTGGGCCCGGCCTGTCAGTGAGTTAGTTAATTAACAGAATTAACCTAATTAACTATTAACGGTAATTATCCTCACGGGCCCACACATCAGAGTCAGAGGGGAACAGTACCCGCGCGCTGAACGTGGTCAACCCGGTCAAACGCGACCAGGGGCCCACATGGCAGCGACCCCGGGCGGGGCCCGCGCCCTGCCAGGTCAGCGCATCGGGTTTCGTGTACGGGCTACCGTTTCGCGCGTTTTTGGGCTCTATCGAACGTGCGGAGAACGCCGCATCCATCGCGGGTGGTCTCGCGGGCTTCGGTGACCGGAGCCGTCGCCGGTGACAAGGACGGTGGAGACCCGAAATCCGGCGAACTCGTGCGCGGTGATACGGAGGCCAAAACGGACGGCACTCCACTCCTACGGCATCTACTCGAGGCCACGAATGCGTTGACGAGCTCGATGGACCGTGACAGCCACTGCTGCGACGGCAGCGAGCTCGTCGGCGGAGCTCTGTTCGGCCGTTCATGGCGGCCGCAGGTAGAGCTCGAGAAGGAGCTCGGGAAGGGAGAGAGGAGAGGGGGAGCTTACGGTGCAGGCACACGGAGGCCTCTCGGTTATCGGGAGCGCAGGGGGAAGCCGGAGTTCGACGATGGTCGCCGGCGATCCCGAAGAGCGGACCGGCTCGAGCTCGGCAATGCAGGGGCCTCCGCCTCGAACGAGCGGCCGGAGAGGAAGGTGCGGACGGTGGCTGTGCAGATGAGCTGGTCGAAGAGGCGAGGGAGTGGCTGGCCGCGGAGATTCACGACGGCGCGGCGGCCACGACGTCGGGCAGAGGAGGAGAGAGCGAGCGCCCGAGGGAGAGAGAGGGAGAACTGGCGAGGGGAGTCCAGGGGGAATGGAGGAGGCCTCGGCCTTATCCTCCCCTCACCTGCCTGTCGCGGTGGCAGCCAGCGGCTAGAGCTGCGCGAGCTCGGCCATAGCGCGCCCGACACGGCGGCGAGAGCAGGTAGAAGACTTCTCCCGTGGGCTGGGCCGGCCTGGGCCGCGACAGGTAAGGCCTTTTTCCCTTTTCCCTTTTCTGTTTTTCTGTTATTTAATAAACAGAGAGAGAGAGAGATAGAATTAATTGGGCATCCAAAACATTTTAGAAAAATGTGGGATTAAGCCCAATAAATACATTGCATTTTTATGCACTGCCACAAATATTTTGGAAGGCAGAGGAATTCATTTGGAATTTTTATAACTGAAATTGCATTTTAAATTGCTGGAATTGCATTGAAATAATTGCTACTGTCCATCTTTGCATAAGAGTGATGTTGTTTTCCTGAACAAGTATTTGTTTAGGAATTTTTACTAATTGATGAACATTTTTCCAGCAACTTTTAAGCAACTTCAAAACTCAATTGCATTTGAATTTGAATTCGGTGGCAGAATTTGAAAAGAGATATTAACCCAACATGATTATCATTGCAAATCTCAGATGACTTGGCATTAATATGATGAATCATTGTAGCTCATTACATAGGGGTGTTACAATTCTCCTCCTCTAAAAGAAATTCTCGTCCCGAGAATTCAGGAGGTTGAAGGAAACAGATCGGGGTATTCCTCCCGAAGACGATCCTCGCGTTCCCAAGTGGCTTCATCTTCAGTATGATTTGACCACTGCACTTTAAGGAACTTGGTAGTCTTCTGGCGGGTCCGACGTTCAGCTTGATCGAGAATGCGGATCGGATGCTATTTATAAGATAGGTCATCTTGCAAATCAAGCATTTCATGATCCACTGCTCGGTGCGGAGATTCCTTGAAGCAACGGCGAAGTTGCGACACATGGAAGACGTCGTGGATATGAGAGAATTGCGGCGGCATCTCCAATTTATATGCCACATGTCCACGTCTGGCGAGAATGCGGAAGGGGCCGATGTAGCGAGGAGCTAACTTGCCCTTGATTCTGAAGCGGTGAGTGCCCTTCATAGGAGTGACACGCAGATAAGCTTGATCACCAAGTTGATAGGTCAATCCCCATCGTTTGCGATCATAGTTGCTCTTTTGGCGAGACTGAGTAGCTTTAAGATTTTCCCGCACAATTCGGACTTGCTCTTCGGCGTGTTGGATAATATTCGGACCAATGAGCGGTCGTTCCCCAGTTTCTGACCAATTCAGAGGGGTTCGACACTTACGTACATATAATACCTCGAAGGGGGCCATTTTCAAGCTTGCTTGATAGCTGTTGTTGTAAGAAAATTCGGCATACGGGAGAGATTCTTCCCACTTCTTGCCAAATGAGATAACACAAGCTCGCAGCATATCTTCAAGCACTTGATTCACTCGCTCAACTTGGCCTTGAGACTGGGGGTGATAAGCTGAACTCCAAGTAATATGAGTTCCCATAGCTTGTTGGAAACTATTCCAGAAGTGTGAGGTGAAAAGGCTGCCAGAGTCTGAACTGATATCTTTCGGAATACCGTGGAGTGATACAATCCTGGAGATATATAACTCTGCTAACTGACTAGCAGTGATAGTCTCCTTAACTGGCAGAAAGTGTGCAACTTTGGAGAGTTGGTCGACGATGACAAGAATAGCATCGTGACCCTTTTGTGACTTGGGAAGGCCAGTAATGAGATCCATTTGAACCTTATCCCATTTCCATAAAGGAATAGGGAGCGGTTGCAGAATTCCAGCAGGCTTTTGATATTCTGCTTTAACGCGACGGTAAACGTCACATTCAGCAACATATCGAGCAATATCCTGCTTCATTCTAGACCACCAGTACCTTTGTCGGAGATCTCGATACATCTTGGTGCTACCCGGATGAATAGACAGTGGTGTATCATGTGCCTCCTTCATGACCTTGTCAGTCATCAATTCGAATCGAGGTACCACAATGCGGTCTTTGAAATACAAGGTTCCGTCTTCAGCAAGCGAGAAATCTCTGTACTTTTCAAGGTGAAGATCTCTTTTCATCAGATCAACTTCAGCATCTTTAGCTTGTGCACGCTTAACAGCATTCAGAAGATCTGGCTGTATAACAAGGGTATTAAGAGAACCCTGTGGAACAATGTGGAGGTTCAGCTTGCGCAGTTCTTCATACAGATGAGGTTGAGCTCGCTGAACCGTGAGGTTGTTACAATAGGACTTTCGGCTCAAGGTATCAGCCATCACATTAGCCTTGCCAGGGGTATAAGAAATACCACAGTCATAGTCCGTGATTGTTTCCAACCATCGCTGTTGGCGGAGATTGAGATCCGGCTGAGTAAACAAATACTTCAGGCTTTGATGATCAGTATAAATCTCACATCGATTACCAAGGAGGTAATGTCGCCACAGCTTCAATGCATATATCACTGCAGCAAGTTCAAGATCATGCACTGGGTAATTCTCTTCGTGAGGACGCAACTATCGCGAGGCATAAGCAATTACTCTTCGTTCTTGCATCAGGACACAGCCTAAACCCTGATGGGAGGCGTCGCAATAAATCACGAAATCCTTGCGAGAATCCGGCGGTGCAAGCACTGGTGCAGAGGTGAGCTTGTCCTTGAGGGTCTGGAAACTTTCCTGACATTTGTTTGTCCACTCAAACTTAACGCCTTTGTGAAGCAGATTAGTCAGAGGCTTGGCAATCTTTGAGAAGTTCTCGACAAAGCGACGGCAATAGCTTGCAAGTCCGAGAAAACTTCTGGCTTGCTTGACATTCTTCGGAGGAGTCCAGTCAAGAATAGCCTGAACTCGTTCTGGGTTGACAGCAATGGCAACAGGGTTTTCTGACCGAGTTGTACACCGAGGTGTTTTCATAAGCAGGGAATTATCACTGCGTAGATCATATAGATCAGAAGAAATACACAAGGAACAATTTCAAGAACGGCAAGTAACTCAAGGTATAACCAAAACATGACCAAGTCTGTGTTGGCGGGAAGTCAAGGATGTTGCCGATGATAACACAAATCAGCGAGGGACAAGGATGGCATTGCTGTTATCAAAAGTGTCAAATGACAGTGTGAGAAGCATATGACAACTTGGAAAGAAAAGGTTAAACAGACCAATGGAAAGGAAAAGGTGATTATCAGATTAATCAGTCCAATGGACAGGAATAAGTGCAGATAATCCAGCTCTCCGGGTGAATGTGATTACGAGAACCTAATGTTAGTGTTAGCAAAATCATTTAACCCGAAAAAATGAGAGATCAGAGTCCCAGAGTATAGGTGAGGAATAAAAGATCCTAATACCACCCATTGGCGACGTGGGCCCGTAAGCCACACAGCCATGTTAGTAAAATCATTTTGCAAAGACTATACTCAACTTCGGCCAAGGAGTTGGAAAGGGGGTTCCTACAGGCAGTCGGCTCTCATACCAACTTGTGACGCCCTCGGCTTAATCGTGCACTAACCATACACGCAAATGCACACGATCAAGCCTAAGGACTCACTTGAAGATATCACAACACAACTCTAAACACAATTAAAAGTCATACAAGCTTTATATTACAAGCCAGGGGCCTCGAGGGATCGAATACATAAGCTCGATGTCATACAAGCATCAGCGGAAGCATCAGGTATCTGAGTACAGACACAAAGTTAAACAGATAGGCCTTTTTAAAAGGCGGGGCAAAATAAAACACTGGATCGAAAGGCGCAGGCCTCCTGCCTGGGTGCCTCCTATCTACTCCTGGTCGTCGGAGGGCTCCTCGTAGTAGTAGTATCCAGGGGCGTAGTAGTACTGGTAGTCGTCGACTGGGGCAGCTGGCTCAGCTGGCTCCTGGGCTCCATCGTCTGTTGTGGCAATCGGGTATATAGGAAAAAGGGAGACAAAGCAACCGTGAGTACTCATCCAAAGTACTCAGCAAGACTTACATCATATCTATTCTACTTATGCAACATTATCAAAGGAAGGCTGTATATGTGGACTTGGCTGCAGAAATGCCAGAATAGAGAGGGGGCCTAGCCTATCGAAGACTAGCATCTTCAGCAGTCTTGCAGCATTAGAAGAGTGCAGATTGGTACAATAATATAGTAGTAACAACAAACATAACAGTAGCCACGCCCAGAGATCCTTTCTCGACTCCCTGCGAGAAAGCGATCCCGGAGCCAATATTAACCCAGTTCTAGTTGTAGTAGATCGGGATATTTTCCGAGCGTCCTGTTACCGTGGACACGGCTATTCGAATAGATATACTTCCCTGCAGGGGTGCACCAACTTACCCAACACGTTCGATGACTCTGGCCGGACACACTTGCTCAGTCGATGCCCGGCCTCGGACTATCGACACGTCGTAGCCCTACCTAGGCTCAACAGAGAGGCCAGCACGCCGGTCTACATCCTAAGCACACAGGGGTCTTGGGCCCTTCACCCTTTGCACTCCTGCGCGTTGCGAACGCGGCCGGTGAGCAGTCCTAGCCCCCTTAATACAAGCGCAGGCTTTACCAGACCAACCCGGCGCGCGCCGCTCAACTACTGATGTCTGAAGAGCTTCGACTAATACATACGACGCCGAGTACCCATATTATTCCCACGTGCTGGTTAGCGCGAAAAGGCCAGAGGCCTACTCAGATTACATATCCTAACCCTTAGTGCATTAGGAGCGCGCGGTAACGAGCAGAGACTCACGATCCTGTGACCCCGTCGCCCCGTCTCGTGGACTTACGGCAAGGGCTAAGAATGCCCGGCCGTGCCACGTATTCATCTCTCGGGTACCCTCATGGTCAACCCGACATCATATCTCTCGCGGGTACCCCTCGGGGCCGACCCGTCTTTATCCAGTAACAGTAATAAAGTGCAGGTAACCGTGTGTCCATGACATCAAGAAGGAATCCGAGGAATCACCCTCGTTGGATTCCCACTCGATGATCCCGTCAAAGTGAACCCGGAGGAATCACCCTCGATGGTATTCACACATGCGGGGTTGCACGACAGAAGCTTCATCGGAGGTGGTGGAAGAGGAATCACCCTCGGTAACCCACCAACGACTAGCTGTACTACAGAGGCATTATCGGGAGTGAGATAAGAGGTATCACCCTCGACACTAGATATTAGCTCTGCAGCGTCGAGCAACTTAGGGGGTGTGAGGTGTAGTGCTGGTCTCATCCCATTCGATCACATCGATCGGGCACAGGTACTATAGCGGGGCAACTACAGCAAGGAAGAAGGGCCACAGATGGTTCACTACCATCCAACCTATACTAAGCATTTTGGATAACAGGCAGGTATCAATAATAGTTACAAGGACAGGCTATGCATCAGAATAGGATTAATCAACAGCAGTAGCAAATTCTAATGCAAGCAGGAGGGAGAGAGAATAGGTGATATAGGCATGCGTCAAGGGGGGTTGCTTGCCTGGAAGCTCTGCGGCAAAGGAGGGATCGTCAGCGGTGTCGTCGGTCTCCTGAGTTGCGTCGGTCTCGGGGGCTATCGGAGAAGAAGAGGGGGGAAGAAACAATAAATAAAGGCAGACATATGCAACACAGAGCATGGCATGCTAAAATGCAGTGCAGGGTTGCCTAAATGCATCTCTAAACCATTTTAGCTATCTTAGGGTTTAAGTTGGAATTATTAACCGGTAGGTATGCATGCACTATTCATTTACCGGAAACAGGCAAAAAGTTGCGGGTTCACCTACGTAGAGGGTCCCGATAAAAAAACAGACGGCACGATCGAATTCGTGGGATTTTTCTGAGCAACTTTCATGTAGAAAGTTTTTCGATCCGAGCTACAGTTAATTTTCTATGATTTTCTGAAGTTTTTAACTATTTCTGAAATTATTTAAATTAACAGAATTGCCTAATTAGGAATATGACGTCAGACTAGAGTCATGCTTGCGTCAGCAGTCAGCTGACCAACTGACTGGTCAAACAGACAGGTGGGACCCACCTGTCAGCCTCAGAGGGTTAAAACAGATTTAATTTTAAACTAACAGAGTGATTAATCAGTGGGCCCGGCCTGTCAGTGAGTTAGTTAATTAACAGAACTAACCTAATTAACTATTAATGGTAATTATCCTCCCGGGCCCACACATCAAAGTCAGAGGGGAACAGTACCAGCGCGCTGACCGTGGTCAACCCGGTCAAACGCGACCAGGGGCCCACATGGCAGCGACCCCGGGCGGGGCCCGCGCCCTGCCAGGTCAGCGCATCAGGTTTCGCGTACGGGCTACCGTTTCGCGCGTTGTTGGGCTCTATCGAACGTGCGGAGAACGCCGCATCCATCGCGGGTGGTCTCGCGGGCTACGGTGACCGGAGCCGTCGCCGGTGACAAGGACGGTGGAGACCCAAAATCCGGCGAACTCGCGCGCGGTGATACGGAGGCCAAAATGGACGGCACTCCACTCCTACGGCATCTACTCGAGGCCACGAATGCGTTGACGAGCTCGGTGGACCGTGACGGCCACTGCTGTGACGGCAGCGAGCTCGTCGGCGGAGCTCTGTTCGGCCGTTCATGGCGGCCGCAGGTAGAGCTCGAGAAAGAGCTTGGGAAGGGAGAGAGGAGAGGGGGAGCTTACGGTGCAGGCACGCGGACGCCTCTCGGTTATCGGGAGCGCAGGGGGAAGCCGGAGTTCGATGGTGGTCGCCGGCGATCCCGAAGAGGGGACCGGCTCGATCTCGGCAATGTAGGGGTCTCCGCCTCGAACGAGCGTCTGGAGAGGAAGGTGCGGATGGTGGCGGTGCAGATGAGCTGGTCGGAGAGGCGAGGGAGTGGCTGGCCGCGGAGATTCACGACGGCGCGGCGGCGACGACGTCGGGCAGAGGAGGAGAGAGCGAGCGCCCGAGGAAGAGAGAGGGAGAACTGGCGAGGCGAGTCCAGGGGGAATGGAGGAGGCCTCAGTCTTATCCTCCCCTCACCTATCCATCGCGGTGGCAGCCAACGGCTGGAGCTGCGCGAGCTCGGCCATGGCGCGCCCGACACGGCGGCGAGAGCAGGTAGAAGACTGCTCCCGTGGGCTGGGCCGGCCTGGGCCGCGACAGGTAAGGCCTTTTTCCCTTTTCCATTTTCTGTTTTTCTGTTATTTAATAAACAGAGACAGAGAGATATAATTAATTAGGCATCCAAAACATTTTAGAAAAATGTGGGATTAAGCCCAATAAATACATTGCATTTTTATGCACTGCCACAAATATTTTGGAAGGCAGAGGAATTCATTTGGAATTTTTATAACTGAAATTGCATTTTAAATTGCTGGAATTGCAATGAAATAATTGGTACTGTCCATCTTTGCATAAGAGTGATGTTGTTTTCCTGGACAAGTATTTGTTTAGGAATTTTTACTAATTGATGAACATTTTTCCAGCAACTTTTAAGCAACTTCAAAACTCAATTGCATTTGAATTTGAATTCGGTGGCAGAATTTGAAAAGAGATATTAACCCAACATGATTATCATTGCAAATCTCAGATGACTTGGCATTAATATGATGGATCACTGTAGCTCATTAAATAGGGGTGTTACACGTCGGACCTTGCCGGCTGGAACCCCCTGCCTCTCCTTGCCCGCGCCTCGTGCGTCGTGACGTGAGCTGCGCGTCTCATGGCCGTAACCACCATGGCCGGCCGCTGTGTAGCCCCTGCGCTACCTTCTCCGTCGCTTCGACCTCCCGCGCCAACCTGGCCGGCCGGCTGCTCGCGCCTGCAGCTCCGGGCCCCCTTGCTCCTCCTCTATCGCTCCATCGCCGCCCACCTCGCCTCAGCCATGCCCGCAGGCCAACCGCAGCCAGCCCAACCTGCAAGGCCCCGGCCGCCGTGGTTCCCCTCGTCCCGAGCCATCATCGGCTCTTTGCTCATTTACGATTGGTGATGCGCCTCTCCTCTTTTTGCTCTAATTTTTTTCTTCATTTCGCTGGCTCGGGCTACACATGAACCATATCTCATCCTCTTTTTGTTGGCTTGTTGATTTTGTAACTCGTGAACGTATATAAGTTGGTAGGATTTGATGTAAACAAGCAGGGTGGGACTATTAATTAGAACGTACTATGAAATAGCAAACGGACGAAGCCCAGGCAGGAGCGCGTAGCGTCTGCGAAGGCCCAGTCGGGCGACCAGAAGAAAAGCGAATCGTTGAATCGTTTTTCTCACTTATTTTGGACTGCGGGTATATTTCCATAAAAGTCAACGGCCTTTTTGCAAAAGTGTCACGACGGGTATGCGGGCAGAAGCACTCCGTGCTTTATTATTAGGTAAAGATTTTTGGCGTTGGAATGACGCGAAGAGGAGCCACAGGGGCCCATGAGGCACCAGGGCGCGCCCAGGGGGGTGGACGCGCCCAGGTGGCTTGTGGGGCCCCTGTGGGTCTTCTGCTGCTCTCCCGAAGCTTCCTGGATCTGTTTCCTTTCAGAAAAAATTGTCAAAAAGTTTCGCTGCATTTGGACTTCATTTGATATGTATTTTCTGAAAAACCAAAAACAAGCAGAAAACAGCAACTGGCACTGGGCACTAGGTCAATATGTTAGTCCATAAAAATCATATAAAAGCCATATAAAAGTGCACCAAAATCATACAAAACTATAATAAACATGGCATGAATACTTCATAAATTACAGATACGTTGGAGACGTATCAACTGGCAGTCGCTGTCAATGGGTCCCGCGGACACGCTGGCATCCTAATCAGCAGCGCGGAAGTATGAAAACGTGATTTGAACTGTATTTGCACCAAAGAGCCAAGTTTTTGCACCACTTCGGCGTATTCTTCAAGTTCATGCACCAAAGTGAACATTGGTGGCAAGTTGAGACACCACTGGTGTAATTACCTCGTTTAATTTCCTATAAAAATGAGGAATTAAAAGATGAGGGATAATATGAAGAATTAAATTACAAGGAATTACCAGAATTTCTTTTTTTTTGGGTAAAGGGATCTGAAGTGAAGGAGATGCTTTTAGCACGACATCTCTCCATTTTAATCGCTCCAAGTAGAAGGTTCCAGGCTAGTCCCCATTCCAGCCAAAACCAAACCATACCAAGCCCTCGCCTCGCCACCATGGCCGACGGCACCCGCAGGCGCAGGCGCCGCCTCGGCACCGGCAGGAACCGCCTCGGCGCCCTCCCCGACGACGTCCTCCATCACACCATCACCCACCTCCCCGTCACGGAAGCCGCCCGCGCCGCCCTCCTCACCCGCGGCTGGCGCCACCTCTGGCGTTCCCACCCGCTCGTCCTCAAGGATACCGACATCCCCGAGCCCGCGCGCGACGCCGTAGTCCCCCGAGTCCTCGACGACCACCCGGGCCGCTTCCGCGCCGTCATCCTCTTAGACTGCAGGATCGTCTCCCTAGACCGTGAGCTCCCCGGCTGGCCGCGCCTCCTCGCCGAGAAGCGCACGGAGAAACTCGTTCTCGGCTACAGATGGGTCGTGGACCAGCCCAACTCCGTGCGCCTTCTTCCCGCCGACATCCTCCGCTGCGACTCGCTCCAGTGGCTGGCTGGGCCTGGACTTCTGGACGTTCCCCGTCGACCTCTCCGGCCGCCCCGACGTCTTTCTTCCCCACCTTCGGACTCTCTACATCAGGAAGATTGTCATAAGCGACCACGACCTGGAGTACTTGATCGCTGCCTGCCCCGTTCTGGAGTCCCTTCGGCTCGCCTTCAATAGCTCCAAGCACGCCCGTCTCCGCAGCAAAAGCCTCAGGTGCGCGCTCGTTGGGCTGTCCCCCCATCTCGTGGAGGAGTTCACCGTGGTGGACACGCCGCTCCTGGAGCGGCTCTTCTTCTACCTGCCGCTTAATAGTGTGGAGGTCAGGATCGCTTGTGCTACCAACCTGCGGGTGCTCGGCTACCTGGACACAAGAACTCACAAGCTGCAGATTGGTGAGAGCGTCATCAGGGTACGTCTTTCAGCCTCTCTCTCTCTCTCTCTCTCTCTCTCTCTCTCTCTCTCTCTCTCTCTCTCTCTCTCTCTCTCTCTCTCTCTCTCTCTCAACTTGAAATTATTCCATCCATCCACATTGATCCATCCATCATGCTCTGTGATCAGAAAGTAGCAGTCTCTCAAAGTTATTCCATCCACATCGATCCATCTATGATGATGTTTCGTATGATTATAGAACACTCGATGAGTTATGATAAACCTGTCTTTGTGGACCTTTTTGCAGTCAGACACAATGGCGAGTGCAAGCACTGTGATTTCAAGCGTCAAGATATTGGCGTTGACTGTGAATTTTGGTGTCTTTGAGGAGGTCAAGATGCTGGTCAGCTTCCTCAGATGCTTTCCCAACGTTGACACCCTGCACATCGAAGTAGCTCCCGGCCAGTTCCTTCAGTCCATCGATCATTTTTCAATGGTATCATTCACTTATTAGCAGCTTGACCCATATATGTAAAGAAACTGCTCACATATTGGTACCAATTTGCAGTCTGCACTGCATCCATCTGTAACTGCTAATGAACCCAATGTGGAGCGTCATGCCAGGTTCTGGCAGGAGATCAGTCCGGTTTGTTGCTTGATTTCACATGTCAAGAAGATGGTTATTCACGATTTCCAGGAGCTGCAGTCCTTACTGGCTGTGTCGCAGGAAGGAATTTTGTCAGCTGACAAGGTGACTGAGATAAAAGACGAATTTCAGTGTCTACAGTTTCCAACAGGTATCTCTGCAGTGCTACAGGTGTCACCTAAAGCAGGCACTGGTTTGTTCTTGGAGAAAACATCCAATCTTAAAATCGATGACCCTTTTAACTCCTTTTGAGGAATCACTGACTGTTCCCTGCAAGACCTTGCTGTTCAGTTTGTAGGCATGCCTTATCTTGAGATATGGCTGAGTTTTTCAACTACCATGAGTATATGTAGAAATTGAAGGTAGCAGAAGTATATGAGAGCCTAGTGTTATTTTCATGTGTCTGCAATATATGACAGCAATGTGCTTCTGGATATAGTGCGCTGATTTGTAGCACGTCTTAGGTGCCATTTTCTTTGCGTTGCTTATGTAGAATGTCACCGTCAGTTTCGTTAACTATCATTTGAGTATACTGAGCTTGGTTGGCCAGGATCAGGATGGCGAAGGCTATATGTTGTTCTGCTTGTGTCCCCATGTTTGTGCATCATGTTTTGTTTATTTGCAAGAAAAATGGCACATTTCATCGGCTGGTAAAAGCATATGGGATAAATAGCTTATGACAGTGGATTTTTTTTCTTTCCAATAAAGATGTAGCAGATTAGTTGAGCAAAACAGGAGCTTACATATCCATACATATACATTGCTATATGCTGTTTGCTTACTCTATGTCGGTACCGCTGCCGACTGAAGCTATTGGTCAGTTGGAGTGGACGAAATCTGGTCTTTATGAAGTAATTTTGTTTCTTTGCATAATAAATCGCATGCTACTGATTACAAAAGGCCACTTACAGCTTGATTTTGCTTTGGCATGGTCTGTCACGCCTTTTTAGTTACTTCAGTTTTTGGAACAGTGGACTCTAAACAGTGCGTATGTACTTCTATAATGCAGCCGGAATAGACTACTTCTGTTCCATATTTCCCTACAAAAAATAAAATAAATTACTCCGCCTAAATATGCACAATCTGGGAACTGTGCATCTGTAAATAATACGCTCTTCCTGAAAAATCGACGGTATGTGTATTGTGTTGCAAATGTTTCGTTCTGTGAGAAAGCGTCTGATCTCACTATCGATGACCCTTTTTGCTGATGAACCCATTATTGGCTATATGTTTTCATGATCCCAACTTTTTTGGGAATCATTGACTGTTCTACTTCAAGATCACGCTGTTTAGGTTGTCGGCGTGCGTTCTCTTAAGATATGGCAGGTTTCAACTTGTATGAGTATATTGTGTGAGGGACTTCTCTTGGCATAATGTTTCTTTCTTGACTGATTGGCAAGTGCTAGTGAAGGCACATAAAGTTGACAATCTTCTTTGTAATCCTGGGCAGTGATCCTTAAGGTCGCTTCTTGCTGCTGATTTGATAAGGTCTTCTAGATTCAGATATCTTCCAGCAAAGCCTCTCCCAGAAAGAGGAACAGAACAAACGGTTTTTGTCTGATCAAGCAGGACCTTCAGTTGGCCAGTTCCTCTGTGTTGAGTATTATGATTATTAGAAAGTATAGGATAGACTAGGATTTGTTCCTGCCTTGTCTTGTACTCTAAGTTGGCCATTGTACTCCTATATATATGCCCATGAGGCTCAAGCAATAAACATCGATTCCACCAATCCCTCTCTATCCCTTCTAACATGATATCAGCCTAACCGATCCAACCCTAGCCGCCGCGCGCCGTCCCCGGGGCGGTCGGCCTCCATGACCGCCGCCGGGGGCTGCGCCACCCGTACCTAGGGTTCGTCCGCCGGTCGTGTTGACTGACTGCCCTAGAGAGTCTTTTTCCCGATCTCTTGATCCGGGTTTTTCTCTCCCCCGCCGGTCGCTTTGATCGGCGTTTTTTCTTTTTTGGTTCACCGATCATAGATCGGATTGCGTCGCCCGTCGCCGCCATCGACCCCGCGCCTCTACTCCGACAGCGGCGCGACCACCCGGCCTCCTCTCCGACCTGGCGGCCTCGCGCGACGCGGCTACCTGTCACGGCCGTCGCTGCGCACCCCCGCCCTTCGCTTTGCGCCGGCAGTCATCGCCCTGCTCCAAACAGGATTCCTGCATCACCACCCCACCTTCGCCGCGTATGTACGGCCGCCTCCATACGGCTCTGCGTTCGCCGCTCGGGGCTGGCCGCTCGGGCGCCGCTTCTGCGTTGGCCGCCCGGGCGCCAGCGCTGACGCGCTCGTCCGCCCGTCGTCGCACACCGGCCGTCGTCGTCGGTTTCAGCTCGGACTCCGCCACCACCCCGCCTCTACCGAGCGATGTCCACGACCTCGCGCGCAATCGGATTGATCACCCGCCCGTGCCGACATCCATCCCGCCTGCGTCGTGCGACCGATCGGGCCCGTCAGTTGCGCGCGCCTCCGCAAGTCCTGTGAAGATCATCCCCGAGTTCAGCGCGCCCCCTCCAACGATCGAGCAACGGGCTGCCGCTGCGTCGCCCCGTCGGGCCGCAGTGCCGCTGCCCCGTGGTTTTCCCCGCGGCTGCACCGACTCCCGCGTCGCCGCTGCGTCGCCGCGTCGGGCCGTAGTGCTGCGACACGCGGTCCACGCCGCCGCCCCCAGGCCATCCCCACGGTTGCACCGACCCGTGCTCCGCCGCCCCTTCGGGCCGTAGCGCCGCGGCCCGCGGTCCCCGCTGCCGTCCCGAGGTCTTCCCACCATCGCCCCGACCCGCCTGCTGCCGCTGCGTCTCCCCTTCAGGCCGTAGCGCCGCTGCCCGCGGTCCACTCCACCGTCCCCGCGCGTCGACTTCCCGTGGTATGCGTCGCGCCGCCTCCCTCGGCGCGGGACCGCCACCGTCCGCGCCGGTCTTCCTCATGTTGTCGGGTTCTTCGCCGCCTACTTCGAGCATCGCCGCCGCACTCCTAACCCAGCCGCCGCCACCGTCGTCAGGCCGCCGCCGCCGCTCTTCTTCGGCGTCGCTGCCGCTTGCTCACCCGAGCCGCGCCGCCCGTCCACCCCCCTTCGTCTTCGTCCAGCACCTGCTT
Source organism: Elymus sibiricus (assembly GCA_039707655.1). Lineage (NCBI taxonomy): Eukaryota > Viridiplantae > Streptophyta > Magnoliopsida > Poales > Poaceae > Elymus > Elymus sibiricus. The sequence continues at coordinate 354,856,332 of CM077676.1, read as the reverse complement.
ATAGCCAGCGTCGCCGTCATCTTCATCGACCACTTTGTCTACTCCGCCCACCGTTGGCGACATCGGCCCCACGCCGATTGGCGCCGCAACCGTCGTCGAGTCCTCCTCTGCTGGCCCCTCCGACTCCTTCGACATGGCGTATAGCTTCTGCAGGTCCTTGTCTACGCATGCCCGGTGCTGGCAACACCGACGCGTGCCTTCGTCCCCGATGTGTTCCCAGGCCTGGCAAGCCTGGAGCGGCGCATCGTCAACATCGACTTCATCCGTCTACGCATGCCTCGTGCTGGCAACACCGACGTGTGCCTTCGTCCACAATGTGTCCCCGGACATGGCAAACCCGGCACGACGCGTCGTCAACAACGTCTTCTTCCCAGCGAACCACTACTTCGACACCACTGCGCCCATGACTAACTCGGCGCCTCCTTGCGCTCGCGGCTCCACGGCGACTTCCTTGACACCGGCTACCCCGACTCGACATCGACCACGGCGTTCTTCGCACGGCTACCTCGACCACGGCTACACCACCCTACGCTCTCGGCTACATCGACATCGGCACAAAGGGCTACCACCTTGCTTGAGCAACCTCGTCGGTTTCCACTCCAGCCACGACTTCCGCGATGCATCGACCGTTACTACTGTGGGAGGGTGTCCGTCGGCTTACCTTCGGATTCTTCTCCAGTCTCACCGTCTGCGTCGCTACCGTTGTAACTGCGGGGGGATGTTGAGTATTATGATTATTAGGAAGTATATGATAGGCTAGGATTTGTTCCTGCCTTGTCTTGTACTCCAAGTTGGCCATTGTACTCCTATATATATGCCCACGAGGCTCAAGCAATAAACATCGATTCCACCAATCCCTCTCTATCCCTTCTAACACTCTGCTTCATGCATATCTCATGACACGGTTAGAACCACGGGCACCCTAGGCCTTCCTATGTAAATAAATCGACTTTTCTTCTTCGCTGAAATGCAAAGGTTGGTCTGGTTCAGGTCCCAACACCTCCAATGTTAGAAAACAAGGAAAATACAACCAGATTCTCATGGAGCCATACAAAGCAATCCCAGCATGAGTCGTCGGAGCCGGCCTGACACTGTATCCCGCGGCCTAGAAGTCGTCGTGCAAAGGTCTAGCTGGATCAACGTCCTGTAGAAGAAGCCTTACGTAGATTGGAAATCACATAGCCTTATGTTTTTTCAGTAGGAGAATGTTCAGATGTTAATTCAACGGCCTAAACAAATGTCACATAAATATATATAACAGACCTACCTCACCTACATGCACTTGGGGTAAGTGGTGGTTTGGCTATTTTTGCTGAAACCAATACGGTTTTATCCTATTTTGTAGTGGGTGACTACTCTAAATATACAAAAAACACGCTGACACTAGGGAACACCCAATGGAGGCTCCAGACACACAGGTGTACGGAGCACATTGGTTACTCCCAATTAGTCATGTTTCCATATTGAAAACTCGTCAAGTTATAATTAGAAGATTAAGGTGATGAGATCTTCCAAACAGCTCCATGTGAAAGTCGCTCTATGTTGTCCATGACCATGGCCACGACTAATCATGATCAACTTTTACACTCTCGAGAGGTTTGTCTACTTCACACGCATGACTATCAGTCCCATTTGCTACTAAACTCAGAGTGTAGAGTAACCGGGAAAAGAACGAGATAAAGCCTTTGGGAAGTAGTACCCTGACCCACAAGGCTGATCCATTCACCTACCAACACCTACATCTTCTAGTCATCCCGGGTCAAGTTCCCATAGTAACTTACTCAGCTAAGACAGAGCCCATATGACACGCGGCTACAAATTGAAGCTACTAAACTTGGAACCTGCCCAATCTCTTTGAACCTGAGCGGTGGACCCCACCAATAGCCACACTATGATGACCAATCAAAATCAATCCGCCCAGATGATTCATTAACTTAAGTTGGTATTCAAGCTTTCATAATTGATGTGGTCCCACTCCGTTTATATTGTAGCATTACTAAGCATTGAATTACAATCGTTAGCGACAAGGAACATGGTAAGGATTACTTGGCTATCCTACTAGGTTTCATGGCATATTATATTAGTAGCATAGTCCTATACACACACCCTATCATGGCATACTACATGCATAATAAAAATAGCGTCACATGATCAAATGTTCGACTTGCCTGGTATTAATGAAGTTCCTCGCTCTCACAATCCTGGTTATGTTACTCTTCGCACTCTGAGAAATGTACCATAAGAAAGAGAAACCAAATAAACAACCATGCCATATAGAAGAACCAAAAATAAATAAACAACATGGCAAGGTTAAGCAACATCGTTATAACTAGGCTTGGTATATAATATAGGTCTTATAGTGTTGGGAGGTCATAGGTGAAAGGATCAACCTAAAAGAGTTAATGGATAGAAGATTATTTACTTTACACACTTAAATCTGAGATGGTATGGAATAGGATCAAGTATTTGGAAAACAACATACAAGTTGTTTGTTGGATTGCATATGACATCTTTTATTTTTACTATACTCCATGATTTTAAAGCTCTCACAATCAATTGAGGTTGTTGATTTTGGATTGGGCGTCGATTTTGACTGGGTCTGCTCGTTTGGTCATGTGGAGGGAACCATTGCTGGGTGGGCTCGCTTCGTAAGTGATTGTGTGTTGTGGTCGGTGGGGGGTTGGTTCCTTCGTCTAGTGAAAATTGGGACGCCGCATGACGCCTTCGGGTTCCTCGCTAGTCACGCGTTGATTCGGTGCGTTGGGTTGGTGCTTCACATAGGAGAGAGGGGGATTGGGATGGGTGCAGAGTGGTCGCCATTTGGTTCCAGTGCTTGCCTTGGTTCGCGTTATCATCGTCGCTCTCGCTGGAGGTGGTCGGCAGGTACTAGAAGTGCTTGTTTTCGAGGTTCGCCGCCTCTCTGGCAATTGCTGTTGTGGAGGTGGCATCGCCGTCCTCGTCGTATATGACATTGGAGGGCTATCATCGTCGTTGCGAGTTTGTGTCTCTGTCTCGGCTCCGGTGCTGCTTCTGGTAATCGCGTTGGAGGGCTTCTTCGTTGTCTTCCTCTGTTGTGTTCTTGTATAAATTCATTTGCAAAAGGAATTACTTGAATCGAGGCACTACAATTCAAATTATGGTGAATTGAAGTTTGAAATGAATTTATTTCAATTTCAAATAGATGAAAAGAAATTGAATATTGGAATCACAAGATTTGGATGACAAGTGTATCGTACAAGTATTCAATTGCAAAAAGTGTTCAATTGAATTGGATGCATGGTTTGAATGCTAGGGACATTTTAAGTTCAAACTAAATTTGAAATATCTAAAACGGGTGGATATATGATGTCTAATGGGTATGGTTCTCGACAAGATTCAATATGCAAAAAGAATCATTGCACTTGGGTCAAGGGTTTGCAAGATATGATCGAACAAGGTGTGAATTCAAATTTGAAGGGTTCATGAATTAAAAATGTTGGTGCTATGAATACTCAAGGTCAATATGTACATTTAGGTAAAAGAATCACTAGGTTTGGTTTAATAGATCAAATCATATGGTTAAAACAGAATTGAATAGAGTATCAAAATGCCTGCCATGGTAGAGAAAATGGCTGCCATGGCAACACTTTCTGTATTGATGGTAGAATCTTGCTATGATCAAGATTACTTGCTGGAAACCTAATTTAAATGGTTCTACTTCAAAGAGGGCCTCATAAGGATCACTTTGCAACAACTTTCACCCCATTTGTACATGTGGTTTGTAAACTGGGTTCAAGCGTAATTTGAATTCAGGTTTGAAAAGGTTCAAATTTGTGTAATTATGGCTCTAATGGATGCTAGTGATCATAATGCAAATGGAATCACTCAATTTGGATTCATGGTTTTCAAACTAGGGCTCACTAAGGATTCAAATTTGGGAATTGAAAAGTTGGAATAACTAGATGATTTCCCCGCACGTTGCTCTGAGAATTTAAAGATTAATTTTGGATCAATTATGTATGAACGAAATGACATAAATTAAAATCTATTATTTTCGGTAGTAATTCTGTGTGAACAAAGAGTATGCATGTATGTTGGACCATTGGAGTTGCCACAACTAAATCGGGGTATGCATGTGCTACAAAATAGTGTTAGTGGATGATGATGTGGCACATTCAGTAATGTGAAGGGCTGCATGTTGAGACAATTAGAGTTGGTATAAAATGACCTAAATCAAAAGCTAATATTTTTGGAATTAATTGTGTGTGAACAAAGAGTATGCATGTAGGCTGGACCAACTGAGTTGCCATAATCAAATTGGGGTATGTATGTGCTACAAAATAGTGTTAGTGGATGATGACATGGCACATTCGGCGATGTGGAGGGGTGCATGTTGAGAGAATTAGAGTTAATGGGGATTAAGTATTTATGTATACTAGATTGGTACCATTGGAAGAAGCACTCCATTAGGATCAATATGCAAAAAGATTCATCACTTTTTGGAGTTTCTAATAAAAAAGTTATAAGTGTTTGAAGTTACACGAGTTATTCTACAAAGTTACTGTTTATAGTGAGGTCCTAGCACGTGGCAGTCTTTGGTTAGCCGGTACCGCTTTGGGGTTCATAAACGCAGATCATAGGATCTAAGATGGATGGTTGAGGTTGTGTATCAGTTCAATGCTCTGGAGAGGGGCCACAACGGTTAGAGGTAGGGAATGACAGGCGTGGTCGACTGTCAAAGAGAGGAGGGGAGAAAGAGAAGGTGGGTTTCAGTTGGGCCTCGATTGCTGCTAAACCGCGCTCGGTTGGCGGCATTTAGCTATGGGTCGCACATGTCAACTGGGCTGGGTTAGGTTAGAATAAGATTTTCTTTCCCCCTTTTTGGTTTTAAAAATAGAATTTGGTTCAAAAACCAAACCAATTCAATTTGGAAAATTTCTACAAAATCCAACAAATTGTTTTCCAGCCCAAATAATGAATAAAATACATATATTAATTTTATAAATTCTATTTTGGACATTATAAATATTCCCTAAAAATAAAATTAGGGTTCAAAACAATTCCCGATATATTTTTAAACTCCAAATAAAATATTTGGAAAAGTCTTTGTATTCCCTCTCAAATAAGTAATCATTTAACGTTACAAAAAATTTAATCCTAGTCAAAACTAGTATCATAAGCAAAAAAAAACCTATTTAAATCCTAGTCAAAATTAAAAATTATGGGATGTGATAGGTGGTGGGAGTCCAGAACTGGGGGAACCCTTGGTCGACTTCACATCAACCTCAACAATGTCAACTCCCCTGCGCCTGTATCCCTCTTGAGAGCTCCTCGTTGCTGGTGAAAATCTTGGCCTTTCTTGGCCGGACACCAGAACACTCTTGTTTCATGGTCCTCCTTGGAGGCGTTGTCCAGTGGTAGGGCGGGGGATGTGGTCGTGTTGTGTGGTGGTTGGTAGCGGCGGCGGTGCGTGGCTTTTAGGGTCATCGGCAATGGTGGAGGCGAGGTGATTCTTCCACAATCCTTCATCCGCGTTCTGCTCGATAGTTTCTCGGGTGCTGGCCGGTGTACGACGTCCTTGTGTGGTGGCATGGTACAGACCGGGAGGGAGATTGTGGTCTCCCTTTCGGTAATGGCTCCTTTGGGTAGGTGGCAGAGTGGATAATTCCCTCCATGCGGTCCTCGTCCCCCTTTCTCTTCGGTTGTGTTTCCTGGTGGCCTATACTCTGCTCTTCTAGCTTGTGTTGAGCTTGACCTTGGTTTCCAGGTGTTGATGTTTTCATTTGTGGATGTGCTGTCTGGCACATCTTATCCGCGAGTGTTATCCGTGTGTGATGCTTCAATTTTTTCTTCAAACTTTTGACTCAGCACATGTGTATCTTAGCGGGTTAATGACTTCATTAATTTGAAGTGTATCCTACCTGATGATGGCTTCATTAATTTGGGCTATATATGCCTTTAAAGAGAAATAGATGTCTGAAATAAATAAAGTAAAATAAATGCGGAGCAACTTAATCCCTCCGGGTACCCGAACCTTCCAGGTCAGTAGGCCGCCTCCCCATTCCGGCCAAAGTCAAACCAAACCAAATCCTCGCCTCGCCACCATGGCCGACGGCGGCGGGTCCCGTCTCAGCGCCCTCCCCAACGACCTGCTCCTTCACATCATCACCTACCTCCCCGTCACGGAAGCCGCCCGAGCGGCCACCCTCGCCCGCGGCTTTCGCCACCTCTGGCGCTCCTGCCCGCTCGTCCTCAAGGATGCCGACATCCCCGAGCGCGCGCGCGACGCCGCAATCCCCCGAGTCCTCGACGACCACCCGGGCCACTTCCGCGCCGTCATCCTCTACGACTGCAGGCTCGCCTCACTGGACCGTGAGCTCCCCTACTGGCCGCGCCTCCTCGTCGACAAGCGCACGGAGAAACTCGTTCTCGCCTACAGATGGGTCATGGACCAGCCCAACTCCCCGCGCCCTCTTCCCGCCGACATCCTCCGCTGCGACTCGCTCCAGGAGCTCAGCCTGGACTTCTGGACGTTCCCCAGCGGCACCGAGGTCGTTCTTCCCCACCTCCGGATTCTCGCCATGGTAAGGATTGACATAAGCGAACAGGATCTGGAGTGCTTGATTGCTGCCAGCCCCGTCCTGGAGCACCTTCGGCTCACCCTCAATAGCTCCAAGCACGTCCGTGTCCGCAGCCAAAGCCTCCAGTGCGCGCTCGTTGGGCTATCCAGGGTGGAGGAGTTCACCGTGGTGGACACGCCGCTCCTGGAGCGGCTCCACTTGTTCCTGCCGCCTAATGGTGTGGTGGGGCTCAGGATCGATTGTGCACCAAATCTGCGGGTGCTCGGCTACCTGGACACAAGAGCTCACAGGCTACAGATTCGTGACAGCGTCATCGGGGTACATCTCGCCAGTCTCCATCTCTCTCTCAACCTGAAATGATTCCATCCACATTGATCCATCCATCATGTTCTTTGTGATTAGAAAACAGTCAATGCGTTATCATAATGATGTTGCTTTTGCTGTACCTCATTTCAGTCTCTAAAAATTATTCCAGCCACTTCTATCCATCATGTTCTCTTGGATGATCAGAAAGTAGTCAATGAGTTATGATAATGTTGCTTTTGTTGCACCTCATCGCAGTCTCTCAATTCTCAAAGTTATTCCATCCACATCGATTCATCCATGATGATGTTTTGTGTGATTATAGAACACTTGATGAGTAATGATGTATACATGTGCTTTGCAGTCAGACACAATGGTGAGTGCAAGCACTGTGGTTCCAAGCGTCAAGATATTGGCGTTGACTGTGAATTTTGGTGTCTTTGGGGAGGTCAAGATGCTGGCCAGCTTCCTCAGATGCTTTCCCAACGTTGACACGCTGCACATTGAGGTAGCTCCCAGTTCCTTCAGTCCGTCGATCATTTCAATGTTATCATCAATTATTAGCTACATATATGTAACCAAACTGCTCACACATTGGTACCAATTGGCAGTCTGCACTGCATGATCCATCTGTAACTGCCGATGAACCCAGTGGGGAGCATCATGCCAAGTTCTGGCAGGAGATTAGTCCGATTTGTTGCTTGAGATCACATATCAAGAAGATGGTTATTCACGATTTCCAAGGGGATCAAAATGAATTTGAATTCCTCAAGTTCATCGCCAGGAATGCCCGGAAGCTGCAGTCCTTGCTGCTTGTGTCGCACGAAGGAATTTTGTCTTCAGCTGACAAGGTGAATGAGATAAAAGACGAGTGTCAGTGTCTACAGTTTCCAACAGGTATCTCGGCAGTGCTACAGGTGTCACCTAAAGCAGGCACTGGTTTGCGCTTGGAGAAAGCATCCAATCTTACAATCGATGACCCTTTTGAGTGCTGAATGAATGGTTAATTCAATGTATGTTTACATGCCTGATCCGTACTTTTTGAGGAATCATTGACTGTTCTCTGCAAGATCTTGCTGTTTAGTTTCTTGTAGGCATGCCTTATCTTCAGATATGGCTGAGTATATGTAGGAATTGAAGCTAGCAGAAGTACTCGAGAGACTAGTGTTATTTTCATGTGTCTATCTCAGATATGACAGCAATGTGCTTCTGGATATAGTGCGCCTGTTTTGTACCATGTATGTGGTGTCATTTTCTTCGCATTGCTCACCTCTGTCAGTTTGGTTAACTATCATTTGATGGTGAGAGTATACTGAGCTTGGTTGGCCAGGATCAGGATGGCGAAGGCTATATGTGGATGATACATGATGCCACTGCCGAGTGAAGCTATTGGTCAGTCGGAGTGGAGGAAATCTAGTCTTTATGAAGTAATTTTATCTGTTTCTTTGCATATAAAATCGCATGCTACTGATTGCAAAAGGCTACTTACAGCTTGATACAGATTTCCCTTTTTGCGGGGGAGGTTGATTTAGATTTGGCATGGTCTGTCACGCCATTTTAACTTGCTACTTCAGTTTTGGAACAGACTCTAAGCAGTGCCTGTGTGGAGAGCGGCGATGGCACGGACGGGCTCGCCTGCTCCTGGTACGTGTGCCAATCGGACATCGACGCGTTTTAAACCATATTTAATGCGATCGTATAGAGATCCATCAGATACGGCCAGTGCAACAGCGGACGACGGTGACGGAGCCGTGCGAAGTAACGCTGGTTTAGGCGAACCAACAACCTATGGTTAGAGCGACAGTGGTATTCCCAGCCCATCAAGGTTTAAGTTCTGATGCTCGCATTATTCCTAGATTTATTTCAGGATTTCCGGCGATGCGCTTTCAGTGGGAGAAGACGTTTCCGTCGATAACGAGGCGCCTACGGTGACTTTGTAAATCTCAAGATGATATGCCGTCTTAGTCTCTCGAAGGTGCTCATGGATGTAGGGTGTGCATGTGTGCGTTCATAGGGGTAAGTGCATGCGCGTATGTATGAGCGCTTGCGTCTGTACTGTGTTAAAAAAAAAGTTAAGGGCTCCTTTGATTCAAAGGAATTCTATAGGATTTCTTTGATTCAAAGGAATTCTATAGGATTTCTGGAGGATTGAAACCCTTAGGAATTTTTCCTATGTTGGCCCTTTGATTCATATGATTGGATTTCATAGGAATTTTTTCTATGAAATCTTTTGTACTACATTTTATAGGAAATCTAACATGCCCTCCAACCTCTTTTACAATTTCTTTGTTTTTCATGTGGCATCAAACACTCCTTGCTAATCCTATAGGATTCAAGTTGGCATGGCACTCCAATCCTATACTTTTTCTATTCCTACATTTTCAAAATCCTGCGAATCAAAGAGGCCCTAACTCTGGTTTAGCGATACAACGTGCTCATGTCCCGTTAGTACATAACTCTCGTATCGGTACATTATGGCGGACGTCGAAACCGGCCCGTCACGGAACGGCGGCTTTCAAACGGATAAGTGTAGTTTTCGGTGTGGGTCCATCCTCGCGGCCGACACAGAAAAATAAAAGAAATCTATCCTTTCGCGAGCCCCGCACGAGGCGAGAAGCTCAGAGCTATGGTAATGGCGGAGCGGGAGGCGACGGATTCGAGTTCCTATCAGATCCAGTTGACAGGTATGTTTTTGTTCCTGCAGTTAGAGAGTCATCTTATCAGTGGACTGGCTTGTTTTACAGAGATTTCCCTTGCAGGATCTCGCCGCGGGCGTGCGCGGCGAAGCAAATCAATCTCTGGTATGCGCGGTCGCTGAATCTAGCAATAGTGGCGTGGGCGATGCGGCAGCGACAGTACAAGTAGAATTTGGCAGCCGCTCCAAAGGGGGTCGCCCTGTCGAATTCAGAGCGTTAGACAGACAAATACGATGCACAAGCACCTGGCTGGCCCAACAGGTATACATATGCAGCGGTGTATTTCTACTTGGAGCATATTTTAATTTTAGTGCTCTGAATTATAGTGAACTCTGTTGATTATCCCAGACACTGAATTATAGTGAACTCTGTTGATTATCCCAGACAAGATTGGAGTCATTTGTAGTTAAAATGATGATACCTTGTCCAATGTAGGACTCTGACTATATGTTAGTGAAAACTGTCTGTGATATACATGTTTCTGAATAATGCATTCCCAAATTTTGGTTACCAGCATCTGTCACTGCATCTATACTTCTATATTATCACCTTATCTGTCGACTGTGTCATGTAACATAGGTTTCGCCTGCCGGACCTCACCGCCAGTAAATCCTTGCTGGACGGCGAATCAAGTCAAACTTTGGTATGCACGTCGGCTGAATCAAGCATTGGTGATGTGGGCGATGCAGCGGTGACAGTACAAGTAGATGTCGACAGCACTTGCAATGGGACGGCCCTGTCACTGCCGAACTCAGAACATTCAACAGGCAAAGACGATCCTCAAGCACCTGGCTGGGCCAAGAGGTATACAATTGTGGATGTGTGTTTCTATTTCGAACATATGACAATTTTGACTCGTCTGTATAATTTTATTCCTCTAAATTGTAATGAGAAGTGCCGATTTTCCCGTAAAATACAGGAGTGTAGTTTAAGTGTTGATACCTTGTATTTTGTGATTATACGCTATTCAAAACTGTTTCTGAAATTACATGTTCCTGGATAATGCAGAGTACGTGTCGGGCATATTACATGTTCCTCACTGCCCACTACACGACATATTACTAATGCATCTCACATGCCATGCAGACATCCCCAGTCATGAAAATGAACGCACCACTCGAATTGCACGCTAGTGAGGTCTACACTCGGTCTATGTTTGAAAATTTTAGTGAAGTTATATATGAATCAGTGGAGTACAAAGTGGAGGAAATCAGCAAAGGAGAAACCTATTTCGTGCGACAATGTCATCCAGAGAAACATGAAAAGTGGTGCAGGGTTCTGTATAAAGTAGAAGTTGCCAAGGAAGGAAAAGAAATTAAGACCCTGTTCGGATCCTCTCCGCTCCTCAACTGCGCTCCCGGAGCGGACGGAGCGGCGCCGAACTCCACGGGCTCCGCGGAGTCAAAAGAGCGGAGCGCAACAGCCTGCAGCTCATTTTTTCATGGAGCGGCTAAAACCGAGCTCCACGGGCTCTAGAGCGGATTTGGTGGAGTGGAGAGATTCCGAACGGGCTTAAGTGTGAGTGTGCTAATTTTGAACACACTGGTTTGATGTGCTGCCATTCTGTTAAGGTAACATGAAAATAACGTATGCTTTCCTTCAAATGCAAAATCCTACTGCTGAACAAGGCAACTAAACTTAGCACCCATGTCGCTTGCAGGTCGTCGATTTCCTCGGCATAGACCAGATACCAGCAAAATATATTCTGAAACGTTGGACAAAAGACGCAAGGGATGTACTGCCAAACCACCTATCACATCTTCAGAAGGACAACACTTCTGTGAACTCAATAACATTTAAGCACTCAAACTTGTGCACACATGCTCTTGAAGTTGTGCGACTGGGGGATGCAAACACAGAATCATATAATTGTGCAATGGATACATTGACTCCTATAGCTGCTCTGCAAGATGGAATGGGGTTAGAAGCCAGGATTCAGACAAACAAATGGAAAGAAAAAGAATTGCTTCCATTGTGTGCACCCCACAGTGGGTGTGGGAGCGATGCAGAAGGTAGTGCAATTGGTAATTTCGTGGGGCTAAAAGCTCCAGAACGAAAACGAAAGCCTGGTCGACCAACCACCAGCAAGGATAAACCTCCATATGATGATCGTGCTGCAAAAAGCAAGAAGTACAAACCAACAGCAAATGCACAAGCTGGAAATGGATGCGGGACAAGTAAACGAACTCGCTTCTGTAGTATATGTCGAGAACCAGGACACAAGAGCAGCACATGTCCACAAAGAGGTGATCTTCCTCAAAAAGAGAGGAAAGAGGCAAAATGCTCAAACTGCGGCGTCGGTGGTCACAGGAAGAACACTTGCAGCAAGCCTAAGGTTGTACTCCATGTTGTTGCAAGTGCTACCTTACAGCCAGGTGTCATTTGGGAGTGATTTCGTTTAAATTCAGTGGTTTTGATCTGTCTTGGTGAGGGCTCTGTAGCCGTTAACTTTACCTGTAAGAGTCTAATAACAACTGTCAGTCAAGTAGTACGTGCTGTATCTGGTCAGCTTGTCACTGTGGTGTCCATGTTTATCATGTGAACGAAAAATCTTTGAGATTAAGACTTGTGTAATAATGCAGTGTGCATATTTCCCCTTTTTTTATTTCACTGGTTTTCTTGATTGAAAAAATAAATCTGGTCTGGTGCCTTGTGTGAGGGAAAATTCAGTTGATTTCCTGCACAGCTCGGCACTGCTAGCAGTAATTCAGTACAGCTGGCCCTTTCACACGCGTCGACGCATGTCCCTGCTGTGTGCGATGGGTGGCAATCCTGTTAGTTTGGTTTTCAAACTACTAGTTGGGAGGGAACCCCTGGAGCAGGTGTACCTAAACGAGGGAGCTGCATCTCCTCTGCATATCCCACACCCATCTACAGCCAACCTGCAATCAAAATCCAGGTGTGTGTGTCGACATGTCACATGTCTGCAAGACTGCAACTGCTTCCAGCGGCAGCTCTGCTAGCCATGTCTCGGCCAGTTTGAGCTCAAGTGCCCTTGCCGTCGGCGATGCCCAAGCCCACCACGTTCACCATGTTAGCTCTGGAGCTGATGCAAGCAGTGGAAGCGCTGCTGCACATGCCGCCTGGATGCCCGATCACTCTCTGCTTGAGGTACATGCCGCTCGTCGTTTGACTTGCGCTCTGCTCCCTCCCTTGGCATTGTGCAGCACACAAAAGCATGGACCGTAAGTGTCAGCTCTATCCTCGCAGGAGTCGGTGGAAGGCAGAGCTGATGGCACATCGATGGTGGATGAAGCTTACGAAGACGAGCCTGAAGTCCAATCCCGTTTTGCAGCGGTTCCGCCTGGTACACGTTGCTAGAGGAGAAAAACGTCCCCGCTATTACTTGGACGGCCGTGCCCCGTACCGTGTAAGCGTGGTCTCTCGCCGTCCGCGTCCCGCAATAACTAACCCGTCGTCTACGACCGCACGCGCTCCACATCCCTACGCTACTCGACGCCTAGCGATACCGTGAGCAAACGAGCCCGTCCACGCCAACGAATTTTCGTGCCTCCCTGTGTGCATCTATAATGCAACCTCCATACAAATAGGGGGGGAAAGTACTTAGCCTACAATCTGGGAACTTTGCGTCTGTAAATACCACTCTCAAAGCCGACCATCTTCCTGAACAATCGATGAAATGGGTATTCTGTTGCAAATGGAGTAACCTAATCCTCCCGGGTGTTCGAGCATCCCGGCCGCAAAGTCCTCCAGGTAAAGTATTTCTTTTTTTATGGAAAGTCCTCCAGGTAAAGTACATTACAATCTGTTTGACATAGCTTCTCAATGATCACCAGGCCCGTGGGCCGGAACCAAACCAGACGGTGTTCCTGCGGAATTCGCTATAGAGTGACTAACCAGGTTTTGGCTCCACCGTGCGTAGGCCCGACGGTGGACGCCAACTGGCGTGGTTTTAGCATGGCAGATGCCCTTGTGAAAGGACTTAGAGATGGAGTCATCGCACGAAGGTGGAAGCTTAACGGGGTTAATCGGGAACGAGAAGACACAGGATTACCCAGGTTCGGCCCCTCACAGTGGAGGTAAAAACCTATGTCCTGCTTGATTGTATTGCTTTGGATCTCGATTACAGGGATGCGGATTCGCTAACCTGGCTCTCGAGAAATTGCAACCTAATCTTTCTGCCTTAGGTGCACCCCCTTATATAACAGGTCAAGCCCTAGGCGTACATGAGAGTCCGGGTCGTAATCTTAACCCGTATCCTACTCTTACTCTAACTGACTTGTTCTTCAAGGTAATCTTTCTTATCTTGTCTTTCTCCTTGAACCGGCCCACGCACTGAGCCGCCTCGTTCCACTGGGCCTCTGTCAAGCCGGCCCACTGGGAGTCTTCAAGGCCCAGCAGCGAGATAACCCGCTGAGCCTTATAGCTCCATGGCCGGGTTATCCTCCTGCCGGGTCTCCAACGCTGGGAAATATCCCCAACATTAGCCCTCAGTTTGACTTGAATTTATCTATGTTAAACTCCATCCTGAAAAACAAATAAAATAAGTCCGATAATTTGCAAAGAATCCCTGAATCTGCCTCTTAGCCAGATTTTTCAGCGTCCTTCAGCTACAGTCATATTGGCCGGCTTAACCATTTTGCCGGATCATCATCCTCCGTAGACTTGGTATATTTCTTAACTTTTCTTCATGACGTCACAATCCACTTCCGCAAAATCCGGAGTGACATCATAGCGAATCTTTGAGTGGGTTTGTACTATCTTGCCAGGCACAAAAATCGAGGAGCCCTTGGCCGAAATTTACTGCGCCACCTGGGGCTCCGCACCCGTCGCTTCAGGTTCTACCACGCCTATAAAGAGGCCCCCACGTCCCCAGTACCTTCCTTTACCACTCTCGCTCCTCGTCTTCTCCTCTGCTCCCAACGCCGCCGCACTGTCCCGAACTCGTCGCCGCCGGAGTCAGCACCAGTCACGCCTCCTCATCGTCACCGGAACCATCCAACATCGCACGGCCGCATCCACAGCACTTCGAGGACCTTAAGCTTGACCTCCAGATCTGTAAGTTCTTTCCTCCATTGCTACTAGTTCATCGTCGTTCTTCTCAGTTCTTCTCCACAACGGCTGCAGATCTAAAATGCATTTGATTCCTTATGTTATTAGTTCACAAGGTAGCTCCGCAGCATTTTCATTATTGGTAGATCTGTTGTACTGTCTCATTGAATCTCATCGTAAGCCCTCCATATCCACGAAGAACAGCCCCAGATTTTTTATTTTTCATTTAAAGCTAATTCTCAGATCCAAGCAACCTTGCGCCTCTTCTGAAAACTGTTTGTCGACTTATCACCAAAACCACTTATAACACTTGTAAAAATCCAAAACTTTGGAACTGCCTGCTTATTTTGCTCTGGAGGTCATAACCCGGGAATATTCTGGCTTATCTTTCTGTTCTGTAATAACCCGGTAAACTTCTGAATTCTATCGGCTTACATCATTTTCTTATTCTTTCTACAGCTGAAACCATGGCTCCAAAAGTTAAGATTGTCAATTGGGCAAAATCCAATATGTCAGAGCTCAGGCTGCAAGCCCTGGTAGAATCCGGGTTGCTTCCGCCCAAAGAAGAAATCGAGTGGCAAGCCCCTGAAGAAGAAATCCATCCACAGCCGGGTCAAAATGAGACCATTTTATTTGCCGATCATTTGGATAGAGGCTTTCGTCCCCCGGGTTCCAAGTTTTTCCAGGACATACTGCACACCTTTGCTATCAGACCACAAGACCTGGGCCCCAACTCCATTCATAACTTGTGCCAATTTCAAGTTTTCTGTGAAGTCTATCTACAGATCGAGCTGTCTATCAGTTTGTTTCAAGAATTCTTCTACCTAAATCACCAGACTGAACATAGAGGCGGACCTAGCTTAGAACTTGGTGGGGTCACTATCCAAAGGAGGAAGAACTCTGCCTTCCCAGAAGCCAAGCCGGCAAGCCACCCCAGAGGATGGTACAAGACTTGGTTCTACTGTAAGGATACCTCTCCAGACCAACAGCACCCTCTGCCGGGTTATAGGGCGGACCGGCTCGACGCCTCTATTGTCTTCCCAGGGTTTGCCTCCAAGGAAGAAAGAGAAGCCCTTGAACCCTTGTATTCGAAGATCAACGCTCTGACTGCACATGGCCTCACTGGTGTTGATCTGACCCGGACTTGGCTGAGCTAGCGCATCCAACCCCTCGGCCTGAGAACCCGGCTCATACACACCTACTCTGGTGAGCCTGAAGACCCGCTGCGATTTAGCCGGGTCAACCTCGAACTGAAGGATGTCATCAAATTCGCTAAGAAGCTTCTTGGTGAAACAAAGGACTCCATTAAACTCGTGGGACTTGCTCCCTTTTATACGGGCAACCCGGCCCCTGTAGTAAGCCGCCCTTACTACTCTCCTTTATCTTACTTGCACTGCCTTGCTTTTGTTGTAATCTTATCAATCTGTCGCTACACAGGAGGATGCTGACTGGTGGAAGGTCGAACCTCAAGACCCCACTCCTCCTCGAGAAGATAGTGAGGAAGACCCGGAAGATGATGAAGACCAAGAGGTAGAAATCGACTCCCTTGGTCGTCTGTTTAACCAACTTGCTGATGCCAACTCCTCACAGGAACAGGTCAAAACAAGTCACGCCGGCGAGCCAGAGGTAACATTGATCTCTTCAGATTCCAACTCACCAATACCCGTCCGAAAGAAATTCCGGGTTGCAATCCGAAAAGTTCCATTTTCACACCGAGATGCTCACTTAGACCCATAATTTCTTTTAAAGAAAGCGCAGCATACAGGAACCTCTAAAAGGAAGACCCGGAGCAGTGAGGGAGAACTTAGCGGCGGGTTATTAGATGAGCCGCCTGCTCGAAGGGCTCGTTCTGAAGTCCCTCGTAGTCCTACTTCCTCCCTTCCTCAAGCCAGCCGCTTCAAGGAGCCATTGCCCTTGAATGACTCGGCTTATCTAACATCCCCTTCTTCGGATGAATCCAGTGCTACTCAAGCGCCGGCTTTCAAC
Source organism: Elymus sibiricus (assembly GCA_039707655.1). Classification (NCBI taxonomy): domain Eukaryota; kingdom Viridiplantae; phylum Streptophyta; class Magnoliopsida; order Poales; family Poaceae; genus Elymus; species Elymus sibiricus. Next base: position 354,839,774 of record CM077676.1, on the reverse strand, counting down.
ATCAACCCTGGGTACAAAATCTGACTTTGTTTATCATACTTTTAAAACTTATGCCTTTATCCATTAACTGAATCACTTTGTACTTGTACATCGCAAAAGCCATCAAAAAGAAAACAGCCGCTGGGTCATCTGACCCTGTTGTTCAAAAGGACCTCTCCCAGGAAATCGCAACAGAAAACCCGAAGATTTCGGATGAGCCGCCCATTCAAGATGACCCGCCGCACCAAGTTACTACAATGAGTCCGGCTCCCACCTCTCCTCTTGGCAATCAGGAGAAGGGAGATATGAACGAAGAGCAGCCTGTTGCACCGGCTCAGGATGAGGTAATGGTGATAGGCGAGAATCAGAATCTTCCGCCAGCTACCTCCACCGCCATGACGAAGATTCCTGCCAAGGCTGAGTCACCAATGACAAACAAAGGAAAGGCGGCTCTTGACTTGCATTCCTTTGAAGACCAGGACATCCATTCGCTGTGCTACTTGTAGTCTGCGTTGGTATTTCCCCGAAGAGGAGAGGATGATGCAGTACAGTAGAGATAAGTATTTCCCTCAGTTAAGAACCAAGGTTATCAATCCAGTAGGAGAACCAAGCAAAATTCCGTTAAGCGCACCTGCACACACAAGAGCAAACACTTGCACCCAACGCAAATAAGAGGGTTGTCAATCCTCTTAGCGGTTATTTGCAAGGATTAAATCTTATACAGATAAATAGGTAAACTAAAATACTAATAAAAATAAAAGTAAATAAATTGCAGCAAGGTATTTTTAGGTTTTTTATATATGATAAAGTAGACCCGGGGGCCATAGTTTTCACTAGAGGCTTCTCTCTCGAACACATAGCATACGGTGGGTAGACAAATTACTGTTGGGCAATTGATAGAAAAGCAAATAATTATGACGGATTCATGGCAATGATCATGTATATAGGCATCACGTCCGAGACAAGTAGACCGACTCCTGCCTGCATCTACTACTATTACTCCACCCATTGACCGCTATCCAGCATGCATCTAGGGTATTAAGTATGAAACAGAGTAACGCCTTAAGCAAGATGACATGATGTAGACAAAGTAAACTCAAGCAATATGATTAAACCCCATCTTTTTATCCTTAATGGCAACAATACAAATACGTGTCATGTCCCCTACTGTCACTGGGATTGAGCACCGCAAGATTGAACCCATCACAAAGCACCTCTCCCATTGCAAGATAAATCAATCTAGTAGGCCAAACCAAATCGATAGATCGGAGAGAAATACAAAGCTATAATAATCATGCATAAAAGAGTTCAGAGAAGGCTCAAATATTTCTCATGAATAATCTGATCATAAACTCACAATTCATCGGATCCCAACAAACACACCGCAAAAGACGATTACATCGGATAGAACTCCAAGATCATCGAGGAGAACATGGTATTGAAGATCAAAGAGAGAGAAGAAGCCATCTAGCTACTAGCTATGGACCCGTAGGTCTATGGTAAACTACTCACACATCATCGGAAGGGCAGCAAGGTTGATGAAGAAGCCCTCCGTGATCGATTCCCCCTTCGGCAGAGTAACGGAAAAGGCCTCCAGATGGGATCGCGGAAGAACAGAGGCTTGTGGCGGTGGAAAGGTTTTCTCTTCTGGCTCTCTGTTGGTTTTGGAATATTTGGGAATTTATAGCGTTGGAATTAGGTCAAGAGGTGCCACGAGGGGCCCACAAGCCTGGGGGGCGCGCCCTACCCCCCTGGGCGCGCCCTCCAGGCTTGCCGCCTCCTCGTGGCTCTTCTGGTCTTCTCCCGAAGCTTCATGGATCTCTTCTGGTCAAGAAAAAATTAATCCAAAGTTTTTTTCTCGTTTGGACACTTTTTGATAATGATTTTCTGAAAAGGCAAAAACAAGCAGAAAACAACAACTGGTACTGGGCACTAGGTTAATAGGTTAGTCCCAAAAAATGATATATAATGGCATATAATTGCATATAAAACATCCAAGATTGATACTATAATAGCATGGAACAATCAAAAATTATAGATACGTTGGAGACGTATCAAGCATCCGCAAGCTTAATTCCTGCTCGTCCTCGAGTAGGTAAATGATAAAAACAGAATTTTTGATGTGGAATGCTACCTATCATGTTTCAACATGTAATCTCTCTTATGGTATGAATAATAAGATCCGAATGATTCAAAGCAATAATCTATAATTTGATATAAAGACATCAATACTCAGGCATACTAATAAACAATCATGTCTTTCAAAATAAAAATGCTAAAGAACGTTATCCCTACAAAATCATATAATCCTGTCATGCTCCGTCTTCTTAACACAAAGTATTTATCATGCACTACCCCGATGACAAGCCGAGCAATTGGTTCATACTTTTTAATGCGCTTCAGCTTTTTCAACTCCCACACAATACATGAGCGCAAGCCATGGATATAGCACTATGGGTGGAAAAGAGTGTGGTGTTAGAGATAAATAAGAGAAGTCAAAAATAAGAAGATAGTCTCACATCGACGAGGCTAATCAACGGGCTATGGAGATGCCCATCAATTGATGTCAATGCGAGGAGTTGGGATTGCCATGCAACGGATGCACTAAGAGCTACAAGTGTATGAAAGCTCAACATGAAAACTAAGTGGGTGTGCATCCAACTTGCTTGCTCATGAAGACCTCGGGCATTTGAGGAAGTCCATCATCGGAATATACAAGCCAAGTTCTATAATGAAAAATTCCCACTAGTATATGAAAGTGACAAAATAGGAGACTCTCTATATGAAAAACATAGTGCTACTCTGAAGCACAAGTATGGAAAAGGATAGTAACATTGCCCCTTCTCTCTTTTTCTCTGTTTTTTTTCGTGGGCTCTTTTTGGCCGCTTTTTTTTCGTCCGGAGTCTGAAAGATCGTGGATGTCGCCTAGAGGGGGGGTGAATAGGCGCTTTAAAATAATTACGATTAAGGCTTGAACAAATGCGGAATAAAACTAGCGTTTAATCTGTCAAGCACGAAACCTAAAACGACTAGGCTCACCTATGTGCACCAACAACTTATGCTAAGCAAGATAAACAACTAAGTGATAGCAAGATATATAACAAGAAACACTATGGCTATCACAAAGTAAAGTGCATAAGTAAAGCGCTCGGGTAAGAGATAACCGAGGCACGCGGAGACGACGATGTATCCCGAAGTTCACACCCTTGCGGATGCTAATCTCCGTTTGGAGCAGTGTGGAGGCACAATGCTCCCCAAGAAGCCACTAGGGCCACCGTAATCTCCTCACGCCCTCGCACAATGCAAGATGCCGTGAATCCACTAAGGGACCCTTGAGGGCGGTCACCGAACCCGTACAAACAAGGTTGGGGCAAACTCCACAACTTAATTGGAGGCTCCCAACAACACCATGAAGCTTCACCACAATGGATTGTGGCTCCGAGGGGACCTCAAATGCTCGGGGCAATCACCACAACCTAATTGGAGACCCCGAAGCTTGCCCGGAGCTTTGCACCACAATGATTGAGCTCCGAGGCACCACCAACCGTCTAGGGCGCCAAAGCACCCAAGAGGAACAAGCTCAAGGGTGCTCAAACACCCAAGAGTAATAAGCTTCTCCAACTTCACTTCCACGTATCACCGTGGAGAACTCAAACCTATGCACCAAATGCAATGGCAAGGGCACACGAAGTGCCCAAGTCCTTCTCTCCCAAATCCCACCAAAGCAACTAATGCTAGGGAGGAAAAAGAGAGGAAGAACAAAGAAGAACACGAAGAACTCCAAGATCTAGATCCAAGGGGTTCCCCTCACTTAGAGGAGAAAGTGATTGGTGGAAATGTGGATCTAGATCTCCTCTCTCTTTTCCCTCAAGAACTAGCAAGAATCATTGGAGGGATTGAGAGATAGCAAGCTCGAAGAAGGTCAACAAAGGGGGGGCAAACACGAGCTAGAAGGATCAGGTCCAATGAGGAAGAAGACTCCCTTTTATAGGTGGGGAAAAATCCAACCGTTATCTGCCCGCAGACCGCACTCAGCGGTACTACCGCTCCAAGGAGCGGTACTACCACTTGGGAGGTAGTTCCGGAATCAATACACAGCAGTTCACATAACAGAGGCCGGTAGTGCCGCCGGAGCGGTACTACCGCTCCCTCTCACGGTACTACCGTGACGAGTGCTGGTACCAGAGGGAACTACGAAGGTGGAGTGAAGTAGGGCCGGAAGTACCGCAGGAGCGGTACTACCGCCCTACATCCACTCTACTACCGCTTAGGCAAATTGGGCAACCGATTCGAGCACGGAGCAAAAACTCCAAGCGGTACTAGCGCGGTAGTAGTCAGCGGAAGTACCACCCAAGCGGTACTACCGCCCTACTACCGGGCTACTACCGAGAAATGGAAACGAGCAACAGAAACGAGCACAACACGGATTTCCCAGGCAGTAGTAGCAACGGTAGTCCATAGCGGAAGTACCGCCTAAGCGGTACTACCGTGGTACCGAGCGGTACTACCGCCTGAGCACTGAAAAAACTGTCCAGAGACTGAAACTGCCATAACTTCTGCAAATGAACTCCGAATAGAGCAAACTCAAGCTTGTTGGGTAGATGACGACAAATACTATCCAACAGCGACTGGTTATAATAAGAAATGGTAGGGGATAAATGCCTAAGATATAGAGATGAGAAACCTCTATGAATGAAGAACCGACATAAACTCCAACATCGAAAACATCATAGAAGATGCATATATGAACTCCGTTTTCGATGAACTCGAGCTTGTCATGAAGATGACCACAAGCTCAAAAACTCACAAAGAGAAACACCAAACAAGAACCAAGAAAGATGATGCAAGGATGCAATGGTTTGAGCTCTCTACGAATGAAACGATCAAGCTACTCACTTGAGAGCCCCCCTTGATAGTACAGCTATCGATCCTATAACCCGGTCTCCCAACTACCACCATGAGACCGGTTAAATAGAAAACCTATCAAGGGCAAACCTTTTCCTTGCGCATAGTCTACTTGAGCTAGATGATGACGATCTTGACCTCCTCAAGTTGGACCACCTTTCTTGATTGCGCCGGCTCGATGAAGACTAGTCGATTGCTCCCCCATACTCCACTATGGGTGAGCCACTCTTCGGCACATCTTCACAAGTCCATTGTCACCACAATGGACGGCAAGCTTCAAGCTCTTGATCTCTTCGTGATGCACCTCTTGAGCTTGCACACCGCAAACTTGATGACGATCACCACTTGATGTCATCCTCCATGGGTTGAATGAGATCTTCCTCTTGACGCAAGCCCATGGAAACATACCTAACCCCACATAGAACTCTCACGTAGACAATGGGTTAGTACACAAAGCGTACTGGACAATGCTTACCATACCATGGGATCACTTGATCCCTCTCGGTACATCTTCTACGCCTTGTGTGTTGATCAACTTGAATCACTCGTTGTACTTATTCTTGATCAACCTTGAATCTTTCCAACTCTCTTCATTAGGATGATGTCTTGAAGGTAAACATGAATGTTCACACAATCTTCTTCTTCAAGACATGCTTGCAATAGGCTCAACACTCACATGACCAATCTTTGGATAAATCCTTGAATAGCACCTTGGTCAACACATATTCTTCTTCTAATAACCTTGAAACCAACAAATGGTCTTCAAGCAATGCAGGACAAACCCTTCAAATATAACTCAAGGCAACCATTAGTCCATAGAGATTGTCATCAATTACCAAAACCAAACATGGGGGCAGCACATGTTCTTTCAGAGTCTCATCCCGACTTGTGGGGGAATCATGGTCTCCATCATCCTTTCCTCACTGGGACAATGCTCTAATAATGATGATCATCACACTTTTATTTACTTACAACTCAATATTACAACTCGATACTAGAACAAAAATATGACTATATGAATGCCTCTGGCAGTGTACCAGGATGTGCAATGATGCTAGCGTAACATGTACAAAAATGATGAACGGTGCCTGAGCCACAAATACTATGTCAGCTATATGATCATGCAAAGCAATATGACAATGACGATGTGTGTCATAAAAACGGAACGATGGAAGTTGCATGGCAATATATATCGGAATGGCTATGGAAATGCCATGATAGGTAGGTATGGTGGCTGTTTTGAGGAAGATATAAAGAGGCTTGTGTGTGATAGAGCGTATCATATCACGGGGTTTGGATGCACCGGCGAAGTTTGCACCAATTCTCGATGTGAGAAAGGGCAATGCACGGTACCGAAGAGGCTAGCAAATTGCGAAAGGGTGAGAGTGCGTATAATCCATGGACTTACATTAGTCATAAAGAACTCACATACTTATTGCGAAAGTTTATTAGCCCTCAGAGCAAAGTACTACTACGCATGCCCCTAGAGGGATAGATTGGTAGGACAAATCCATCACTCGTCCCCGACCGCCACTCATAAGGTAGACAATCAGTAATAAATCATGCTCCAACTTCTTAGCATAACGACAGATCATATGTGCATGCTTCGGGAATCACAAACCTTAACACCAATATTCTTAATAAACCACAATCATCTACTAATACCTCCCACATACTACCATCTTAATATCGCAAAACTATTGCAAGGAATCAAACTTATCATATTCAGTGATCTACATGAAAGTTTTTATTATATCCCTCTTGAATACCTATCATATCAGGACCAAATTCATAACCCGTGCATATTACCATTGCTATTCATTAGACTCTCAAAAAGATATAAGTGAAGCATGAGAGTGCAACTATTTCTTTAAAATATAACCACCGCCGTGCTCTAAAAGATATAAGTGAAGCACTAGAGCAACTGCCTAGCTCAAAAGATATAAGTGAAGCACTGATACGTCTCCAACGTATCTATAATTTTTTATTATTCCATGCTGTTATATTATCAATCTTGGATATTTTTATAATCATTTACAGCAATTATATATCATTTTTGGGGACTAACCTATTAACTTAGTGCCCAGTGCCAGTTGCTGTTTTCTGCCCTGTTTTTGTTTTACAGAAAATCAATACCAAACGAAGTCCAAATGCCACGAAACTTTTTGGAGATTTTTTTCTGGACAAGATAAACACTAGAAGCTTCGGGAGAGGGCCAGAAGACCCAGGAGGTGGCCACGAGCCACCAGGGCGCGCCTGGGGGGGTAGGCGTGCCCTGGTGCCTCGTGGGCCCCCCTTTGCTCCGTTTGACCTAATTCCACCACTATAAATTCAGGAAAAATCAGAAACCCTCAGGGGAGTCCACAAAATACTTTTTCCGCCGCTGCAAGTTTCTGTTCCAGAGAGATCCCATCTGGGATCCTTCTCCGGTACTCCGCCGGAGGGGGAATCGATCACGGAGGGGTTCTACATCAACCTTGCTACCCTTCCGATGATGCGTGAGTAGTTTACCACAGACCTTCGGGTCCATAGGCAGTAGCTAGATGGCTTCTTCTCTCTTTTTAATCTTCAATACAATGTTCTCGTCGATGTTCTTGGAGTTCTATCCGATGTAATCACTTTTTGCGGTGTGTTTGTTGGGATCCGATGAATTATGAGTTTATGATCAGATTATCCATGAAAATATTTGAGTCTTTGCTACACTCTTTTATGCATGATTATTATAGCTTCGTATTTCTTCTCCGATCTATTGATTTGGTTTGGACAAATGAGTTGATTTATCTTGCCATGGGAAGAGGTGCTTTGTAATGGGTTCGATCTTGTGGTGCTCAATCCCAGTGACAGAAATGGACATGACACGTATGTATCATTGCTATTAAGGGTAAAAAGATGGGGTTTATTCATGCATGATTTTATCTTGTCTACATCATGTCATCGTTCTTAAGGCGTTACTCCTTACTTTATGGACTTAATACACTAGATGCATGCTGGATAGCGGTCGATGTGTGGAGTAATAGTAGTAGATGCAGGCAGGAGTCGGTCTACTTGTCTCGGACGTGATGCCTATATACATGGTCATTGCCTTGGATATCGTCATGATTATTTGCTTTTCTATCAATTGCCCAACAGTAATTTGTCTACCCACCGTATGCTATTTTCTTGAGAGAAGCCTCTAGTGAAACCTATGGCCCCCGGGTCTATCTAAATCATATTACTAAAACCCTAAAAATATTGCTGCCATTTTCTTTTATTTATTTTATTTTGTATTTTTGTTTCAATCTATCTATCTATCTATCACATACAATTTAATCTTGCAGTTTACCGCCGAGAGATTGACAACCTCTCGTTTGCGTTGGGTGCAAGGATTTGTTGTTTGTGTGCAGGTGCTGCTAACGAGGTGTTGCGGGATTCTCCTACTGGTTCGATAACCTTGGTTTCATAACTGAGGGAAATACTTATCTCTACTGTGCTGCATCATCCCTTCCTCTTCGGGGAAATACCAACGCAAGCTACAAGTAGCAGGAAGAATTTCTGGCGCCGTTGCCGGGGAGACATCATCAACATCTATCAAGTACCTACGCATAAAACTTACATCTCCTTGCATTTATTTTATTTGCCTTTGCCTCTTGTTTTCATCTCCCCCACTTCTAAAACGTTTTCACAAAAATACAAAAATATTTTTCGTTTGCCTTTTTGCTCGTTTGCTATCTTTGCTTGTGTGCCATGTGCCTTCTATTTGCTTGCATCTTCGCTTGCTAGAAATCTATTGACATGGATCCTCATCCAATTGCTAATATTTTCAAAAAATCCAATTGTGATGAACCAATTGCTAGTGAGTTGAGTGCAATTGATTATCTCTATGAAGTTTTGCTTGAAAATTATGAACCAGAAAATTGTGATGAAGTGTTGAAAGAAGAAATTTATAAAGTGATTCATGATAGCTCCTTCAATGAAAAGCATGATTGCAATAATGTTATTATAAATTCTATTAATGTCAATTGTGCTAATAATATGCAAAACTACGAGCTTGGGGATGATAATTTTGTTATATCCACTACTTATTGCAATGATCATGATTGGGTGATAATGCTTCTTATGATCTTGAAAATTTATTTAAGCCTCATGATGAATATGCAATTGATAATAGTGTTTGCAATAATATTGAAAGTGGGTTTAGAAGAGTGTCAACTCTAGGTAAAAATAATCCCACATATTTGGAGAGTGTTTAATCTTATGAAATTTTTGATAAAAGTGGGTTTGGAGAGGTCATGACTTTAGTTGATGTTAATCCCACTATTTTGGAAGACTATAAGAATTTTATGCATGTGGATCATGGAGAGAAAATTTTATATGATAGCTATATTGTTGAATTTGATTATGATCCTACATGTAATTATTATGAGAGAGGAAAATATGGTTGTAGAAATTTTCATGTTACTAAATTACCTCTCGTTCTGTTGAGATTGTCAATGTTTTATTCCTCTCCTTTGCATATGCTAGATATTTCTCGTCTTGATAATTTGTTTGCATATAAAATGCCTATGCATAGGAAGTATGTTAGACTTAAATGTGTTTGTCACATGTATTATGATGCTCTCTTTGTGTTTCAACTTTTATCTTTCATGTGAGCATCATTGAAATCTCAAGCCTATCTTAATGGCTATAAAGAAAGAGCTTGTTGGGAGGCAACCCAATGAATAAAATAAAATTTTCTGTTATTGTGTGTTTTCACAATTATGCTACTAGTATGATTGTGTTTTTGTGTTTTTAATTAGTGTTTGTGACAAGTAATACCTTTAGGATGATTTGGAAGATAGTATAATTGATGTTGTTTGGAAAACAGAAAGTTTTGCGTCCAGTGCCCGAATTTTGTTTCTGTACTGGAGCGTCAGAAAAATCTGATTTTTTTCAAAGTATTCGTGTATGAATTGCCCACGTTTTACTAATTTTTCAGAATTTTTGGAGTTACAGAAGTATGGCTTTTAAATAGATTGCTACAGACTATTCTGTTTTTGACAGATTCTGTTTTTTGATGCACTACTTGCATGTTTTGATGAATCTATGGATTGTATCGGGGGGTATAATGTAGGGGAACGCAGCAGAAAACAAAAATTTTCCTACCTACGCACCAGCCCAGGACCACTATGGAGACTGCATACAAGGTTTGATCATTTTCGTTACCGACTCGTAGCGCAGCGGAAGTAGAGTCGATGACGAACGGCGGTGCAGATCCCCGCAGCTAGGATTTTACAACCTCCCAACCGCGAGGATGTATACCCTCATCTGCCCCGCGGACAGCCCTCCGGGAGGCGGTCGCACAGTCCCCCGGACGGTGTCGCGGACAGCCCTTCGGGAGGACCTCCGAAACTCGGACTGTCACTCGGACAGCCCTTCGGGAGGACCTCCAAAACTCGGACGGTCACACGGACAGCCCTTCGGGAGGCACTCTCGAACTAAGACCGAAACTACGATCTCTCTACAGAGTTGCACACATACAGTGTCATCTATCCGGCAGGGCTTCGCCGTCGAGAACTAGTTCCCACCGGAACCCAGACAGCCTTTCGGCTCTACGAAACTATTTCGCTGGGAGGGAGAGAGAAGCCAGAAATGTCATGGCATGTGTATGTGAGAGCAAGGATGAAGCATATGGGGCTGCCTCCTCCCCTCTATTTATAGGAAAAACAAGGGGTAGGATGGGCATATCCAAAATGCCATGTCATCCCAAAATATCTTGGGAAGATATTTGTGGAAAGCCAACTTCCAACCATATCCATAAATCTGATTTCACTATTCACGATGACATTTTTCAGCGTCTGATCGAACTGAAAATATTCATGTGGGCTTAGAACATTTCCAGTACCCACCAAAATAATTTTCAACGCGAGCCGGAACAATTCCGGTTTAGTAATTTTCATCTGCGAAAAGCATCTGAAGCGGTTTCGGCAGCTCCGGAACATTTCCGGTTTTCATTCCGGAAAATTCCAGAAAGTTTCCAGAATGATTCTGGCACCCTCCAAGAATTATCAGGCATGTGCCGAAACCAATTTGACTTTATGGTGTACTCCGAAACAACTTTTCGGTTTAGTGATTTTCATCTGTGAAAAGCAACTAAAGCGGTTCCGGCAGTCCGGAACATTTCCGGTTTTTGTCTCTGAAAAATCTCAGAAGTTACCGGAACAATTCTGGTACCTTCCAATAATTTCCAGGCATGTGCCGAAACCAATTTGACTTTATGGAATACCCTGAAACAACTTTTCAGTTTCACCGGAACTATTCCGATATCCTCTCCGGAACGTTTCCGTTTCGTCCGAAACTTTTTCGGTGAATTTCTCTCAGACTCCCCGTCTAGTATTCAGCAGATAGATGACCCTTAAGCGTGTGACCCTATAGGTTCGGTGAAGTATAGACATGACCCGGAACACTTTCCGATCAATGATCAACATCGGAGCCGTGGACACCCATATTGACCCCTATACCCACACGAATGAATATTCGAGTGAACCTCCAGTTGCCGTGTGCTATTCCTGTTGCTTCGCGATATGTTACAAATACCCGAGGTGAGACATGTAGGCATCCCCGTGGATCAACAACTTGTCCACTATGCCAGTTACCTCGTTACCGGTATTGTTCTCTTTTCTCGTTCCCGTGTTCCGGCATCCCCGTGATCAAATCACAAAGTGTCTGGCCAGACGATGATGGATACCGTAACACCGAGAGGGCCCAGAGATATCTCTCCATCGTCGGAGGAGCAAATCCCAATCTTGAGCTATCAAGTTACTTGACATACTTTTCCATGAACCCGTAAGCCGCCGTAATAGCCACCCATTTACGGATGACGTTTAACAAACCCCAAAGTTCATGAAGCAAGCATGAAGAAACTCGATACTCTCATGGTCTAAGGAATCATGCAAACATTAACCATCTCTGTGTTATTAACCATTAACTAATGACGAATGTATCTCATAGCATAACATCAATTCGGGTCGATTCAACACAAGTGTTCTACCAACAATTGTGCCCTCAAAATTGCCGGCATAGTCATGCCTATGATCAGGAAAACAGGATCATCATGCAATACTTGAGCCAGTCATAGAGGCTTGACTAGGAATACTTTTTACCGTTTATTATCCCACACGTGCACATGAGTTTCCCTCCAAGCCTCGTTTTATTTGCAGACTCGAGAATCATTGCAGTTATAGCATGGAACATAAACATAATTATGAACAGGGAGATAATCAATAACATTTATTATTGCCTCTAGGGCATATCTCCTACAGACTCCCACTTGCACTAGAGTCAATAATCTAGTCAATGCTAATGCACTTTACACCTATGGCATACTGGTGTAAAATATGCTTCGCATGTGGTATAGCCTGATGTCCAACGGATCTGACGACTTCAGCTCCGTGTGTAACTTTGCATATCCCCGCGTTTTCACGCTTTCACAAAATTCATATTTTGTGTGGACTTGGCTTTGCATATGTGTGAATCATTGGTCGAAACCTGATTCCTCAGACTGAGCTATGGAGCAGCTATCTGCAATAGTGTACCATAGACCAAAGCCATCTTGGAACCATACTAAGTTCATGAATGAACTATATGATTCAACAACTTCTTTGTCCCTTCTTAAGTGTCAACATACTTAGCCTTTGTTATAGAATTCGCCACAGTATCTTGTTTGGAACAATTTCCAACTACCGTGCCACCATGATGTGTATCACAAAACCCTCAACTTAAATCGAAAATCGCATGGAGCATCGATGAAGACTGTATCGATGTAACCTTTTACAACGAACTCTTCATGATCTCCACTTGCGAGAAACCATGTCATCGGTACTGCTCTAGTACTTAATGACATCTTTCACTGTTGTCCCATGATCAGTACTTTGATCACTATGGTATCTATACTCGCAACAACTTTGGAGTATTGGACATATCTGGTTGTTTTTACATACCATGGAATACATGATTAATCCAAACACAAGAGTGTGTGGAATCACCATCATGTATTTTGCTCATCAGTGTTTTGAGACACCGAGTCTTGCAAAACCCTTTCCATGTGACTTCGGCAAGAATCGCTCCTTGGCGTTTTAAATGCTAAAAGGTTTTAGCACCTTGTCAATATGTATTCATAGCTTAGCCCCATTAGGTAAATCTATCTCCATAGATCATCATGCCTAATATTAAGGCTATTTAGCCTAAGCACTTCATCGAAAAACTATTTTCAAATGAAGTCCTAATTCGTGTCAAGAAATTTATTTCCAATTAACAATGTGTTAAGTACACAAGGTTTTTAGAAATATTATTATGCTCCCACTTACTTTCTTGAATCACAAGCATCTTCGATACCCATTTGATGATGTCAAAACCCTTTTGACCATTCCATCAAAACCGAAGATTCCAACTCCACTTTGCTCTCTTCTGTCCATCGCTGGAACTCTGAAGTTTGCATACTTACTAGCATCCTCTGGATCGACAAATTACTTTGGACTGTATCACATACAAGTCCTAGGTTTCATTTCCATCACATGGAAATCCTTTTGTCATCCATGTTTCATATCTCATGATTGAAATATGTATTAATTGCTAGTTCAACCCGAACCGACTTTAAGCATCGCCACGGTGAGACAATCTCATCGTAGTCAACTCCTTGAACTTGTTATTGCAACAAGTCGAGCTTTATGGATAAAACATTTTATCCGTATCAGGTTTTAGTTCCATAAATATTCGTTAGACTCTAAGTCTTCCGAAAGGTGTATCAAGATCTTAATCTTGAATCACATATATGGAAACTATCTCGGATTGTATTGGCATTTAGCCAATTCCGGAGTCAGGGCCCATCAACGCTTCCTTGTGAATCGTAGGTATACTGTTGTCTAACAACAATATCTCGTTTGCGCACCTGATAGGTTTGCACGAGCTTTGCCTACGTGGTTCAGCTGCAAGATCGACCGAAGTCCATACATTTTATTGTAGAGACTTCCGTATCAGTCGCAGTAGGAAACTCCGGAATTACTTCCAAGTCTCTTTCCTTTGATCTGATGACGATGATACTGTTTATCTCGTCGAGTTGCACTGTTCTCCCACTCACCTTTTTGAAAGAACCATTTTCTTCAAAAAAGCATACCGTTCTTTGTGGCAAACCTATTTGCCTTGGTATTGTGGTGGGGAAATACCCAATGACTTGGGATAACCTACAAAGTAGCACTTGCCTGATTTGAAATAGGTTTGTAACCTTTTACACAAGCCCCATATTCCAAATGTTAAGAAAAGATATAACATGGTTGGGCGTACCATACCATGGCATCATTTCAACAGACCCGATGGAGCTCTTTTCAGTGTAAAAGCCGCAGTCTCTAAAGCATCACCCTTTTAAAAGGGGTAATGGCAAATTTATTTATGTCATCTTTGATCTTACCATGTCATGAATGGTTCGATTACATCTACACAGACTCTCCACTTGCAGTGGTGTTCCGGGAGGTGCAAGTTATGAAACCCCTTTCACAACTCATCAGACATTCGCTAAACTTGTAACTCAAATATTCCTTTCTGCAATCGAATTGTAGAAACATAATTTTCTTGTTACAATAACTTCTACTTCATTTTTGAAAACCTTCTGAATGAATTCAAAAGATCCAGACTTACGTCTCAACAAGTAAATATCCATATATCTACTTGAGTCATTTCTGAAGATAGATAAATCCACTACTTGCAACAACATTTATTGGACTACACACATCATGATGTATGATCACCAATATGTTCTTTGCTCGTTCCTTATGGCCTGTGAACGGTATTTCAGTCACTTCACTTTTCGGAGGAAAGTTGCAAGTGTCAGATGATTCAAAATCAAATGACTTTAAAATCCATCATAATGGAATTTTCCATGCGGGTTTCTCCAAAGTGACCAAATGCAGTGCCACACATATGTGGTATTCTTTTAGTCTTGCGACATTTAGCGTCAGTGTTATGGATGTATCATATTACCATCAATATTCATAACATACATCCCATCCTGGATGGAAGCATGGCCCTTCATGTTATTCATAACACCGAACATCAAAAGTTCTCTTATGAATAACCTCCTTGCAAGATACCTTATGCAAAGGGCTAGAGTGTGTTGAAACTCTAAATGAATTATGAAAGTAAATACAGAGGTAATGTATTATTATCAATATTCATAACATACTTCTCATTCATAATGAAAGTATGGCCCTTTTGTTATTCATAACTCCGAACATTAAAAGTTCTCTTATGAACAACCTTCTTGCAAGATACTTTATGCAATGGGCTAGAGTGTGTAAAACTTTAAAATGATTTATGAAAGTAAATACATAGGGAATACACCTATGGAAGGTATAGTAACATTTACTATGTTCCCTGCGTGTATCTAAACCTCATTCCTGGCTAGTCTTTCAAGCCATAGTAGTTCTTACATCGAGTTGCAACAGAATGCAATCGAGCGGGTATCTTTGTGATTAACTCACAATACCCAAGAATTAGTGATTAACATGTTTAACCATAATTCCAAAGAACTATATCTCTGACCAGCCTTCTATACATCAAAAACTTGTATGACATTCATACATGAGCTGGATATTCCAGTCTTATTTCCTTTTGCCATTATACTTCTAACAGTTTCACTTTCAGTATTTCTCCTACTCTCAGAAGAAGCACCCAACTTAAGAGTGGTGTTAGCCCCGGATTTCCTAGGCGTGAAAGTTTCACTAACACCCTTCGGACACTTCCTTTCTCTTTAAGTTGTTGTTTTATTCACCTTTCATCATATGACAGGCGTTCTCCTGGATCCCTCTATTATCAGTCTAATGCATAGTAAACTCCTTTACTAATAGTTTACAAACAAACATTGCTTTGGATATCTCATATCTTTTAGCCTTTGTCTGTCTCTGAAAATGATTTTCAGATTCCATGAATATCACATAACTATCCAAACTTTCGAAGTTCGGGTCTCATGGAAGCAAACATATTGCACTTGACTGAAAACGGAATTCTAGCTTTTTGGATCGAAGGACGAGTGTCACATGATCCATAGCATTAGCGGGAGAATACCGAAAGCATGCGATAGGACAAAATCCTTCTCGGCACTCTTGAGGACAATCCTCACATTACGTTACCAACCGTAAAGTTTTAACCAGATATTTAACAGCTATTCAATTTTAATAGGGAAGGTGGAAACGCGAGCCATTATTCTACAACTTTTATGCAAATCACACTTTAGACAGTGTTCAGAATTAATTGCACCGAGAATTAAACAAGTTAATTCTACAGTGCGCTCCCACTCAAATCAATATCTCTCAAAATTGATTATGAGTGATACAAGACCCGATTTTTGATTGTTCGCCACGATGGTAGCATCACAGATGACGAAAAATCTCAACCGGTAGGCCAACTTGCCAATCACATCTCTATGTGACTCTTGTTCATCTTTCGATGCGTGTGTTCCGAGCTCATGACTTTCATGCCTGAACGTCAAGACAACCAAGTGATCTCGCTGCGAGGTCTCAACTCACCCGCCTCACACTTCTCTAATCGTTCTTGCCCATGTTAGCATGTGACACCCCGAAAAGTTAGGTGCCGTGACGGTGCTACACTTGGGAGAACACTAACTACTTGATATTTGTTGTGAGAGATCACCCTAATAAAAGCGACTACCGCTCAATCAAAAGGGTGCATCATAAGGGATAAACATCTCAGGCAATTCATAATAGCAAGATATGGTATAGCCCTTTCTGACGGAGAAGTCTTTCATTTCTTCGTCTTCGGCATTCGCGTCGGTGTTCACCTTCGCGAAGATTGCCACCACCTTGTCGATGCACCAGATAATATTGCTATCTCTATAGCTAATAAAATAAGTGCATTACTGAAGGTTGACACGCAGGTCATTAAAGTGACAATCATATGGCTCCAGCCATCATGCCGAATCATGACACGCAGGTCATGTTAATCAATTTACATTATATAGTCATCTCATACATAATCAAATTATAATGAGCACTGCTATACCACATCACATGCACATGCAAACCATCCTGCAAAACCAAGTTAGACGCCTCTAATCGGTTTATACAAGATTTTATTTTACGTGGCTTCTAAGGTTTCGAAACAAACCGAAGCTACCAACGTCCATCATCAAGCATGATAATCCAAGTCGCTAGAATAACATTGCGGGGTGTATGAAACACGAGATAATAAAATCTCGAGCCCCATACTAAACTTCGTCATACGCGTGACCCCCGTGCAGATCATATCTGCATTGCCCTTTCGTCAGCGAAATTTCATCTTTCTTTTTAACTACGGTGGAATTCAATGAACTGTTAGCACTTCGTTGATCAATCAGGATCGCGGATTGCCAGAACATTGAAACTCCACCATACTGTTATCAAGATCAGAAATATGCAAATTCCAGGGAAGCAACAAGAACATCGGGTAACAGATTTCATCTGCTACCCGCACAAATAATTTTCAGTAATAGAACTCATCTACTACCTAATTATATTGTGCAATACCCATACATCTCTATGTATTCTAGATCGCAACCTGCATCTACGCATAGCACGGCTCTTGATGCCACTGTAGGGAAACGCAGCAGAAAACAAAAATTTTCCGACCTACGCACCAGCCCAGGACCACTATGGAGACTGCATACAAGGTTTGATCATTTTCGTTACCGACTCGTAGCGCAGCGGAAGTAGAGTCGATGACGAACGGCGGTGCAGATCCCCGCAGCTAGGATTTTACAACCTCCCAACCGCGAGGATGTATACCCTCATCTGCCCCGCGGACAGCCCTCCGGGAGGCGGTCGCACAGTCCCCCGGACGGTGTCGCGGACAGCCCTTCGGGAGGACCTCCGAAACTCGGACTGTCACTCGGACAGCCCTTCGGGAGGACCTCCAAAACTCGGACGGTCACACGGACAGCCCTTCGGGAGGCACTCTCGAACTAAGACCGAAACTACGATCTCTCTACAGAGTTGCACACATACGGTGTCATCTATCCGGCAGGGCTTCGCCGTCCAGAACTAGTTCCCACCGGAACCCAGACAGCCTTTCGGCTCTACGAAACTATTTCGCTGGGAGGGAGAGAGAAGCCAGAAATGTCATGGCATGTGTATGTGAGAGCAAGGATGAAGCATATGGGGCTGCCTCCTCCCCTCTATTTATAGGAAAAACAAGGGGTAGGATGGGCATATCCAAAATGCCATGTCATCCCAAAATATCTTGGGAAGATATTTGTGGAAAGCCAACTTCCAACCATATCCATAAATCTGATTTCACTATTCATGACGACATTTTTCAGCGTCTGATCGAACTGAAAATATTCATGTGGGCTTAGAACATTTCCAGTACCCACCAAAATAATTTTCAACGCGAGCCGGAACAATTCCGGTTTAGTGATTTTCATCTGCGAAAAGCATCTGAAGCGGTTTCGGCAGCTCCGGAACATTTCCGGTTTTCATTCCGGAAAATTCCAGAAAGTTTCCAGAATGATTCTGGCACCCTCCAAGAATTATCAGGCATGTGCCGAAACCAATTTGACTTTATGGTGTACTCCGAAACAACTTTTCGGTTTAGTGATTTTCATCTGTGAAAAGCAACTAAAGCGGTTCCGGCAGTCCGGAACATTTCCGGTTTTTGTCTCTGAAAAATCTCAGAAGTTACCGGAACAATTCTGGTACCTTCCAATAATTTCCAGGCATGTGCCGAAACCAATTTGACTTTATGGAATACCCTGAAACAACTTTTCAGTTTCACCGTAACTATTCCGATATCCTCTCCGGAACGTTTCCGTTTCGTCCGAAACTTTTTCGGTGAATTTCTCTCAGACTCCCCGTCTAGTATTCAGCAGATAGATGACCCTTAAGCGTGTGACCCTATAGGTTCGGTGAAGTATAGACATGACCCGGAACACTTTCCGATCAATGATCAACATCGGAGCCGTGGACACCCATATTGACCCCTATACCCACACGAATGAATATTCGAGTGAACCTCCAGTTGCCGTGTGCTATTCCTGTTGCTTCGCGATATGTTACAAATACCCGAGGTGAGACATGTAGGCATCCCCGTGGATCAACAACTTGTCCACTATGCCAGTTACCTCGTTACCGGTATTGTTCTCTTTTCTCGTTCCCGTGTTCCGGCATCCCCGTGATCAAATCACAAAGTGTCTGGCCAGACGATGATGGATACCGTAACACCGAGAGGGCCCAGAGATATCTCTCCATCGTCGGAGGAGCAAATCCCAATCTTGAGCTATCAAGTTACTTGACATACTTTTCCATGAACCCGTAAGCCGCCGTAATAGCCACCCATTTACGGATGACGTTTAACAAACCCCAAAGTTCATGAAGCAAGCATGAAGAAACTCGATACTCTCATGGTCTAAGGAATCATGCAAACATTAACCATCTCTGTGTTATTAACCATTAACTAATGACGAATGTATCTCATAGCATAACATCAATTCGGGTCGATTCAACACAAGTGTTCTACCAACAATTGTGCCCTCAAAATTGCCGGCATAGTCATGCCCATGATCAGGAAAACAGGATCATCATGCAATACTTGAGCCAGTCATAGAGGCTTGACTAGGAATACTTTTTACCGTTTATTATCCCACACGTGCACATGAGTTTCCCTCCAAGCCTCGTTTTATTTGCAGACTCGAGAATCATTGCAGTTATAGCATGGAACATAAACATAATTATGAACAGGGAGATAATCAATAACATTTATTATTGCCTCTAGGGCATATCTCCTACATATAAGCCATGGTGAAGTTAGAGTACAGTAGGTTTAATGAAAAAATAAAATATGAATGGGTTTGCAACAGTACTTAAAGTGGTGATTTATTTTGTTATACTAACGGATCTCACGAAGGTTTTGTTGAGTTTTGTGTGATTGAAGTTTTCAAGTTTTGGGTGAGATCACGATGGATGAAGGAATAAGGAGTAGCAAAAGCCTAAGCTTGGGGATGCCCGAGGCACCCCAAGGTAATATCCAAGGAAGACTCAAGCGTCTAAGCTTGGGGATGCCCCAGAAGGCATCCCCTCTTTCTTCTACCAACCATCGGTAATTTTACTTGGAGCTATATTTTTATTCGTCACATGATATGAGTTTTGCTTGGAGCGTCCTGTATTATATGAGTCTTTGCTTTGTTTGCTTTTTAGTTTGTCACAATCATCTTTGCTGAACACACCTATCTTGAGAGAGCCACACGTTTATCATCATTTGTTAGAATACTCTATGTGCTTCACTTAAATTTTTTGAGCTAGGCAGTTGCTCTAGTGCTTCACTTAAATCTTTTTGAGCATGGCGGTGGCTATATTTTGAAGAAATAAACTCTCATGCTTCACTTATATTATTTTGAGAGTTGATTAAAATTTTGGAGAAATAAATTCTCATGCTTCACTTATATTATTTTGAGAATTGATAAGATTAAAATTTTGAAGAAATGAATTCCCATGCTTCACTTATATTATTTTGAGAATTGATAAGATTGAAATTTTGAAAAAATATTTGCAGGCTTCACTTAAATCTTTTTGAGAGTTGATGATAGTAATGGTAATTTGCACAAGATATGAATTTGGTCCCAAAGCGATAAATATTCAAGAGGGATATAAATAAAAACTTTCATATAGATCATTGGATATGATGAGTGTGATTCCTTGCAATAGTTTTGCGATATGGAAATGATAATATTTGAGTCATGTTAGTAAGTAATTGTGATTTAGTAAGAATATTAGTGTTAAGGTTTGTGATTCCCTATGCATGCACATTAAGTCAATAGTTATGCAATGAAATTATATCCTACTTATGGTGCATTATTCAGTGTTAGTTATGTTCAATGCATGTTTATGACCGTTTTCATTTTTTGGTTGGTTTCTTCTCAATCTTTTGCTAGCCTTCATTGGTACTAAGCGGAAATACTGCTTGTGCATCCAAAATCCTTAAACCCAAGTTGTGCCAAATGAGTCCACTATACCTACCTATATGCGGTATTTCAATGCCGTTCCAAGTAAATTTGCGTGTGCCAACTCTAATTTTCAAAATATTTTTTCTGTTTTGTGTGCCTGTACCGCTCATGAAGCGGCAGGGGGTGGCCATTATTTTCCATGCTAGGTGTGTTATTCTCATGATGAGTGTTTATTCACTTGTCATTGCACGAGAGAGTGGCTAGTAATAGGGATGCCCAGTCCCACAATGAAATCAAAATTAATAACAATAAAATTCCTTGGAAAGTGTTGGTATGGAGGGCACCCGTGGATACGGCTAGCCATGGATTGTGAAAGAAATGGTGGAAAAGAAATAAACTTTACTTTCTGTTTGGGAACCGCCTATGATGTGTCTAGCATGGAAAATATTGGGAATTCTCGGTCGTTTTCGTTGACAGGAAAAGCATGCCTCTCAAAATATTTTTATCTCTTTAATTTCAGCCTTGAGCTCTCGCACATTTGACAAATCTCTGCTTCCCTCTGCGAAGGGCCTATCTATTTACTTTTATGCAATTTTTATTTTTTGAGTCCCCATCTTCTCTTTTAAAGCACCAACTTGAGAGCACTATTGTCATACTTGTGCATTGGATGTAGCTAATATTTGAGTGTGTTTCATGAATGGATCAATGATTGAGCATAATGGGCTAGGGATAACTTTCTTTAGCGTTGATATTTTGAAAGACATGGTTGCTTGTTAGCATGCTTGAGTATTTATATCTTCATGTCAAATTATAGACTATTGCTTTGAATCATTCAAGTCCAATGTCCATGCTACAAAAGAAAAGAATATGTGATGAATATGTTAGGCAGCATTCCACATCAAAAATTCTATTTTTATCATTTACCTACTCGAGGACGAGCAGGAATTAAGCTTGGGGATGCTGATACGTTGTTGTCTACTACACAACTTATTCTTGTAGACTCGTGTTGGGCCTCCAAGCGCAGAGTTTTGTAGGACAGTAGCAATTTTCCCTCAACTGGATGACCTAAGGTTTATCAATCCGTGGGAGGCGTAGGTTGAAGATGGTATCTCTCAAACAACCCTGCAACCAAATACAAGAAATCTCTTGTGTCCCCAACACACCCAATACAATGGTAAATTGTATAGGTGCACTAGTTCGGCGAAGAGATGGTGATAAAAGTGTAGTATGGATAGTAGATATAGGTTTTTGTAATCTGAAAATATAAAAACAGCAAGGTAGCAAATAGTAAACGGGCATAAAAATGGTATTGCAATGCTTCGAAACAAGGCCTAGGGTTCATACTTTCACTAGTGCAATCTCTCAACATTGTTGACATAGTTGAATCATATGTAAATCCCTCACGTGCAACAAAGAGTTCACTCCAAAGTCACAAATAGCGGAGAACAAATGAAGAAATTGTTGTAGGGCACGAAACCACCTCAAAGTTATCCTTCCCGATCAATCTTATGAGCCATCCCCATTAATTGTCACGAACAACCCTAGAGTTCATACTAGAATAAAACCTTAAGATACACATCAACCAAAACCCTAATGTCACCTAGGCACTCCAATGTCACCACGAGTACCCACGGGTTTGATTATACAATATGCATCACACAATCTCAGATTCATCTATTCAAACCAACACAAAGAACTTCAAAGAGTGCCCCAAAGTTTCTACCAGAAAGTCAAGACGAAAACGTGTGCCAACCCTTATGCATAAATCCCCAAGGTCACGGAACCCGCAAGTTGATCACCAAAACATACATCAAGTGACTCAAGTGAATATCCCATTGTCACCACAGATATCCATATGCAAGACATACATCAAGTGTTCTCAAATCCTTAAAGACTCAATCCGATAAGAAAACTTCAAAGGGAAAACTCAATTCATCACAAGAAGATAGAGAGGGGACAACTCCATATGATTCATCTATATCAACAAAGCTCGCGATACATCAAGATCGTGCCATCTCAAGAACACGAGAGAGAGAGAGAGAGAGAGATCAAACACATAGCTACTGGTACAAACCCCCAGCCTCGAGGGTGAACTACTCCCTCCTCGTCATGGAGACCGCCGGGATGATGAAGATGGCCTCCGGTGATGCCTTCCCCCCTCCGGCAGGGTGCCGGAAAAGGGCTGTAGATGAGATCTCTCTGGTACAAAGGCTTGCGGCGGCGTAAAAACTCATCTAGGTTAACTTTCGGGGATTTCTGAATATATATGATTTTTCAGGGTTGGAATCACGCGAAACGGAGCCACGTGGGCCCCACGAGGTACCAGGGCGCGCCTGGGGGGGTGGCGCGCCCTGGTGCCTCGTGGGCACTGGGTGGCCCCCCTCCAGTGGGTCTTGGTGCCAATATTTTTTATTTGTCCAATAAAAAATCTCCAAAAAGTTTCAGCTCGTTTGGAAAACTTTCATTTCTGCACAAAAAACAACACCACGGTAGTTCTGCTGAAAACAGCGTCAGTCCGGGTTAGTTGTAATCAAATCATACCAAAACCATATAGAATTGTTATAAATATGGCATGAATACTTCATAAATTATAGATACGTTGGAGACGTATCAGCATCCCCAAGCTTAATTCCTGCTCGTCCTCGAGTAGGTAAATGATAAAAGAAATAATTTATGAAGTGTGAATGCTAGCATAGTGCAAAAGTTTGATCAATGATAATTTCAATCACTTTTCCTAGCAGCATAACAACAACTTTTTCTCATAAAAGTCATCATGATAAACTAGCAATTAAAAACAGAAATTTTGATGTGGAATGCTACCTATCATAATCATCATATAATCTTTTCTTTTGTTGCATGGACATTGGACTTGAATGATTCAAAACAAGATCATTATTATAACAGCAATATTTATTATCATAAAACTTCTCATGAGCAAGTAATAATTCATCACAACAATGAAGTATAAGGCATAAACTTTCTTGGAAACTAACAAACTATTCTAGTCAACAATGCAATTGCAATTCATCATATTTTCAGGAAGGGTCTCATGTAGGAGCTTTTTAGCAAGTCCACATACTCAACCATCATTTAGTCTTCTATGATTGCTAACACTCACGACATATATATGGAGCAAAAGTTTCAGCCAGACACATAGAAAGATAGGGCTTGTGATTTCGCCTCCCAACTTATTCACCTCGAGGGTGATGTCAATAATAATAACTCATGATCACTCATATCCAACTGGATATATGTGCCTAGATCTTTCCCCACCACATGATGCTTACAAAAGAGAAAAATAAAAAGGAATAGAGGAGAACACTATTGACTCTTGCATAAAAAATAAATACATAAAAGTAAATGAATAAAAGTAAAAGATAGGCCCTTTGCAGAGGGAAGCAGAGGTTGTCATGCGCTTTTTATTTTTGGATGCACAAGCCCTTAATGCAAAGGAATGTCATGTTATATTGCCTCTTGTGATAGCAACCTTTATTATGCAGTCCGTCGCTTTTATTTCTTTACCATCACAAGTTCGTACAACGCTTATTTCCCTTACAATAAAAGATCATACATATTTTAGGAGCAATTTTTATTGCTTTTTGCACCGATGACAACTTACTTGAAGGATCTTATTCAATCCATAGGTAGATATGGTGGACACTCATGGGAAGAAACTGGGTTTAAGGGTTTTGGATGCACAAGTAGTATCTCTACTTGGTGCGGATTTTTGGCTAGCAAAGATATTGGGCAAGCACCACATGTTGGAGGATCTATAACAATATAACTTCTATGTGAATATGAACAGACATAATTCATTACGTTGTCTTCCTTGTCCAACGTCAACACTTTGACATAAAATACTTAATGGGCGCTCACAATCATAAAAGATGTCCAAGATAGTATATTTGCATGTGAATCTTCTCTTCCCTTATTAACTTTTTCATGAATTGCATCATTGGCTAATGCTATGCTTGTTAACCTCCAATAAATTTTACCACTTATACTTTTCTTTATGTAATGTCATTACTTTCCATAAGATTAGCATATGATCTCTTTCATTATTTTCATTGCAAGGAATCACACTTATCATATCCAATGATCTTTATGAAAGTTTTTATTATATCCCTCATGAATATTCATCACTTTGGGACCAAATTCATATCTTGTGCAAATTACCATTACTATTATTAACTCTCAAAAAGATATAAGTGAAGCATGAGAATTAATGACAAACTACTCCAAAATATATAAGCGAAGATCAATGAGTAGTGAAACAATTAAGTAGCTATGTGAAA
The DNA here is from genome assembly GCA_039707655.1 of Elymus sibiricus. Lineage (NCBI taxonomy): Eukaryota > Viridiplantae > Streptophyta > Magnoliopsida > Poales > Poaceae > Elymus > Elymus sibiricus. Next base: position 354,814,658 of record CM077676.1, on the reverse strand, counting down.
ACTCTCTCTCATTAAAAATGTTTCAGACCTTGATATTTTATTCAAACAGCAAGCAAAACAAAGACACAACCAAGTAAAGCACACATTATGTGAACAAGTAAAAACTTGGGTTCAATCGAGACTAACCGATAGTTGATGAAGAAAAGTGATGGGATGCCTGCTTGAATGTTTGATACTTCTTGGAATATTAACTTGGGGAGCCTTGGGCATCCCCAAGCTTGAACTCTTGCGTCTCGTTAATTCTTCTCATATAATAGTATCCCTAAGTTTCAAAAACTTCATCCACACAAAACTTGACAAGAACTTGTGAGATATGTTACTATAAATCCACTCAAAACCTCGACATTCTCTACTGTAGCAAATCACTAAAATTACAATTAAACATTGAATACTAAATGACTCTGCATATTTAATACTCCTATCCTCGAATAGAATCATTAAACAAGCCAACATACGCAAACAATGCAAACATAACAGCAATCTGCCTAAACAGGACAGTCTGTAAAGGATAATTAAGAATCCATACTTAGATAACTCAAAAAATTCTGAAAATTTACCACACTGTAAATAATTTATCAAAGTTGACTGTGTCAAAATTTCAAGATTTTATCATATTCTGACATTTCTGGGAAATTTAATCAATAGCAGCAAACTTTCTGTTTTGAAACAGCAACTCATGAACTTGCAACATAAGCATGGTAAAGGCTATACTTGGCATTTTATTGAAATAAAAGATACAAAAATGATTATTGATAACAGCAAGAAAATCTCAACAAAAAAAATGATGCTCCAAGCAAAACTCATATTATGTGACAAATAAAAATATAGCTCCAAGTGAGGTTACCGATAGTGTTGAAGACGAAGGAGGGGATGCCTTCCGGGGCATCCCCAAGCTTAGTTGCTTGGTTCTTCCTTGAATATTACCTTGTGGTGCCTTGGGCATCCCCAAGCTTAGGGTCTTGCCACTCCTTATTCTCCTCATATCGATATCTCACTCAAAACTTGAAAACTTCAATCACACAAAACTTAACGGAACTTCGTGAGAACGGTTAGTATGATAAAGAATAAACCATCACTTAGGTATTGTCCAAGACACGATTCACAATTGTTCCCATATAATGCCTACTGTATTCTATCATTTCCACAATTTATATCTCATAATATAAGCTATGGAAACATTTAAACAAGCAAACTATGCATTGAAAACAGAATCTGTCAAAAACAGAACAGTCTGTAATGATCTGAACAACTACCATACTTCTGGAACTCTAAAAATTCTGAAAAATTAGGAAAACGTCACAAATTTGCATATAAATAATGTATAAAAATTTCAGAATTTTTTGACCCTCCAGTAAAATCTGGTAAATTAAACACTGGAGGCAAAAGTTTCTGTTTTTGCACAGAATTGAATCAACAAGTATCCACACTATCCCAAAGGTTTTACTTGGCACTTTATTGAAAGAAAACATAAAAAACATGATTAATACAGTAGATTAATCATGTGAACACACTAAAACAGAAAGGATATATATTGGGTTGTCTCCCAACAAGCGCTTTTCTTTAATGCCTTTTTAGCTAGGCATGATTATTTCAATGATGCTCACATAGAAGTAAAGAATTGAAACACAATGGGAGCATCATGAATCATAAGTTCCTCTCTCATAATAGTTTTCAGTAGCATCATGAATTAATTCAGAAATATAACTATCAAATAAAGCATTCTTTTCATGACCTACAAGCATAGGATTTTTATTACTCTCCACACAAGCAATTTTCTTCTCATTCATAATAGTGGGAGTATCGTATGAAACTCGAATGCTATAAATTGTTTCCACATTAAAAGAGTGATGTTAAGTAAAAGGATTTTCATAATTATAACAAGTATAATAAGAATCATCACTATTTTTCATAACATAAGTATCATCATAATAATCATCATAGATAGGAGGCATGAAATCATCAGAACAAATTTGATCATTCAAAGTAGGGGGACTAAAAAGATCATCTTCATTAAGCATAGTATCCCCAAGCTTGGGACAAATATTAATTGCAGCAAATATATTCTCAAAAATTTCATTCTCATCAAACCTAGCATCCCCAAGCTTGTTGGTTCGCATATCATTGGCATTATCACTATTATCATCAATAGTATGAATAGCACCAATAGTAAAACAATTATTATCATCATAATTTTCCAAATTGGCACCATAAAGATTTTCAAGATTATAAGAAGTATCATTATCTTCCCAATCATAATCATCACAACGAGTAATATGCCTAACAATATCACCCTCAATAGTTCCTTCGGACATTGTACCATAAGACAAAGAAGCAATATCATCATCAAGTGTATCATCTTCCACAATTATTTTTGATTCATTCTCATGAGGCACAAAAATAATAGGAGCAACATCCTTTGGGAGGGATACCTTTTTACCTCTATTCTTTCTTCTTTTCTTTTTCTTCTTCACCACCTCATGTGTGGGTTTAATCAATTTTTCCGTGCACTTTATTGAAGAGATTGGTTGAATAAAAAGCTCCTCCTCGTTACTTGATTCATCATAAGAAAAAATAGGAGGATATTGGGAAACCTCTTCCCCTTCATTAGTATTCTCTTCATCTTATATTTGTTTTCTTGTCTTTAAATAATTGGCAATATAAGGATTCTCAATGCAATTTACCGCACAATACATATAAATTTCCTCTAGATCAAAATTGAGAAATCTCTTGAGATTATATTCTGGAATATCCCTAGTTATACGTTTCATTTCTTCATACCCCAGAAGCAGACTAAGTTCATTATGATGCGCAAGGGTAATCAAGTTATCACAATTTTTGGACACGATTCAATCATGAAACAATTTGCATTGGAGATTTAAATGACCACGTTCATTGCAAAGTTCACAAGGATGGCGAGAAAAATTAAATCTTTCAGCACAATCATCTATCCTCTCTTGCAACCCTTTAGTTTCTAAATACTTATGCCTCTTACAAAATCTATTTTCCCTTTTTGGTATGCATTTGCACTCCCAGTTCACTCCACAAAAATTGACATCCTTATAGGAGACATCATTATCATGACTATTGCAATCATCAATAGTATTATGGATATTCAAAGAATTCATACTAGCAACATTGCAATCATGCTCATCATTCAAATATTTTATGCCGAACATTTTATTGAATTCTTCTTCTATCAATTGAGCACAATTTTCCTTTCCATCATTTTCACGAAAGACATTATAAAGATGAATAATATGTGGCAACCTCAATTCCATTTTTTTAGTTTACTTTTATAAACCAAACTAGTGATAAAACAAGAAACTAAAAGATTCGATTGCAAGATCTAAAGATATACCTCCAAGCACTCACCTCCCCGGCAACGGCGCCAGAAAAGAGCTTTATGTCTACTACACAACTTATTCTTGTAGACTCGTGTTGGGCCTCCAAGCGCAGAGTTTTGTAGGACAGTAGCAATTTTCCCTCAAGTGGATGACCTAAGGTTTATCAATCCGTGGGAGGCATAGGTTGAAGATGGTATCTCTCAAACAACCCTGCAACCAAATACAAGAAATCTCTTGTGTCCCCAACACACCCAATACAATGGTAAATTGAATAGGTGCACTAGTTCAGCGAAGAGATGGTGATAAAAGTGTAGTATGGATAGTAGATATAGGTTTTTGTAATCTGAAAATATAAAAACAGCAAGGTAGCAAATAGTGAACAGGCATAAAAACGGTATTGCAATGCTTAGAAACAAGGCCTAGGGTTCATACTTTCACTAGTGCAATCTCTCAACATTGTTGACATAGTTGAATCATATGTAAATCCCTCACATGCAACAAAGAGTTCACTCCAAAGTCACAAATAGCGGAGAACAAATGAAGAAATTGTTGTAGGGCACGAAACCACCTCAAAGTTATCCTTCCCGATCAATCTTATGAGCCATCCCCATTAATTGTCACGAACAGCCCTAGAGTTCGTACTAGAATAACACCTTAAGATACACATCAACCAAAACCCTAATGTCACCTAGGCACTCCAATATCACCACGAGTACCCACGGGTTTGATTATACGATATGCATCACACAATCTCAGATTCATCTATTCAAACCAACACAAAGAACTTCAAAGAGTGCCCCAAAGTTTCTACCGGAAAGTCAAGACGAAAACGTGTGCCAACCCTTATGCATAAATCCCCAATGTCACAGAACCCGCAAGTTGATCACCAAAACATACATCAAGTGACTCAAGTGCATATCCCATTGTCACCACAGATATCCATATGCAAGACATACATCAAGTGTTCTCAAATCCTTAAAGACTCAATCCGATAAGAAAACTTCAAAGGGAAAACTCAATTCATCACAAGAAGATAGAGAGGGGACAACTCCATATGATTCATCTATATCAACAAAGCTCGCGATACATCAAGATCGTGCCATCTCAAGAACACGAGAGAGAGAGAGATCAAACACATAGCTATTGGTACAAACCCTCAGCCTCGAGGGTGAACTACTCCCTCCTCGTCATGGAGACCGCCGGGATGATGAAGATGGCCTCCGGTGATGCCTTCCCCCCTCCGGCAGGGTGCCGGAAAAGGGCTGTAGATGAGATCTCTCTGGTACAAAGGCTTGCGGCGGCGTAAAAACTCATCTAGGTTAACTTTCGGGGATTTCTGAATATATATGATTTTTCAGCGTTGGAATCACGCGAAACGGAGCCACGTGGGCCCCACGAGGTACCAGGGCGCGCCTGGGGGGGGGGGGTGGCGCGCCCTGGTGCCTCGTGGGCACTGGGTGGCCCCCCTCCAGTGGGTCTTGGTGCCAATATTTTTTATTTGTCCAATAAAAAATCTCCAAAAAGTTTCAGCTAATTTGGAAAACTTTCATTTCTACACAAAAAACAACACCACGGTAGTTCTGCTGAAAACAACGTCAGTCCGGGTTAGTTCTAATCAAATCATACCAAAACCATATAGAATTGTTATAAATATGGCATGAATACTTCATAAATTATAGATACATTGGAGACGTATCATACGTCTCCAACGTATCTATAATTTTTTATTGTTCCATGCTGTTATATTATCAATCTTGGCTGTTTTTATAATCATTTACAGCAATTATATATCATTTTTGAAGACTAACCTATTAACTTAGTGCCCAGTGCCAGTTGATGTTTTCTGCCCTGTTTTTGTTTTATAGAAAATCAATACCAAACGAAGTCCAAATGCCACGAAACTTTTTGGAGATTTTTTTGCTTGACAAGATAAACACAAGAAGCTTCGGGAGAGGGCCAGAAGACCCAGGAGCTGGCCACGAGCCACCAGGGCGCGCCTGGGGGGGCAGGTGCGCCCTGGTGCCTCGTGGGCCCCCCTTTGCTCCGTTTGACCTAATTCCACCACTATAAATTCAGGAAAAATCAGAAACCCTCCGGGGAGTCCACAAAATACTTTTTCCGCCACCGCAAGTTTCTGTTCCAGAGAGATCCCATCTGGGGTCCTTCTCCGGTACTCCGCCGGAGGGGGAATCGATCACGGAGGGGTTCTACATCAACCTTGCTGTCCTTCCGATGATGCGTGAGTAGTTTACCACAGACCTTCGGGTCCATAGGCAGTAGCTAGATGGCTTCTTCTCTCTTTTTGATCTTCAATACAATGTTCTCCTCGATGTTCTTGGAGTTCTATCCGATGTAATCACTTTTTGCGGTGTGTTTGTTGAGATCCGATGAATTATGAGTTTATGATCAGATTATCCATGAAAATATTTGAGTCTTTGCTGCACTCTTTTATGCATGATTATTATAGCTTCGTATTTCTTCTCCGATCTATTGATTTGGTTTGGCCAACTGAGTTGATTTATCTTGCCATGGGAAGAGGTGCTTTGTAATGGGTTCGATCTTGCGGTGCTCAATCCCAGTGACAGAAAGGGACATGACACGTATGTATCGTTGCTATTAAGGGTAAAAAGATGGGGTTTATTCATGCGTGAGTTTATCTTGTCTACATCATGTCATCGTTCTTAAGGCGTTACTCCGTTCTTTATGGACTTAATACACTAGATGCATGCTGGATAGCGGTCGATGTGTGGAGTAATAGTAGTAGATGCAGGCAGGAGTCGGTCTACTTGGCTCGGACGTGATGCCTATATACATGATCATTGCCTTGGATATCGTCATGATTATTTGCTTTTCTACCAATTGCCCAACAATAATTTGTCTACCCACCGTATGCTATTTTCTTGAGAGAAGCCTCTAGTGAAACCTATGGCCCCCGAGTCTATCTAAATCATTTTACTAAAACCCTAAAAATATTGCTGCCATTTTCTTTTATTTATTTTATTTTGTATTTTTGTTTCAATCTATCTATCTATCACATACAATTTAATCTTGCAATTTACCGTCGAGAGATTGACAACCTCTCGTTTGCGTTGGGTGCAAGGATTTGTTGTTTGTGTGCAGGTGTTGCTAACGAGGTGTTGCGTGATTCTCCTACTGGTTCGATAACCTTGGTTTCATAACTGAGGGAAATACTTATCTCTACTGTGCTGCATCATCCCTTCCTCTTCGGGGAAATAGCAACGCAAGCTACAAGTAGCAAGCACATAGAGTATTCTAACAAATCACGAATAATGTGTGTCCCTCTCAAAAAGGTGTGTTTAGCAAAGATGATTGTGACAAACTAAAAAGAAAACAAACTATATCATAAGACGCTCCAAGTAAAACACATCTCATGTGATGAATAAAAATATAGCTCCAAGTGAGTTACCGATAGATTGTAGACGAAAGAGGGGATGCCTTCCGGGGCATCCCCAAGCTTTGACGCTTGAGTCTTCCTTGAATATTACCTTGGGGTGCCTTGGGCATCCCCAAGCTTAGGCTCTTGCCGCTCCTTATTCCTTTATCGATCGTAGTCTCACCCAAAACTTGAAAACTTCAGCACACAAAACTCAACAGAAACCTCGTGAGATCCGTTAGTATAACAAACAAATCTTAAACTTTAGGTATTGTTCTAAATTGATTCATATTTAATATTAGCATAATGCTACTGTACTCCAACTTCTCCATGACTCATACCCCCCGATACGATCCATAGATTCATCAAAATAAGCAAACTATGCAATAAAAACAGAATCTGTCTAAATAGAACAGTCTGTAAAGATCTGAATTAATGTCATACTTCTGTAACTCCAAAAATTCTGAAAAAATAGGACAACGTGGGAAATTCCAGCACTGGACGCAAAAGTTTCTGTTTTCAAACAACATCAATTATACTATCTTACAAATCATCCCAAAGGCATTACTTGGCACAAACACTAATTAAAACATAAAAATACAATCATAACAGAAGCTATAATTGTGTAAACACTCAAGAACAGAAGGTAAAAGCAAAAAATTATTTTATTCATTGGGTTGCCTCCCAACAAGCGCTATTGTTTTATGCCCCTAGCTAGGCATAATACATAGTTTCAAGTGTTGTCATCCTTGGTTTTGACATCCTTAGGTGTGTGATCTTCTGGTGGTTTTTCAAAAACAATGAGGAACACATCATCAACCAAAATTTTAGGGTCATTAAGGTTGCTTTCTTAAAACCCTTGTTGGTTCCCTTTTACAATCCAAGAGTACTTCTGATTAATTCCATTAAAAACTTGTTCGATGATATGTATGGGAGGAACTTCTTTTTTAGTATTTTCATCAAAAACATGGTGATCATGAAAAACATACCTCAACATATATTCCTCATTATATAAAATTTCATCTATCACAGGATTTTCTTGGCTCATATTATAGAAATCAAAGATCTCTCTAGCTTCTCGTACTATGTAATCAAACTCATTCATAAGGATAAGAGTAGCTATCTTTTTAGCCTTAGGGTTATTTATAACCGGCAACTCATAAAACAATCTTTGCAAGGTAGGGTGAGTGCGGATAAATCTTCTTTCAAGTTTAAGAATGAGTGCGGAGATAGCCTCCCCATAACCGTTGGTTCTTTTTAGAATTGGAGTGTCATTACAAACCAAAGTTCCCGTGCAATTAAAGAACTCTTGAATAATGTTTTTCCCTATGACATTTCCACTCCCTGCTACAAAAATTTTTGAGTCTAAATTTGAGAGAATTTCTATCTTAGGGATTTTACCATCCTCACTTTTTTCAATAACAAACTCAGACATAGTGGCAACACAAAGCAAAGCGAACAAACTAGCAAACAAGCAAATATTTTTGTGTTTTTGTAGAAAAAAATTAGAAGTGGGGGAGATGAAAACGAGAGGCAAATGCAAATAAAAGGAAAATAAAGTAAATGCAAGTGGATGATAGTTTGTGCGAAGGTACTTGGTAATTTTGATGATGTCTCCCCGGCAACGGCGCCAGAAATTCTTCCTGCTACTTGTAGTCTGCGTTGGTATTTCCCCGAAGAGGAGAGGATGATGCAGTACAGTAGAGATAAGTATTTCCCTCAGTTAAGAATCAAGGTTATCAATCCAGTAGGAAAACCAAGCAAAATTCCGTTAAGCACACCTGCACACACAAGAGCAAACACTTGCACCCAACGCAAATAAGAGGGTTGTCAATCCTCTTAGCGGTTATTTGTAAGGATTAAATCTTATAGAGATAAATAGGTAAACTAAAATACTAATAAAAATAAAAGTAAATAAATTGCAGCAAGGTATTTTTAGGTTTTTTTATATATGATAAAGTAGACCCGGGGGCCAAAGTTTTCACTAGAGGCTTCTCTCTCGAACACATAGCATACAGTGGGTAGACAAATTACTGTTGGGCAATTGATAGAAAAGCAAATAATTATGACGGATTCATGGCAATGATCATGTATATAGGCATCACTTCTGAGACAAGTAGACCGAGTCCTGCCTGCATCTACTACTATTACTCCACCCATCGACCGCTATCCAGCATGCATCTAGGGTATTAAGTATGAAACAGAGTAACGCCTTAAGCAAGATGACATGATGTAGACAAAGTAAACTCAAGCAATATGATTAAACCCCATTTTTTATCCTTAATGGCAACAATACAAATGTGTGTCATTGCTACTTGTGAGCTGCATTGGGATTTCCCCGAAGAGGAGGGGATGATGCAGTACAGTAGAGATAAGTATTTCCCTCAGTTATGACACCAAGGTTATCAATCCAGTAGGAGAATCACGCAACAACTCGTTAGCAGTACCTGCACACAAAACAACAAATTCTCGCACCCAACACGAACAAGGGGTTGTCAATCCCTTGGCGGTCAATTGCAAGATTAAATTGTATGGTGATAGATAGATAGATCGAACAAAAATACAAAAAAAAAATAAAGTAAAAGTGCAACAAGGTATTTTTAGGATTTTCAATATATGATTAAGATAGACCCGGGGGCCATAGTTTTCACTAGAGGCTTCTCTCTTGTAAATAGCATACGGTGGGTGAACAAATTACTGTTGGGCAATTGATAGAAAAGCAAATAATCTTGACGATATCCAAGGCAATGATCATGTATATAGGCATCACGTCCGAGACAAGTAGACCGACTCCTGCCTGCATCTACTACTATTACTCCACACATCGACCGCTATCCAGCATGCATCTAGTGTATTAAGTTCATGAAGAACGGAGTAACGCCTTAAGCAAGATGACATGATGTAGACAAAGTAAACTCACGCATGAATAAACCCCATCTTTTTACCCTTAATAGCAATGATACATACGTGTCATGTCCCCTTCTGTCACTGGGATTGAGCACTGCAAGATCGAACCCATTACAAAGCACCTCTCCCATTGCAAGATAAATCAATCTAGTTGGCCAAACCAAATGCATAAAAGAGTTCAGAGAAAACTCAAATAATATTCATGGATAATCTGATCATAAACTCACAATTCATCGGATCCCAACAAACACACCGCAAAAAGTGATTACATCGGATAGAACTCCAAGTACATCGAGGAGAACATTGTATTGAAGATCAAAAAGAGAGAAGAAGCCTTCTAGATACTAACTATGGACCCGAAGGTCTGTGGTAAACTACTCACGCATCATCGGAAGGGCAGCAAGGATGATGTAGAGCCCCTCCGTGATCGATTCCCCCTCCGACGGAGTACCGGAAAGGGCCTCCAGATGGGATCTCTCAAGAACAGGAACTTGCGGCGGCGGAAAAAGTATTTCATGGACTCCTCTGTTGGTTTCCCGATTTTAGAGAATTTATAGAGGTGAAATTAGGTCAAACGGAGCAGAGGTGGGCCCACGAGGAACCAGGGCACGCCACCTCCCGAAGCTTCTAGTGTCTCTTATGTCCAGAAAAAATCTCCAAAAAGTTTCGTGCCATTTGGACTTCGTTTGGTACTGATATTCTGGAAAACCAAAAACAGGCAAAAAACAGCAACTGGCACTGGGCACTATTGTAACACCCCTCTGTAATGAGCAACAGTGATCCATAATGATTATGCTAAGTCACTGTGATTAGCAATGCTTGATCAAAGTGGATTCATATCTCATTTCAAATTCCACCACTGAATTCAATTCAAATCATAAGTGAAATTTGAAGTTGCTCAAAAATTGCTGGAAAATAGTTCATGTTGTAGCAAATATTCCAAAACAAATTATTGTTCAGGAAAACAACATCACCTATTTGCTAAAATGGGCTAGAGCATTTAAAACAGTGCAAAAACAGCAATTTAAATGCCATTTCACTTATGAAAAATTCAAATGAATTCAAATGGCCTCCAAACTTTTTGTGGCATTGCAGAATAATGCAATGTAATTTTGTGGACAAGTTTCACACTTTACAAAATGCATTTGGCAGCTCAACTATTTTGCAAACCTTCTGTAAAAAGAAAAACAGAAAGAAAATAGAAAAAGGCCTAACTCTACTGTGAGCTGGGCCTAAGTGCACAGTGCACGGCCTATCCCACCGCACTCTCTCTCTTCCTCCTCCCGCTCTCTCTCCCCGCGTGTCACCGCGCCCGTGGCCGCGCCGGCACGCTCTGGCGAAACGCCAACATGGCGACGCCACAGTGGCCGCGGAGAGGATAAGGGCGACGCCCTCGGCCCCGTCACCGCCCTGATCCACTTCCCTCCTCTCTCCCTCGCTCGCTCGCCTCTCTCTCTCCCGCAACTGAGCGCAGCCGCCGCCACCCGCCGTCGATCCCGCGGCCACCGTCGACGCTGGGCCGCGCCACCGTGGCCATCATCCTCGCCGTCGTCTACTACGTCGTCCCTGTCCACGCGCGCAAGCCGGGGAGCACCGCATCGCCGCCACACCTCGTCTTCTTCCTCCTCGGTCGCCGTCCACCTCGCCGTCGATTCGCCACCGACTGCTGCTCCTAAACCTCGCAGCGGCCATCGTGAGCCACACGGTGAGCACCCGCACCGGATCCCTCTCTCCCCTTTCCTTCTGCGCCCCCGTAGCTCGCCGTGCTGCTGTCGTGCCCGCAACGCCGCCGACGAGCTCGTCGCCGTGGCCACAGCCACTGCCACGCTCGCCCGAGCTCACCATCGAGCTCCTGGGGTTCCCAAGAGCTCAACGCGCGCTCGCACGCCTCTCCCCGTGCCCCGTAGCGGCTTAGTCGATCTCGCCCGTACGCGCCGCCGCTCGCCGTCGCCGTTCCGGCCAAGTCCGGCCACCCCAGCCCGCGTCATCGGTGCCATTCGACGCGGCGTCGAGTGCATGTTCGAACAGCACCGGCCGCGCTCGAAACGGCGCTCTGTAGCGCAATTCCGGCGAGGCCCGAGGCCCTCCGCCGTGTTTTGGCATGCCGGCGCCGAGCCGCCGGCCACCACCGACGTGGCCGCCACGTGGACCTCCCTGGGCCACTGACCAATGGGCCCAGGGGCCCCAGTTGACTGGGTTGACCAGTCAACCCTGCTGACTGGGCAACCCCAGTCGCTGACAGGCGGGCCCCACCCGCTAACTAAATGTTTTTATAAAATAAACTTAATTATTTAGTTAATTAGACATTGACAGATGGGCCCCCCTAGCTAATTAACCCCTAATTAGTTAATTTAATCTCTGTTATTCCACTAAGTCACTGACATGTGGAACCCGGCTGTGAGGTTTGACCTGGAACAGCTGAGGTGGACTGCTGACTTCATGCTGATGGAGTAAAGCTTTTTCTGGTTTTTTCGAATTAGATTTAAATCCAGGAATTTCAGAAAATAGTTTAAAACTTTGAAAATTCATAGAAAATAAACCGTAGCTCGGATCGAAAAGTTTTCTACATGAAAGTTGATCAGAAAAATGAGACGAATTCGAATACGCCCTCCGTTTACCTGTCACATGCCCACAACCATGCAAACATGGAACCTTCCCCTCCGGTTCATCTGTCTGACAGATGCCCGAAGCCGAAAAAATATTCCCAGATATTTTCCGGCTTCATCTACTACGTGTAGCATTGCTTTAGGTCACCACCAGCACTGCATATTGCCATGCCATGCATTTGTGTTGCATTGTTTGCTTTTATTTATTGTTTCTTCCCCCTCTTCTCTTCGGTAGACCCTGAGGCCGACGCTGCCCCTGAGGACTGCTACTCCACCGACGACCCCTCTTTTGCCGCAGAGCTTCCAGGCAAGCAAACCCCCTTGATCATTCCTATATCGCCTATTCTTTCTCCCTCATGCTTGCATTAGAATTTGCTACTGCAACTGACTGCTCCTATTCTGATGCATAGCCTGTTTTTGTAAACTGCTATTGATACCTTACCTGCTATCCTAAATGCTTAGTATAGGTTGGTTAGTAAACCATCTGTGGCCCCTCATCCTTGTCCTCGTTGCCCCGCTTTAGTATCAGTGCCCCGGTCGAGGTGATCGATGGGCTGAGACCAGTACATCACCGCACACCCCCCTAAGTTGCTCGACTCTGCAGAGCTACCATCGAGTGCCGAGGGTGATACCTCTTATCTCACTCCTGATGTTGCCTCTGTAGTATAGCTAGTCGGTTGTGGGATACCGAGGGTGATTCCTCTTTCACCACCTCCGATGAAGCCTCTGTCATGCAACCCTTCGAGTGTGAACCCAGCGAGGGTGATTCCTCCGGGTTCACCTTGACGGGTACATCGAGTGGGAATCCAACGAGGGTGATTCCTTGGATTCCTTCTTGATGTTATAGACACACGGATACTTTGACTTTACTACAGATACTAGTTAAAGTCGGGTCGGCCCCGAGGGGTACCCGCAAGAGATGTGAAGCCGGGTTGACCATGAGGGTACCCGTGAGATGATTACGTGGCACGGCCGGGCATTCTTGGCCCTTGCCGTAAGTCCATGAGACGGGGCGACGGGGTCACATGATCGTGAGTCTCTGCTCGTTTCCGCGAGTTCCCAACACACTAATGGGTTAGGATATGTGATCTGAGTAGGCCTTTGGCCTTTTCGCACTAACCACCACGCGGGAATAGTATGGGCACTCGACGTCGTATGTATCAGCCGAAGTTCTTCAGACGTCAGCGATTGAGCGGCGCCCGCCGGGTTGGACTGGGAACGCCCGCGCTTGTATTAAGGGGGCTAGGTCTGCTCCCGGCCGCCCACGCAACGCGCAGGAGTGCAAAGGGAGATGGGCCCAAGACCCCTGAGCACTTAGGTTGTAGACCGGCATGATGGCCTCTCTGTTGAGCCTAGGTAGGGCTACGACATGTCGATCAGCCGAGGCCGGGCATGGACCGAGTAAGTGTGTCCGGCCAGAGTTAATCGAGCGTGTTGGGTAAGTTGGTGCACCCCTGCAGGGAAGTATATCTATTCGAATAGTCGTGTCCACGGTAACAGGACGCTCGGAATGTATCCCGATCTACTACAACTAGAACTGGATACTGGTGATGTTAAGTAATATGTTAGCTCCGGGATCGCTTTCTCGCAGGTAGTCGAGGAAGGATCTTTGGGCGTGGCTACTGTTATACTTGTTGTTACTACTATGTTTATGTACTAATCTGCACTCTTCTTATGCTGCTGCAAGTTGCTAGTCTTCGATAGGCTAGGCCTTCCCTCTATTCTGGCATTTCTGCAGTCCAATCCACTGATACAGCCCCTCTTTGATACCGATGCATAAATAGAATAGTTCTGATGTAAGTCTTGCGAGTACTTTGGATGAGTACTCACGGTTGCTTTGCTTCCCCTTTTTCCCCATAACCGAATGTTGCGACCAGAGGATGGAGCCCAGGAGTCAGCTGCCCCAGTCGACGACTACTACTACCCCTCTGGTGGAGAGTACTACTACGTGGAGACCACCGACGACCAGGAGTAGATAGGAGGCACCCAGGCAGGAGGCCTGCGGCTTTCAATCCAGTGTCGTTGTTTTGCTCAGCCTTCTTAAGGCAAACTTGTTTAACTTTATGTCTATACTCAGATATCTGATGCTTCCACTGATGCTTGTATGACTCAAGCTTATGTATTCGAGCCCTCGAGGCCCCTGGCTTGTAATATAAAGCTTGTATGACTTTTATTTGTGTTTAGAGTTGTGTTGTGATATCTTCAAGTGAGTCCTTAGGCTTGATCGTGTGCATTGGTGTGTATTATTAGTGCACGATTAAGTCAGGGGCGTCACAACTAAGTTAATAGGTTAGTCCCAAAAAATGATATATAATTGCGTGTAAGTGTATATAAAACATCCAAGATTGATACTATAATAGCATGGAACAATCAAAAATTATAAATACGTTGGAGACGTATCAAGCATCCCCAAGCTTAATTCCTGCTCGTCCTCGAGTAGGTAAATGATAACAACAGAATTTTTGATGTGGAATGCTACCTATCATATTCATCATATACTCTTTTCTTTGTAGCATGGACATTTGGACTTGAATGATTCAAAGAAATAGTCTATAGTTTGACATGAAGACATAAATACTCAAGCATACCAACAAGCAACCATGCCTTTCAGAATATCAACGCTAAAGAAAGTTATCCCTAGCCCATTATGCTCAATCATTGATCCATTCATGAAACACACTCAATATTAGCTACAAACAATGCACAAGTATGACAATAGTGCTCTCTAGTTGGTGCTTTGTAAGAGAAGATGGAGACTCAAAATAAAAATAAAAATTGCATAAAAGTAAATAGATAGGCCCTTCGTAGAGGGAAACAGAGATTTGCAAAGGTGCCAGAGCTCAAGGCTTAAATTAGAGAGATAAAATTATTTTGAGAGGCATGCTTTTCCTGTCAACGAAAACGACCGAGAATTCCCAGTATCTTCCATCCTAGACACATTATAGGCGGTTCCCAAACAGAAAATCAAGTTTATTTCCTTTCCACCATTCTTTCACAATCCATGGATAGCCGTATCCACGGGTGCCCTCCATACCAACACTTTCCAAGGAATTTATTATTATCATCATATTAATTTTTTTTTTCATTTTGGGACTGGGCATCCCTATTACCGGCCACTCTCTCGTGCAATGACAAGTGAATAAACACTCATCGTGAGAATAACACACCTAGCATGGAAAATATTTGCCATCCCTTGCCACTTCATGAGCGATACGGGCACACAAAACGGAAAATTATTTTGAAAAATTAGAGTTGGCACATGCAAATTTACTTGGAACGACATGGAAATACCGCATATAGGTAGGTATGATAGACTCATTTGGCACAACTTGGGTTTAAGGAGTTTGGATGCACAAGCAGCATTCCCGCTTAGTACAAATGAAGGCTAGCAAATAGATTGAGAAGCGACCAACCAAAAAGCAAAAACGGTCATAAACATGCATTGAACATAACTAACACCGAATAATGCACCATAACTAGGATATAATTTCGTTGCATAACTATTGACTTTATGTGCATGCATAGGGAATCACAAACCTTAACACCAATATTCTTACTAAATCATAATTACTCACTAACATGACTCACATATTATCATCTCCATATTGCAAAACTATTGCAAGGAATCAAACTTATCATATCCAATGATCTTTCATGAAAGTTTTTATTATATTCCTCTTGAATATTCATCACTTTGGGACCAAATTCATATCTTGTGCAAATTACCATTACTATTATCAACTCTCAAAAAGATATAAGTGAAGAATGAGAGTGCAAATATTTCTTCAAAATTTAATCTTATCAACTCTCAAAATAATATAAGTGAAGCATGAGAGTTCAAGTATTTCTTCAAAATATAGCCACCGCCGTGCTCAAAAAGATTTAAGTGAAGCACTAGAGCAACTGCCTAGCTCAAAAGATTTAAGTGAAGCACATAGAATATTCTAACAAATCATGATAAACGTGTGGCTCTCTCAAATAGGTGTGTCCAGCAAAGATGATTGTGACAAACTAAAAATCAAACAAAGCAAAGTCTCATATAATACACGACGCTCCAAGTAAAACACATATCATGTGATGAATAAAAATATAGCTCCAAGTAAAATTACCGATAGTTGGTAGAAGAAAGAGGGGATGCCTTCCGGGGCATCCCCAAGCTTAGACGCTTGAGTCTTCCTTGAATATTACCTTGGGGTGCCTTGGGCATCCCCAAGCTTAGGCTCTTGCCACTCCTTATTCCTTCATCTATCGTGATCTCACCCAAAACTTGAAAAATTCAATCACACAAAACTCAACAAAACTTTCATGAGATCTGTTAGTATAACAAGTAAATCCTTAAATCTAAGTACTGTAGAAAATTGATTTATATTTAGTATTGGCATAATGCTACTGTACTCCAACTTCTCCATGACTCATACCCCCCGATACGATCCATAGATTCATCAAAATAAGCAAACTATGCAACAAAAACAGAATCTGTCTAAAACAGAACAGTCTGTAAATATCTATTTAAAAGCTATACTTCTGTAACTCCAAAAATTCTTAAAAATTAGGAAAACGTGGGCAATTCATATACCAATACTGTGTAAAAATTTCAGATTTTTTTAACACTCCAGTACATAATTAAAATTCCAGCACTGGACGCAAAACTTTCTGTTTTCCAAACAGCATCAATTATACTATCTTCCAAATCATCCCAAAGGCATTACTTGGCACAAACACTAATTAAAACATAAAAACACAATCATAACAGTAGCATAATTGTGTAAACACACAAGAACAGAAATAAAAAGCAAAAATTTATTTTATTCATTGGGTTGCCTCCCAACAAGCGCTATTGTTTTATGCCCCTAGCTAGGCATAATGCATAGTTTCAAGTATTATCATCCTTGGTTTCCAACTTCTCAATCACACATCCATTTTTTCTAGTAGATTTAACATAGGTGTTTCTCATCATCACACTTCTAGGCACAAAATCAAGAATTTTACTTTTGTGAATAGGTTCCTTAATTATATCAATGAAACTGGGGTGCACGCTAATCATTTTAAGATCCTCATTTCCCTTACTAGAAATAGCACCATTGGTTTTAGAAACATACATAAACTTGCAATTTTTATTGGGAGGAGTTTTCTCCATATTCTTAATAGAGGAAAAATCCGAGCCCAAATTATTAATAATTTCTTCTATCTTATCGATTCTAGCGGGGCTTTGTTCTATTCTTTCATTAACTACCGGTTCCTTTTCCTTTAAGGTTTTCAATGTGATTCCTATCTTAGAACCAAATTGAGTGATATGATTATGAAATTTTTTATCTAAATTCTCAAGATGTTCAATAGTAGGTATTTTATTTTCAATAGCTTCTAACCTTTGCATAACATGTTCCAAGGTCAAAGTTGTTTCATTAACAGTGATAGGTGCTGATCCCACTAAATTTCCCATAGCATTGAAAGCATCCATAGAGGGGCACGTCAAGAAATTCCCTCCGGTAATAGTATCAAGTACAAATCTATACCAAGTAGTAATGCCCACATAAAAATTACGAAGAAGGATGGTGGTGGATTGCTTACGAGTTGATCTATAATGAGCATCACAAATCCTATACCAAGCATCTTTTAAATTCTATCCTCCCCTTTGTTTAAAATTAAGTACTTCATTTTCAGGGGTAATAGTAATGAGCGAAGAACTAGCCATAACGGTAAAGAAAACAAGCAATCAAGCTAACAAGAAAAAGGCAAACGGAAAATATTTTTGTATTTTTGTAAAAAACTTTTTAGAAGTGGCGGAGATGAAAACGAGAGGCAAAGGCAAATAAAATAAATGCAAGGAGATGAAGGTTTTATGCGTAGGTACTTGATAGATGTTGATGATGTCTCCCCGGCAACGGTGCCAGAAATTCTTCCTGCTACTTGTGAGCTGCGTTGGGATTTCCCCGAAGAGGAGGGGATGATGCAGTACAGTAGAGATAAGTATTTCCCTTAGTTATGAAACCAAGGTTATCAATCCAGTAGGAGAATCACGCAACAACTCGTTAGCAGTACCTGCACACAAAACAACAAATCCTCGCACCCAACGCGAACAAGGGGTTGTCAATCCCTTGGCGGTCAATTGCAAGATTAAATTATATGGTGATAGACAGATAGATCGAACAAAAATAAAAAATAAAATAAATAAAGTAAAAGTGCAGCAAGGTATTTTTAGGATTTTCAATATATGATTAAGATAGACCCGGGGGCCATAGTTTTCACTAGAGGCTTCTCTCTTGAAAATAGCATACGGTGGGTGAACAAATTACTGTTGGGCAATTGATAGAAAAGCAAATAATCATGATGATATCCAAGGCAATGATCATGTATATAGGCATCATGTCCGAGACAAGTAGACCGACACCTGCCTGCATCTACTACTATTACTCCACACATCGTCCACTATCCAACATGCATCTAGTGTATTAAGTTCATGAAGAACGGAGTAACACCTTAAGCAAGATGACATGATGTAGACAAAGTAAACTCACACATGAATAAACCCCATCTTTTTACCCTTAATAACAACGATACATACGTGTCATGTCCCCTTCTCTCACTGGGATTGAGCACCGCAAGATCGAACCCATTACAAAGCACCTCTCCCATTGCAAGATAAATCAATCTAGTTCGCCAAACCAAATCAATAGATCGGAGAGAAAGACGAAGCTAAAATAATCATGCATAAAAGAGTTCAGAGAAAACTCAAATAATATTCATGGATAATCTGATCATAAACTCACAATTCATCGGATCCTAACAAACACACCGCAAAAAGTGATTACATCGGATAGAACTCCAAGAACAACGAGGAGAACATTGTATTGAAGATCAAAAAGAGAGAAGAAGCCATCTAACTACTAACTATGGACCTGAAGGTCTGTGGTAAACTACTCACGCATCATCGGAAGGGCAGCAAGGATGATGTAGAGCCCCTTCGTGATTGATTCCCCCTCCGACAGAGTACCGGAAAAGGCCTCCAGATGGGATCTCTCGAGAACAGGAACTTGCGGCAGCAGAAAAAGTATTTCGTGGACTCCTCTGTTGGTTTCCCGATTTTAGAGAATTTATAGAGTTGGAATTAGGTCAAACCGAGCAGAGGTGGGCCCATGAGGCACCAGGGCGCGCCCTGGTGGCTCGTGGCCACCTCCTCTGGCTTCTGGCCCTCTCCCGAAGCTTCTAGTGTCTCTTATGTCCAGAAAAAAATCTCCAAAAAGTTTTGTGTCATTTGGACTTCGTTTGGTACTGATATTCTGGAAAACCAAAAACAGGCAAAAAAACAGCAACTGACACTGGGCACTAAGTTAATAGGTTAGTCCCAAAAAATGATATATAATTGCTGTAAATGTATATAAAAACATCCAAGATTGATACTATAATAGCATGGAACAATCAAAAATTATAGATACGTTGGAGACGTATCAGTCATGTCCCCTACCATCACTGGGATTGAGCACCGCAAGATTGAACCCATCACAAATCACGTCTCCCATTGCAAGATAAATCAATCTAGTACGCCAAACAAAATCGATAGATCGGAGAGAAATACGAAGCTATAATAATCATGCATAAAAGAGTTCAGAGAAGACTCAAATATTTCTCATGAATAATCTGATTATAAACTCACAATTCATCGGATCCCAACGAAATTATCTAACTTCCGAAGCATTTGGTAAAGTGGGATTGCCTTTTCCCCAAGCCGGCTTATGAACCGGCTCAACACCGTAACCCGCCCAGCCAGCTTCTGGACGGCATTGAGATTGGCCGGCTTGGCCAGGGATGTGATTGCTTTAATTTTTTCCGGGTTGGCCTCAATCCCACGTTCAGAAACGAGGAATCCCAGTAACTTCCCTGCAGGAACACCGAAGACACACTTCTCCGGGTTAAGCTTCATCTGATAAACTCGGAGGTTGTCAAATGTTTCCTTGAGATCATCCAACAGGGTCTCCTTCTTCCGAGATTTAACCACAATATCATCAACATATGCATGAACATTACACCCAATCTGCTTGTGGAAACAATTCTGAACGCAATGTTGATAAGTCGCTTGTGCACATTTCAGACCAAACGGCATGGACGTGTAGCAGAAAGCTCCAAATGGTGTAATAAAACCCGTCTTTTCCTAATATTCCTGCTTCATCTTGATTTGATGATGTAACATCCCCAGATCTCAACCCTGTCATTAAGCTAATTAATTAGCCATGTCATCATGATCATCCTAAATAAATTGCATTTAGAAAATAATCCAACTTCAAGTTCAAATTCAAAATTCAAATGCAAGTCAAATTATTACTTCTTCAAATAATTAAACAAAATAGTTCATAATATTGCAAAAATTCCCAACGCAATTATAAAAAATAAAATCAACATTATTAAAACTCCCAAGTTGACCCTAGCATCCAAAACAGTACCCAAAACAACCACTTTTAATCCTTTTTGTATTTAAATAAAATTCAAATGAAATTATATTGCTCCCAAACTTTTTGTGGCAGTGCTAACTAATGCATAGTATTTATGTGGCAAGTCCCACATTTAACAAAAATCAATTGCTATTTGATTTAAATGCAAAACAGTAAGCAAAAGGGAAAACAGAAAAGAAATAAAGTAGAAAAAGGAAAGGTCCTACTGTGCTAGTGGCCCAAGTGCTACAGTACCCACGGCCCAGCCCACGCCTGTCACCTTCAACCTCCTGCTCATCCCCCTCGCGCGTTGTCGCCCGTGCGCGCGCGCCCGCACCCAGGCCCCCCCTCGCTCCGCTCGACAACGCGACGCCGCGCCCGCTCTGGTCGGATAAGAGCCCCCTGGCTCCCCCCTGGCGAGCCCTAACCCCTTCCCCCCTCTTATTCTTGATCGGGAGCTCCTCCCCGAGCGCAGCCGCCGCCGCCGCCTCGCCACAGCCGTGGCCAACGGCCTCCCCGGGTCGCGTCGTGTTGCCCTACGGCTTCCCCGCCGACGTCCTTGTCCTCCACGTGCCCGAGGCCGACCGGTGAAGCTGCCCTGCGTCGACTACGCCTTCGTCTTCTACCTCGGGCAGCCGAGATTGCCGTGAACGCCTCGGCATCTCCGGTGCCTCCCCGAGCAAGCTAGTCTACCCTGCTGCTCCGCTGTAAGCTCCCGGCCCGCCCCGGCACCTTGTTGCTCCTCCTAGCGCGCCGTAGCATCTATCCACGCCCGCCGAGCTCCCTCGTCCGCCATGACCCGCGAGCTCGCGCACCCGAGCCCCTGCGGCTCGGTCCAGTTGCGCAGTCGAGCTCCCCGCGCTTAGTAGCTGCTGCCCAGCCGCTTTGTTCGGTCTCTAGCTTGCCGTAGCGCCGCGCGCGTGCAAGCCGTAGTACTGCCGCCGCCCGGCGCCGTCTGCCTGCTCGTTTCCGGCCACCCCAGGGCTCGCCGCTGCCTCCTTTGGATGCGGACAGGCGAGGGCTACGTTCCGGTGGCCTCAGCTCGCCGGGACGCGGCCTGTAGCCAAATCCCGCGTGTCTCCGTCGCGCCCGACCGTCGCCGTCGTTTAAACACCGGCGCGCCACCACCACGTGGACCTGCCAGTGGGCCCCACGTGATTAGCCAATAGATTAGCCACTAATCCACCCCTAACACCCACTGACATGCGGGCCAGTTACTGTAGTGATTAGGTTAATTAAATTAAACCTAGAATTAACCCTGTCACTGACCTCTGGCCCCACCTAGCTAATTAGGTTAGATAGATTAATTAAACTCCTGTTAAATGTCTGAGTCAATGACATGTGGACCCCACTGGTCAATTTGACTAGTCAACCGCTGACTGTTGACTGCTGACTCAGCAGTCAACAGGGCCCACTTGTCAGCCTCTGCTGACTGGGCTGCTGACTCAGCAGTTGACCTAGTCAACCGGGACCCACTGTCAGCCTCTGTGTGCACTTCTGTGTACACTCCACTGGGTGCACATAGCATTTTTGCTAATTAATTTCAAAATTGAATAAATTCCAGAAATTCCAGAAAATTATTAAAACTTTGAAAAATCATATAAAATAAACCGTAACTCGGATGAAAATAATTTATATATGAAAAATGATCAAAAAAATATGACGAATCCGAATATGTGATCAAAATGCTTGACCATCACTCCTAACTAGATGAACATGGAACTTTCCCCTCCGGTTCAATATACCGATAACTGCCCGGAGCTGGGAAAATATTCCCGGATATTTTCCCACTCCGTTTAAATTACCTAGCACTACATTAGGGCACCCCTAGCTTAACCTACCGGCATGTCGTGCATCTGTGTTACATCTGTGTGCTTTATATTTATTGTTTCTTCCCCCTCTTCTCTCTGGTAGACGCCGAGACCGACGCTGCCCCTGTGATCGGCTACGTCACCGGCGACCCTTCTTCCATTTCAGCAGAGCTTCCAGGAAAGCAAAACCCCCTTGATCATTCCTATATCGCCCATTCTTTCTCTCCCATGCTTGCATTAGATTTTTCTACTGTAATTGATTGTTCCTATTCTGATGCATGGCCTGATGTTGTAACCTGCTGTTGATACTTTACATGTTGTCCTATATGCTTAGTATAGGCTGGATAGCGATCCATCAGTGGCCCTACCCCCTTGTCCATGTTGCCATGCTCTACTACCGATGACTCAATCAATGTGATCGATGTGCCGAGACCGACACAACACCGCACACCCCCTTAGTGGTACGACTCTACAGAGCTACTATCGAGTGCCGAGGGTGATACCTCCTACCTCACTCCTGATGATATCTCTGTAGCATAGCTAGACGGTTGTGGGTTACTGAGGGTGATTCCTCTTTCACCACCTCCGATGACGCCTCTGTCGTGCAACTCCTCAAGTGTGAATCCATCGAGGGTAATTCCTCCTAGTTCACTTTGACGGATACATCGAGTGGGAGTCCATCGAGGGGGATTCCTCGGACTTCCCCCTTGATGACCAGAACACACTGTTACCTTTAACTGTTGCCCCTTTTAACTATTACTGCAGGACTGAAGGGACAGGCGGTACCACCCCGGTAGAGGTGGACCTGAGTTCCCGACAGTCTCTTGAGAGTCGGGTTGACCTGGAGGGTACCCGCGAGATAATTACGAGGCGCGGCCGGGCATGCAGAGACCGCCCTAGAGAGGAATGGGCCTGACCCTTGTTGCACTTCCTCGAGACGAGGCGACAGGAGTACTGATCGTCACCGCGAGCTCCTAATAATTCACTAACGGATTTGGGTATTTGATCTGAGTTGGCCACTGGCCTATACGCACTACCACCACACGGGATAATGGTTTAATGGGGCCCTCGGTGCCGTATGTATTAGCCGAAAGCTCTGTCAGATGTCCAGTTCAGCATTGTGGTCGGGTCGGATCGTGCCATCCAGGAGAGGGGTGGCGCTGGATCCACCTTGCGCACAACGACCCGGAGTGCAAAGGGCGATGGGCCCAAGACCCCGGAGCGCTTAGGATGTAGACCGGCGGGGACCTCTCTATGGAGCCTAGGTAGGACTACGTCGTGTCGATCAGCCGAGGCCGGGCATGACCCGATAAAAGTGTGTCCGGCCAGAGTTAATCGAGCGTGTTGGGTAACAGTAGTGCACCCCTGCAGGGAAGTTATCTATTTGAATAGTCGTGTCCACGGTAACAGGACGCTCAGTGTTGTATCCCGATCTACTACAACTTGAACTGGATACATGTTACATTAATTGAAAGCTCCGGGATCGCTTTCTCGCAGGGAGTCGAGGGAGGATCTCTAGGCTTTGCTACTACATGCTTGCTACTTGATTTATGTACTAATCTGCACTCTTCTAATGCTGCAAGACACTGCAAGATGCTAGTCTTCGATAGGCTAGGCCTTCTCTCTATTCTGGCAATTCTGCAGTCCAGTCCACAGATACAGCCCCTTCATTTGATACCGATGCATAAATAGAATAGATCTAATGTAAGTCTTGCGAGTACTTTGGATGAGTACTCATGGTTGCTTTGCTACCTCTTTTCCCATACCCGATTGCTGCGATTAGATGTCGGAGCCCCGAAGCCAGCTGACCCCGTCGACGACTACTACTACCCCGGCGGAGCTTACTACTACGTGGAGACCGACGACCAGGAGTAGTTCGGAGGATCCCAGGCAGGAGGCCTGCGCCTTTTCGATCTAGTTGTCGTTGTTTTGCTCAGCCTTCTTAAGGCATCCTTGTCTAATTATGTCTGTACTCATATGCTCATGCTTCCCCTGACTCTTGTGTAATTCGAGCTTATGTATTCGAGCCCTCGAGGCCCCTGGCTTGTAATATAAAGCTTGTATTATTTTATTTTGTGTCTAGAGTTGTGTTGTGATATCTTCCCGTGAGTCCCTGGGCTTGATCGTGCGCATTTGCGTGTATGATTAGTGCACGGTCGGCCCGGGGGCGTCACAAGCTAGTATCAGAGCCGACTGCCTGTAGGAACCCCCTTTACAACTCCTTGGCCGAAGTTGAGTCTAGACTTTGAAAAACTATTTTACTAACATGGCTGTGTGGCTTACGGGCCCACGTCGCCAATGGATGGGATTAGGATCTTTTATTCCTCTTCTTTACTCTGGGACTCTGATCTCTCTTCTATTCGGGTTAATTTTTTTGCTAACTCTAACATTAGGTTCTCGTGTTCACATCCACCCGGAGGGCTGGATTGTCTGCAATTATTCGTTTCCATTGGTATGTTTAATCTGATAATCACATTTTCCTTTCCATTGGTCTGTTTAACCTTTCTTGTAATCTAGCTTTTATCTGAGCAGTGATAATTCCCCGCTTAGGTCAACACCCCCAAATAAAACCTTGTTACTATTGTTGATGACATTCCGGTAACCACCGATGGACGAGAACCTTGCCTATTGGTCCGCCTCGTTTTAACGAGCAGAAAAATGGTTCTCTTCGTTCCCCGCCCATGGTACCGACGTGTTGCCGACATAGCTGATAGATTGTCCTTTGACTTGCCATACTGTCGTGACCTTGCAAGATGTCACTGCCTTTCCACTCTTAATCGACACTCACCACAGTTCCACAGGATCGAAACCTGACTCTCCTATACATCCTTGATCCCGAAGATACCCCTTACCCCACCTCTTAAATCTCGGGACGAGATTTCTTGTAGTGGGGGAGATTTGTAACATCCCCAGATCTCAACCCTATCATTAAGCTAATTAATTAGCCATGTCATCATGATCATCCTAAATAAATTGCATTTAGAAAATAATCCAACTTCAAGTTCAAATTCAAAATTCAAATGCAAGTCAAATTATTACTTCTTCAAATAATTAAACAAAATAGTTCATAATATTGCAAAAATTCCCAAGGCAATTATAAAAAATAAAAGCAACATTATTAAAACTCCCAAGTTGACCCTAGCATCCAAAACAGTACCCAAAACAGCCACTTTTAATCCTTTTTGTATTTAAATAAAATTCAAATGAAATTATATTGCTCCCAAACCTTTTGTGGCAGTGCTAAATAATGCATAGTATTTATGTGGCAAGTCCCACATTTAACAAAAATCAATTGCTATTTGATTTAAATGCAAAACAGTAAGCAAAAGGGAAAACAGAAAAGAGATAAAGTAGAAAAAGGAAAGGTCCTACTGTGCTAGTGGCCCAAGTGCTACAGTACCCACGGCCCAGCCCACGCCTGTCACCTTCAACCTCCTGCTCATTCCCCTCGCGCGCTGTCGCCCGCGCGCGCGCGCCCGCACCCAGGGCCCCCTCGCTCCGCTCGACAACGCGACACCGCGCCCGCTCTGGTCGGATAAGAGCCCCCTGGCTCCCCCCAGGCGAGCCCTAACCCCTTCCCCCCTCTTCTTCTTGATCGGGAGCTCCTCCCCGAGCGCAGCCGCCGCCGCCGCCTCGCCATAGCCGTGGCCAACGGCCTCCCCGGGTCGCGTCGTGTTGCCCTACGGCTTCCCCGATGACGTCCTCGTCCACCACGTGTCCGAGGCCGACCGGTGAAGCTGCCCTGCGTCGACTACGCCTTCGTCTTCTACCTCGGGCAGCCGAGATCGCCGTGAACGCCTCGTCGTCTCTGGTGCCTCCCCGAGCAAACTAGTCTACCCTGCTGCTCCGCTGTAAGCTCCCGGCCCGCCCCGGCACCTTGTTGCTCCTCCTAGCGCGCCGTAGCATCTATCCCCGCCCGCCGAGCTCCCTCGTCCGCCATGACCCGCGAGCTCGCGCACCCGAGCCCCTGCGGCTCGGTCCAGTTGCGCAGTCGAGCTCCCCGCGCTTAGTAGCTGCTGCCCAGCCGCTTTGTTCGGTCGCTAGCTTGCCGTAGCGCCGCGCCCGTGCAAGCTGTAGTACTGCCGCCACCCGGCGCCGTCGACCTGCTCGTTTCCGGCCACCCCAGGGCTCGCCACTGCCTCCTTTGGATGCGGACGGGCGAGGGCTACGTTCCGGTGGCCTCAGCTCGCCGGGACGCGGCCTGTAGCCAAATCCCGCGCGGCTCCGCCGCGCCCGACCGTCATCGTCGTTTAAATGGCGGCGCGCCACCGCCACGTGGACCTGCCAGTGGGCCCACGTGATTAGCCAATAGATTAGCCACTAATCCACCCCTAACACCCACTGACATGCGGGCCCAGTTACTGTAGCGATTAGGTTAATTAAATTAAACCTGGAATTAACCCTGTCACTGACCTCTGGCCCCACCTAGCTAATTAGGTTAGATAGATTAATTAAACACCTGTTAAATGTCTGAGTCAATGACATGTGGACCCCACTGGTCAGTTTGACTAGTCAACCGTTGACTGTTGACTGCTGACTGAGCAGTCAACAGGGCCCACTTGTCAGCCTCTGCTGACTGGGCTGCTGACTCAGCAGTTGACCTGGTCAACCGGGACCCACTGTCAGCCTCTGTGTGCACTTTTGTGTACACTCCACTGGGTGCACATAGCATTTTTGCTAATTAATTTCGAAATGGAATAAATTCCAGAAAATTATTAAAACTTTGAAAAATCATATAAAATAAACCGTAACTCGGATGAAAATAATTTATATCTGAAAAATGATCAGAAAAATATGACGAATCCGAATATGTGATCAAAATGCTTGACCATCACTCCTAAATAGATGAACATGGAACTTTCCCCTCCGGTTCAATATACCGATAACTGCCCAGAGCTGGGAAAATATTCCCGGATATTTTCCCGCTCCGTTTAAATTACCTAGCACTACATTAGGGCACCCCTAGCTTAACCTACCGGCATGTCGTGCATCTGTGTTACATCTGTGTGCTTTATATTTATTGTTTCTTCCCCCTCTTCTCTCCGGTAGACCCCGAGACCGACGCTGCCCCTGTGATCGGCTACGTCACCGATGACCCTTCTTCCTTTTCAGCAGAGCTTCCAGGCAAGCAAAACCACCTTGATCATTCCTATATCGCCCATTCTTTCTCTCCCATGCTTGCATTAGATTTTTCTACTGTAATTGATTGCTCCTATTCTGATGCATGGCTTGATGTTGTCACATGTTGTTGATACTTTACATGTTGTCCTATATGCTTAGTATAGGCTGGATGGCGATCCATCAGTGGCCCTACCCCCTTGTCCGTGTTGCCATGCTCTACTACCGATGACTCAATCATTGTGATCGATGTGCCGTGACCGACACAGCACCGCACACCCCCTTAGTGGTACGACTCTACAGAGCTACTATCGAGTGCCGAGGGTGATACCTCCTACCTCACTCCTGATGATATCTCTGTAGCATAGCTAGACGGTTGTGGGTTATCGCGGGTGATTCCTCTTTCACCACCTCCGATGACGCCTCTGTCGTGCAACTCCTCAAGTGTGAATCCATCGAGGATAATTCCTCCTAGTTCACTTTGACGGATACATCAAGTGGGAGTCCATCGAGGGGGATTCCTCGAACTTCCCCCTTGATGACAAGAATACACTGTTACCTTTAACTGTTGCCCCTTTTAACTGTTACTGCGGGACTGAAGGGACAGGCGGTACCACCCCGGTAGAGGTGGACCTGAATTCCCGACAGTCTCTTGAGAGTCGGGTTGACCTGGAGGGTACCCGCGAGATAATTACAAGGCGCAGCCGGGCAGGCAGAGACCGCCCTAGAGAGGGATGGGCCTGACCCTTGTTGCACTTCCTCGAGACAGAGCGACAGGAGTACTGATCGTCACCGCGAGCTCCTAATAATTCACTAACGGATTTGGGTATTTGATCTGAGTTGGCCACTGGCCTATACGCACTACCACCACGTGGGATAATGGTTTAATGGGGCCCTCGGCGCCGTATGCATCAGCCGAAAGCTCTGTCAGATGTCCAGTTCAGCATTGTGGCCGGGTCGGATCGTGCCATCCAGGAGAGGGGTGGCGCTGGATCCACCTTGCGCACAACAACCCGGAGTGCAAAGAGCGATGGGCCCAAGACCCCGGAGCGCTTAGGATGTAGACCGGCGGGGACCTCTCTGTGGAGCCTAGGTAGGACTACGTCGTGTCGATCAGCCGAGGCCAGGCATGACCCGATAAAAGTGTGTCCGACCAGAGTTAATCGGGCGTGTTGGGTGACAGTAGTGCACCCCTGCAAGGAAGTTATCTATTCGAATAACCGTGTCCACGGTAATAGGACGCTCAGTGTTGTATCCCGATCTACTACAACTTGAACTGGATACATGTTACATTAATTGTAAGCTCTGGGATCGCTTTCTCGCAGGGAGTCGAGGGAGGATCTCTAGGTTTTGCTACTACATGCTTGCTACTTGATTTATGTACTAATCTGCACTCTTCTAATGCTGCAAGACACTGCAAGATGCTAGTCTTCGATAGGCTATGCCTTCTCTCTATTCTGGCAATTCTGCAGTCCAGTCCACAGATACAGCCCCTTCATTTGATACCGATGCATAAATAGAATAGATCTGATGTAAGTCTTGCGAGTACTTTGGATGAGTACTCACGGTTGCTTCGCTACCTCTTTTCCCATACCCGATTGCTACGATCAGATGTCGGAGCCCCAGAGCCAGCTGACCCCGTCGACGACTACTACTACCCCGGCGGAGCTTACTACTACGTAGAGACCGACGACCAGGAGTAGTTCGGAGGCTCCCAGGCAAGAGGCCTGTGCCTTTTTGATCTAGTTGTCGTTGTTTTGCTCAGCCTTCTTAAGGCATCCTTGTCTAATTATGTCTGTACTCAGATGTTGATGCTGTAGGAGATATGCCCTAGAGGCAGTAATAACAGTTATTTTGTATCTCCGAGTTTGTAATGAATGTTTATGTTCCATGCTATAACTGCAATGATTCTTGAGTCTGCAATAACCACGAGGCTCGGAGGGAAACTCATGTGCACTTGTGGTATAATAAACGGTTAAATGTATTCCTAGTCTTGCCTCTAAGACTGGCTCAAGTATTGCATGATGATCATGTTTTCCTGATCATGGGCATGTCTATGTCCGCAGTAGAACACTTGTGTTGAATCGACCCGAATTGATGTTATGCTATGAGATACATTCATCATAGTTAATGGTTAATAACACAGAGATAGTTAATGTTTGCATAATTCCTTAGACCATGAGAGTATCGAGTTCCTTCGTACTTGCTTCGTGAACTTCGGGGTTTGTTAAACGTCATTCGTTAATGGGTGGCTATTACGGCGGCTTACGGGTTCACGGAAAAGTATGGCAAGAAACTAGATAGCTCAAGATTGGGATTTGCTCCTCCGACGATGGAGAGATATTCTCGGGCCCTCTCGGTGTTACGGTATCCATCATCGTCTGGCCAGACAAAGGGTGATTTGATCACTGGGATGCCGGAACACGGAAACGAGTAAAGAGAACAAAACCGGCAACGAGGTAACTTGCATAGTGGACAAGTTATTGATCCATGCGGATGCAATAAATCTCACCTCGGGTATTTGTAATATATCGTGAAGCAACAGGAATAGCACACGGCAACTGGAGGTTCACTCGAATATTCATTCGTGTGGGTATAGGGGTCAATATGGGTGTCCACGGCTCCGATGTTGATCATTGATCGGAAAGAGTTCCGGGTCATGTCTATACTTCACCGAACCTATAGGGTCACACGCTTAAGGGTCATCTATCTGCTGAATACTAGATGGGGAGTCTGAGAGAAAATCACCGAAAACGTTTCGGACGAAACGGAAACGTTCCGGAGAGAACACCGGAATAGTTCCGGTGAAACTGAAAAGTTGTTTCAGGGTATTCCATTAAGTCAAATTGGTTATGGCACACGCCTGGAAATTCTTGGAGGATGCCAGAAGTGCTCTGGAAACTTCTGGGAATTTTCCGGGATAAAAACCGGAAATGTTCCGGAGCAGCCAGAACCGCTTTGGTTGCTTTTCGCTGAAGAAACATTGTTCCGAAATTGTTTCGGAATGCGTTCAAAATTATTTTGGTGGGTACTGGAATTATTCTAGGCACACAGAAATAATTTGGGATTTAACGGACGCAGAAAAATGTCTTCGTGAATAGTGAAAGTGCTTTTTGGATATTTTTTGGAAAGCACCTTTTGGGATATTTCCCAAAAGGTTTCTAGAAGGACTTGGGAGCCAAGGAAGCCCCCTCATGGGGGGGCCCCCAAGTGTGGCCGGCCAAGCATGGTGGAGCTCCTTGGAGCTCCACATGGCACCCCTTTTAGCTTTATTCTTTTTTGAAAAGGCATAAAGTGGGGGTACTTTGGTATTCTTTGTATGCCATTTTTACCCCTTGGCTATCCTATAAATAGAGGTGAGTGGGCTGCCCCAAAACTCATCCTTGCTCTCATACACATGCCATTTGACTTGTCTGGCTTCTCTCTCCCTCCCAGCGAAATAGTTTCATAGAGCCGAAAGGCTGTCTAGGTTCCGGCAGGAACTAGTTCTGGACGGCGAAGCCCTGCCGGATAGCTGACACCGTATGTGTGCAACCCCATAGAGAGATTGTAGTTTCGATCTTTTGCCCGAGGGGCTGTTCGAGTGTCCTCCCGAAGGGCTGTCCGAGTTACCGTTCGGTTTTCGGGTATCCTCCCGAAGGGTTGTCCGAGTTACTGTTCGGGTTTCGAGGGTCCTCCCGAAGGGCTGTCCGCGACATCGTCCAGGGGACTGTCCGACCGCCTCCCGAAGGGCTGTCCGGAGAGGGAGTACATCCTTGCGGTTGGGAGGTTGTAAATCTTAGCTGCAGGGATCTGCACCGACGATCTACACCGACTCTTCTTCCGCTGCGCCTCGAGTCGGTACGGATCAGATCAAACCTTGTATGCAGTCTCCATAGTGATCCTGGGCGTGCTCGCTGTACCGAAATTTTTTGTTTTCTGTCGCGTTCCCCTACAGTGGCATCAAGAGCCGTGCTATGCGTAGATGCATGTTACGATCTAGAATACATGGTGATGTATGGGTATTGCATAATATAATTTTGGAGTAGATAAGATCTATTGCTGAAAATTATTTATGCGGGTAGCAGTTGAAGTCTGTTACCCGATGTTCTTGTTGCTTCCCTAGAATTTGCGTATTTCTGATCTCGAGACAGCATGGTGGAATTTCACAAAGTTTTGGCAATCCGCGATCCTGATTGATCAACGAAGTGCTATCAGTTCTTTGGGTTCCGCCATAGTCAAAAGAAAGATGAAATTCGCAGATGAAAGGGCAATGCAGATATGATCTGCACGGGGGTCATGCGTATGACAAAGTTTAGTATGGGGCTCGAGATTTAATTATCTCGTGTTTCATACACCCTGGAAAGTTAATCTAGCGACTTGAATAATCATACTTGATGATAATACGTTGGTAGCTGCGGTTTAAGTCAAAACCTTAGAAGCCACGTAAAATAAAAATTTGCATAAACCGATTAGAGGCGTCTAACTTGTTTTTGCAGGATGTGCATATGATGTGGTATAGCAATGCTCATATTAATTCGATTATGTATGAGATGACTATATGATGTAAATTTGTTAACATGACCTGTGTGTCATGATTCGGCATGATGGCTGGAGCCATATGATTGTCACTTTAATGTGTCAACCTTAAGTAATGTACTTATTTTATTAGCTATAGAGATAGCAATATTATCTGGTGCATCGACAAGGTGGTGGCAATCTTCACGAAGGTGAACACCGACGCAAATGCCGAAGACGAAGAAATACTTGACTTCTCCGTCAGAAAGGGCTATACCATATCATGCTATTATGAATTGCCTGAGATGTTTATCCCTTATGATGCACCCTTTTGATTGCGCGGTAGTCGCTTTTTATTAGGGTGATCTCTCACTTAAAATATCAAAGTAGTTAGTGTTCACCCAAGTGTAGCACCGTCTGAAATTCGTATCTTTTCGGGGTGCGCCATGTACACATGAGCACGAACGAATTGAGAGGAATGAGGCGGGTGAGGTCAGACCTCGCAGCAAGATCACTTGGTTGTCTTTGACGTTCAGGCAGGAGAGTCCTGAGCTCGGAACACGCCCATCGAAAGATGAACAAGAATCACATAAGTGATGTGATCGGCAAGTTGGCCTACCGATTGAAATTCGCGTCATCAGTGATGAACCCGTCAATGGCGTTGAATTGAAATGTGGATCTTGAATCACTCATAATCAATTTTGAGAGATATTGATTTGAGTGGGAGTGCACTTTAGAATAAAATTGTTTATTCACTAGTGCTAAAATCATTATAAACAAAGTCTAAGTGAAACTTGTGTTTTCCGTTGTAGATCAAATGGCTCGCAACACCGCGTTCAACTTAGGCCTGATGTTAGAGAAAGAGAAGTTAGCTGCGACTGGAAACAACTATGCGGACTGGGTCCGTAACCTGAGGATTGTCCTCAGGAGCGCTAGGAAAATGTATGTGGTTGAAACTGCTCTTCCAGCTAAACCGGCGGCAGATGCCCCGGAAGATGAGCAGAAAGTCTGGGCCACTAAGGATGATGATCACAAATTAGTGCAGTGCCTCATACTAGCTTGCATGAGTCCAGGGCTTCAAAAACGTTTTGAATTCCATAAACCCCGCGATATGATCCGGGAATTGGATGCCCTGTACAAGGAAACCGCAAGGTCTGAACGATTTGATATCATGAAGGCCTTGATGGAATGCAAGATGGCTGAGGGTAGTTCAGTTGGCAAACACGTAGTCAAAATGATTGGCTATGCTGAAAGGCTTAAAACCCTGGAGTTTCCACTTCCACCTGACCATATGATGGACATGTTGCTTTCTTCACTCCCCCCGTCTTACGACGGTTTTATCATGAACTACAACATGAGTGGGATGGAGAAGACACCGGAAGAGGTGCTCGCCATGCTGAAAACTACGGGAGGAGGACTGCGGAAAAATCGCAAGCAAGTGTTGCTTGTGAATAAAACCGCTAGTTTCAAAAAGAAAGGCAAGCCAAAGAAGGGCAAGGGCACCGGTAAGACCGGCTCCCAAAGCAATTCTAAGGGCGGAGCCAAGAATGAAACTGAGTGCTTCTACTGCAAGGGCATAGGACACTGGAAGAGAAACTGCAAGAAATATCTGGAAGATAAGAAGTCCGGGAAAACCGGAAAAGGTATAATTGTTATACAAGTTAATGTCATTGACGTTTTGCTTGCTAGCGAAAATTCTAAGTCTTGGGTATTTGATACCGGATCGGTTGCTCACATTTGCAACTCGATACAGGGACTTCAGAAGGTGCGCAAACTAGCAAAGAATGAAGTCGTGATGCGCGTCGGGAACGGCGCTGGGATCGCCGCCCAAGCCGTCGGCATTATGCCTCTACATCTCCCTTCAGGATTTATCTTAGAACTAAATAACTGTTATTTTGTTCCACTATTGTGTAGAAACATTATCTCCGGATCATGTTTAGTACACGATGGGTATTCGTACAAGTCTGAGAACAATGGTTGTTCACTTTATTGTAAGGATATGTTTTATGGATTTGCACCCATTGTTGGGAGCCTTTTCATTCTAAATCTTGAATGTGGAAATGATGTCTTTAACGTGAATGCTAAACGCCTTAAGAAGGCTGATACCACAACCACTTTCATGTGGCACTGTCGCCTTGGCCACATCGGAAAGAAACGCATGCAAAGACTCCATAAAGATGGAGTTTTACCGTCCTTTGATTTTGAATCATTTGACACATGTGAAGCTTGCTTGATGGGGAAAATGACCAAGACGCCGTTCACGGGTCATCCTGAACGGGCGGGTGAATTATTGGAAATAATACATAGTGATGTATGTGGTCCAATGAACACAGCCGCACGGGGTGGGTATTTCTACTTCGTGACTTTTACTGATGATTTAAGTCGGTATGGCTATATCTACTTAATGAAGCATAAGTCGGAAACCTTTGAAAAGTTCAAAGAATTTTAGAATGAAGTAGAAAATCATCGTGACAAAAAGATTAAGTTTCTGCGGTCTGATCGCAGAGGCGAATATCTTAGTCATGAGTTTGGCCAACATCTGAGTGACCGTGGAATCGTTTCACAGCTTACGCCTCCCGGAACTCCACAGCGAAACGGAGTGTCGGAAAGACGTAACCGAACCCTGTTGGACATGGTAAGGTCGATGATGTCTCTTACAGATCTACCGATATCTTTTTGGGGTCACGCACTAGAAACTGCCGCTCACACATTAAACAGAGCACCGTCTAAGTCTGTTGAGACGACACCATACTAGTTATGGAACGGGAAGAAACCCGGTTTGTCGCATCTCAGAATTTGGGGTTGTGGGGTATACGTAAAACGTTTACAACCTACCAAACTCGATCCCAGATCAGACAAATGTTACTTTGTAGGTTATCCCAAGGAAACAATTGGGTATTCCTTCTACCACCCGTCCGATAACAAAGTGTTTGTTGCCAGAAATGGACAATTTCTTGAGAAAGAGTTTCTCGCTAAAGAACCAAGTGGGAGGACAGTACAACTTAATGAGATTAGTGAATCTTCGACGACAGTTGATATGGCTAAGGAACCGGAAGCAATTCCGCTAGTTATCCCTACAACCGAGCCGGAAGTTGTCGCATGTGATGCGGAAACTTCAGACAATGTTGTAACTGAACCGCACAGATCAGGTAGGGCTATCCAGCCACCTGAATGGTTTCATAACGAAATCTTCATTCTTGAAGACGATGAACCTGCGCACTACAAGGAAGCGATGGCGAGGCCCAGCTCAAAGGAATGGCACAAGGCCATGAAATCCGAGATGGAATCCATGTACGAAAACCAAGTTTGGAACTTGGAAGAACTTCCAGAGGGCGTAAAGCCCATTGGTTGTAAATGGATTTTCAAAAGAAAGACAGACGCGGATGGTAACATTACTATCCACAAAGCTAGACTTGTCGCGAAAGGGTTCACGCAAGTTCTAGGAGTGGACTACGACGAGACTTTCTCGCCCGTAGCTATGCTTAGGTCTGTTCGGATATTACTAGCAATTGCTGCTTATTTCGATTATGAAATATGGCAGATGGACGTCAAAACGACTTTCCTAAATGGAAACCTCAAAGAGGATGTATACATGATACAGCCAGAAGGTTTTGTCGTTCATAAGGATGCTGAAAAGGTATGCAAACTTCAGAAAGCCATTTATGGTCTGAAGCAAGCTTCAAGGAGCTGGAACATTCGTTTTGATGAAGTGGTCAAATAGTTTGGCTTCATCAGGAATGACGAAGAGTCTTGTGTTTACAAGAAGTTTAGTGGGAGCGCAAAAGCATTTCTAATCTTGTATGTGGATGACATATTGTTGATTGGAAATGACGTGAATTTTCTTAACGAAATAAAAGACTCATTGAAGAAGAGTTTTTCAATGAAAGACTTAGGCGAAGCGGCATATGTATTGGGCATCAGAATCTATAGAGATAGATCAAGACGCCTAATAGCGCTTAGCCAAAGCACGTACATTGACAAGGTGTTGAAAAGGTTCAACATGGAGAACTCCAAGAAAGGGCTACTCCCCATGTCACCTGGCACAGTGCTTTGCAAGAATCAGTGTCCTTGGACTCTCGATGAGCGAGTACAAATGAATGATGTTCCATATGCCTTGGCAGTTGGTTCTATTATGTATGACATGCTATGTACAAGACCAGACGTTTCCTATGCGCTAAGTGTTAGCAGCCGGTACCAAAGTGATCCAGGATTGGAACACTGGGCCGCAGTCAAGGGTATTCTTAAGTACCTCAGAAGGACCAAGGATTTACTCCTTGTGTACGGAGGTGATGAAGAGCTCATTGTAAATGGTTACACTGATGCAGGCTTCATGACTGACCCAGATGACTTCAAATCTCAATCAGGCTATGTTTTCATGTTGAACGGCGGCGCAGTTGATTGGAAAAGTTCCAAACAAAAGACTGTAGCGGATTCTACGGCGGAGCCGGAATATGTTGCTGCTTCAGAAGCCTCTAAGGAGGCAGTATGGATCAAGCAATTTCTTGAAGACCTTGGTGTGGTTCCAAGTGCTCTGGACCCGGTGGAGATCTATTGTGATAATAGTGGCGCCGTGGCTCAGGCAAGGGAGCCAAGTTCGCACCATAAGACAAGACATATTGAACGCAAATATAAACTCATTCGACATCATGTCGAAGCGGGTTTAGTGAAAGTACGCAAAGTTCACACGGATCTGAACGTGTCAGACCAGATGACGAAGCCTCTACCACGAGCAAAGCATGAGCAGCACCGGACAACCATTGGTGTTAGGGAAGCCATGTAACTGGATTATGACTCTAGTGCAAGTGGGAGTCTGTAGGAGATATGCCCTAGAGGCAGTAATAACAATTATTTTGTATCTCCGAGTTTGTAATGAATGTTTATGTTCCATGCTATAACTGCAATGATTCTCGAGTCTGCAATAACCACGAGGCTCGGAGGGAAACTCATGTGCACGTGTGGTATAATAAATGGTTAAATGTATTCCTAGTCTCGCCTCTAAGACTGGCTCAAGTATTGCATGATGATCCTGTTTTCCTGATCATGGGCATGTCTATGTCAGCAATTTTGAGGGCACAATGTTAGTAGAACACTTGTGTTGAATCGACCCGAATTGATGTTATGCTATGAGATACATTCGTCACAGTTAATGGTTAATAACACAGAGATAGTTAATGTTTGCATAATTCCTTAGACCATGAGAGTATCGAGTTCCTTCGTACTTGCTTCGTGAACTTTGGGGTTTGTTAAACGTCATCCGTTAATGGGTGGCTATTACGGCGACTTACGGGTTCACGGAAAAGTATGGCAAGAAACAAGATAGCTCAAGATTGGGATTTGCTCCTCCGACGATGGAGAGATATTCTCAGGCCCTCTCAGTGTTACGGTATCCATCATCGTCTGGCCAGACAAAGGGTGATTTGATCACTGGGATGCCGGAACACGGAAACGAGTAAAGAGAACAAAACTGGTAACGAGGTAACTTGCATAGTGGACAAGTTGTTGATCCACGGGGATGCAATAAATCTCACCTCGGGTATTTGTAATATATCGTGAAGCAACAGGAATAGCACACGGCAACTGGAGGTTCACTCGAATATTCATTCGTGTGGGTATAGGGGTCAATATGGGTGTCCACGGCTCCGATGTTGATCATTGATCGGAAAGAGTTCCGGGTCATGTCTATACTTCACCGAACCTATAGGGTCACACGCTTAAGGGTCATCTATCTGCTGAATACTAGACGGGGAGTCTGAGGGAAAATCACCGAAAACGTTTCGGACGAAATGGAAACGTTCCGGAGAGAACACCGGAATAGTTCCGGTGAAACTGAAAAGTTGTTTCAGGGTATTCCATTAAGTCAAATTGGTTCTGGCACACGCTTGGAAATTCTTGGAGGATGCCAGAAGTGCTCTGGAAACTTCTGTGAATTTTCCAGGATAAAAACCGGAAATGTTCCGGAGCAGCCGGAACCGTTTTGGTTGCTTTTCGCTGAAGAAACATTGTTCCGAAATTGTTTCGTAATGCGTTCAAAATTATTTTGGTGGGTACTGGAATTATTCTAGGCACACAGAAATAATTTGAGATTTAACGGACGCAGAAAAATGTCTTCGTGAATAGTGAAAGTGCTTTTTGGATATTTTTTGGAAAGCACCTTTTGGGATATTTCCCAAAAGGTTTCTAGAAGGACTTGGGAGCCAAGGAAGCCCCCTCATGGGGGGCCCCCTAGTGTGGCCGGCCAAGCATGGTGGAGCTCCTTGGAGCTCCACATGGCACCCCTTTTAGCTTTATTCTTTTTTGAAAAGGCATAAAGTGGGGGTACTTTGGTATTCTTTGTATGCCATTTTTACCCCTTGGCTATCCTATAAATAGAGGTGAGTGGGCTGCCCCAAAACTCATCCTTGCTCTCATATACATGCCATTTGACTTGTCTGGCTTCTCTCTCCCTCCCAGCGAAATAGTTTCATAGAGCCGAAAGGTTGTCTGGGTTCCGGCAGGAACTAGTTCTGGACGGCCAAGCCCTGCCGGATAGCTGACACCATATGTGTGCAATCCCGTAGAGAGATTGTAGTTTCAATCTTTTGCCCGAGGGGCTATTCGAGTGTCCTCCTGAAGGGCTGTCCGAGTTACCGTTCGGTTTTCGGGTGTCCTCCCGAAGGGCTGTCCGAGTTACTGTTCGGGTTTCGAGGGTCCTCCCGAAGGGTTGTCCGCGACATCGTCCGGGGGACTGGCCGACCGCCTCCCGAAGGGCTGTCCGGAGAGGGAGTACATCCTTGCGGTTGGGAGGTTGTAAATCCTAGCTGCAGGGATCTGCACCGACGATCTACACCGACTCTTCTTCCGCTGCGCTTTGAGTCGGTACGGATCAGATCAAACCTTGTATGCAGTCTCCATAGTGATCCTGGGCGTGCTCGTTGTACCGAATTTTTTTGTTTTCTGTCACGTTCCCCTACAGATGCTTCCGCTGACTCTTGTGTAATTCGAGCTTATGTATTCGAGCCCTCGAGGCCCCTGGCTTGTAATATAAAGCTTGTATTATTTTATTTTGTGTCTAGAGTTGTGTTGTGATATCTTCCCGTGAGTCCCTGGGCTTGATCGTGCGCATTTGCGTGTGTGATTAGTGCACGGTCGGGCCGGGGGCGTCACAGATGATAACCAGAATAAGCATCCAGAAAACATAAGGACTCACAACCCGCCGTAGCATCAATGATCTCGTCAATACGGGGCAGGGCGAAAGGATCACTAGGACAATCCTTATTCAGATCCGTGTAATCCACACATATTCGCCAAGTCCCGTTTTTCTTCAGAACAAGAACCGGGTTAGCCAGCCATTCAGGATGAAACACTTCCACAATGAACCCAACAGCTAGCAGCCGAGCCACTTCTTCGCCAATAGCTTTCCGCATTTCTTCATTGAATCGACGGAGGTACTGTCGAACAGGTTTAAACTTAGGATCCACATTAAGGGAGTGCTCAGCGAGTTCTCTCGGTACACCTGGCATGTTAGAAGGTTTCCATGCAAAGATGTCTCGATTCTCACGGATGAACTCGATGAGCATGCTTTCCTATTTAGGGTCCATGTTTGCCCTAACAGTGAACTGCTCAGATGAATCACCCGGGACAAAATCAACTTGCTTTGTATCTTTGGCCGACTTAATTTTGAGCAAAGAATCAGACTCGGTCGTCGGCTTCTTGAGGGAGGTCCTGTCAGCCGGGTCGACGTTGTCCTTGTAGTACTTCAACTCCTCGGCAGCACAAGCCGTCTCTGCATAAGCCGCATCTCCTTCTTCGCATTCCAGTGCAACCCGCCGGTTGCCCTCAACAGTAATCGTTCCTCTTGGACCCGGCATTTTTAACTTCAGATAGACATAGCACGGCCGCGCCATGAACCGCGCGTAAGCCGGTCTTCCGAAGAGGGCATGCTAAGGGCTTTTAAGCTTCACCACTTCGAAGGATAAAAACTCCGAGCGGTAATTAAGTTCGTCGCCAAAGGCTACTTCTAGAGAAATTCTGTCAATGGGATAAGCTGACTTGCCAGGGACGATGCCATGAAAAACTGTGGTGGAAGGGGTGAGCTGCTTCTCAGATAAATTCATCCATCTGAAAGTATCGTAGTAAAGTATATTGATGTTGCTGCCGCCATCCATAAGCACCTTTGCCAATGTATATCCGCCGACTTGTGGTGCCACCACCAAGGCCAGATGACCCGGGTGATCAACGAACTCTGGATGATCCGCCCGACTCCAGGTGACTGGCTGCTCCGACCAGTTGAGGTAATATGGAACTGCTGGCTCAACCAGGTTGGTGGCTCTCCGCTGAACCTTCTGATCCCGTTTGCAGGTATTGGTGGTAAAGACATGATATTGACCACTATTCAACTGCTTCGGATTACTCTGGAAACCGGACTGGCCACCTTGATTCTGATTGCCTTGGTTGCGTTGATTATTGCCTCCAGCATTGCGAGCCCCCTGAAACCCGACATTATGACCTTGGTTCCCCTGGAACCCGGGGCCTGCGAAGGGCCCTTGTGAGCCAGCTCCCTGATTGCCGGGTCCGAGGCTACCGGGGTGTCCGCCGTTGCCGCCTCCATTGTGATGATTCTGAAACACCCTCTTGGAGAATTCTTGCATAATATAACAGTTCTCCCAGGAGTGGGCAGACGGCTTGCCATTAACACTGTGTTTAGGACATGGACCTTTGAGGGCCTCTTCAAAACTGCGGGGGTGGTTTCCTGGAAAGGGCCTCCTAGAGCCGTTGTTCTGACGTTGGTTATTTCCACCAGTATTGGTATTTGCTACCAGATCGGAGCCGGCTTCATAACTCTTGCGCTTGTTGCTGCCATTGGCCTGTCCATTACCATTGTTCTGCTGGTGACCCTTGCCACCATTTTTCTTGCCCTTGCCAGATTTGTCATCATCAGACGTAGGGTCTTTCGTATTATCTGACTCGGCATACCGGGTTAAGACGTCCATAAGATCGCCCATGTCCTGGACCTTCCGTTTGAGCCGCCCTAATTTCTGAACCAGGGGCTGAAATTTACAAGTTCGCTCCAGAACAAGAACCGCCTGTGCCGCTGTGATGCTATCCAAAGAATGGATGACTTCCGCAACTCACTGAGACCAGTGGTGTGCCGACTCATCCTCAC
The DNA here is from genome assembly GCA_039707655.1 of Elymus sibiricus. Taxonomy (NCBI): domain Eukaryota; kingdom Viridiplantae; phylum Streptophyta; class Magnoliopsida; order Poales; family Poaceae; genus Elymus; species Elymus sibiricus. The sequence continues at coordinate 354,773,416 of CM077676.1, read as the reverse complement.
GCTGAACACAATGTTCAAGATCGACGATTGTGTTAGGCCGTTTGCAGGTTCCCTGATTTTTTTTATGAAGCGCTCCTTCAACTCCTGCCAGGTGTTAATCGAATTCACCGGCAAGTTTTTCAACCAGGTACGTGCTGGGCCTTCCAACATGAGAGGTAGATAGCGTGCGCACACAGCTTCACTAGCTCCCAGCAGATCCATTGCTAACTCATAACTCTCAATCCACTGGGTCGGCTCTAGATCTGCTGTGTAATTAGGAACCTTGCGAGGACCCTTAAAATCTGGCGGCATGCGTGCATCTCGCAGTGCCGGGACTAGACAAGGAGTTCCAATTATGCGACTTGACAAGCCGCCAAGGCGACCAGCCGCCTGGGCTGTGGTAGGAGGGTCCTGCGTCGTGGGCTGATTATACACTGCCCGCGTGTTTTCCTCTTCCAATGCTTGTAGAGCTCGAGCGGTGTCCACAATCTCCTGTGCGTTTGGGATCCTGGGGGGCGGCTGATCCTCCAGTGGTTGTGCCGCCCTCCTACGCCGCGCGCTACTGGAAACTGCCGGTGACTCAGGGCGTTGGCTCCTGGTGCGGCTCTGGTGCGGAGTGGAGTGAAGCCGGTGCTGGCTATGAGAATAGTTTGCCTGCTGCGTTACTGCTGTCTTGAGCATCTCAATGGCATTCCTGGCTTCCACCTGAGCCGGACCGTCCCCTTCGATCGGAATTGCTGCCAAGTTGTGAGTCGCCGCTAGGACATTGTCCACCGGGTTGGAATAGTGTCCAATTGGGGTCTGGAACCGGCGAGTCGGAAGTTGCTGCTGCGGAACTGGCATCTGATGCTGAGCCGTCTCTCTCTGCTGAGCCGGCTGCCGCGGTGGTGGCCCTCCAGGGGATATAACACCAGCCCCCGGGTTCACCGGAGCCCGCGGATCATTCGGCGTAGTAAACAGCTGCGTTGGCTCGATCTGGGCCGGAAGCCGGCTTTGATGTCGCCTCCGGTGAACGAATTCTGACTCCGCCTGCCGGCGGCTCAGATAAAGGGCTTCCTCTTCCAGGCGCTTTGTCTCCTCAACAAGCCGGGCTTGCGCCTCCGCCATGCGGGTATTTTCAGCATTGATATCCTCCTGGATCTTGGTCATCTGCTCACGGCACTTCGTGATATCTGCGTTGCGCGCCGCCGCGTTCTCTACAGTCACCGGCTCGGCCAGGAGAGTTGCCAGAGTGTTCATCAACTCCGCGAGCGCCTGCGCCCCGGTCTTTTGCGAGCCGGCGGCGGCCGCACCGGACCCTCCTGAGCCGGCGATGGTGAGATTCTGCCTGGCCGCTGGATCCACCGGGTCGCGAAGGGGAGGCGGGTCTTGCCTTCCTTCCATGTAAACCGCCGCGAACCGAGGCGGCTCGAGGGTTTCAGGGAAGACTTCCCAAGTGCATCCTCCGAGCCTCCCGTCATACAGGGGACGGATTGACTCGGTTTCCCCCATTGATGATTCACCGTCAGATTGAACGAGCGTCTCGTCTCCAGACAGCGAATTTTCAGACAGAGTCACCCCCTGGGTGAAGCCGACAAAGGCATGCGTCCGGTCGGCTCTCGGCGGGCTGGGTTTCGCCTGTGGGGGTCTGACGCGGCGGGCCGATTCGATGCTAGTAACAGTCTCTAACCCGGCGGTCGGCTCGCCGACAACGCCGATGAAGACATGGATCTTGCCAAAGGGGACCCGGTACCCGTACTCGATCGAGTCGGCCTCGGGGCCCCAGTATGAGTCTTCGATATAGAGCTTTCCAGGGCGGCTCTTCATCATCTGGCCGATCGCATACTTCCCGAACCCTGGGAGGGCTCCCGCCAAGAACTCAACTCCACCATGCGTAGGCCCCACGATGGGCGCCAACTGTCGTGGTTTTAGCACGACAGATGCCCTAGTGAAAGGACTTAGAGATGGAGCCATCGCACGAAGGTGGAAGCTTAACGGGGTTAATCGGGAACGAGAAGACACGGGATTACCCAGGTTCGGCCCCTCACGGTGGAGGTAAAAGCCTACGTCCTGCTTGATTGTATTGCTTTGAATCTCGATTACAGGGATGCGGATTCGCTAACCTAGCTCTCGAGAGATTGCAACCTAGTCTTTCTGCCTTAGGTGCTCCCCCTTATATAACAGGTCAAGCCCTAGGCGTACATGAGAGTTCGGGTCGTAATCTTAACCCGTATCCTACTCTTACTCTAACTGACTTGTTCTTCGAGGTAATCTTTCTTATCTTGTCTTTCTCCTTGAACCGGCCCACGTACTGAGCCGCCTCGTTCCACTGGGCCTCTGTCAAGCCGGCCCACTGGGAGTCTTCAAGGCCCAGCAGCGAGATAACCCGCTGAGCCTTATAGCTCCATGGCCGGGTGATCCTCCTGCCGGGTCTCCAATGCTGGGAAATATCCCCAACATATCCCATGGACAAGGAACCAATGGAACACCCTGAGGCCAAAATAAGGGATAACGGCGCGAGGTCGTCTCACCTTCTGATTGATTGTTTCATATCCACCATAGTCGTCAAGGAGGCATATGCTACACCCATCCTAAGAAACTTCCAAGTGAGGCAACACATCGACATTGCTTCCTTCCTAACATGAATATTATTTGAACCGTATACTTGCTATATTTGTTGGACTGTATGGTTTTGCAGACATGAGATTGATATGCATATTTGATGTGTAATATATTGAGATCTCTTGAATCGGTCAAAAGAACACTGAAGTATGACAAACTAATTGTTAATTAATGCATTTGATCATCGCTTAAGCAGGCGTGACACTGGACGTCACGAGCAAGCATTTCTTCTTCCGTCCTTCTAGGGCGCACGTCATTGGACCGAAGAAGCGTCGCAAGAAACAAACAAAGCGTGATGTAAGCAGAATGTGGCACAAGATCGGCAAATAGCCTGGCGTTAAAAGCCAATGGCCGGAAGACGGACAGGAGGAAGATCCTGGTGCTCTATACTGGGGCCGGTGACAAGCGGGAGAAGACCAAGTGGTTGATGCACTAGTACCAGCTCAGCGACGTCAAAAACAAAAATAAGTAAAAACTGGTCGTCTACAAGATTTACTACCAAACGGAGGAGCCTCAAAAAAGATTGGAATCAAGGAAGAATCTTAGCCTCATGTGGACTACCTCTTCAATTTTTTTTTTGCATGGTAATACGTGTCTCATTCATATCATAAAGATCAAAGTACAAGTCACGTAAGGACCGACATGACAAAACTGAAAAGATAGCAGAACATCTCTAAGTTTGACACCAACGCCCGTCACCTGCCTCCGGCACCACCACAGCAGCCACCGAAGAAAAGAATGACGGACTCGACGCGGCTCCATCGCTGATATGCAGCTTTGCGGACCTCCAAGGTGGCTCACCAAAAGTGAAGCCCTTTCCGTTGAATGAATCAGACCAGGCCAACACCCCGGACACGCCATCGAACTCCAGATCTGGCACCCCACCACGACTAAGACGCCAAAGGAGGAAACCATACCTGCCATCCACGAACCACGAACCCAGCACACGTTCCGTCTTCCAGATGTCGTCGATGCAGACCACAATCTGCATCCGCTCCTGGACTACCTCCCAAGCTCCGCGCCGACGCTGGAGCAAACGCCGTCGCAACGACGGAGCCCGAGGACACAGGTCCACCACGAGGATGCCGCCACCGCCACGCCATCCTTGCGTGAACAGACTGGTTTTCAAATCCATCCCCAACCATAGGGCCGATGGCCTCGTCAGGGAAGGATCTAAAGCTTTATTCAGCGCCGTCATCGTCGCCGCCGAAGCCAAGACGATGAACAGCCTAAAAACCTAGACTACGAGAGAGTAAAAACGATCCACACGGTGAATCCGGCGACCCCTCTCACCACCGACGACCGAGGTCGCCGGCGGAGGGGAGCCGTCGGAGAACGGCGCTGGAAGATTGGCCTCTCCTGACGGCGGCTAGGGTCCCAGCCGCCAGGGACTCCTTTTTTTTACCTCTTCAAAACTTGGATGGTTACGTAATATGGTGGCATGCAGTCCTCGATTGTGTGTATATCTGGCATGGTGCTAGAATGACTGATATGTGTGAGAGTTGGGTTGTGTCCCGGACACTTGCTGTTGGCTACTCTGGCGATATGTTGCAGCAGGTTAACGTTTGGTAGGCCGCTTCTGGTTACTTTGCTTTTGTGTGAAAATACAAATAGATTCTGCCAACGTACGCAAAAAAATATACCCTCTATATATATAGTGACGCTAAACTAAGTGTGAGGATAGAATAGCTTATCCTACACCCCTACTAACGCCATATACAAAATATAGTAACACATCATACAAAATATAGTAATTTTTGTAAAAATGTACTAATTACAAACTTAGATTGTAAGAAAAATCATTTCAGAATTACTACATTTTGTACACTATTTTAATACTACATTTTGTATATAGCATTATTAGAGGGCCACATCCATGCTAAGAAGAATGCTTTAGAAAGGATGCGCCAAGCTCTAATTGTGTCTGTTGGACAAATAGGCAAAACGACAGCACCGGCCGTGGCCTAGAGCGAGCACCGACCGACATAGAAGGAGTACCAACCGGCACAAAAAGGAAGCACCACATTCGCCCGCCTGAATCCCATCATGCGTACCGCAACAGCGTCTAGAACAACCCCCCCCCCCCCCCCCCCCCCTATTTGCGTGTGGCCTAACCATTGCCACAGTTGTCGGTACTAAACAAATGAGGAAACAACATGCATGCTTTTAGTTGCCGAGAATGGCAAATCTTCCTCGGTTCATATTTTGCCAGAAAATTTCCCGTGCTTGCAAACTAAATTTGTTATCATCGTGCCAACATAAATTGTCAAGAAAAACGTTTGATTTGCCATGCATAAAAATATAATGTCAGATTTTTAGCATTTCCGTAATTCTATACTTACTGGCGTTATTGTTATGGACTAATGTATACTAGTAGAAGGCACGTGCTGTGCACGTGATGTCTTTCGGTGAAGCTGTAAATAAGATCTCTCTTACCCTATGGGCACCTCAAAAAGCAGCCACAAAAGATCTTGGATGGATGGATTTCCTTTTTTTTATCACCAGCACGTGGGGGTGAAAGGTTGGCAGCAGGTGCAGTGTGTGGATGACTCCAGAAAACTCATGTCGACCTTGTTTTGGCGCGTGAGCACCCAGAGCGAATCCCAGAAATTCTAGCCATTGGATCAGTTCGGTTTTGATATGATAAGCGGTAGCGATTTACTCCATGGAAAAAACCAATGGCTAAGATTTTTTTCTATGTCAGGGCGGATGGCTGGCCTCATGTTTAAAATTTGTTGTAGAGATAGAGATGTCGACGCGTCCTCTGAATTTCACCGTAGGCCCGTGATTTTCCCCTGCCGCCCCCTCATTTCAATCTCTCCGGGTAGATCCAACTCCAAAAAATGGAAAATTCTCTCCATTCCGGCTAAAGCCCAACCAAACCCTCGCCTCGCCACCCCACCATGGCCGACGGCGGCGCTTCCCTCTCCACCGCGGGCCACGGCGGGGTGGACCTCATCAGCGACCTCCACGACGACCTCCTCCGTGACATCATCACCCGCCTCCCCCTCATGGAAGCCGCCCGCACCGCCGTCCTGGCTTCCCGCTGGCGCTACCTTTGTCGCTCCAACCGGCTCGTCCTCAAGGATGCCGACATCCCCGAGCCCGCGCGCGACGCCGTAGTCCCCCGAGTCCTCGCCGACCACCTGGGCCACTTCCGCGCCGTCATGCTCTACGACTGCAGGCTCGCCTCACTGGACCTTGAGCTCCCCGACTGGCCGCGCCTCCTCGTCAACAAGCGCACGGAGAAACTCATTCTCGGCAACAGATTCACCCGGAGCGAGCCCAACTCTGTCCGCCTTCTTCCCGCCGACATCCTCCGCTGCGGCTCGCTCCAGGAGCTCAACCTGGACTACTGGACGTTCCCCAGCGGCACCGACATTTTCCTTCCCCGCCTCCGGATTCTCACCATGACAAGGATTGTCATAAGCGACCGGGACCTGGAGTGCTTGATCGCTGCCTGCCCCGCTCTGAAGTCCCTTCGGCTCTGCATCAATAGCTCCAAGCACGTCCGTCTCCGCAGCCAAAGCCTCGGGTGCGCGCTCGTTGGGCTGTCCAGGGTGGAGGATTTCACCGTGACCATGGTGGACACGCCGCTCCTGGAGCGGTTCCACTTGTTTCAGTCGCTTAATGGTGTGGAGGTCAGGATCGCTCGTGCTCCCAACCTGCGGGTGCTCGGCTACCTGGATATAAGAGTTCACAAGCTGCAGATTGGCGACAGTGTCATCGCGGTACGTCTCTCCAGTTTCCATCTCTCTCTCTCTCTCTCTCTCTCTCAACTTGAAATTATTCCATCCACATTGATCCATTCATCAGAAAGAGTGGTCAATGAGTTATGATAATGTTGCTTTTGCTGCACCTCATTGCAGTCTCTCAATTCTCAAAGTTATTCCATCCACATCAATCGGTCCATGATGATGTTTTGTATGATTGTAGAACACTTGACGAGTAATGATGTATACATGTCTTGGTGAAACGCTTTGCAGTCAGACACAATGGTGAGCGCAAGCACTGTGGTTCCAAGCGTCAAGATATTGGGTTTGACTGTGAATTTTGGTGTCTTTGCGGAGGTCAAGATGCTGGTCAGCTTCCTCAGATACTTTCCCAACGTTGACACGCTGCACATTGAGGTAGCTCCCAGTTCCTTCATTCCGTCGATAATTTCAATGTTACCATCAATTATTAGCAGCTTGATCCATATATGTAACCAAACTGCTCACACATTGGTACCAATTTGCAGTCCGCACTGCATGGTCCATCTGTAACTGCCAATGAACCCAGTGGGGAGCGTCATGCCAGGTTCTGGCTGGAGATCAGGCCGGTCTATTGCTTGAGATCACATGTCAAGAAGATGGTTATTCACAATTTCCGAGGGGATCAAAATGAATTTGAATTCCTCAAGTTCATTGCCATGAATGCCCAGGAGCTACAGTCCTTACTGGTTGTGTCGCAGGAAGGAATTTTTTCTTCAGCTGACAAGGTGACTGAGATAAAAGACGAATTGCAGTGTCTACAGTTTCCAACAGGTATCTCTGCAAGGCTACAGGTGTCACCTAAAGCATCCAATCTTACAATCGATGACCCTTTTCAGTGCTGAATTCATGGTTAATTTGCTGTATGTTTACATGCTTGATCCGTGCTTTTTGAGGAATCATTGACAGTTCTCTGCAAGATCTTGCTGTTTAGTTTGTAGGCATGCCGTATCTTCAGATATGGCTGAATTTTTCAACTACCATGAGTATGTTAAAAATTGAAGCTAGCAGAAGTACTTGAGAGACTAGAGTTACTTTCATGTGTCTGCAATATGTCAGCAATGTGCTTCTGGATATAGTGCACCTGTTTTGTAGCAGGTCTGAGGTGGCATTTTATTTGCATTGCTCATGTAGAATGTCACCTCTGTCAGTTTCGTTAACAATGCATTGCTTATGTAGTTCTGCTTGTGACCCCATGTTGTGCATCATGTTCTGTGTATTTGGAAGAAAAATGGACATTGCATCGACTGGTAAAAGCATATGGAATAAATAACTTATGATAATAGATTTTTTCGTTCAAAAAAAGACTTAGCCGATTAGTTGAGCAAAACCGGAGCTTACATATCCTGATATCCATACATATACATTGCTTTGATATTTGCTTACTGTCTACAGTTTCCAACAGGTATCTCTGCAGTGCTACAGGTGTCACCTAAAGCAGGCGCTGTTCTGCACTTGGAGAAAGCATCCCTTACAGTTGGTGACCCTTTTGAGTGCTGAATCCATGGTTAATTCGCTGTATGTTTACGTGATTGATCCGTGCCTTTTCAGGAATCGCTGACTGTTCCTATAAGACCTTGCAATTCAGTTTGCAGGCATGCCTTCTCTTGAGATATGCATATGCCTGAATTTTTCTGCTACCATGAGTATATGTAAGGATTGAAGATTGCAGAAGTACTACATGATAGAACACTGGTATTTTCATGTATCTGTAATATGACAGCAATGTGCTTCTGAAATCTGAATATAGTGTGCCTCTTTTGTAGTATGTCTTTGGTGCCATTTTCTTTGCATTGCTTATGTAGAATGTGACCTCTGTCGGTTTCGTTAACTATCATTTGATGATCAGAGTATACTAAGCTTGGTTGGCCAGGATCCGGATTTGTTCCTTTCGGAATGTAGGCGCTTTCACAGCGGAGTATATGTAGTTCTGTTTGTGATCCCATGTGCGTCATGCCGATTTCAGTTTCCAATTTCAGGTTCCACCCGATCGTTGCAACCGAAGACGTCAAGTGCAGCACCAGATGGTTATTTTTGCGACAATCCCAATCTAGGTCAACAGTGTGAACTAGTGTTTATAAGGTGATTTTTTCTGTTTTTTTCTTCATACAATCTATTTCTAGTGTTTATGAAGTGATTTTATCAGTTTCTTTAAAATATCATGCTACTGATTGCAGCAGGCTACTTACATCTTGATTTTGATTTAGCATAGTCTGTCACTCATTTTCAGTTGGCGCTTTGATTTTTGGAACAGTTTAGTAACAGACTCTCCAGGTGGGGTTATGTGTATCTATAATGCAAGCGCACATGCTACTTCTAGTGCATACAAAAGAGAATACAATTTGTACAGTCTGAAAAGTGTGCAATTTTGTAAAACACTACTCCCTGCGATCCAAAAAAGTTTCTTGGCTTTAGTTCAGGACACTTCTTTTGGATTGGAGGGAGTACTAATTTCCTGGCAACTAATCAACAGTTCCATTGGTTTTTCTTTGTTTCAACTCAGTAGTTTTGATATTTATTTTTGGACCCCAATAGCCGGCGTTCGATCGCCAGGAAGGAGGGCCGATCGAACGAAATCGGTCGCCAGGGGGAGCAGTCTCAGCGACCGTTTCTGGTCGTTCGCCAGGGGGTAGGCCAGGGCAACACCGTGTTGACCCAAAAGGCTCATTTAACATATTTTTTGTTTAAAATCGCCACGTTAAACTTTAAAACAAAAAAAGGCCGAGTGATCTAGAAATTCTTTTTACCATGCTAAATTGCCATCCTCTAAATAAAAAATGCCATGAACAAAAAAAAAATACGCACAAATTTATAAAATGCCATGCTCTGAAAAAATATGAAAATTCTCGTGCTACTTTATAAAACTGCCATCCTCTAGATAAAATGTTTTATCTGGATAAGCCCAAAATAAATCTGCCCTGCCATTAAAAATAGAAAATGCCATCCCTTCAACATTATTTTTTTTGCATTTCTTATAAAATGCCATGCCATTAAAAATAAACAATGCCATCCTCTTAACAAAAATGCTATGAACAAAAAACAATGATTTCTTATGAAAATGCCATGCTGCATTGTAAAAACTGTTGTGGACCAAAATACAAAATGCCATGATGTAACTTTTTTGTTTGTTTAAGTTGCCCCACTGTGCAAAATTCCATATAAAAATGCCATGTCAATGTATTTTTTTGCCATGCCAATAAAGAAATAAAAACTGCCATCCTCCTAATAATAAAAATGTCATGTCAACAATAATGACAAATGTCATGCTCTATATAATAAAATTGCCATCATGTTAATAATTAAATTGCCATCCTCCTAATAATAAAAATGTCATGTCAACAATAATAAAAATGCCATGCTCTATATAATAAAACCGCCATCCTGTTAATACTTAAACTTAAACTGGCATCCTCCTAATAATAAAAATGTCATGTCAATAAAAATGAAAATGCCATGCCCTATATAATAAAACCACCATCCTATTAATACTTAAACTTAAACTGGCATCCTCCTAATAATAAAAATGTCATGTCAACAAAAATGAAAATGCCATGCCTACAATAATAAAACTAACACCTACAATAATAAAACTAACATCTAGTTAATAATAAATATGACATCTTTCTAATAATAAAAATGTGATGCTCATAATAATAAATTGTCATCCTCTTGATGATAAAAAAATGCCATGTTAATACTTATTAATGTCAAACTCTTAATAATAATTATAAACTGCCATGTGACCTATAATAAAAGTGACATGGTACCTACAATAAAAAAATTTAAAAATGTCTTGCTACCTATAAATAAAAAATGCACATGTCAAGTTAAAAAAACCTCTAAAAATAGGGATTTTCTTTCTTCAAAAATGTAAAAATTCGGGGTTTTCAGATTTTTTTAAATGAAAAATCAAATTTAACAAATTTAGCTTTAAAAAACACATATTAGTTTTGGTCCCAAATGTTCATAACCCCCCGCCCCTCAGTCAAGTGGTAAGCCCCGGCCCCCCCTATGCACAAGGTGGCGGGTTCAAACCCCACACACCACGGAAGCCTTGGCCGCGTTCTTTTTGAAAAAGAAAACAGAGTGTGTCGGCCACGAATCAGCTAATAGCGAACGACTTCAGCCATCCTATGAGGCCAGGGGATTGCTCCAATATCTGTGCAACGGTGGAGAGAGCGTTCGCCAGGGTTGCTCCCCGAGGTACGTTCGCCAGTTACTATTTTTGTTTTTTTAGAAGAATTCGGCAGTTTATTTTTTTATGGCAAAAGCAGCTGATTTGGTAATCAACTCCCAGGAGACAAAGAAGGTCAGTGCGCATTCCCTTGGAAAAGAAAGTGAAGGTCAGTGTGCATTGGGCCGGTTTACTGGAGCAGGTGTGAGGGTACCTGCTTCCGGCACTTGCTTAGCCCAGCTAACCCGCTGCTCTCTCTGCTCAGGCCGAAACCCAACCAAAATCTACCCTGAAAAACCCAACCAAAATCCTTTGCCGTTGCCAAAACCCTCGCCTCTCCACCATGGGCGACGCCGCCGCCGCCTCCCTCTCCACCGGCGGTTACGATGGCGAGGACCGCATCAGCGCCCTCCACGACGACCTCCTCCGCTGCATCATGTCCCGCCTCCCCGTCACGGACGCCGCCCGCACCGCCGCCCTCGCCTCCCGCTGGCGCCACCTGTGGCGCTCCACCCCGCTCGAGCTCATCGATGGCTACCTCCCCGAGCCCGCGCGCGATGCCGTAGTCCTCCGAGTCCTTGCCGACCACCCGGGCCCCTTCCGCGCCGTCCTCCTCACCGACTGCAGGCCCGCCTCCCTCGACCGTGAGCTCCCCGAGTGGCCGCGCCTCCTCGCCGCCAAGGGCACCCAGGAACTCGCCCTCTTGAACAAGCCTACCGAGGCCCGACCCAACCCCGTGCCACTTCCCGCCGACATCCTCCGCTGCGCCTCGCTCGAGGGCCTCTTGCTGGCTTTCTGGACATTACCCGTCGTACTCACCGGCGGCGCGAACGTCTTCCTTCCCCATCTCCGGAATCTTTGTATGATAAGGATTGACATGAGCGTCCAGGACCTTGAGCACTTGCTTGCTGCCAGCCCCGTTCTGGAGACACTCGTCATCCATAGCCCAAAGCACGTCCGTCTCCGCAGCCAAAGCCTCCTGTGCCTGGTCCTTTGGCTGTCCAAGGTGGAGGAAATCGCGGTGGTGGACGCCCCGCTCTTGGAGCGGCTCATCTTGTTCCAACTGCCTCATGGTGTAGCTGATCGTGTGAGGGTAAATATTGCTTCTGCGCCCAACCTGCGGGTGCTCGGCTACCTGGAGCCAAGAATTCACAAGCTGCAGATCGGTGACACCATCATCAAAGTATGGCTACCTTTCCATCTCTCGGTCGACATGGATCTATTCCATCCAACACGACCTTTTCTATGATCATTGAGCAGTTAACGAGCATGTTGCCTATTCCTTTGGTGCGCCTTATTGCAGCCTGATACAATGGCAAGCCCATGCAGTGTGGTTCCAGGCGTCAAGATATTGGCTCTGAAGCTGAATTTTGGTGTCTTCGAGGAGGTCAAGATGCTTGCCAGCTTCCTCAGATGCTTTCCCAACGTGCACACGCTGCACATACAGGTCCCCTCAAGTTCATTTACTCAGTTATTTAGTAATCTGCCATCAGTTATTAGCAGCATGATCCATATTTAATTGAACTATTCGCTCACTGGTGAGAATTTGCAGAGTGTCCTGTATGATCAATCTGTAACCGCCTTTGAACCCACCGGGGAGCACCATGCCAAATTCTGGCAGGAGGTCAGTCCAGTTGAATGCTTGGGATCACACGCCAAGCGAATGGTCTTCCACAAATTCCGAGGGCATCAAAACGAATTTGAATTCCTCAAGTTTATCGCGCGGGATGCCCAGGAGCTGCAGTCTTTGCTGCTTGTGTGCCCCAAAGAAAATTTTGTTTCGGCAGACAAGCTGAATGAGATGATAGATAACTTGGGATGTCCATGGTTTCGAGCATGGGCCTCTGAAGTTTTACTACTGTCGCCTAAAGTGGAAATGGGTTGGTGCTCCGAGAAAGCGTCTATTTTCCTTGCTGACGATCCTTTTTGCTGATGAACCCTTTGTTGGCTATATGTTTTCATGATCCGAGCTTTTTGGGGGAATTACTGTTTGTTCTACTGCAAGACCATGCTGTTTAGACTGTAGACATGCTTTCTCTTAAGAATGGCAGATTTCAACTACTATGAGTATTGTAAGAGTTGAAGTTAGCAGAACTACCCGAAATACTAGTGTTATTTATCATGTTCGTGTGCTGGTGATATTAACAGCCATGTGCTTCTTCTGAATATAGTGTGCCTATTTTTTAGCATGTCTGAGGTGCCGCCTCTCCCAATTTCGTTCGGTGCCATCGGATGATCAGAGTATACTCAGGTTGGTAGATAAGTTACCCCATGTGACACGATCAGGATTTTAAATATAATGGCTCCTGCAGTTCTCTGTGGATTTGAACTATCAACGTGGTTGGCCTAAACCAAGAAATTAAATTGCAGCTTCTCATGATGCGGCACCTTGTTACTGATGTGGTTTTTATATGCTGGGGACAATATTTACAAGGTGGTGGCTGGTGATCTATCTATGCAGCCAGATCATTTGTTGTTTTTATAGCAGCATTCTTGAAATTCTTGAACCTTGATAATGCGGCTGCAGACACAATAACAATATCGTTTCGCTGTTTAGCCTGATTCACCCGTCGATACTGTTTCGTGTTTTATTATCTGTCGCCTGGCTCATGAACCACAATGGAAATCTTTTCTTATTGCTGTTTTCATTTGTGATTCTGTATTTTTGGCTGTCGGCGATCCTTTATGGAAATGTGGTACACTGTTGTAATCAGTTTTGTGGAACGTTTACATGCACGGCTGTCTCCGGTCCACGCATCTGTGTTGCTCTTGCTATCCTTTTACTGCTAGAAGGCCAGGGGGTCCAAGATGATCAGGCAAAGGACCTGGCTCTCTGTTTCTCATGGAAGAACATATAGACTGTCACATCAATAAGATATACATGGTCTTTGACTTTGCAAGCGCCTTCTTGCGCTGCCAACCGTGAAATAGTAGTATAGTGAATTAAGCTGTGACACAAAGTGTCAAGTTTCTGTTAGATGTACCTCATATCCAACTTGGGACAGTAATATTCATACCTAAAAAATACCTTGCATTACTTCAGGAATGCATTTTCAGTTCATCTTGACAGTGAACTTCTTGACTGACAACTCTTCTGGTTCTTCGATTTGTACTGAGGCTAAGTGTACATGTGTAGGGTGAACGAAAACAGTTATGCTTATGCTAATTCGAATCTACTTACATTTCTTCTGTAAATGTTCGTGAACTGTAATCTGACTATTTTTTACAAGCGATTCTATGTGCAAAATACAAATGGATGATCACTTGAGAACTGGAATTCAAAAACTCTGAATTCCATTCTATTCACCAGTAATCCCCACAGGAGCAGACACCACCCCTGAAATGATGGAACCTCTTCTTGTCCCGAACCACAATCTCCCTCTCTGTCACCTTGGAGATGAGCCTGGCCGCGTTGTGGCAATCCTTGCACATCCGGATGTTCTTGAACACCCTCACCGTCGCCGGCGCGGCCGTTCTCAGCAGCCCGAACGCGACGGCCTGCTTCTCGCTGTGCCACCGCAGTGCCTCCACTTTCTCTTCCTCCCCAAGCTCATGCAGCACGACCGTGGTGTCTGGAGCGTACCCGACCTCGCGGATCCTCTCCTCCAGGCTGCGCCACATTCTCCTCACCTCGTCCATCTCAGGGAGCGGGTTTTCTCCTGCGACGAAGCTGTACACCTTGCCCGCGACGTCGATCCAACTACAACCTGGCTCCTTGGCGATCCCGGCGTCCCTGAGCATCTTCCTCACCTTCCTCATCTCATCCCACCGCCCGGACCCGGCGTACATGTTGGAGGCAAGGACGTACTCGGCCTTGTCGGGTTCGAGCTCAAGCAACCTGCCAGCGACCTCGCTTCCCAGCTCTGCTTCACCATGTATGTGGCAGGCAGAGAGCACGGAGCTCAGTATCTTGGCGTCAGGCTCCTGCGGCATCTCCGCCATGAGCGCCACCGCGTCGGCGAAGCGACCTGCTCGGCTCAGCATGCCGATGATGCAGCCATAGTGCTCTAGCTTCGGTTCTATTTTGTGATGATGGTTTCTCATCTCCTCGAAGAAATGCAGCCCCTCCTCCAGCATCCCGGCATGGCCACATGCCATCAGTAGGCCAAGGTAGGTGAATTCATCAGGTTCCACCCCCTCCCTCCTCATTTTGCCATATAGCTCAACAGCTTCTTTCCCCAAACCATTGACGGCGTACCCGGTGATCATTGCCGTCCATGACACCTTTGCGTCTCTTGCCTTCAACCAGTCAAAGAACGCCCTGGCATCGTCCGCAAATCCACACTTCGAGTACATGTCGATCACCGAGCTCGATAGAAATGGGTCCTCGCAGAGGTCAGCTTTCAGGGCAAAGCAGTGCATCTCCTTTCCTAATCGAACAGCTGATAACTCTGAGCAGGCCATCAAGGCACTTGTTGCTGAAATCACTGATGAACAATGGCCTTCCATGGATTGCATCTCCCTGAAGAGCTGGAGCGACTCACCGGGTAGCCCGTTCTGCGAGTACCCGGCGATCATGGCGTTCCATGAAACCTCACCCTTTTCCTCCATTGCATCGAACAGCGCTCGAGCCAAAGGCTCCGTCCTGCTGCATCGGATGTAAGCCGAGAGGAGCGAGACCCGGATGACGGTGTCCCTTTCCAGCCCATTCCTGAGGATGAATCCATGGTGGCCTTGGCATGGAGCAGGTGCTTCGGATCGGCACATGCCATGAGCAAGCTCCCAATGGTGAACCCGTCAGGCTTCAGCCCGCAGGCATTGGCCATCTGAATGAACAGCTCGATCGCGGTGACGCTGTTCTGCTGCGCATGGGCACCGATGAGTGCGTTCCACGAGCTCACCGTCTTGCTCCGGATGCCGGCGAAGACGCGGTCAGCGTGGAGCAGGCGCCCACATCTCCCGTAGGCTGCCACCAGTGCGTTTGGCACCTTGTCGCCGGTGGCATCCAGGCCTCTCCGAACGGTGAAGGCGTGCAGCTCCCTCAGCCTAGCCAGCTCCGGCGGCCCGGAGCACGCCGGCTGGACGCTCAGCACGGTGATCTCGTCGGCCAGCACGGTGCTATGTTCTTCGATCTGCATGTCTCGCAGCAGACCGAACGCCGCGCCGGCCTCGCGGTTCCGCGCGTACGCGCCGAGCATCACGTTCCAGGACACGACGGACGGGGCCTCTGGGAACGCGCGCTCGGCGTCCGCGAGCTCGCCGCACTTGGCGTACATGTCGACCAGCACGTTGCCCACCCGCGCAGCCGCGTCCCATCCGGACTTGACCGCAAGGCCATGCACCGCCCTGCCCGTCTCCGGCCACCCGAGCGCGGCGCACATTGGGAGCACCGTCACCAGCGTCGCCTCGTCCACCATCCCGCCGAGCGCCACCAGGCAGTCCCGGAACAGCTCCAGGCCGCGCCGCGGGTCGCCGGAGAGGGCCGCCATGAGCGCGTTCCAGGACACGAGGTTCCTGGACGCATCCGGAATTCCGCCGAACACCTTCTCGGCGTCCTCGACGCGGCCGCACCGGCCGTACATCGAGACGAGGGAGTTGCCGACGAAGGGGTCACTGGGCAGGCCGAGCTTGGCGGCGAGCGCGTGGACCTGGCGCCCCGCGGCGGCGCCGCCGCCACGAAGGAAGCCGCAGGACCTGGCGGCGCGAGGCAGCGTGAACCTGTCGGGTGCGAGGCCCTCGGAGGCTGCAAGGAGCGGCGGGAGGAGCGCGAGGGCAGCGGCATGGCGGCCGGCTCGGGAGTGGTCGGCGAGGAGGGCGTTCCCTTGCGAGAGCGACGGGGCAACGGGCTTCGCCGGCGGCGGAAGAGGCTTGCTTGCGTGTGGCTGTGCGCGATGGGGAAGCGGCGCGAGGTGGACGGTGGCGGGCATGGGGTCAGCTCGGCTTGCTTATCTTGCCGAGTGACAGAGTGGGGAATGGGAAGTGAGCTCAACCACGCCACCGGATTTTTGTTTCACGCGTGCATTTGTATTTTCTTTTTTGCAAAAATAAAATAAAGAATAGCAATAATATATATAATTGCTACATTTTCACAGCACATGAGATTTTGGCAACAGACTATACAAATCCCTTGGATCTCTGACTGTCAACACTAATATATATACTTTTAACACAGTACAATTGAAGTCACTCGCATACACGAGTGTAGAGCATACACTCACCTCTATGAACACATACACATGCACCTTACCCTATGAACACCTTCGAGAGACTGAGCCGGCAAAGCATCTTGAGATTTTACGAAGTCATCACAAGCGCATCGCGGTTGACGGGAACGTCTCCTCCCATTGAACGAATATCGCCGGAAGCCTGAAATAAATCCAAGAATTATGCGAGCACTAATGTCAAATCTAGAACTTGAACCCTGGTGGGCTGAGGATACCACTGTCCTCCTAACCATTCAACCACAGGTGTCAACACTAAAATATTACAACACGAGGACACCTGCGTGGAAAAAGACACAACCGCCTCCTCCCCTAAAAAAATAGGGTTCTTCCGCCTCCCGTCGGCGCCGTCGCAGGTCCGCCTTGTCTCCGGTGGCCTTAGGGCCATGGGGGCGCGGTGGATCCCGACCCTTGTCGGTGGGAGGGCTCCGTGTTTAGATGTGTTTTCGAGTTTTGTTAGGGTTTGTGTCCTGCTCAGGAAGGCTAGACGGCAGCGGCTCCCTGATGATGGAGTAAGATTCTCCCCTCCTAGCCCCCGTTCCGGTGATGCATCTAGCATCGTCGGTGGGCGTGTGGAGGTGTGTCTCCGACGAATCTGCCTTTGGCGAATTTGCTCAGATCTGTTCGTCGTTCGTCTACGTTCGTGTGATCCTTCCATTCTATGCTACTCTTCATCAACTGCGGGTGCTGTTCTGGTGCGCTGGTCCTATGGGGCCTTAGCACGACGACTTCCCAACTGTCAACTACAATAAGTTTTGCCCGGCTCCGATGAGGGAGGGGTGATGTCGGCGATGCGCCTTCGGCTCGCTTCAGTGCTTGTAGCCGTCGCTAGGTGGTCTATGAATCTGAATATAATTTTTATTATTTATGGTGTTCGTTGTACTGCCATTATTGAAAATGAATAGATCAGATGTTTTCCCGTAAGAAAAACACTAAAATATTGATGGTACATCCTGATGGCCTCAATGCCATCCTTGTGTGTCCATAGTGAGGAACATTCTGGAATAAATCATCGTTAAATAAGAAAAATATTTGAAACAACTTCTAATAATGCATGATTGATGAGATTACTGTGTAAAGACGACTCTGGACAAACCTAATAATTGAAGGAAATTAGGAAAGAAACGAAATTCAACTTGAATGTCATATTCAAATTTCTTTAACATTTCCCAATTAGCTCGTGATAAATGGAATGATCTCTAAAGGTCACAAGTTTATCATTATGATTGCCACGAAGCTCCCCTGAGCATAAAGAGATCACATTTCTTAACGGAATTCCTAAATTTGTCTGAAACTAATACGGCTTCGTTGGGGCCAAGTGAGGGTTTCTCAAATATCAACAGAAAAAAATGCATTTAATTTTTTTTCTCATATGTCAACAACATTTAAATTTTTTGAGCTTCCTGAGAACTCGCTCCAGGAAAAATGCATCGCCCCCGTGTCGCTCCTTGGGGCAGCTCAGGTGGATACCCTAGCTGTCGGCAGCAGCCCCCTCCTCCTCCTCCTTCTCCGCTCGCCGCCGCCGATGGCCGGTGGCGGCGGGTCTTCCCTCGCGCAGTCTGGCTCGGCTGGGGGCTCCTTGGTGGATGTGTATGCTGGTCAAGTGTGGCAAGATGGTGGCGCGGGCGTGCAGGAATCATCCCGCGATTGGTTGCTGGTGGACTAGTTGATGCATGGTGCGAGGCTTGCGAGGTTGGTCCAGGCGAAAGCCTTGTCTCCGGTCATGGCCGGAGCCGACAATGACGATGCTCGCGCGCCGTTCCCTTCTTGATGGCATCGTTGAGGTGATGATCTTGGCCCTCCATCTAAGCAGCTTCATGGGAAACCCTAGATCTGTGTGATCAGACGACGGTGGCGTGTTTATGTCGTGTCCCTCCTCGGGGGCATCATTTTTGGAGTTGTGCGTTGGCAGGATGGACATGTGGAAGATGGTGGATACGGTGTCAGGGTTTCTGGCTGGAGGTTGATGGAGAGGTAGGCGTGATACGTCCATTTTGCATCATGTTTTCCTACTGATATTTATAATGTTTTTGGTCATTATTTCACTTTATGATGCAATCCTAATGCCTTTTCTCTCTTAATTTACAAGATTTACATGGAGAGGGGAATTACCGACAGCTGGAATTATCGACCTAAAAGAGCTACAATAGAGATAGCTATTCTACGGAGCTCCAAATGACCTGAAACTTTACGAAGATTTTTTATTGAATATATAAAAAAATATTGGAAAGAGGATCCACTGGAGGGGGGCCACCTGCTGCGCACAAGGCAACAGGGCGCGCCCTGATGCCTTGTGGGGCCCACAGCTGGCCTCTGGCCCCCTCCTTCTGCTATATGAAGCCATTTACCCTAAAAACAATAGGAGGAGGACTTTCGGGACGAAGCGCCACCGTCTCGAGGCGAACTTGGGCAGGAGCTCTTTTGCCCTCCGGCGGAGCGATTCCGTCGGGGGAGGGGGAAATCGAAGCCTTCGACATCACCAACGTTCCTCTCATCGTGGGAGGACCAATCTTCATCAACATCTTCACCAGCACCATCTCATCTCAAACCCTACTTCATCTCTTGTATTCAATCTTTGTCTCAACACCTCAGATTGGTACCTGCGGGTTGCTAGTAGTGTTGATTACATCTTGTAGTTGATGCTAGTTGGTTTATTTGGTGGAAGATTATATGTTTAGATCCTTAATGATATTCAATACCCCTCTGATCTTGAACATGAATATGATTTGTGAGTAGTTACGTTTGTTCTTGAGGACATGGGAGAAGTCTTGTCATAAGTAATCATGTGAATTTGGTATTCGTTTGATATTTTGATGATATGTATGTTGTTGCTTCCTTTAGTGGTGTCATGTGAACGTCGAATACATGACACTTCACCATACTTGGGCCTAAGGGAAGGCATTGTGGAGTAATAAGTATATGATGGGTTGCTAGAGTGACAGAAGCTTAAACCCTAGTTTATGCGTTATTCCGTAAGGGGCTGATTTGGATCCATATGTTTCATGCTATGGTTAGATTTATCTTAATTCTTCTTTCGTAGTTGCGGATGCTTGCGAGAGGGGGTAATCATAAGAGGGTTGCATGTTCAGGTAAGAACAACACCCCTAGCACCGGTCCACCCACATATCAAATTATCAAAGTAGTGACCGCGAATCGAATAAACATGATGAAAGTGACTAGATGGTAATTCCCATGTGTCCTCGAGAACGCTTTGCTTTATATAAGAGATCGTTCCGGCTTGTCCTTTGCTATAAAAAGGTTTGGGCCACCTTGCAGCACTTTTGTTACTTGTTACTCGTTATGAATTACCTTGCTACAAAACTATATGTTACCGCTACTTTTAGTACTTGCAGAGAATACCTTGCTGAAAACTGCTTATCATTTCCTTTTGCTCCTCGTTGGGTTCGACACTCTTACTTATCGAAAGGACTACGATTGATCCCCTATACTTGTGGGTCATCAAGACTCTTTTCTGGTGTCGTTGCCGGGGAGTGAAGCGCCTTTAGTTAGTGGAATTTGGTAAGGAAACATTTTTATTACGTGCTGAAATTTACTGTCACCTGTCACTATGGAAAGTAATCCTTTGAGGGGCTTGTTCGGGGTATCTTCACCTCGATCAGAAGCAATAAGAGTTGCCCTTCAACCTACTGAACCTACTGAAAATATTTATTATGAGATTCCTTCGGGTATGTTAGAGAAACTGCTAGTTAATCCTTATGCAGGAGATGGAACCACTAGTCGTGGGAAACGAACACCTATGGGATCAAGGAGATCCCTTACGGTTCGGCAAGGGGAGAGGATTGCACAAAGAGCAGAACTAACGAACAGCACACGGGGATTTACCCAGGTTCGGGCCGCACGGATGCGTAAAACCCTACTCCTGCTTTGATTGTATTATTGTGGATGTTCTTGGCCAAGTTCTGGGAGCTACAGTACTCGGTAGCTGCGCATGCAGAACGGGCCCTCGGAAGCGCTATCTCCCAGAAGTGCCATCCCCTCTCTCTGTACGCCACGGGCCTCCTTTTATATGAGTCAAAGGGGCTACCAGAGTGGCGTACGAGATAAGGCATGAGGTGGAAAGTAGCTACAGTGTTATCATACCTAACCCTGACGGCTTAGGACAAGCTCATTAAATGCACCGTGAGGTGTCCGTCGAGGTGTCCCTCAGCGTCTTGGGCTTGGAAAAGCTTTACAGGGGATGGGCAAAAGCAGCCATCCCATCAGCACCGCTTAAGCATCTCGTGGCCAGCATCGCACCACGTCACCATGAGGACAAGCCCTAAACGACAAAGCTGGCCGCTGCACTGGAGCGATAGCGCTGCACTGTGCAGAGCCTTGCCGGGACCGAATCCTTGCCGGGCCCGGGGCTTGCCGGGATCGGGTCTTGCCGGGTGCGAGGCCTTGCCAGCAAGGGTCTTGCCGGGCCTCCGCAACCCTTTGGCCTTCTGTCTTCTGGTCTGATCGTTGACTTGAACGTCTCCTTGGCATCTTAGTCTCGTGATTACTCCTAGCTATTCCCCGGCAAGGCTTGCCGCGGTACGGCTACAACTGCCCGTGCACAAGTAAGGGGTACTAAAAAGACCCATACTTTAGTACACCGACAGGAGCCCCCGGGCCTAGGCCATACACGGGTGCCAAGCCTGTTGGGCTAGGCCCAAAACAGTGCACGGGCACGCGTGGCAGGGAATAACTGCTCGCAATCATTATCTCTTTTACCACGCCCCTCCACTACGCGCATTAATCGCGCGAAGTGGGAGACGTGGGCGGAAACCCCGCTGCAAAAGCGGGCGGTAAAGAGCCTGCCTCGCGCCTTCCCCATAAAAAGGGAATCGCAGAGGGCACTGCTCATTTACCCCCTCCGCCTTTCCAATCTCAATCTCAGAGCCGTCGCCATCGTCTTCTTCCTCGCGCCCAAAGCAGAGCTTTTCTCCCTCCACCTGCCTCCACCGCGCTCTCGACGTCTTCAGCGCCCACCTCCATAGCCACCATGCCGCCCAAGCCGAGCAAGGGCAAGGCGGCGGAAGCGGCCTCCGCGGAGAGCAGGTTGGCGAAGATGCGGAAGGAACGCGCTGTCTTTTCCTCGACGCTTGATGCGGAGACCTTGAAGAAGAGGTACCAGTTCGCATGGGCGACTGAGACCACGGCGCATCCAGCCACCAAAGTGAGTGTAGCTTCTCGTAAGGCAGAGCCAGGAGATTATCCCTTCTTTGCTGATTACTTCTGGTGCGGCCTCTGTCCTCCGTACTCGGATTTCTTCGTAGACATCATGCTCACCTACGGCTTCCAGCTGCTAGATTTCACGCCGAATGCCGTGACTTGCATGTCCGTCTTCGCGCACCTTTGCGAGAATTTTGTCGGGGTCATCCCAAGCACTGCACTTTTCCGGCACTATTTCTACCCCCGCATCCAAAAGGGCGACACCCTCTCCGGTAGCATCACTTGGATTCCGAGGACGGCGACCAAGGAGACATACCCAGAGGTACTCTACCACGAGAGATGGGATGAGTGGCGCGGCAAGTGGTGCTGGGTCTGGGAAAAGGAGCCCAAACCGTTCTGCGAGGTGCAGAAGCAGAAAGTGGTCCGCGGCAAGGATTGGAGCGCCGCGGACCCTGACGACAGCAAGCTCACCATCGCCATCACCAGGATACTGTGCCTCAGGGCTGCCGGGTTGAAGGTGGAGATGATTGCTTCAGATTTCCTTCGCCGGCGCATCGCCCCACTGCAGAACAAGGGACGCCCTGCCTGGGAGTACATGAACGCTGCCGACGTCATGAGGGTGCGGCCTGGGCTGGATAATGATCTGACAGCCATAGGGCACGCAGCCCTCTGCCAACAGCTGTTCAAATCTGGAGCAGTGGGAGACTTGCCGGCAGGCGTCGTCCCACTATGCAACAACTCGTCGCTGACCTCCATCATCGCCATGATGCCGGTGCTCAATGCCCATAGCATCGACAAGAGGTGGATCGAGCCGTCCGCGGAGCAGGCGCTGGCGTTCTTCGACAACTTGACGGAGAAGGCCATCCGCGGGGAGAACCTTGTCCGCGCCACCACGGAGGAGGAGCTCGCCTACATCGCCAGCAGGGCGGAAGAGGCGAACCTTGCCGAAGAAGCCGGCAGCGCTGAGTCCAGCGAAGGCGAGGACTTGCCGCGGGAAGATCTTGCCGGGCGAGGTCGGGCTGCCGGGGAGCCGAGCGGAGCCGCTGCCGGGAGCTCTTCTGCCGGAGGCGCCGCCGAAGAGGAAGAAGAGGAGGAGGAAGAGCCCCCAGCTCTTCAACACAGGAAGAGGCGCGTCCTCCGGAAGAACGCCACTGGCGCCCCAGCCCGCCAACCTTCCTCAAGCAGCGAGGCTTCCGGCAAAGGGGCGGCCGGCGAGGCCGCACCGCAACCTGCCGCTGCCAAGCGGCCCAGGACCACTCCTCCTCCGTTAGGTACCGCGGCGGGGGTCGGCTTCGACCTCTCCGCCATCAGCTCCGAGGAAGAAGAAGAAGAGTAAGAGTCCCGCCACAACTTTGATTCTTATCCTTCTAGTTTTGCTTGATTAACTTGCTCTGTTCCCGTCTCCACAGGGAAATGGAGACTCTGGCGCAGAGGATGACGAAGAGGGCCAAGACCTCAACAAGCGTCGAGCCGCCGGAAACGGTTCTCGTCAGCTCGGAGTCAAGCCCAGAACGCAACCCTCGATGCAGCCCTCGACGCAGCCCCCGGCGCAGCCCCCAGCGTGAGTCTTCTACTCACTACCCACTGGCGCGTGCCGGGGTGTGCATCTTCTCTGCTGACATCTCCGGGCGTGCAGGAGCGGAGCAACAGCGAGAAGTAACAGCGGGAGCTGCCTCTGCCATGCCACCTCCGTCGACCACACCGCCCAGGGGCGAGTCTTCGGGCAAGCCCTACCACGACGAAGGGGAGGGGCCGGCAAGCGCAGGCTCCGGCAACCCCTTCCTTGACACAGGTAAAGTTACTTGCCCCAAAGAGCTTGTCGCTTTGGTTTTTCTTCTTTTTGTCTTCTTGAACTTCCTTCCCAGCTTCATCTTAATCAACCCCTTGGCTTTCAATCTTCTTCTGACAGAGCTCATGGACACTGACGTTGTCACTGAAGAGACTGCCAAGGATGCCGCCACTGAAGCCGAGAAGGTTGCTGCCGAAGAGGCCGCCAAGCATGCCGCCGCCGAGGCTGCCAAAGCTGCTGCCGCCGAGGCTGCTGCCGTTGAGGCCGCCAAGGCCGCTGCCGCTGAGACCGCCAAGGCCGCGCAAGAGGAGGCCGCCAAGATGCCCGCCGAGGGAGCCGGTGAGGAGACCCGCGGCAATACTGACGGCGCTTCCGCCGCAGGAGCGCCAGGCGCTTCTACTGCCGCGGGCCCCTCGACTGCCGAAGACCAACCCTCGTCGTCCCAGGCCCCTTCCTCAAGCCATTACATCAGGGCCGGCAAAACGTTGTCAGCATGCCGGGGTCAGCAAACATCGAAGAGCTGGTTGAAGGAGAACATCTTGACGGGGAAATCATCGTCGCCGCCGCCAGCGAGCTCAAGGAGGAGCAGCTAGTCCAAGCCATGAATGACAACTATCGGAAGCTCCAAACGCTCTACCGCGCCCGGAAGGAGAAACTGGACTCCCGGGCAGCGCTCGTCGAGGCAGCGGAAGGAGACTTCCAACAACGCGTCACGGAGACACATGCTTGGTACGGTGAGGCCCTCCAAGAGCTGAATGTTTATCGGGAGCAGCTGGTGGAAGAGCGGAACATCCTCCTGCTGAAGCAATCAGACATCGAGAAAGCGCAGGAGGAGGCCGCCCAGCAAGCCGCCGCGGTAGAAGCCCTCTTGACGCAGCGCCGCATCATCCTTGACGCCCAAGAAGAGGACCTTGCCGCGCGCGAGGCGGCGCTTGCCGCCAAGCTTCGCAACAAGGATGAAGAGCTCGAAAGTCTTGTCGCACGGCGGGTCCAGGAGCTTGAGCAGAAACACTTGAAGACGCTCAGAGCTCTAACTGAAGACCACGCCGGCAAGCTCAAAGAGGCCCTCGACGCTGCCGGAGCTGCGGAGACCGCCAAGAACTTGCTGGAGGAGAAGACGAAGCAGCTGGAGGCCGCTCTCGAGGACCACGGCAAGAAGGTCTCAGCACTCGAGGCCGAGAGAGACAAGGCTCTCCACAGCCTGATGGAGACGCAGGCTGCCGCATCCGAGAAGGTCCAGCAGCTTTCCTCCGCCAAGGACTCCATTGAAGATCTGAAGCTGAAGCTATCCACGCTGGAGGAGTCTCTTGAGGCCGCCCGAGTTCGCGAGAGGACTCTTGTCAAAGACCTCCATGACGAACAGGAGCTGCTCCAGAACGCCGCCACCACCCACAACGAGTACACTTCTAGCGTGAAGCTCTGGACTGCCAGGCTGGCGGACGTCGCCGAGAAGCTTGGCGCAGAGCTGGAGGCCATGGACTTGCCGGGCTTCGGATACTCTGTCGACGACAACGTATCCTCAAGCGCCAGGCTAACCATGTTCTTCGACAAGCTCGTTGACGCCCTCAAGCTACTCCAGGCGAACCAGACAAGCAAGCTGGCCGACGAATCCCGGAAACTCTGCCAGCTCGTCCTCCGCAAGGTGTTGATGAAGGTGGCGTATAGGAACCCTGGCATCGACCTCTCCAAGGCCTCGAAAAGCTTGCCGAAGGACGCGGACGTCAAGGCTCTCGAAGAGCTTGTCGCGCCCATCGTCGATCGGGTGAGCCAGGTGAAGAGGGTCGAGGGCGATCGCCGGGACTAGCCGCATCCGCCTCATCTCTTCTTCGTCTTGCCGCCAGCATTCCATGTAAAAGACAATTTGTCTTATGTCAGAAACGCGGCAAGCACTAGATGTAATATAACTTGCTCTATTTGAATTATGGCATGCTATTCCCTTTGTTCAATTTCTTTCTGTATGGCGTATACCCTACACTTTGCTGGGAACTTGCCGGAGCATAACCCCGTCGCGAGCGCTGGATTCAGGTTGTCAGCAGCTTGCGGGTGGTGCTGCTCACGGCAAGAAATCTTGACGCTTCCAGCGCTGCCACCTAGACTGTTGAGCGGACTCGAAACAGAATAAGGGCGCAGCCGATCACGACAAGATTCCATCGCGTGTAGGTTTTCCATACAAAGCCGAAATCGTTCAAGGGAATACAGCCTTACAAAAATCAAAATCTGCTTAAGGGGTTCAGCAACTTTGCTCTGCTTTTCGTCGCTATTCTTTTTCTTCCGGCAAGGCGCCAACCTTGAACGTCGTCTGGTATCCATACCACCATTCTCCTTCCCCCCCGGCAAACTTGCGTGCGAGGGAATCTTCTGTCTCTTGAGAAAAAGAAAGAAGAGAAAATAAAGGTATGGAACCTTGACGGTTCGTTAGCTCTTACCGGGATCGAGTGCAATACATATCTCAGATAATACATGCATATAGAATGACATGAAATCAACAAGAAACGTAAAGCACACAGATCTTATAAAATATGCACAGGGATGTGCCTGCTCTGTACAAAGGATTACATGCCAGCGGCAACACTTGTACAGAATGGCGTTGCCGGGATCTTGCCGGAGCGTTACGCTGCCGTGAGCGCTGGATTCGGGTCGTCAGCAGCCTGCTGGCTGTATCGCTATCACAGCAAGAAACCCGAACAACTGCGCCTTACGGGTAGAACTTGCGAAGGTGCTCGATATTCCAGGAGTTGCTCACTGGCAAGCCCTCTTCGGTCTCCAGGCGGACAGCGCCAGGCCTGGTGACTCGCACTACCCGGTAAGGGCCTTCCCACTTCGGCGTCAACTTGTTGGAATTCTTGGCCGACTGAACGCGCCGAAGAACAAGGTCACCTTCCTCAAGACTCCGGGCGTGAACCTTGCGGCTATGGTAGCGGCGCAAAGCTTGCTGGTAGCGAGCGGCTCGCACAGCAGCCCGAAGACGGTTCTCCTCAAGGAGCAGCGCGTCATCTTGCCGCAGCTGCTCTTGCTCAAGCTCATCATAAGCGAGCACTCGAGGTGACCCGTATATGAGTTCCGTGGGGAGAACTGCTTCCGCTCCGTAAACCAGAGCGAAGGGTGTCTGGCCGGTGGCTCGATTTGGCGTCGTCCTGATCGACCAAAGAACCGCCGGCAGCTCATCAATCCAGCGTCTTCCATGCTTGTGCAGCTTGTCGAAAGTTCTGGTCCGGAGACCCCGCAGCACTTCAGCGTTTGCCCTCTCCGCTTGGCCATTGCTTCTTGGGTGAGCAACAGAGGCAAAACAAATCTTGCCGCCAAGGTCTTGGACGTACTGCATGAAGGTGCGACTAGTGAACTGTGTACCGTTGTCGGTGATGATCCTGTTCGGCACACCAAAACGGCACACAATCCCCTTGAAGAACTTGACTGCTGACTGTGCTGTCACCCTCCTCACTGCCTCCACTTCTGGCCACTTCGTGAACTTGTCGATGGCAACGTACAAGTACTCGAAGCCCCCGGCAGCGCGGGGGAAGGGACCCAGTATGTCGAGCCCCCAGACCGAGAAGGGCCAGGAGAGAGGGATCGTCTGGAGAGCTTGAGCTGGCTGATGAAGTTGCTTCGAATGAAACTGGCACGCTTCACACTTGGTTACTAGTGCCGTTGCATCCTGGAGGGCAGTAGGCCAGAAGAATCCTTGCCGGAATG